>CM038232.1:41575166-42775166 GCA_021442155.1 Cymbidium sinense | reverse complement strand
TGCTTTAGTTTTTTAGAAACCATATTGTATATAGGTTCAGGGTGTCTTGATGAATTATATCTGATAATGGTACTACATTCAAAAGCACAAAGATCAATAGCTTTGCCAAAATACATGGTATAGATTGGAGGTACTCCACCATCTACTACCCTAGAACTAATGGTTTAGCAGAAGTATTCAACAAAACTCTCATCCAGATACTAAAGAAGACTCTTGATAATAACAATCGATAGTGGAACGACCAGTTGGTTGAAGCATTATGGGCCTACCATAGCACATATCGAACTCCAACTCAGTCTACCTCATTTTCCTTAGTGTATGGGTTTGAAGTAGTTCTTCCCTTAGATGTTCAACTCCCATCACTAAGGATAGCATTGGGTAACAAGATCACTACCGAGTAGAATGCAAATTTATAGTTAAAAGAGCTCAAAGGTTTGGAGGAAAGTCCTAGGTTAGAACCTCGAAAAAATGAAGCTCACAACAAGCTAATCTATCAGGTCTTTTCAAGTAGAGAACTTGTGCTAGTCCTGAGACCAATTATTGCTCATCAAAGATGGGAGGCAAGTTTGAACCCACTTGGGAAGGCCCTATGTCATAGAGAAGGCCTACCAAGGAGGATCTTATCAGCTTATTGATTGTAAAGGGGAACACCTGATGCTTCTAATTAATGGGCTCTATCTAAAGAAATATTACCCATAAAATAAAACTTATTTGAAAATAATTCATTAATAAAAAAAATAAAATATGATTCCATTCATCAAATCTTCTCTTCAAGTGTTATTTGCTCTTGAATCCGTGATGTGTTTGGGGTAGGTGTAAGAGTCCCCCAGTGGCATCCTATCCCTCTTTCACAATAAAAATACAATCTCTTGATTTTATTAGAATAGGTGTGAGAGAACCCGAGAGGCATCCTTTTTCAATTAGCATGGCTAAGTTAGGTGTGAGAGAACCCAAGCGGCATCCTTTCTTAGTGGGAATTCTTGTTGTCATCTGTGGCATCATTTCATAATTTCCTGACGTGTTTTAAGGAAGGTGTAAGAGTTCCCCAGAGGCATCATATTCCTTTAACACATACACAAACACAAACACAAATCTTTTTTCTCGAGCTATTTTGATGTGGGAGCAAGCCCCCTGTGGCACCCACTCATCAGTTGCTCTAGGTCAAGTCCATATGCTACATCACTAGTATGTCATCTTAGCGGACACTTGTTTGGAAGATGTGAGTCTCTGTGCTTTCTTCCTAACTTGATCATTGCAAACCAAATAGATTGTTAGGATGGTATGCTTCACTGCACAGCCAGTAAGCTACCTCATGTTGATTTTGTTTAAGAAGATGTGAGTCCCTGTGCTTTCTCCTTGAACTAGCCATCATGCTCTAATTAGGTTGAGTATATTTGAGGCTTAGGATAAGTCCCCTAGAGGCATTTTTTCTCTTGACTACTTTTGAATTGATATAAGTCCCCTAGTGGCATTCACTCAAGTCTTAGAGCAGCACATGTCGTCAAAGATGTATCATAGCGCTAATTCCATGTGATGAGTCCCCGAGCCTTCTTCCTAGGCTGATTGTTACAAATTGACAGGCACCTTAGGTTGGTTGATGTTCACTATGCTGACAATGACTCACCCGGTGAGTACACCACTCTTAGCAAATATGAGTCTCCATGCTTTTTCCTTAAGTTGGACACCGATACCTATTGGATTTATGACTAGCCATGTCATTTTCTCCAGGGTGTTGAATTAAACCCTTACTAGCCCCATCCCCTGTGGGCACTCTATTCATATCAAGTCCTTTGCAACCCCGTTTAAATACCACCCGAGTTACTTTTGGATAGGATAGTTCCCCTTTCCTAGTAGCCACCCCTGTGGTTGGAAAATTTGTTCAACGGATGCACAAATTTTCTCTTAGTTCAATAAATCTGAGAGATAGGTCTAGGCTAATATAAGCTCCTCCTCAGTGTGATCCCTCGTAAACTAACAGGGTCCATGATAAACAAACTAAAATAAATAAACAAAATCAATTGGATTAGATTCAAGCCCCAAATTTTCCAAGCAGACATCCTATCTTTAGGCTGGTCGTGAGAACTTTATAGGAATTGTCTAACTACTTGAGTTGAGATAAATCAGTTGGTACACACTCAGTAGTCGCCCCAATTCAATCTATTTTGTCATCATAAGCAGTCATTCTCTGATGATATAAAACTATGACGCATTCTTTCTAGCATGATTGTCACAAACTGATCACCCCAGTGATCTTTTCTAATGAAAGATGCATGTCCCCAAGCTTTCTTCCCTTCAATTGATCATTGTAAACTGAAAGGCACTCCTTTGGTTGGATAGTTCTCTTATCGGCCAAGAAGCTACTCCCTTTGGTTCAATAAATCTAAGATAGGTCCAGGCTTCTATGAGCTCCTTCTCAGTGTGATCAATCACAAATCGATAGAATTCATCAAAGCAAAACTAAAAATGAAATCTATCTTGGCTACTCTTGAGTTGATTTAAGTCTCCCAGTGGCTTTCACTCAATAGTGAGCCCTAGGTCGAGTATGATTTGTTGCCCAAGGCAATTGATCACCCTAGTGGTACATTATCTCTAGAAGATGTGAGTCCCAGTGCTTTCCTCTTAAGACTTGACCATTATATACTAAAAGGCATTTCTCTTTGGTTGGATAGTCCTACCTTACGGTTGGTAGACAACTCCCTTTGACTTGGTAAATCTGAGTTAGGTTTAGGCTTCCATGGCCCCTACTCAGTGTAGTTCATCGCAAACCTATGAGATCAATAATCATAATCAAACAAACAAAACTAAAAATGAAATCAATCTTGACTATCTTTGAGTTGATCTAAGTCCCCGAGTGGCATTCACTCAATAGTCAGCCCTAGGTTGGGTTTTCAATCTGTTGCCTTGTCAATAGATTACCCCAGCAACTGGTCTCTACTTTGAAAGATGTAAGTCTACTATGCTTTCTTCCTAGAATAGACACTGCAAAGTAAAAGGCATCCCTTTGGTTGGTTAGTCCTACTTTGTGTTTAGCAGACTACCACTTTAGATTGGTAAATCTGAGTTAGGTCTTAGCCTTCATGGCTCCTACTTAGTTCAACCCATTGCAAACCAACAGGGTTCTTCCTAAAAATTCAAACCTAACAAATTCAACCCTCTCCCCCAATGGAGATCTCTACTTAGTGAGATTCAAATCAAATCCAACCTTTCATATCCTTATAGATGACTTGAACCTTCCCAAGGTGTTCACACTCTATCCCTTAGTGGATTTCTTCCCTCTCTTATGTCTTGGACATAAGTAGAGCCACATTGCACTATGCTCTAGATTCCTTTCATAGATAGTTTCTATTAGTGCTGTGATCTCTGTTGTTGATCATTTTGATCATCACCATTATGCGTTCCTCACCACACCACATCTGTACCTTTGTTGACCTTATTTTAAGAATGAGCTCTCAACACCTTCATCTTAGGCATAGGATTTCTCTTAGACTTTAAGAGTTTTCTTAGTCTTAAGACACACCTAGTGATTAGGTGGACACTCACATAGCCCCTAAGACTTAAGAGTTAGTCATAGAATAGATCATGCCTGGGGTGTTAGAAAATCTCCACCCTTTAGCTTAAATCATTCCTCACTTTACTTCTTTCAAGTCAAACTCCACGTCAATTCTAATTGATTTTCTCAAACTCCAATTCAATTCCATGATTCAATTCCATGATTGAAACCCATGATCAAAATCCATCAAAAATTCTTAAGTCAAAATTTCCAAAGTCATTAACCCTTTCTTAAGGACTTAGCCAAAATCATGATCAAAACCTACTCAAATAATTGAGCTTTTATCATGATCTATCTATATTCTCATTTAAATTCATATTTATAAATGAAAAATAAATTTAAACCCATCAAATCAAACTAAAACTCAAAATTAATTCATGAAAATTTTCTTAAGTCCCTTTAATGTTCTAAAAAGGACTTAGCCAAAATCAACTCCAAACCTTGATCAAATCAATTCAAGCCCTTTGGTTGTTCTCAAAATCAATTTATATCCTCATTTATATTCTCATACATAAATGAAATATAAATATAACTCAATCAAATCAAGCCCAAAAATCAAATTCCAAATTAAAAATGCTTAAAATTCCCTTAAATCCCTTAATTTTTCATTAATGGATTTAACCTAAACTTTGATCAAACCTTTTCAAACTCATGGAATTTTCTCAAAATATATTTTTACTCTCATTTATGTTCTCATATATAAATGAAATATAAATATAAATCAATCAAATCCAATTCAAAAAATTAAATTCGAAATTAAAAATTGCCTTAGATCTTTTAAATTCCCTTCAATCAATTTAGCCAAAATCATGATTGAACTCTTTCAAATCCTTGAAAATTTCTCATAATCAATTTATATTCTCATTTATATTTACATATATAAATGAAATATAAATTCAAACAATCAAAACCAACTCCAAAGATCAAACTCAAATCAAAATCAAATCTAAGCCTTTCAAGTCAAATCATGAACTTAGCCAAAATCAATTCAAATCAAGCCAAACTCTTCATTTTCTCTCATGATTCAATCAATCCTACAATCATGAGCTCATATATAAATCCAAACTCAATCTTCAATCAAAACCTAAACCCAATATCCCTTCATATTCTTCCTTTGAATATGAAATTTTCAAATGGATCAAAATCCATTTGACTTCAAACCACTTGTAAATGGATTTATATTTCAATCATAAGTCCATATACAAGATCAATCAACTTCAAATCAAGCTTTGACCAAGCCATTTGACCCACTTAGGCTCACTTGACCCAAAGTGACCTAAAGTACCCTTATGAGCCAACCAACTTTGATCCAAACTAAATTGGATTCCAAACTCATATTTGTCTCTCATCATGATCAACAATCATCACGGGATGATCAATCAATCAAATTGGGTCAAATCAAGTCAAACCTAAGGGTTGACCAAGTCAATACTTAACCTAAAATGAAACCTAAGATACCCAAAATCTACCATATGCAAAATTGATTAAAACCTTTTATCTAAATTCACTCATGACCTATATTTGAACTTAACCAAACCAACATTTGAGCCTAACCTAACCCAATTGGAGTTGACCCATTTTTGGCCTAAAGGGCCAAAACGTGTCGAAACTTGATCTAAGCCAAATTGATTGAAACCAATGGGTCAAGTCCATTCCAAATCACTTGTGGAACTTGACTCAATTGGCCAACTAGACCCTAGACCAATTGACTTTAGACCCAACATGACTTAAAGGGGTCATGTTGAGCCAAAATTGAACTTAACTCAAATTGATTGGAAACAAAGATACCAATCTCCTTCATATGACTAACCAAACCTAAACCTACCCTTGACCTAACCAAAATAGGTCAAAAGGGTCAAATGGGTCAACATGACCCATTTGACCTAAATGAGTCATATGAGCCAAAACCAAATCTATACCAAATTAAACCAAACCAAAGGAACCAAAATATTTCAAATGGTCATATGAACTTGACCCAACCCTTGGTTTGACCCAATTTGACCTATTGGTCCAAGTTGACCCATTTTGACCTAAATGGGTCAACATGAGCCCACCAAATGGATTCCAAATCCATTGAAACTTGGCCAACCTATTTTCTCAACATACAAAATTAAAAAAAAATATCAAAATGACCATTATACACCTATGCCATAGAACAAATTTTGGCCTAGCCCATGAGTATTTTGGTCATGCACTCATCACAATCACTTGAGGCTCTCCTAAAATCTCAAGGGGACCTAGTGATGAGTGGTACACCCAACCCAATGAGTTTTGGTCAACCCATTTGGTCCATGGAACAAACCCGACCACCCATGGCCAAATTGAATTTCCAAACTCCCTCTAAACCTCAATTGGATGCACATGGGAGTTAGAATTCCACTCCTCTAGCCAAAACCTACCATGTGCACACCTCTAACAGCCAAAAAAACCCATCCCATATGGACAATTGGATCAATACGGCAAGCTTAGGCTCGGCCATCTAATTATCATAGGGGGAGATATACTCCCCTTAATTCACTAAAATTTTAATTCACTCTTGATCGATTGGAGCCTAAGGAGAGTTAGCAAACATCAGTGAGCTTTCCCAAGGCCCCGAGAAGAGATTTGGATCTTGTCTTCCCGCATTGCAAAATAGAGCTCCTGATTTTCAAATTCTCTTCTTGATCCCACTTAAATTCCTTCTACATCATAGGATTTGAGCTTGCAAGCATCCAATTGAGTTCTAGAGGCAAGGAAGATCAATTTGATCAAAGCCAAGGTGTGAAGAGGAGTTGGTCCACCCATCCATCTACTCAACCTCAAGGCTAGACTTCTTCCAGCCTCCAGATGAAGCTATCATCGATCACCTTTGAGGTTAATTTTTAATTAGGCTAAGAGGTGTTGGTCCTTTGTGAAAGAAATTTTTATTTCATGTAAAATCCATCGTTGGATTGGCCACTTTGGTCCTTTAGATGGTGTGGGTTGAGTCATGAATGAATCCATGAAAGACCAGGCTCGGATCTCCCCTTAGATTGTGAACGGCTCACATTCCCTCGGGGAACTTCACCCATCTCAGCATCCATCCATGCAATGGGCGGAGATTATTTCTGTTTATAAATTAATCTCGATTTAAAACCACGGGTATCCTTTGATCAGACGAGGGTAAGCAGTATCCCATTTATCACTTAAGTAGGGGCTCATGTGCGCTCTAAAGTCGTTGAATGTAAAATCGCAAGGTATTAATAGGATTAGGGGATTAATTATAATTTATAATTAATTCAAAAATCTTCAAAAAATCATAATTATTTCAAGAAAAGTAAAAAAGAATATGATGAAAAATTCTATGGATAGATAATTCCATTTAGAATATTTTAAAAGTATTTTCAATGTATTTTTATTTCCCTTTTTCTCTGATTTGAGTTTCTTTAGCAATGTTAATTAGCTAATTATCTATAATTAAGTCACCAATTAATCTCAAACTTCTTGAGTTTATTTTAGGGGATGACCTCTGTCACCCATAATTTTCTTGACATTTATTGAGGCCTTAATTAAGAAAAGTGCTAGCTCATTCCATAATTACTCCCTTCATATAATTAAGGGTAATTAAGTTATAATTAGTGGGTTTTCCCTATGATTAAGTTGGATTAAGGTTAGATCCAGTGAGTAGGGGTTTTATAGAATAATTTTGGGATATTTTCCCTAAGTGATTCCCTAAACCCCCTTTTCTTTCCTTAATCCCCTTCTTAATTAAGGTTTAATTCAATAATTACCCCTTTAAATAATTTTCAAAAATTCTAAAAATCTCCAAAACTTAATTAATCTACCTTGGGTAGAGATTTGAGTGTTCAATAGCCTAAGTCTAATTAAGGAAATTAAAACCCCTTTCATAAGTATGAAAGGGTGTTTTAAGAGTACTTAAGCTAAACCCTTTAGCTTAATTAACTTCTAATTGTGAGCCACATTACATTAGGCCTTTCATTACTATGTGAATTGTAAATTTACATACCTTGTGGGTTTTATGTCATCTCATTGGCTCATAATTACTTGGTTAATTTTTCTAAGGTGGTGTAGGTAAGGGTTAATTAAGTCACTTAATGCATACCTTAACCTAATCAACACTTAAAAATATATTTAATTATCAAAAAATTAAAAAAAAATCTAAAACACATGTGAGAATGGGTTAGGAACAGAAAACTCATCTTACTTTTTCAAAATTAAATCAAACTTCCAACAAACAAAAAATCATTTTGAAATTCACTTTGATTTATTCTAAGTTTCTTATTCTTTAAGAATGTCTTTAGGAATTAAGTAAAGTAAGTTTGTTTACATGATTAAATTACTTTAGATCTTTCCCATATGTTAAATTGTCATATATTTGATTTCATGACTTCATGTTTATAAAATATGAGTGGCTATTATCACTACTAAATCCAAAGTATTTCAAAATCTATAAATGAAACATCAAATCTGAAAGTGTGCTATTCATATATTAATTATTATCTTGCATGTGATGAGTTATAAAATCATGTTTAGTGTAGCCTTTCCTTCCTTTCTTATGTTAGAATAGTTTTGAATTTGGTTGGTAAGATGTAGTTCATTTGAAAGAACCCAACACTATTTAATTCAAACCCTATTCATCCCTATGCTCTCACCAGAAGGATTACTTTTGCACTTGCATGAATAAATTTCAAACAATATAAATCTATTTGCATATTCTTTTTTCCACTTTCATTTCTTTTATATATTGTATTTAAGGAAAGTGGTATATTATTGGACAACCCGAGGTTTGAGGCTTTAATGTACTAAGTAGGTCTTGTACACCTCTCGTTAACAATGGGTTGTACCTTATGCCTTTCTTTACTTTCATGCATGTATGTGAAATTTTGGATAAGAAAACCTTTTTCCATAAGAAAAATCATCTAAATTCAACTTCTAAATTTATAAATGATTACTTAGCATTATAAAGTGTGTTACTTTTCATGTTTATGTCTTTGGTCCATCCATATATATTTATATATGGGAAAAATTGAAGTAATATTATGTTTGGATTCATTTATGTGTGTGTTATGTGAATTTTGATTCATTTTTCTTAATCTTAAAATGTCTTTCTTTTTGAATAGGTTTGTTTAGAATTGATCTAAACTTAGGATTAATTAAAATATTTGATCAGAACATTCACCTAAATGAAACTAAAATGTGAACTTACTTTAAAAATTACTTCAGGATTAGGGAAGGAAAGAGAAGTTCTCTTCTGTTTCCCTCTCTTTATAACTTAGTAATTCATTGTAGGTTTCACTCAAATCAAATTAAAACATGAAATAAAAATAACCCAAACACTAAACAACTTAAATGAAACCCTCCTCTAAGTTGAACATGTCTTCACACTTAGAAAATTTAAACCTAAAGTCTAAGCTAAGCATACCACACAAACCTTCAAAGCACACATTAGCCTAAGTCACCACTTCTAGCTTTAGGTTAGGTGGTGCATGGTTTGATGTTATATTTTATTTGTATGATGTTTTACTGGATGTTAGGGTGTATGCTCATAGAATGAATGGTAGGGCGTGCTTAGTCCTAACTATTCTTTTCCTGAGAGGATTGTCTTGAGGGGATCATAAATAAAAATATAAATGCTTCTTGCTTCAGGTGCTTATACCCATAATCCATAGGCCGGACTTAGTCACCCATGTGTGGGGTGATAAGTCCAATATACATGCTTGGGATTTGTGTGGTGTGAATTGACTAACCTTTATTTTGTAAGTGTTAGTTAGATTTATACTTTTCCCTTTTCATGTTAAAATTTGTATATTTAGGATTTGGAATGATTTGTTATGGGGATTAAGATAAGAATTGGTCATAATATCCCATCTTATGCACCATGCGAAGCCTTGGAGCATCTACCATTCAACCATCTAAACGAAGATCTAAAGAAGAAAAGAAGAAAAGAGAAGAAAAAAAGAATAAAGAAGAATAAAGCTTGAAGACATCCTATAATAATGAATCCCTTTGCTTAAATTATAATTTAATTCATTTGTAATATGGGTTCTATAAGGGTAGAGCTCGGCTATCCACATTTGATATTTTTGAGTTTGTGCGGTGGTGCCCGACCACAAATGGTCATTTATTCTTTTTACATTAGTTTTTATAAATTGATTGATGTTTGTTTAACTTGTGCATTAAGTGGCATGTTTTTTCTAGTTTCTTTCTTGCTTTATGTATAGCCTGGATGTGGATTAAGCTCTTTAGGAAAAAATAAATCTTTTACCCAACTTAACAACTCAAATTAAAAATTAAATAACTCATAATCTCACCTAATGCTTAGGATTAAAATCAAGATAAAAGAATTAGAAATCCCTTAGCTGGATGAGTTCTTTTCTTTGTAATATTATGCACAATAATATCTTATTTCACTCTTAATTGGAGGGCTTCTATCTTTGCCGAAGAACCCAGCTTGACCTTTGAGGGTCGTGGTGGAAACTCACCTCCTAAACTTCTCGTTGATTTTGGCTAATAATCTATTTTCTCATGCATTAGTCATAAAAAATCCTAATAGCCTGAGTCAAATTGATTGTGCAAAAAATAAAATAAAATAAAATAAAAATTGAAATGCATTAGATTTAGTTCATTTGAAGCATGTCCATTTACATGATCTAGTCTCTTTAGGGAGTGAGTTTAAGGACTTAGTCTCTTTCTAAATAAAAATAGCCTAATTATCTTGCATAAGCATAAAGACTTGCCTATATGTATTTAAAACTGTAGGAGGAGTTAGTTGGTGGCCACCCCCAGGTGGTTGTAAGTCTAAGTTATCAGGTGATTTGTCCTCTCTTGTGGAGGCAAACTAATTACCCATTTTTGTCTTAGATTGAGGTTCTGCTTTCAGCTCTATTCGAAGCTCCCTAAATTTAAGTTCTGAGGTTACTTCTCCCCTTTGTGGGCCATAAGAATAATTCCTCACCTCTTAGGCATTTTCTTAATCTTGTATTAAGGAATCTTAAGTCCTAAAATTCTAATGAAAATGCAACTCAAATAAATTAAATCAATTTTTAAAATGTAAAGCCCAATTTTAGGATAGTTTGAGATGCTCGCTAGGTTTCCTAGCATCGTGAGCATCTCCTACTTATTCCCATTTTGGCTTCGATAATAACTCCCACTTTTGATCAATCCCATTTGATCTTCAAAAATATAAATCAATCGATTGATAGTCCTTCCTATTAAAATTTTTAGAAACAATGATCATTTACCTTAATCAAGAGTTTCCCTAAAGGATCCTGTCATTTAGGATGTAATTAACTATGGGAGCTTGTCCCTATAGAGAACTTAACAAACCCGATTTAAAATAAATCATGATTTACTTTTCCATGTAAAGTAGGGGAAGAATCTCTGGTACATATGCAGACTCATCATCCTGAGGAGTCCTTATTGAGGTGATTGGTTTCATTAAAGGGTAGTGACTTCTGTCTTTTCGAGATAGTACACTATACCTTGATGACATACCCGATTACCTGAATAAGTACATATATAGATCTGCGTGGTATCTTACCAAGATGACTTTTTGTAAGGGTTTTCTCTTTCTTTTCTCCCAACGGATTTGAAAGGCGACCCCCTTATAGAAATTTTTCCCCACAAATATGTATTTAAGGAAACTGGTATACTAGTCTGGACAACCCTGGGGTTACAAAGCTTTAAGTAGCACTAAGTAAGTCTTGTACCTTGCACCCATGGTGCTAACAATGGTGTCGTACTTACTTATGCCTTTCATACATACACATGTGCATATGAATAAAGGATAAAAGAATAACCATTTTTCTACTTAATGAAAATCATGCTTCATAAAGCATCTAAGTTTTCTCAAGTGACACTACTTAGTATCCATCATTAAGGTGTGTTAAATATTCCCATTTGCATATATATATATATATATATTGTGATATTATTTCACTTTACTTAATCATAAAATATCTTTCTTTTTGAATAGATTTGTTTAGAGTTAATCTAAACTTATGATTAATTAAAACACATAATAAAACATTGACTAAACAAAATCAAACATGAATCTGCTTTAAAAATTACTTAAGGTAGGGATGAAAGAGAAGATATATTTTCTTTTCCTCTCTTTATAACTTAGTAATTAATTATAGGTTCATTCAAACCTAAACAAATCATTAATTAAAATCAACCCAAATCAATTAAATAACTTAAATGAAATCACCCTCTAAGTTGAACATTTTCACACTTAGAACATTTAAACCTTAAAGCCATAGCTAAGAATACCACACAAACCTTACATAGCACACACATTAGACTAAGTCACCATTTCTAGCTTTAGGTTAGGGCAGCACATGGTTTGATGCTTTGCTTTTATTTTGTGATGTAATATTTTAGTCTGGATGTTAGGGTGTATGTGCATAGACTGAATGGAAAGATGATTTAGTCTAATCATTATCTTCTAGAAGGGATTGTGCTTAAGGGGCGCTGTAATAATAAAAATATAAATACTTTTGTTCTGCTGGTGCTTATACCCCTGAGCATAATCCAATAGGCCAGGTGGACTTGGTTACCCATGTGTGCGGTGCTAAGTCCAATATGTGATCATACATGATTGGGATTTGTATGATTTATTTAGCTAATCTCTATTTTGCCATAGTTAGTTAGATTTACTTTTTCTTTTCATGTATTTTTGCAATTAGGATTTTGGAATGATTGTTATGGGTGATTAGGATGAGCATTGGTCATAAGATTTCATCTTATGTACCATGTGAAGCCTTTGGAGCAACCACATTCCAGCCATCTAGAAAAAGGAACCAAAAGAAGAAAGAAGAAAATAAGAAAAAAAAAAAGAAAGAATAAGTAAAGAATGAAGAACCCCCCAATAATATGAATTTCTTGCTTAATTGTAATTTATTCATTTGTAATCCAGGTTGTATAAGGGTAAAGCTCAGCTACCCAATTTTTTTCGGGTTTGTGCGGTGGTGTCTGACCACAAATGGCCATTTATTCTTTTGCATTAACTTTATCAAAATGTTTGATATTTTGTTTAGCTTGTGCATTAGAAAAGGCATGTTTTCCTAGTTTCTTTCTTGCTTGATGTATAGCCTAGATGCCGATTAGGCTCTTAGGAAAAAATAAATCTTCTGCCCAATAAACAACTTAAAATTTAAAATAAATAACTCATAACCTCACCTAAAGCTTAGGCTAAAAGTCAAGATAAAAGAATTAGTAACCCCTTAACTGGATGAGTATTACTTTTCTCACATCATGCATAAAGGCATATTATTTCACTCTTGATTTGGAGGGCTTCCAACCATGCCAGAGAACTTAGCTTGACCTTTGAGAGCCATGGTGGAAACACACCTCCCATCTTATTGATTTTGGCCCATAACTTAATTTCTCATGCATTAGGCATATGAATCTTAAAGACTGTGTCAAATTGATTGTCTAAAATAAAAATAAAATATATGAAAAATTTACATTAGATTTAAGTCATTAAAGTATGCCCTTACATGATCTAGTCTCTTAGGAAGTGTGTTTAAGGACCTAGTCTATTTCTAAATAAATAATAATCTTGATATCTTGCATAAACATATGACTTGTCTACATATTTTAAAATCGTAGGAGGAGTTAGTTGGAGGCCACCCCCAGGCGATTGTAAGTCCAACAATCGAGTGATTTATCCTCTGTTGTGGAGGTAAACTAAATACCTATTTTTTCCTTAGATTTAGGTCATGCTTTTTGGCCCTTGCCAAAGCTCCCTAGATTTAGGTTTAGTAGTTGCTACTTCTCTTTGTGAGCTACAAACATAAATCCTCACCTCTTAAGCATTTTTGTGACCCTACATCATGGAATTATAAGCCCTAGCATTCTAATAAGAATTCAACTCAAACACATTAATTCAATTTCAAAAATATAAAGCCCAATCATAGGGTAGTCTGGGGTGCTTACTAGGCTATATCTTAAGCATCCCTTACTTATTTTCATTTGGCTTCGATAAGAACTCTCTCTTATTGATCGATCCTACTTGGTTTTCTAAAAATAAATCAATCGATTGATAGTCCTACCTTTCAAAATGTTTGGAAACAATGATTATTTACCTTAATCGATAGTATTCTTAAGGAATCTTGTTTCTTAGAATGTAATTAACTATGAGGGCTTGCCCCTCTAAGGAACTTGACGAACCCGATTTAAAAAAAAACCCTACTTTACTTTTTCATGTAAAGTAGGGGAAGAATCTCTGGTATATTCTTAGGACCCATAGTACTTAGGAGTCCGTATTGTGGTGATTAGGTTTATTGTAGGGTGGTGACTTCTATCTTTTGACATAGTACACCTCTCCTCAATATCATACTTGATCACTCTAATAAGAACATCTGCAGATCTACGTGGCATCCCAAAAAGGCGTATATCTTTATCTTCATTTATCCTATTTTCAAAAAGGGATAGATGAAGATGAGAATATATTTCACTGCAATTATCATCAAAAGAACATTATTTCATTCTGATTCTTCAAAATCTTCTCTTCATTCGAAGTGTTATTTGCTTGTCTTGCGAATCTACCATGACGTGTTTTAGGATAGGAGTAAGAGAACCCAAGAGGCATCATATCCCTCTTTCACAATACAAACACAATCAAACATAATTCCCCGGTGCTACTAGAATAGGTGTGAGAGAAACGAAGAGGCATCTTATTTTGACTAGCATTATTAAGTTAGGTGTAAGAGAACCTAAGCGGCATCCTTTCTTGGTGGGAATTTCAGCTGCCATTTGTGACATCATTTCATCAAATTCCCCAAGCATGTTTAGAATAGGTATGAGAGAACCCAAGCGGCGTCCTATTACTTTTAACACAAGCACAAAAATAAACACATATCTTTCGTCTCAAGCTATTTTGATGTGAGAGCAAGCCCCCGGTGGCACTCACTCATTAGCTGCTCTAGGTCGAGTCTACATGCTACCTCATTAGCGTGTCACCCTAATGATCATTAGTTTGAAAGATGTGAGTCCCCGCGCTTTCTTCCTAACTTGATCATTGCAACCAATGAGTGTCTAATTAGTTTAGTAGGCTTCACTACATAGCCAGTAAGCTATCTCATGCTGGCTTTGCTTAAGAAGATGTGAGTTCCCATGCCTTCTTCTTGAACTAGCCACCATGTACTAACTAGGTTCAGTATACTCGAGGTTTAGGATAAGTCCCCCAAATGCCCCTTTCCTCTTGACTACTTTTGAGTTTATATAAGTCCCCCAAAGGCATTCACTCAGTAGTCGCCCTAGGTCGGATGGCACATGTCGAGCCGAAGATAGATTATCCCGGTAATCAGTTCTGCAATAAGAGGATGTGAGTCCTCGAGCTTTCTTCCTAGGCTGATTGTCTCAAATCGATGGGCACCTTAGGTTGGTTGATGTTCACTATGCTGATAGCAAGTCACCCTATGGATACACCACTCTTGGCAAATGTGAGTCCTTGTGCTTTCTCCTTGAGTTGGCCACTGAATACCTATGCATATTATCTTCTCTAGGGTTTTGGATCAAGCCCTTAGCGGCCCCTCTCCCTATGGGCACACTACTTGAATCACGCCCTTTGTGACCCCATTTAGACACTACCAGGATTACTTTTGGATTGGACAGTCCCCCTTTCCTAGTAGCCACTCCTATGGTTGGAGAATTTTGTTCAACGGATGCACAAATTCTCCCTTGATTCAGTAAATCTGAGATAAGTCTAGGCTAATATAAGCTCCTTCTTAGTATGATCCCTCACAAACTAATAAGGTCCACGATAAACAAATTAAACAAATAACAAAATGTTTACTTGTGGATTAGGAATTCAAGTCCCCAAAGGGCCCCTTTTTCCAAGCAAGCATCATATCTTCGGGGCAGTGTCAATAGAACTCCCTATAGGAATTGTCTGACTACCTGAGTTGAGATAAGTCCCCAGGTTGGCACTCACTCCGTAGTCACTCTTAGGTCAAGTTCAATCTATTTTTCCATAAGGTTACCTCGATAGTCATTTCGCTTTGGAAGACATAATCCTATGACGCGATCTTCCTAGCATGACTGTAGTAAACTGACAAGCAGCCCTAAATCGAGTTTGATTTGTTGCCCAAAGTAACCGATCAACTGCAGTGATCTTTTGAAGTGGAAGATGTGAGTACCCATGCTTTCTTCCCCTGAATTGACTATTGCAAATCGAAAGGCACTCTTTTGGTTGGTGTTGACCTCATTTTTAGAATGAGTTCTCAACACCTCCATCTTAGGCTTAGGATTCCTCTTAGACTTTAAGAGTTCTTAAGTCTTAAGACACATCTAGTGATTAGGTAGACACTCCAACCTAGCCCTAAAAAACTTAGAAGAGTTAGCCATAGGAATAGGTCATGCCTTAGGGGTGCTAGGAAAATTTTCTACCCTTTAGCTTAAACCATTCCTCACTTTCCTTCTTTCAAGTCAAACTCCAAATCAATTCTATTTAATTTTCTCCAAACTCAAATCAACTCCATATGATTGAAATCCATAATTGAACCCATGATCAAAATCCATCAACAATTCCTAAGTTCAAATTTCCTAAGTCCTTAACCCTTTCTTAAGGACTTAGTCAAAATCATGATTCAAACATATTCAAATCTTTGAGATTTTCTCATGATCTATTTATATTCTCATTTATATTCTCATATATAAATGAAATATAAATTCAAACCCATCAAATTAAACTCAAAATTCCAAATCAATTCATGAAAATTTCCTTAAGTCCCTTTAATTTTTCATTAAAAAACTTAGCCAAAATCAACTCTAAATCTTGATCAAATCTATTCAAATCCATGTGATTTTCTCAAAACTTATTTATATTCTCATTTATATTCCCATATATAAATAAAATATAAATATAAATCAATCAAATCCAATTCAAAAATTAAATTTCAAATTAAAAATTCTCTTAAATCCTTTAAATTCACTTCAAAATATTTAACCTAAATCATTTATATATGTGAATATAAATGAGAATATAAATTCAAACAATCATAACCACTCCAAAAATCAAACTCAAATCCACTCAAAATCCAATCTAAGCCTTTCAAGCCAAAATCTTGAACTTAGTCAAGTCACTTCAAATCAAGCCAAACTCTTGATTTTCTCTCATGGTTCAATCAAACCTACAATCATGAGCTCATATATAAATCCAAACCTCAATCACTCAATCAAAACCCAAATCAAAAATCAAACCCAAGACCCCTTCATATGCTTCCTTTGAATATGAAATTTTCAAATGGAACAAAATCCATTTGTAGATGGATTTATATTTAAATCATAAGTCTATATACAAGATCAATTAACTTCAAATCAAGCTTTGACCAAGTCATTTGACCCACTTAGGCTCACTTGACCCAAAGTGACCTAAAGTACCCTTATGAGCCAACTTTTGATCCTAACCAAATTGGATTGAACCAAACTCATATATCCCTCTCTCATCATAAATCAACAATCATCATGGGATGATCAATCAATCAAATTGGGTCAAACCAAGTCAAACTTAAGGGTTGACCAAGTCAACACTTAACCTAAAATGAAACCTAACATAGACAAAATCCACCATAGGATAAATTGATTAAAACTATTATTTTGACCTAAAGGGTCAAAATGTGTCAAAACTTGATCTAAGACAAATTGATTGAAACCAATGGGTCAAGTCCATTCCAAATCACTTGTGGAACTTGACCAAAGCCTCAATTGGCCAACTAGACCCAACCTATCCCAATCTAGACCCAACATGACCTAAAGGGGTCATGTTGAGCCAAAATTGAACTTAACCCAAATTGATTGGAAACAAAGATACCAATCCACTCCATATGACTAACCAAACCTAAACCTACCATTGACCTATCTCAAATAGGTCAAATGGGTCAAATAGGTCAACTTGACCCATTTGACCTAAATGAAGTCATATGATCCAAAACCAAATCTATACCAAATTGAACCAAAACAAAGGCACCAAAACATTTCAAATGGTCATATGAACTTGACCCAACCCTTGGTTTGACCCAATTTGACCAATTGGTCAACTTGACCCAAGTTGACCCATTTTGACCTAAATGGGTCAACATGAGTCAAACCCTATCAAATGGTTTCCAAATCTAATGAAACTTGGTCAAACCTAGTTTCTCCAGATATCCAACATGTACAAAGTGGAAAAATAGCAAAATGACCATTCTATCCCTAGTCCATAGAACAAATTTTGGCCTAGCCCATGGGTATTTTGGTCATACCCTCTTCACAATCATTTGAGGCTTTTCTAAATGCTCAAGGAGACTTAGTGACGAGTGGTGCACACACCCAACCCAATGGGTTTGGGTCAGCCCAGTTGACCCATGGACCAAACCCGACCACATGGCTTGAAATTGAGTTTTCAAATTCCCTCCTAAGCTCAATTTAAGCACATAAAAAGTTGGCAATCCACTCAAGGGATCAAACCGACCATGTGCACACTCAAAATAGCCTAAATAATCTCCCTAATTTGGTCAATTGGATCAAAATGACAAGCCTATGCTCGATCATCTGATTGCCATTTGGGGAGATATACTCCAGCTAATTCAATGAAGATTCACTTCACTCATTGTCGATTGGAGCCTAGGAACCTTTAGCAATCATTAGAGAGCATCCCTAAGCTTTCTAAGAGGGATTTGAATCTTAGCTTTCTTGGTTTTCTTCCTTAGAAAATAGGGGAGCTCATCTCAATTCCCAAGTCCTTCCATACTCAAATTCAGTGCAATTACCTTTACACAGTCCCTCAGGGGATCAAGTCGAGTGCACCTAAGCATTCCTCAAGTTCCCAAAGCAAGGAAGAGTGCAATTGGATCAAAGCCACAAAAGGGAGAAAGTGGTGTTAGTCCATAGGGAGATCTACTGAACCCCAAGGCTTGAAACTTTCAACAGGACTTTGTCTCCACCAGACAAAGCTACCTCATCGAAAAGTGCCGAGATCACCTCCATTAGGTATGTAGTAATTTTGACCACTTAGCTTGATAGGTGTTGGTCCTTTGTGAAAGAAATGTTCATTGCATGAGAAATCAACCGTTGGATAGGTTGGTAATTATGCTTAGATGGTGTGGGTTGAGTTTTATATGATTCTATGCTAGATCGAACTCGGATCTCCCCTTGGATTATGGACAGTCCCCATTGATCCTCACGGAAGAACTTGGCTCATCTCAACTGTCCATCTGCGCATTTTAAATGGATGACTGAGATTATTTTGCACATTTTAGAAATCTTTTATCTGTTTTAAATCGCAGGTGAATCCTTAGTCGTCTGATCATTGATCGGACGGCCAAGGATATTAGCACGTACGCCACCATCACCTTTGTGAGGTGACAACTTAAGTTGTCCCCTCACGGCGCGACGCGTGTAAAACACGCTGACTGCCATCGCCACGCATCGCACCGTGAGCTAAAGATTAATTAGGGATTAGTTATATGCTTTATTAATTTCTAATTAATCTTGACAACTTCTAAAATTCATAAATCTTCATAGAAAAATCAGAAAAATAAAAGGAAAATGCTATGAAAAGATAATTTCATCTATAATATTTTAAAAATGATTTCAAAGTATTTTGAATTACCCTTTTCTCTAAATTTGGGTTTCTTTGGGAATCTTAATTAGCTAATTATCCTTTAATTAGTTCATCAATTAATCTCAAACTTCTAGGGTTCATTTTAGGGGATGACCTCTACCTCCCCTAATTTTCTTGTGATTTGTTGAAGGATCAATTAGGAAAATTATTATTTCATTCCACCAACTACCCCTTTCATGTAATTAAGGATAATTAAGGTATGATTAGTGGATTTACCCTATGATTAAGTTTGATTAATGTCAGATTCAGTGAGTAGGGGTTTTATAGAATAATTTTGAGGCATTTCTCCTAAGTTATTTCCTAAACCTCCTTTTCTTTCCTTAATCCCCTCTTAATTTAGGATTAATTCATTAATTATCTCCTTTAAACAATTTTCAAAAATTCTAAAAATTTCTAGTACTTAATTAATCTACCTTGGGTAGATGCTTAGATGTTAAATAGCCTAAGTTTAATTAAAGAAATTAAAACCCCTTTCATAAGTATGAAAGGGTGTTTTAAAAGTACTTAAGCTAAACCCCTTAGCTTAATTAACTTTTAATTATGATCCAAATTGCATTGGGACTTTTCATTATTAGGTGCATTGCAAATTTAAATATCTTGTGGATTTTATGTTATCTCATTGGCTCATAATTACTTAGTTAATTTTTCTAAGATGGTGTAGGTAAGGATTAATTAAGCTACTTAATACATATTCTAACCTAATCAACACTTAAAAACTTATTTAATTATCTAAAAACTAAACAAAAATATAAAACACATCTGGGAATGGGTTAGGAACAGCAAACTCATCTCACCTTTTCAAAATTAAAAACTTCAAACTAAACAAAAATCATTTTGAAATTCACTTTGATTTATTCTAAATTTTCTTATTCCTTAAGAATATCTTTAGGATTTAAGTAAACTGAGTTTGTTTACATGCTTTCATTATTTTGGATCTTTCCCAACATGTTAATTTGTATGTCATATGATTCATGCATTCATAATTTTATGTTTCAAATTTTAAAATGAGAATTGTTTACTTTATGTCAAATGTGCATGTGTTGGATAAAGTAAAATATGAGTGGTTATTATCACTACTAAATCCAAAGTATTTTCAAAACTTATAAATGAAACATAAAATCTAAAAGTATGTTATTCTTATACTTTAATTATAAGCTTGCATGTGATGGATTATAAAGTAATGTTTAGTGTAACATTTCCTTAATTTCTTATGTTAGCATAGTTTTGAATAGGAGTTGGTAAGATGTAGGGTTCATTTGAAAAGAACCCAACACTTACTTAATTATATACCCTATTCATCCATATGTCATCGTCTAAGAAGGATTGCCTATACTTGTATGAATAAATTGCGCAAACAAAAATAAAACTATTAAACAACTTTTGCATCTTCCTTTTCCATTTCATTTATTTTACATATATGTTTGTACTTAAGAAAAGTGGTATATTAGTCTGGACAACCCCGAGGTTGGAAGGCTTTAAGTAACCCTAAGTAGGTATTGTACCTTACACCTCTGATTAACAATGGCGTTGTACTCACTTATGTCTTTCTTACTTTCATGCATGTATGTGAAATTTTTGATAAGAAAAATCTTTTCTACTTAAGAAAAATCATGCATATTCAACTTCTAACTTTTTTTAAATGGATTACTTAGCATGCATCATAAAGTGTGTTAACTACTCTCATTTGCATGTATAAATATGCTTAAAGTCCATCCATATGCTTGTTATATATGTTGGGAAAGAAATGAAGTAATGTGTGTTACATGAATTTAATTCATTTTATTTAATCTTAAAATGTCTTTCTTTTTGAATAGGTTTGTTTAGGGTTTATCTTAACTTAGGATTGATTAAAATATGTAATCAAATCATTCATCTAAATGAAATTAAAATGTGAACTTACCTTTAAAATTACTTAAGGATTAGAGAAGGAAAGAGAAGTTCTCTTCTCTTTTCCTCTCTTCATAACTTAGTAATTAATTGTAGGTTTCACTCAAACCAAATTAAAACATGAAATAAAAATAACCCAAAAAAACTTAATCGAGAGTTTTCCTAAGAGATCCCGTCCCTTAGGATGTAATTAACTATGGGGGCTTGCCCCTGTAGGAAACTTAACGAACCCAGTTTAAAATAAATCCTGTTTTACTTTTCCATGCAAAGTATGGGAAGAATCTCTGGTACATATGCAGACCCATCGTCCTTATGAGTCCTTATTGAAGTGATTGGTTTCATTAAAGGGTAGTGATTTCTGTCTTTTGAGATAGCACAATATACCTTGATGACGTATCAGATCAACTAAATAAGTACATCTACGAATCTACGTGATGTCTTACCAAGACAAATTTTTATAAGATCTCTTTTTTCTTTTCTCCATAGATTTGAAAGATGACTCTCTATATAGGAATTTTTCACCACAGTTGGATAGTTCTCCCCTCGGTCGGGAAGTTACTCCCTTTGGTTCAGTAAATCTAAGATAGGTCTAGGCTGATATAAGCTCGTTCTCAATGTCATCCATGGAAAACCAATGGAATCCATCAAAAATAATTTTCAAAAATGAAATTTATCTTGATTATATTTGAGATAATTTAAGTCTCCCGGTGGCATTCACTCAATAGTTAGCCTAGGCCTAACTCAGATTTACCAATCCAAAGGGATAATCTATCAAACACATAGTAGGACTAGCCAACCAAAGGGATTGCCTTTCGGTGCACAACAGCTGTACTTAGGAAGAAAGTATAGTAGACTTACATCCTCCAAAGTATGGATCAATTTCTGGGGTAATCCATTGACGAGATAACAGATTGAACCCAACCTAAGACTGACAATTGAGTGAATTCTGCTGAGGGACTTAAATCAGCTCAAAGATAGTCAATATTAATTTTGTTTTTAGTTTATTTTTGATGGATCCTATCAGTTTACGATGGACTGCACTGAGTAGGGGTCATTTTGGTCCCTAATTAGTGTGATCCATTGCAAACCCCCCTCCCTCAGTGGAGTCAAAGCAATCAAAATAAACTAAACAATCAAAATAATCAATCAATCTGCTTCTCCTTAGTGAGATGCAAATCTTTCTAGTTCCCTCAGCGGATCTCGAATTCTAATCCCTCAGAGGATTTCACAACCTCTCCTCCCTAGTGGATGACTTGAACTTGCTCGCCCAGTGGAGAGTTTACTTTTCTATACTCAGTGGAGTCGAAACAAAAACAATTAAACAATCAAATAAATCAAATCAATTTCTCCTCAGTGAGACTCAAATCAAATCAAACCTCTCATCCCCTTATGGATGACTTGAACCTGTTTCCCTAGTGGAAGGTTCACATACTTTATCCCTAGTGGATTCCTACTTCACTCTCTTATCTTGTTGACATGAGTGGAGCACATTACACTAAGCTCTTGATTCCTTCTACACCTTGGGTTGGGAGTAGATCATTTCTGTTAGTGCTAGTGATCGTTTGGTGTTGTTGATCACCTCGATCAACACCAATACGTGCGGCATGCCTTGTTAGTCACACCACACATATTGGGCGCCCTTTATTGATCTTATTTTTAGAATGAGCTCTCAACCTCTCCATCTTAGATATAGGGGTCATCTTAGACACTAAGAGTTTCCTCAGTCTTAAGACACTTCTAGTGATTAGGTGAACACTTAACCTAACCCTAGAGACTTAGAAGAGTTAGCCATAGGAATAGGTCATGCCTTAGAGGTGTTAGGAAAATTTATCTACCCTATAGCATGAACCAAATCTTCACTTCCTTCTTTCAAGTCAAACTCCGAACCCAAATCAACCTTGAACTTAAATCAACTTCAATTTTAAAACAAACCTTAAATCAATTTCAATGGATTTTCTCAAATCATAAACTAATTCCAAATTATTGAATTCCAATTCTAAATCTTTCCTAAGTCACTTTGATCCCATCTTATGGATTTAGCTCAAATCAAATTCAAACCACTTCAAACTCAAGAATTTTTTTCATAACCCATTTATATTCCCATTTGTATTCACAAATATAAATGAAATATAAATTCAAATAACCAAAACTAAATCCAAAACTCAATTCCAAATTCAAAGAATCTTTCCTAATTGAGCCCAAGTTGATCAATTGGTCAACTTAATCTAACCTAGCCCAAATTGACCTAAAAGGTCAAATTGACTAAAATTTAAATTAATTCCAAATTAAACCAAACCAATGCCTACAATCATTTTCAATCAACCAAATGAATTTCACTCAACACTTAACCCAACCCAATTTGACCCTTTTGAATCCAAATGAGTCTAATTCAAACCTAAGCTAAACCATATCAAATTAGTCACATCAAAATATTCCAAATAATGATTTAGACCCTTAGTTTGACCCAATTTGACCAATTGGTCAACCCAACCCAATTGAACCATTTTGCCCAAATTGAGCTAAACCACTTCAAGCCATTCTATGGAACTCCTTTGGTCGATCAAACCCACTCCACATCAGCCCCAAAGCACTCTCAAATCTGCCTAAACCCATTTGAAACTAAGCCAAAGGGGATTGACCAATGTGCAAAGTCATTTATATTGGATCCTTATCATAAATGGCAAAGTCCACTTTGTTATCTCCATAACAGCCATCAAGATGCCAAATGAAGTATCACTAGATCTCCTTAGCCCACTCTAAACCCCCTAGCCTTTGCCATGAACCAAAGGATCCATGCTTCTTCCCTCTCATCCGTGGCCAAACCAATGGGCACAAGAAAGAGCAATCCTACCCCACCAATCCATATCCTCCCTTGGAGCTCCTGCCACTGCTTCAACCAACCCAGGCGAGCCACATGGCACTGACAGAGACACCTCAGATAGCCTGACGGCGGCCAATCGACGGGATTTGCGAATTCAATATCATCCTACCACTTGGCTCAATTGAGGGATATACTCTCTCAATTCGAGCAGGGAAAGACGCCACTTGCATTCTCTGAGTCCCCAAGTTCAATTTGAACTCTCTTAGAGCAAATCTAAGGATCCCCAATCTCTCCTCGATCATCCAGTGCCATTCCCGTGCGCAAATCGAAACAGGACACCCTTCCCTCAAGCAATACTCCCTCTCCACTAAATCAAACCAAAATTCCTTGCACCTACACCATCCTTATACCCAATCGAAGCCAACCAAACTAATTCCCAAGCTCCCAAGTGGCCAGAGGTGTGAGTTCGATTGAAGGCGAGCGTCGCATGCGTGGATTGAACTAACTCGAACTTCTTCAGACGCCTCAGCGAAGCTACCTCCGGCATTGCACCACCGAACATTAGCTCCGGTGAGGTAATTTCTCAAAATCGTAGCTTTAGGCCTCTATGCGTTGATCTTTTGTGAAAGAAATTTCCATGTCAAGGGATTTCAACTGTTGGATGTGATTGTATGCTCCCCTATATGGTGTAGAATCCAGTTGATCCCAATCCAAGCTCGGGTGAGCTTGGATCAAATCGAGAAAGATGAACAGTGCTCTTCTTTCATCGCTCATGAATGGGATAGATCACGAGTCATCCATCTCGCATAATCGAGATGAATGGCTTTGATCAAATCCCACGGTAAATCATTTGATTTCTCCCTTAACCCGTGGATTAAATTGTGGTCGCCCGATCTAGGACATCCCATAGCGAAAGCATGTCCGCCGCTGCTGAGTCAGCACACGGATGTGATAACTTAAATAGCCAATCCCGTCGCGCCACGTGCAAAGCATGCCGCGTCAGCAGCCAAGTGGCCCAATGGGATTAAGGACTTAATTAGGGTTAATTAATTTATTTTTAATCTTGAAACTTACTAAAATCACAACTAGTTATAGAAAATTTAAAAAAAATACAACTTAGGCTCATTTTGAAGATATTTGAGAGGGGAATCTAGGAAAATTATAATTAATTAATTTTGAACAATGACTTTGACTTAATTAGGATTTTATCAAAAAATCTAATTAGCTTAATTACATTTTAATTAAGTACTCAATTAACCTCAATTTTTTATGGATGTTTAGGGGGATGACCTTTACCTCCCCTATTTTTCTGGGATTTTATTGATTTCTTAAGTAGGGAAATCATTTGAGTAAGCCCTAATCGCTCTCTTAATCCAATTAATTGTAATTAAAGAATGAACAGTAATTTGATTAATCATTTGAACATAATTATCTCTATTGAACAGTAAGATCACTTATGGAATGTGATTGAGGATACTTTTCCTAATTCATTTCCTAAGTCTTCCTTATCTTTAAAAATTAAATTAATTAATGGGTTAATGGAATGATTAATTGATTAATTAAGTGATCAGTCTTCAAAATAAAGAAATCAAAACATTATTGAATGCTTAAATGATTTCAGGATTAAGATTGAAGCCTTGTTCTTGATCCTTTCCCCTAAGTTAATTTCATCATTCAAATTAAAATATAACCAAAATATTTAATCTATCCATTAAAATCTTAATGAAATTAAAATTAAAAAATCAATTCATCCACACTTAAACAACCTTTAATTGATCTTGGGTAACTCCTTGGGCATTCAATAACCCAAGGTGAGAGATAATGAAATTATGATTGACTGACATGTGGGAGAAAATCATAAAAGTAATTAAGTGAGATCCTTTAAGATTAATTAACTATTAATAATAAGCCTATTGCATTAGGCCCCTTTCATTTCTTAGGAGCATTACAAATTTACTTTTCATGTGATTGCATATCATATTGGCTTGTTTTTTATTAGTTAATTAGCTTAAGGTGATATAGGTAAGGGACAATTAATTCATCTAATTCATATATTAACCTAATCAAAATATAAAATTAACTTAAATTTTCTTCATTAAACCAAACTAATTCACACATGGGGAAATAGGTTAGGATTAGCAAACATCTCTCATATTTTCTAAATCAAATCGAATTCAATGATAAAAATGTCTTTAAAGAATTTTTGTTCATTTTAAATAGTCTTATTTAATATGATTGTCCTTAGGAATTAATTGGGATGAATGAAATCGTACGTTTACATTCTTTTATTTCTTTCTAATCATGCTAAATATTATTTGTCATATGAAATCATGTATTCATTTCTTTTAAAAATTAATTAAATAAAATATTTTCTTTATGTCAAATTACATGTATTGGCTAAAATTAAGAATATGAGTGACTATTATCACTATTGAACCAAAAACTATTTTTCAAAACCTATAAACCAATTATTACAAATGAAGTAATGTAATTATAAATACTTATAAGCTTGCATGTGATGATAGTATAAGATGTGTAATGTGAAGTTCTCTTTCCCTACCCTAACATGGATTCACATAGGATTTGCAAGTGTATAGTTCATTTGAAAAGAATACAACACTTGCCTAAATCTATTCCTATGCATCTTCATGTTAATACTTAGGAAGAATTTCATATTATACGTATAAATCATACAACCAAATCAAACATAATTTCTTGAATGATTCCCTATCCATTTGGTTCTTTTAGTATATTAGTCTGGACATTCTGGGGTTGCGAGGCTTTAAGTAGCCCTAAGTAGATATTGTACCTTATGCCCTTGGTGTAAAAAATAATGGCGTAGTACTCATTTAAAACTCTTATACATATGCATATATGATGTGGCCAATGAATGAGAATCAAAAAAATCAAATAAATAAAACATAATTTTTGCATGGATTTTCATATCCTTATAGTTATTAATACATTTACATGTATCTAAGAAAAGTGGTATATTAGTCTGGACATCCCGGGGTTGTGAAGCTTTAAGTAACTATAAGTAGGTCTTGTACCTTATGCTCCTAGTGTAGAAAATAATGGCGTCGTACTCACTTATAACTTTTATACATGAGAATGTGTATTTAGCTAATGGATGAAAATTTTATCTCTTCTACATAACAAAGGCATGCATTCATAATTCAATTAACAAATGAGATGTTTAAATTTCCAAATACATTTCTTCACATTCATCATCAAAGTATGCTAAGATTTGCATTACATGTATGAGTATGCTTAAGGTCATTCATATGCATGATATACATGATGGAAAGAAATGAATGAGTGCATGTTATGTGATAGTAATCTATCCTAATTATTCCTAAGATGTCTTTCTTATTAAATAGGGCTATTTAGAATGAATCTAAACTTAGGGTTAATTGGAACACATAATAAATCATTCACTGAAAAAATTCATTAATCTAAACTTAAGGTAGGGATAAAAGAGAGACTCTCTCTCTCTCTCTCTCTCTCTCTCTCTCTCTCTTTCTTCTCTTTATAACACTTAGTTGATAAGTGTAGGCTATATGAAACAAAAGAAAACTAATAAGTAAAAAGCCCAAAATCAACTAAATCATTTAAAGAGAAATCAACATTCTATGAATTAAATCCCTCACACTTAATAAGTCATAACTTTAAAGCCTAGTTAGGACATACCAAACAAGCTCTAATACATGTACATTAGGCTAAGTCACCATTTCTAGATTTATGTTAGGGTGGTGTATAGTTTGATGAATGTTTAATTTTGTGATGTATTATTTTAGACTGGATGTTATGGTATATGTGCATAGTCTGAATGTTAGGTCGATATTAGCCTAATCATGTTTTATGTAGGGGGTTGTGCTTAAGGGGTCATGTAATAAAAATATAAATACTTTTTGTTATGCAGGTTGATTAGCCCCTAAGCATAGCCCAAGTTAGGATAGGTAGGCTTGGTTATCCATATGTAAGGTATTAAATCCAAACTATTTCTATCACCACTTGGGTTGTTTGGTGTGTTTAGCTAATATTTATTTTACAGTTGTAACTAGATTTACTTTCCTTCCTTTTAATGTAATTTTTACATTAGGATTAGGATAAGTGTTATGGGGATTAAGTGTGAACATTGGTTAGAAGACCATATCTTATATATCATGTGATGCCTTTGGAGCAAACAACATCCCAATCAGGCTAAAAGAAAGAAAGAAAAAAATAGAGCAAATCAAAAATGAAGAAATGAATGATGAAGAGTGAAGGATGGATGATGAATAATAAAGACCACCATAACACTTATCATTCTATAATTGTAATTATTCTTTCATTGTACCGGGATGTATAAGGGTAGAACTCGGCTACCCACATTTACGACCGCACCGGTCTTTTATTTTTTTATGATAGCTTTATAAAATTATTTCATATTTTGTTTAGCTTGTGCATTAGAAATAGCATGCATCTTCATAGTTTCTTTATGATTGGTGATTGTTGTGTGGTCTGTATGCGATTAGACTCTTAAGATAAAAATAATTTTTTTATCCCATTAACAACTCATAATTAAATTTTAAAATAACTCATAACCTCACATAAAAGCCTAGGAATTAAATCAATATAATAAAATTTTTAGCAACCCCTTAGCTAGATGATTGAATGTACAATATCTTGCATATCATATTCTTTCACTTTTGCTAAGAGAGGGCCTCCATCTGTGCCAAAGAATAAAGGTTTAACTTGTAAGAACTTTTAATTTAAAGACACCTCTTTTTCTCCTGATTTAGCTCACAATCAATTTCCCATGATAGACATAAAAAATTCTATAGCTTGTGTCAAAATAAAACTCCAAAAAATCAAATAAAACTTGTCAAAATTTGCATTAGATTTAAGTCATTACTCATGTCTTTTATGATCTAGTCTCTTAGGGTGTGAGTTTAAGGACTTAGTTTTTTTTTTCTAAGTAAATAACAATCTAACCATCTTGCAAAGTATATGACTTGTATGTATGGATTTAAAGTGTATGAAGAGTTAGCTAGCTGTCACTCCAAGCGATAATAAGTCCATCAGTCGGGATGGTTTATTCTCTCTTATGAAGGTAAATCATATACTCATTTTCGCCTAAGATTTAGGTCGTGTTTTGGCCCTCGCCAAAGTTCCTTAGATTCAAGATCAAAGGTTGTTGTTTCCCTTTATGGGCTACAAGCATAAATCCTCACCTCTTAGGCATTTCTATAATCTTATATTATGAAATTATAAGTCTTAGATTTCTAATAAAAATTTAACTTAAACAAATAAATCTTCTCAAATTCAAATGTATAAATCCAAATCATATGATATATTAAAGTGCTCACTATGCTTCATAATATTAAGAGCACTCCCTGCTCATCTCCCTTGGTTTCAATAAGAACTCTTCACTTTTGATCTCTCCCACTTGATTTTTAAAAAATACAATTAATCCTTTGATAGTCATATCTTTAAATTCTTTGGATAACAATCGTCTTCTTTAATCAAGAGTATTCCTAAGGGATTCACTTCCCTTAAGATATAATTAACTATGGAGGCTTGCCTCAATAGGGAACTTAACGAACCCAGTTTAAATAAACCCTATTTTACTTTTCATGTAAAGTAACGAAAAAATCTATGATATATTCGAAGACCCATCATGCCTTAGAAATCTTTATTAGGTGATTAGGTCCATTATAGGGTAGTGACTTCTATCTCTCGAGATAATACACTATTCTTTAATGTCATACCCGATCACTCTAACAAGTACATATGTGGATCTGCGTGGTGTCCCCTCACCACCCAACAAAAAAATAAACACCATAGATATTCATCCTTAATACATCTCACTTGAGCTAGAACTTTACTTCTTCTATCTCTTTGGTTAGCTAACTTATATCATCTTATATAATCTGTATATCATCACTAAAAGCTAAAATTTTTGCATCATATATAACTTTCTTAGAATCTCTACATGTCACTTTATATTTTTCACAATTATTCAAATTTTTACATCTAAACTAAATTTTATAACAACACTTTTTATTTTTTTTTATCATTTCTTGCACATTCTAACTCCACGGCCAACTTTTTATTAAAAAAAAATTTCCTTTTAATTCTTCCAACACATTTTTAGGAACTTGCTTAATTTCACCTACTACTTTCTCCCGCATAACATTAACTTCCTTATAAACATCCAAAATTCTAAGCTTTTATAATTTACTCTTAAAAATATTTTTATTAATCCATAATGTGAAAACCCTTGCTCTAATAGTTCGATCATGGTAAACTATATGGATTTGATAATTCGAAAAAATTATCTAAAAGAATACATCGTGCATAACACTTACATTTTAACCTTTATTTTTCAATTTTCACACAAAATATTAAAATTCACAACAAAATTTAAACCTACATTTTTCTCATGTAATCAGATAAAAATAAGATATAAATAATTCAACTCACAAAGATAGAAAAAAATTTTAAATTTACATACATACCAAACAAATTTTTTATATTTGCATATCTTATCTAGCATATAAAATTTCATATACATACATATCATATTTTTCTATACATAAAAATTTATATTTTACTTTAAATAATTTAATGATAATGATTTTTTAATATAATATTAAAAATTTAAGTGCTATATATATATAATAATAATAAAATTAAAAATATCAACTATTTTTGTGAATAAACAATTCACTAATAAACAGTGTTAAATCACATCTAAAACAGTCAAAATAAGAACCAAAAGGATCAAACCACATAAGAAATGCTCACTACTTGTAAATCTGCTTTTAGAAGAGAACTATAGTGTAGAATACATCATACATATTACAACAAATATTCAAATCAAATAATTTGCCATTTCATGAGACACAAATATAATATGCATAATTCATTACAGAACAACAGAAAAAACAAAAATAATAACATAAAATATTTGCTATTTTTATGTAAAAACAATATACTATTAAACAATATGCAATCACATATTTATATAACGGTCGAAATTACAACCCTAAGGCTCAAATCTCGCTGCATATAAATTTGGTCGTAAAAGAGAATCATCCTGTAAGATGCACACAACAACGTATATTTGAACTCATAAACAAGTTAGGGGGATTTACATATACACCACATAATTCTTATGTATTTATATACCTAACACTAAATTTTAATTTTTATAAATATAATATCTTAATCTTCAAAATCACATTAAAAATATCATCATTAGTCATTTTTTAAAAGTGAAATACATCTTTTTAATTATAAAAAAATATTAGATAAATAAATATTTAATTTTAGATATTAGATATATAAATATATAAGAATATTGTGGCATGTATATAAATCTTTCAAAAAAAAAAAGAGAAATTTACATACATACCACGCAATTCTTCTGCATTTATATATTTCACACTCAAATTTGAATATTTATAAAACTAACACTTTCCATATGCTCAAAAAAGTGTATTTCACTTGAAAAAAGTAACAAGGGTGGTATTTGTGATGTAATAATAAAGATTTAGGTGTTATTTAAGTAAAAATTAAAGTTTGGGTGTGAAATAGGTAAATACATAAGAATTGAGTGGTATGTATGTAAATCCCCGCCCAAAAAAATATTACATGTAGAGTTCTCATATTGTACAGAGCTCTGCACCTAAGAATTTTGCCAAACAAGAACACACTTACTAGGCCGAGCAGCACCCAACTTTCTTCAAATCTGAGACGTCGTCTTTGTCGCCGACATTGATAGTCTGTCCCTTCGGCAGAGTCGCCGGGTCGTTGCCGACGTCAAGAGCTTTTCGAGTGACGGCATGATGGATCTGAGAGAGGACTTCGGTGAAAGCAAGCTCGACGTTCGTCGATTCTAAGGCTGATGTTTCCATGAAGAAAGTGTTTTCCTTATCGGCGAAAGCTTTAGCATCTTCTGTGGAGACAGCTCTGAGATGGCGCAAATCGGCTTTGTTTCCGACAAGCATGATGACGATGGTAGAGTCCGTGTGATCTCTGAGCTCTCTCAGCCATCTCTCGACGTTCTCAAAGGTTACATGGCGAGTTACGTCGTAGACGAGGAGCGCACCGACCGCGCCTCGGTAGTATGCGCTTGTGATTGCACGGTATCTTCATGACAGAAGAAAAAAAAAAATTCGTTCAGTTAGGAATCTTAAGTATTATACTTAATCATGGTTAAAACTCGGCCGAAGCTCAGTTGTTTGGTTACTAGTAGGATTTAGTATGTTCTAAAGGCATTAAATTCAAAAAATTGTTTAATTAGTTAGATGTTAAATTTGATTAAATCTTAATAAATCATTTCACAAAAAAAAAATTAAGGACATTTACATACATAGCACACAATTCTTATATATTTATTTCATGTTTATATAAATAGCACTTAAATTTTCATCATTATTAATTTTTTAAAGTGAAATGTATCTTTTCATGTATAGAAAAAGTGACATTTATAAATATAAGACTTTAAGTGTTAGACATATAAATGCTTAAAAATTGTGTGCTATATATGTAAATTTTCTAAAAATTTAAGATTTAGGATTTAAATGAAAGAGAGAAGACAAATAAAAAGAAATGTAAATATCTTAAAAACTACTACTCTTGGGAATTGATTAAATTCATGATTTGGCCTAAAACATGACAAAAATGGGATTTAAGAAACCCTAGTATTATAATTTCTCAGATAAGAGACAGAAAAATTAATCATTTGCCCCTCCTAAAAATTATTCTTAACATCCATATTTTGCCCAAATATGCCGCATGTGTATTTAAATAATAAATTTGTCCCTCCAAAGAAGAGAGATCGGTTCCGCTCCTGAACATAATAAGATCAAAAATTTATGAACTAAATCATGCTAACAAAAGGCGCACTAACAACTCTTAACATTATATTACAAGCAGTATACATAAATCTCAAAGCATAATAAAGTGATATTATTTTCATAACTTTCTAAACAAGTGTAAAATCTTTGGCCTATATGGGCCAAATCATAGAAATAGTGAGGCTAAGCCAACGCCTGTAAAGGTAACCCTTACCACAAAAGCATTAAGTGAGTATCAAGTCAACATATTGTTTCAAGCTGAATAATGCATTCCGTGCCTATAAATGATTTCATTTCACATAAATCAGATATCAATCATTCAGAGAGCAGAACAAGAAAGTAATATTGGTTTTTTGATTGACATATTGCTGGGGATTTGACATCAACTGAAGCTTAAGTTTAACCAATGGCATAAACAATGGTCTGATAAAATTCTGATTGCAACTATTCTAGCACAGCGTTTTTTTGAATGAAATTCGCTTCCTTAATAGAACTTTTTACTCATGGCTTGTTTGGAATCAATTTTATTGTGTTTTTTAATTTTATTTTTATATTATTTTTAGAAATATGTTTGTTTAGTGTATTTTTAAGCTTTTTTTTTTCCTTCCTAATTCTTCCACATCAATTTACTTTATCATCTTACTGATGCATCTAAAAAATAACATTGATCAGCTAATAATATAGAATTTACTCCTTAAAAATTTCATCATTTTAGCACCTATAGATAATAGATCAAATGTATTCAATCCTATCACACTAAAATAACATTTGATCAGCTAATAATATTGACTTATATTTATTAATTTTACATCAACTTAAATTATATATCATATATTTGTCATGTAGGCGTGCTTAAATCATTTAATGTGGTAAATTTCTCATTATAAAAAAAGGAGCAGTTTAAAAATATGTAAATTTATTTTGATAATTATTCTAATGATCTTATTTTATTAGACTTAAATGAGAAAAATGATTTATGTAGCCCACCCCATGTAGAGGGATATGGGCTTGTTCTTATTGTTGTTGTTGTATTCTAATTAATAAATCAACTCATTTACAATATTATCTGCATTGCAATGCAACATACATCAAATAAGCATTTCCAAAAATGTAATAAAAAAAAAACAAGCCAAATATTTGAGCTAGCAAAGGTTTTCAAGATGGAATTAACACATTCTTTTAGTACAAGAAATATCTAATATCTTTAGTAAATTTCATAACTATTCATAACAAAAGCATGGTATGCACTATATTTCTACTTAGGTCCCATTTGATTGCTCCTAGAAAGTGGAGATTTTGTTTTCACTTATTTTGATGTTAAAATTGAAATCCTCATTTTGATGTGAGTTTTGAGCATGTTTGTAAATTTTAAAATAAATATTAGTGTTTCATTGTATTCAATTAAACGATAAATTTAATGAAGTTCATTATTTTTGAAAACATAATTTCTCACTTCAAGCAATCAAATGAGCCCTTAGCAATTTTGATAAAAAAAATTTCAAAATTTGGCACTCATGATAAGCTTTTTTTTCTCATAAATTGGATTAGAATAGAGTACAATAATAACAACAACAACAAACTTTTATCTCACTATATGACGTGAGCTACATGAATCATTTTTCTCCATTGTATTCTATTAAGTGTCAAATTCTCATTTAATTCTAAAAAATTAAGATCGTTTTTTATACATCATAATCAAGTCTTTTTAAGTTTAGCACTATTTTTCTTAACATAAGGCGCATCTAATACATTTACTCTCTTAACTAGGTCATCAGATGGCCAAAGTTTTATGTGGCCAAAAGAAATTTTAGAAAAGCAAATTAGACAATTATAATTAGCGTATGATAAAGATACGGCAATTTAAAAATATTACAAAAACCTACGAAAAAATGATATAAGTTAAAAAGTGAGACAACAACAACAAGCCTTTATCCCACTAAGTGGGGTCAGCTATATGAATCCTTCATCTCCATTGTATCCTATTATGTGTCAAATTCTCATTTAATTTAAGTATACTAAGGTCATTTTTTATACATCTTAAAGTCTTTTAGGTTTTATATACCTTTCTTAACATAAGATAAATCTAATGCATCTCTCTCTAGTCATGGACTTTTATGTAAACCATCTAGGCGACTCTCTCTAATCTTATCTGCCAGGAGCTCCCTTTTTTAGAATACTCATTTGCATTTTATCTCTAAGAGTAAAGCCACTCATCCAGTGAGCATCCTCATCTCTAACACTTAACTTAGTCTTATGCTTTCTCTTTATTGGTAACATTCGCATATAAGTCATTCGTATTACCAATCTTATAAAATTTTTGTTTAATTGGAACTTTCTATCACAAAACAGGCCAGATGCATTCCTCCACTTCAACCATCCAACTTAAATTCTACTAATAACATATCCATCTATTTCACCATTATTTTGAACAATAGAGCCTAAATATCTAAATCGCTCACTCTTATTAGTGACTTGTTCACCTAATGTCACAACACTACTACTAGAACTTCTACAAACTAAAATTACACTCCATATATTCAGTTTTAGATCTACTTAAACGAAAACCTTTAGACTCTAATTGTGACCTCCATAATTCAAGTTTCTCTTGGACTCCCTCTCTCTAGTCTTATCAACAAGAAAAATGTCATCAACAAAAAGCATACACCAAGGTACATCTTCCTGTAAATGCCTAGTAAGAACATCCATAACTAAAGCAAAAAGATAAGGAATTAAAGTTGATCCTTGATGTAATCCAATTGAAATAGGAAAATATTTTGTCAATCCTCATTGTGTTTGGACACAAGTAACAGCTCTAATATACATGTCCTTAATGACTTGAATATAACCAATATTAACTCATTTCTGTTCTAAAACTCTCCAAAGAACATCTCTTGAAACTTTATCATAAGTTTTCTCTAAATCAATAAATATCATATGTAAATCCTCCTTACTTTCTCTATACTTCTCCATCAAACATCTTAACAAATGTATAGCATCCATAGTAGATCTATCTGGCATGAAACCAAATTGATTGTGAGAAACTTTTGTATCACATCATAACCTATGCTCAATTACTCTCTCCCATAATTTTAATATATGACACAATAACTTAATTCCTCTATAATTTGCACACTCTTGTGCATCACTTTTATTCTTAAATATAGGAACCAACAAACTCTTTCTTCACTCATCTGACATCTTTTTAATCTTTAAAATATTATTAAAAAGATTTGTAAGCCACAAAATTCCTTGATCTCCTAAACATTTTCACACTTCTATTGGAATATCATCAGGTCCTACTATTTTTACACATTTCATTTTCTTTAAAACTTCTCTAACTTCAGATTTACTAATACAACGATAAAAATAAAATTCCCTATTTTTATTTAGGGTATTAAGGTTGCTAAAATCAATCGTACATTCAAATCCTTCATTGAAAAGTTTATTAAAATATCTCATCCACCTATTTTCAATATCCTTCATTAAAAAGTGAGAAGATGTTAATAATTTAAGAAAATTTGTTAAGAGGTAAATTAGAATTTTAAAGTTGAACAAAGCATGATGTGTCTTAAAATCACTACAACTAAAAAATTATTATATAAATTTAGGAGAGATAGAAGTATATCATACACAAATAAAAAGATTTGGAGGTGAAATTAGAAGGCACAAAATTAAGAAGAAGAAACGTCTTTCCAAAAATCAGAATAGTAAATATCATTGAAACATACAATAAATAAAACGTAATAGTTTTTCAAAGAGAATCGTGAACAAACTCAAATCTATATATATGGAAAGTTATGTACTTAAGAAGAAAAAAACATATATAAAAAATTATATGAGAAAAAATAAATTGGAGATTATAATAAAGTTAATAATTAAGGGTATAAAGTCAAATAATGAGCTCAATTCAATAAATCAGACCGATTCGATGAGCTCAATATTTCAAACTCAATTAAATATTAGTTAAAATTATTAATAATATTAAATATCTAAATCAATCAATTTTTTATTATTTTTCTTCTAATTTCTTTTTCTTTTTATCATTTTGTTATAACAATTGATTAAATCATAACATTTTATTTCTTTCATACAAAATAAGCCTACTCGAACTCGTAGAATAAAGCTCGAGCTTGAACTCAAATTCAATTAATTAATCAGGTTAAAACTCAAGTTAGTAGCAATTCAAGCTCAGCTCGACTCTTTATACCCTTAGTTAATAGTGTAGATATAAGGTCTTAATTAAAAAATATTATTCTGAGATTATATTAAATGAAAAGTATTAAAAATTAATTCTTTAAAAGAGTAAAATTAATAAAATCATGAAACTTTGAATAAATTAGTCTCAAAAAATCAAATAAATTTAACTAAAATGCATATAAAGAAAAAAAAAATCAATATGAAATGAAATTCTATTAGGATTTGGGCATGCATACTGGTTATTATAGTCCTTTAGTTTACATTTTTTTTCATAAAATCCTACAAAATAAGAAAATATTGTATATTTTATGACAATATATAACAGTAAAAGAAATGTTAAAATTATGTTAGTTATAAGGGAATTGTGTTTAAACGTGATTTTATGTTAAGAAAAATGCTATCAATGTGTGCTAGAATATTCGCATTGATTGAGAGTGAGTTTATTGTCTTAGTGTTAAATAAAAATTTAACAAACATATAAATAAATTGGGAGCAACTCTTAAGAGAAATGATGTTCTTTATATGAAAAATCTAAAAAGGGAAAAACTATAAAATTAAGTTGACATGATTTCATTAATGTGAATCAATTATAAAAATGGTACCCTCCTGCAATAGGAGAAGATAAATAACAAAATTTAGTAGATATTAACTATGGATTATCTATTATAGTGGTTATAGAAGTCTTAGGGTGTCAGAGTTGTTATCGTGTAGTAGTAGCTTGGTCAGATACCAAGAATTGAGAGGACAATCATCAAACCTCTGTGGCTCATGGATGTAAAACATTAGTTGGAGTTGAGCGACGAGCAACCATCATTATGGAATGTCAAAGGGCAATGAATGTTGGGAGAGGAGCTTGCTCTCCTTATATGTCGAAAGATCAAATGGCTAAAATGATAATCATCAAATATTAACCATTAGTAGGCATTAGTGGAAGATCAAAAAGAAAAATAGAAGGTCAAGAAATGTCGAGCAATCAACTTAGTCTCTCTTCTTAGGGGTTGTTTGATTGGCTAAAAAAAGAATGCAATGTAAAATAAATGCAGTGTAAAAATGAATCTGAATTACGAATCTTTACTTGTTTGGTTGTATGTAAAGTAAATACATGAAAACTATATTTTCTGTTTGGTTGAGCATATGTAAAGTAAAGTAAATACATGTATTCTGAATATTGTTGTATATAACAAAATAATACATAATTTTTTTTATTAATTAAATTATTAAATTAATAAATTATATATATATATATAAATAAATTATAAATAAAAATTTACTACTTAGTTAAAAAAGAATTAAATATATTTATTTTAAAATTAAAAGCTTATTTATGATTTATATATTAGAGGCAAGTTAGAATAGAAATAAATTAGTTAGTAATTCAATGGATGGCATTATTTGTATTCATCATTATAATGAAAATGAATCAAACCTATTAGTGTCACTGACAGCTACCTCTTCTTGCTCTTGCTAATGTATTTTACCGACATGTTGACTTTCTTAAAGTAAAATGTAAGCTGAGAGAGGAAGATAGCAATGATTTTTTTATTGAATTAATGGTTTAGCATCAATTAATGGCTTAGCATCAATTAATAGGATATTTCATTAAATCAATTAATGGCTTAGCATTTATTTATTATACATTAATTATTTATTTATTGAATTAATTAATCAGTATTTTATTTTTTTAAATTTATCATGAATTAGTTAACTATCAAATTCATAATGAATATAATTATATTTATTAAATTATAATTAACTTATAATAATATTTAATTTTCTCATTGCTCTAGTAGTTTTGTGCCTTTCCAACCAAGAGGCAGAGAACTTCTACACAAAAAAAAACCCAAAACTATGACCACAGGAAATTCAGCACGTAAACCTTCCGTTACTCTCGTCTCCGCGGGGTGTAATTAAAATTCGGTCGTTTCGAGTGTGTTTAAAAGTCACGGAAAATATGCTAATCCCAAAATTTGAAATACCGCGAAAATTTTCATTGTGTTTATTTTACTTCCAACCAAACAATAAAAAAGAGAAATACGCGTAAACTAAATACAATGTATTTCATTTACCGCTGGCCAAACAGCCTCTTAAGGGAGGGGAGATTGATAATTAGGGAGAGACATGCATTAAATGTTAAGTGTTAATAATCCTTGAACGAACGATCGATCAGAAAAGTTGAAAGTCCTCCAAAAATTGATAAGGAATGTTGAAGATCAAGCAATGTCAAGCGATGGGCCTAGTAGCTCTAAGACAAAACTACTAGGGAAATGGGCATCGAATGTCAGACATTATTATATGCATCAATGATGGTCGACAAAGAATTTTAGAGGCCGAGCGATGGTTGGTGGTAAGGTTGGTTATAGGGCTGTGCATAATTCGGTTTAAACCGAAAATCCGATTAAAACCGAACCGAAATTTTAAATTTGGATCGGTTTTTTAATTTTATTTTGGATTTCGGATTTAATTTTAGCTAAATTCGGTTTTTGGAATATGGATCGGATTTAAAAATTTATAATCCAAAAAAACCGAAAATCCGAAAATCCATGCCAAATAATTGCTATGAATATGAGATCAAATGCTATGACAAATGTTATGCCAATTGATATGCTAAATGCTAAGCCCGATGCCATGCCAAATGATTATGACTATGGCATTCTAATGTTATGGTAAGTTCTCGTGACTATGACATTCAAATGTTATGACATGTATTATAATTTTACTTCAGTGATGCATGCTTTGCTTGACACAATTTGAATCTCTAAAGAAAGATTGTCCAAAAGACCATTCTGCAGTATGGCACAAAAAAAAAAAAAAACAGCAGATCGAGGCATAGTTTGAGCAATCCCATCATCATAGTCGTTAGTTCCAGCATACACACACACACACACATGCACATATATATCTATATATCTATATATATAGATAGATGTATAGATATATATGTGTGTGTGTGATTCTAACAGGCTCAGAGGATCGAATGCAAAGCAATTAAAATCTTATAAAAGAAAAGCACAAGGCTAGCAAAAGACCACAAGGAGCAGCTCCATTTCATCCGTCACCAGAAATAGAGCTTTACTTTCTCTACTTCGAAACAGATCGACGGCCAAAGACGGGGCAAAATGAGAAAAAATAACAACTTACCGGCCCTGTGCCAAGGAAAACTAACCATTCAAGGAGGTCCCGGGGTCCAAAACATAAGAACTACTCAAATCATGGGGTAGATTTCAATCCGATCTGGTTATCCCCGGAAACCAAAACGCAGTACCAAAATGCATAGAATTAAGAAGCTAGCCGAGCACAGAATCCTAATAGACGAACAAAAACAAGATGTTTCCATTGAAAATACATCCATGGATCAACCGATCATACCTTTCCTGACCAGCAGTATCCCAAATCTGAGCCTTCACAACCTTCTCATCGACGCGAATGCTCCGCGTGGCGAACTCGACACCAATGGTCGATTTCGACTCCAGGCTGAACTCGTTCCGCGTAAACCTAGACAGAAGATTGGATTTCCCCACTCCCGAGTCCCCGATCAACACCACCTTGAACAAGTAATCATAGTCGTCATCGGACCTGTACGCCATACCTCCGAATTCTCCAACGTCTCCACCGACGCCGCCTCAGCTCGCCGCCAGTAAAATCCTTCCGATGTCAGCTTCCGCCCCTTCTATACAGCAAATCAATCGGTTATGCGCCTCCAACCTTCTCCCTCGTCACCGTCGAGACTCGAGACGGAGAGAGAGCAGAATGAAGGAGAAACCGAAATCCTAAATTCGAAACAGAAACCTGTTACGTTGTTCCGACGGGTTAAATAGTGTCGTTGATCCCCGGTCGCAACACGCAATGACCTGATAAGTCCGCCGACACGATATGCTGTAATCGCGTGGGGTTGGCTGCCAAATTTCAACCGTCTGATTAAGTATTCAGCACGAATCGTAACGGCGGCTTAGGGGTTAGTAAAGAATGGCGGCCGTGACTAATAACAACGCGGCTGCCGTTGGCGGTAGAGTTTGAAACGGTAAGAAAAACATACTGCCGCGTGGCATGGCATGAGTAGCACCTCATTCTTAATGGAGAAATTATCAAGTATATATATATATAATTTATTTACTTATTTTATTGGCATACACATATTAATATATAATAATTATGTACATATAATGATTTTAATATAAACTTAACTTTCTAATGAAGAAGTAATTTATCCTTTTAAGAACTTGAAAGATGAGTGTTAGTGTGTTTTAATCTCATTATACAAATTTAATAAAAAACAATGACTTCTATAATCAAATATATTGGTTGATTTGATTATAGTTTGTGTAATATTATTTTGTACTTTTTTTAATAAACTATGTAGCTTGCATCTATTATAAATTAAATAATTGATACTCCAATTACATTTTTTTTTACTTACATAATAGTAGTGTGATAGCTAACAACACATTGTTGCTATGCTTAATTTCTAAATGTTGTATGTATGTATGCATGAGCATAGCTCTATCATCTATGCGTACATTTATCGATATTGGTCATTAGATATGTAGTATTAAGGGATAATGGGCATTGTCAAATAAATGATGACTTCGTCACTAGATGAATGATGAGAGCAGGAGTTCTGCGTACGTTAGTCAACTATCAGCGTCAGTTGATGTTGGTTGACATTAGTTAGAGAAATTTTGCTGTATGTTGCGAGATAATATGTGTTGTCGAGCATGATGTTGTGAGCTGGGAGTTTGATGTTGGTCAACTGCAAATGTGAGATGATATTAATCGACCAAATTGTCTTAATGCAATTAATAAAGAATGATGATGAAAATTTAGTGTTGGGCAGTAGGCTATTAGCAAATAAATTACAAATTAAATTTTAATAATTATTTTGTTTTAATTATATTTCATTAATCGCATGCATACATACACTAATCAACAATTAACTACTCACTTTTTTCAAATATATATATATATACATACCAAAAAATATATTAATATAAAACTTACTTTAATTTAAAACATATGCATAATTAATTAAATAATTACATATAAAATAAAATAATTATTTTTTATGCCCATAATAAATCAAACATATACTTAAAACATCAATTAAATTTTAATTATTTAATTAATTTAAAATTTAATATATTCAAGAAAGTAAATAACTTGAATAATATCTAACTAAACTCAAAGCCTTTGTTAACCTAAATCTAACATAATTTTTCCAAATCTAGTTAAAAGATTGAAGAAGCACATTTGATAAAACTTACTTATATTTTTGATATGTACATTTGTTACATTGTTGAGTCTAATTAACATTATAAGATATTGTCATAGAAATTCATATGTAGAGAGAGAAAGTATGGATTGATCCTCATAGTAATATATATGAAAGTGGTGAGAAACTTCTCTCTAATAAGGTAAGCATTAGAGCCCATGAAAGATATATAATATTATTGCATGCTACAAAATTCTTAATAGTTGAGACAAATAAATCTTAGCTTACAATAATATATAGCACACTTAAAGAAAAAGAACTACTAAGCCTTGCCCAGAAAAACAATCCATTATCAGATTTGAATTACAATATTTACTCCTCCTTAATTGGAGAACATGGGATTACATGCTAGAGATTCAAATAATAATAGCTAAGAGAAAATAAGTACACTATAACAATCTTTAATGATAATCGACGACGAATGCCAGTGATTATCGGCTTTAAGCTTTCTTCATAATTTTAATCCCTCAATATAATGAAGCCCTATGTAGAGTGTTTTTGTTATGAATTCAAATTCTCCCAGATACATCAAAAACAAAAGGGAAAGAAATATTCCAAGTTGGCTAAAGGACTTCACAACATAAACATAAATAATTACTCGTGAGAGACAATATGGACTTACGATACTAAAGAGAGACAAGATAGGATAAACAACAGAGAAGAAAACTATTACAAGTATACTAATTCATAGCATAAAATAATTACAATTATTATAGACTACAAATATAACATGTTCAGAATAGCACCAGAACCAAAGATCAGCTAGAATGGCAAACAAGTCAACAAAGATTAAAACCCCAAAATATCACCGTAAGGACATCACAACCGACATCATTCCGTAAAACCCCGCAAGAAGCATCAATAATCTATCAGAAATCAAGAATCAAGAAACATTATAACAAAATAACAGTTTTTCTGTTATTTTGTAACAGAATGGATGAAACAACAGAAGCTATAGGGAAATCAAGAAGCTCGACAACAAAACCAACTCATATTCCAGAGTAAGCAACAACAGAGAATATCGATCCAGTAATCAAATTAGTTACTTTTAAAGAAAGCTTAGATAGGGGTAGAAAATAGTATAAATAGGAGATAAAAGAAAAACAGAGGGTAATCAACAGTTTTATAAAAACTTATCTTCTTCAAGTTCTTCTTCTTCTATTCTTCCTCTCTTCCTTCCTTTCTCAAGTCTTCTCTTGTTTTCTTCACCGGAAACCGCCGCTCTACCATCGGAGAACCCTAGGTTTCTCCTTCGATCCCAACTGCATCCCTCTTCCTCTCTGGAGTGCTTCGACGACTCGAACAGTCGAAAGAAACATAACAAAGTAAGGTTTAAAGCCAGCCTCCCTCAGAAGTTTCATCCCACGGCCAAGAAGCAGCCGCGCAAGCCCCTATCAAGGGCTCAGATCAAATCCAAGGATCAAACCACGCAGAAACCAGCGCGTGTAATCCACTAACTCCCTTATAGATCAAGAACCGCTTGATCAAAGATCAAATCTAAGGGCAGATAAGAAACCAAATCAATCCAACGGTTCAAGAATCAGCTCAAGAGAAACTCAATCCAGGTGATTAGATCCAACGGCCAAGCTCAAAGGCTCTAATCCAACGGTCCAGAAAGCACCCGATAAACCTTCCCACAATTATCAGAACTCAGTCGGGTTCCGACCACTCAGTGAGTCAACTCACAGAACCCCACTCAAGCCAAGACGGACCATAATTGGCACTGAACCAGACCTATTCTCACCAACCAAACCAATTCCAGAAATTAGTTCATATCAGTTTTAGAGAGTGGCTTTTTAATAAATTTATCTCGAATCCCCAAACACTCCATGGGATGGTCCAAGTCTATTTCCTTGATATAAATTTTTCTTTCAACTTTTAAGTGTCTTAATGACCTCGAATTTGAATGATTATGAGTTTGTTAGATTCCTCTCGTCGATCCGCTCGATTTGATTATAAGCATGTTGAATACATAAATCATTTAATTCTTTAAATAATATTTCAAAGTTCTAAATATACTTTTTGAGATTTGATATGTGTTTCTTTGGATTCGAATAGATCCACTCCTAGTATTAATGGATTCAACTCGTCGAGACATTCAATTAGACTATAAATATGTCAAAATCGGAGTTGAGAAGGTCTTGAACTTAGTTTCAAAAGATTTCAACACTCATTTTGTTTTGAGATATTTGCTCGACCTGCCAAAATTTTAAATTATATATCAAATATATATTCTCATGCTAATACATCAAAATTTAATTTTTTGAAAAACTGTTTATGTAATTTTTGTTGAACAAATTTTCATTATAAAAAGGAGTCATAAATATATAAGATCCATGAGATTCTTTATTTACACCACACACACATTATTAGCTTTGCATCTATATCTTGTTTATAGATGATTTTTATATATAATAAACTTATTCTTTCGCTGTCATGATAATTAATCTAAAGCCTCTGATTATGGCTGTGTTCGGCGCGGTATTGGCGGTGCGGCGCAATGCATCACCGCATCGCAATACCGTTTGGGTCACCATATTTCATCTACGTTTTAAAAAATTTGAGGTAAAAAAATTGTGTATTTCAATTTTATTCAACTCTCTACGGCAACTGCTAAAAAACTATGATCTGACTTTCGAAAATAAAAAAAAATATTGTGAACCTCATTATAATTTTTTCTAGAACATATCCTATAGGTTTATCTGTTGTTGGTGTGGCAGATTGTTTTTATTATTTTGATATCTGTTATCCTAATTATGATGAGCACTTAATTTATTAAGACAGCAGACACATAAATCAGTAAAACAAAATCAAAAACAGTGGCAAAGGTTACAGGCAGCAGGCTTATACAGCAGCCTGAAGTTCCATGCAGGGACAATAGCTTACATGCAGTTAAAGAATAGAGAGATATTTTGATTTGATCAGAAGGTACAAATCTAACGCTATAGCTGCCTTATATTTTCATGCTACGTTCCTATATAAATAGCCATGCAGTAGCAAGCCATAGCCCACTCCTGTATTCACTCTTCTGTCGGCAAATTGTTTTCAGATAATTTTCAATTTTTTTTTTTTTTTTTTGGTGATGAGATATTCACCTCTGATTCCACCTATTTTGTAACGTATAATTTTAAACATAACTAAATCAAGAATTTTCAGTTTCAGTATCACCAACTCAAGAATTTTCTTATTTTATTTTTATTTTTCTTTATTTTTCTTTATTTTCAATATCACAATTACATATTTTCTTGAATTTTGCAAATCTTCTTCAATGTATTCAAATAATTAATTTCAATTAAGTCATAAACTAATTCATATCATAATAAGGTATTTAGTTAAAATGATGCATTAATTAGTAACAACACCATTAATTTATTCAATTTTTAAAAAACACATAGATGTCTATATATATAAATATATATAATATGGATGACCACATAACAATTTCCATTAATTAGCTTAGAAGAAAGCTGAAATTAGAGCATAATAAGTCATCATTAATAAAGTCCATACAATCATATATTTATGCGCTCATTGCCAAAGCAAAGCTAATAATTATATGAGCATAATTAAAAGTGCACACTACTTCATTAATCAGATCATAAACCCCTTCACCACTAAAATGCCCCCATCAACTTTATAATTATACCAAATATAACAATTACTGAACCTGCAAAAAAATAAAATAAAATTTAATATCATAAATTAATTACTAATAAAAATAAATTAATTAATAAATAAAAAATTCGAAAAAGAAAGAATTAACCAAATAATAGGAGGCGCCATGCTGGAGATGCTGGAGAGTAAGCCCCCACTCATCGGTTAAAACGGGATGGCCGGAGGAGTGGAGGAGGACGGCTTCCTCGCCGAAGACCTCCCTTATGTTCAGAGGTCCGGCGATCACCTCGTATGCCACGTCATTAATAAAAACCGTTGACTTTGCCACTGTAGTCAATGCGTCATTATTGCATCATTAATTAGTCATTTATTGATTATCAATTAAAACTCTTTAATTAGGCTGAAATCAATTCACTTGTAGTTCAAGTTTCTGTTGCGACTTAAAAAAGTTGACCAGCAAGTTTTTATTTATTTAACACACTTCAGTAGGTCTGCTTATAAGAGACTACGAGTTCTTATTATAAAAAGCTCTCTAAACACCTCTGAAGAACAGTAGATCGAAAATGTTATCATCAGATAGAAGTATGATATTTATCTGAAAAAGTAAAATTATGAAAGGCTTAACTAAGTTAGAGTGTGTTTTTAAAGTAAAAATTATATTAATTTTTATAAAAAATTGATGATTAACATAATGAAAAAGATAAACTCGTGATTTTTTTTAACAAAAATTAAATTAAACCTCAACTTAATCTCTAGAGAGAGAAAGTGAGTGTGGATTTGGTGCAGGATATGAGGAGGCAATGGATCGAAGAGAGAGAGTGGGGGTTCCTTCCTTTAATGCCATGCACACGTCCAATCTAGGTAACTGAGCCATAATGCGATGCGTAAAAGAACCGTCTAATGTCAAGCAAATAATGAAAGACAAGCAAGCGAACTGAACCGCACAGAGAGTCTCTCCACTCAAATTTTCTTAGATTTTCTCTCTCTAGTCTCTCTCTCTGTTTCTTCTCTTCCATCCTCTCCATCATTTCAACTCTCTTTCTATTTCTTCATCTGTCTCTCTCTCTCGACAACACTGTCACACATGAAACCATCTCGAGAGTCTCTATTGACATGACTACACGGCACAGTTTCCTTCGATCCATCCACTCAATCTCATTTATAAGTGATTCCGGTCCCCCTCCTCTCTTTCTCTCTCTCTCCCCCTCTCTATCTCCATCTCTCTTCAACTCTATCTAAATCTCTCTCTCTCTCTCTCTAAAGAGTTGACTTGCAAATTAAACAGTTTAATGAATTGATTAGAGCTGCCACTAAGTGATTAGAACTTTTCATTTTTATAATCAATTTAAATTTTCATTTTTAGTAAAATTTATGCATGAGTGTTTTGAAATTGAGTATAGTGATTTATTATAAGCTTATACGTTTAAATTATATATTAATGTATTAACTAGATCTCTAAATTATTGATTTATTATAATATTAATGAATTTATCATGTAATTATATATTAATTTAAAGTTAATCTAATTATTTTAAGATCCATTGTTTGTCATTGTAGCATAAATGATTATGCCATCAAAATTTTCTTAGGTACATATCTATCATTCTATGAAAATATAATGAACTAATAAATTCATATATTTTTCATATTATAGCTGACTCTATCAAAATATTAAAGCTGAGTTCCTATTTAGTTCTTCTACGTCATGTGATATTATCGCAAACAAGATTATATATATATATATATATATATATATAATTTAAATATTCATTGCATAAATACATGAATTTAAAAAAATTAACAATCATAACACTCAATCACCCAAATCTTTTGAAATATCTTGAAAAATTATAGACAGATGAATCAACCCTAGAAAGCAAGTGATTTAAGGAAAAAAAACCAGAAAAGCCAGATATGAAAGCCAAATCACAATAAAATGACAAGAAATAAAGCGAGAGAGAGAGACAAAACACCAAAAAACACAGCAGCAGAAGAGAAACAATGAAAGATAGAATAAGAAATTCCAAATTAAGTTAACAGTAATAATTATATGGTACCTTGTATCTCGTTGACAGTACTTGCTGTAGCTGTAGCCATGGCTGCAGTCGTCACATTACCAGAAACAACACAAGGCAGTGAAGCCGTACCAGTTCTAACACAGCTGATAGAACCACCAATGTCCTTACTCGGAATAATTTCTTGCACTAAAAGATCCCCCCAAGCCGCCGGCAATTCTCCGGCGAGCTCGCCGGTGGAAAGCTGGTAGCTTGGCTGACTAGTCTGAAGAAAAACTGAGGATTCCAAGCTGAGCTCAGGCATCAAGATCGGCGCTTGGAAGAAATTCTGATCGATGAATGAGCTCAGAGCCGGGTGAGTAATCTGCTTATTGTTAGAGCCGGAAGAGATGGAAGAAGAAGAAGTACTGGATGATGAGGTTGCAGAAGTCATTGGAGGCGGCGCTGCAGTTGACTTAGCAGCTGCTACTGCGGCGGCGGCGGCGGTTGACTTCAGGTGGCGTTGTTTGTGCTTGCTGCGAGATTTGCGGTTTTGAAACCAGTAGAAGACGTTGGCGTCGCCGACTTGGCCGTAGACTTGGAGCTGAGAACGGATGCGGCGAATTTCATCACGTGGGGGGTTTACCATTCCGGAGTTGAATATGGATTCCAGGATCCGAATTTGTTCGGGTTTCGGATTCCAGCGAGGTTTAGGTTCTGGAGTTCTTTCCTCCGATCCTGTTGCAGATGTTTACCATTAACGCAAAATAAGGTTTGGGTAAACCCTAATTGTAATAATATAACATCATGCACGAAGATGTGTGAAACAAAAATAATATAAAAAAAATCAAGTTTTATGTTATATATATTATTTGTTTATCTCCTAATTCAAATGCTATAATTTCATGCATGATGTAGAAGAAAGAGAAATCAGGGTATCTTGTCATATACACTGTAAATCCGAACCCTAACCCTATAATGTTATACGTGAGGGAAAAGCAATGTTGAAACAGAAAAAAAATAAAATAAAATGCTTAATAAAAGAAATAAAAAGTAGAAAATGCTGGAAAAAAAACAATCAGATTTTCTGTTCTATAGATACCATTAACTCAGTATAAGTTTTGCTTCAATCCTAACCCTAAACTTATAATATCTATCATACAAGATAGAGAATGAAGGCTAGAAATATAAAACAATAATAAATAAAAATAAACGATGACTAAAGGAAGAAAAATCAGGTTTTCTGTCGTATACCATTAGCACAAAAATAGAGAAAACGCAACTTAATATATCATACATGATGAAGAAGTATGAAAACTGAAAGTTTCATAGTTGTGCAAGGCACATGGGTTATATATATGAGTTTGAGATTAAATTCGCTCAAACGTCACAAAAAAAATAAAAAAAATCCATGGTTCGTGATTGAGGATTTGTCTCTCTCTAGGAAGATGAGCATTCGAACACACTAAGTGCTAGCTAGATGTGGAAAAGAAAAAAAAAAGTGAAGAGAGAGAGAGAGAGAGGGAGAGGAAGAGGGAGGATTGAGTAGAGCTAGTGATGATGGTTATAAAATATTTATAAATAGATATACCTGAGGCATAGGAGTTAGGCTTCTGGCAGTGAGCTGATAAGAGAGAGGAGTGGTTGATGTCATGCTGCCATTGAAGGTGGGAAGAAGTGCAGGAAGGTTTGGACTTGAACAAGCTCGGCCAGTGCCTGTTTGATGAAGCCATGATGATATTGATGATGAGTAATTTGAGTTGTTCAGAAACCTTTTGATCTTTCAGTTTGTTGTGGGGGGGACCTCTCTTCCTTCTTTTGTAGGTATCAGGAACTTATAGAGCTGGATCTCTCTCTCTCTCTCTCTTTCTCTTTCTATCTTTCTCCCTTTTTTGTATCTATAATATAACTGTTTGTCTATCTAGAATGAGAGAGAGAGGGAGAGTTTCTTGTAGCTTTTTCTGCGTTGGAGACAGACAGAAAGGTCTTCACTCAACTCTTCCTCATATAAAAGCTTCCACCTAATCCTGCATTCATTTTCATGCAATTAATGGCAGAAGAGAGAGAAAGAGGGAGGAGGTGGGGAAAGTTAAGAAGGGTTGTTAATAAAAGGAGTAACAGTTTCTTACACACCTCTCGAAGAGCAAACAATAGAAGCCAATTAAAACTAGCGCAACAAGAAACTCCTGCCAAAGCCTAACAGTAACATAAATGTCATATGGGAGATGATGAAATTAAGTTGGAGAGTAGAGGAAACCTATATTTCAAATATAAAGGGAGAAATATAATAATAAATAGAAAAAACAACCTTAAAATATATAATAATTTTATGAAGTAATTAAATTGATGACTATTGACTAACATCTCCATAATAATATTATAGATTTTATTATATTTTAATTGAAAAGAAAATATGATATTAACATCATCTATATAATATAAAAATGATATATATTTTTATAACACATATAAAATAAAAATTAAAAAACTAATATATATATATATATGATTGAATTTGCCATTAATTAAATACACTCAATTTCTTAAAAAAGAAGAGAAGGAGAGAAAGAGATAGTGAGAGAAGAAAAACTAAAGGGAAAATAATACCATTTATAAAAAAAACTTGCTTTGTGTGAGAACTCGTACCTTTTGTCTGCAAAAAATTTTCTGCTTTATATGTTAAAAGAAAAAAAAGCCTAATATGCATAACTATGTGATTGAATTTGTCATTAAATACACTCTATTTCTAAGAAATGAAGAGAGAGAGACCCAATGTCTCTTAGTTCAGTTCAGTGGGTGGTGTGACCAACTGGATCGAGTTCAAACTCTCGAGGAGGGAGGTGTCTATCTGGGTGGGTAAAATAAGTGGGGATCCGACACATGTGGGTGATGAATGTGACACTAGGCTCTGGTGGGATTAGTCATAATAATATCCCCACCTACAAGAGGTGGGATGTTAGGTGGATACCCATTGCAAAAAAAAAAAAATAGAGAGAGAGAAAAGAGGAGAAAAGAGTACCATTCAAAAAAAAACTTGCTTTGTGTGAGGTCCCATACCTCTGTGCATCCTCTGTGCAAGCTTTTCATTAAAGACGAGGACTGAGAAGTACACTGGAATTCCCTCGTATGCCAAGCAAGAAAGGGAGTGAGGACAGCTCGTGCTGAGCCTTTTATTAGTACCACAAACAGAGAAAGGAAGAAAGAAAGAGAGAAGAGGAAATCTGTGAGAGAGAGAGAGAGAGAGAAGAGAGAAAGAGGAATAGGAGGATGGAGATGGGCTAACATGGCTTTATAATTAATGAATGGGTCCTTTTCTTCAATCTTTATCTCTTTATCCCGCAGGAAAAGAGGGAAGAAAGAGAATGGAAATTATTTTGTTTTTTTGCCAGAGACAAGGATGGGTTAGGTTTTGCTTTGAGGGGCAAAGAGAGTTAAGTGAGGGGGCGGGATTGTTCTAATGAGGAAGAGGTTGTTGTGAGATTTAATGGAGGAAGGGTTTCTCAAGGGTCAACACAAAGCTGTAGGGGGGCACGAAAAGAGGATTTGATTGGGAATTGGTGTGGGCTGTTAGTAATTGCACATTTGTGTTATTTGGAGCCTCTTCTTTTCCATTGACTCGAAGGGGGCTTTTATCTTACCCTTTTGCCTCTCTTGCTCTTAATTTCTCGTTCTTTTATTTGTATGTGAATAAATATATATATATATATATATATAGAGAGAGAGAGAGAGAGAGAGAGAGAGATTTATATTTAAGTTATGATAATTTCGTGGAGTTGTTTATATTTTATTTTGTTTATTAATATATAATATTTTGTAAATTGTAGTGTTAATTAGTTTTAGTTTAGGTGTAAGAAAGATGGGAGAAGATGAGTGTTGTAGAAAGAAAATTGATGTTATTGTGGGTTATGTGGCATGCACAATTCATGCATGTGTAGTGCTTTAATTCAATTTCTATATATTTACATTAAAAAAAAATAGTTTGACTTTCAAAATTAAGTTTCTTTTATTATTTTAAATCTTGATTGAGATAATTTTTTTGGTTGGATTTGAATTTTTTTGAATTTAACTTGACATCGCTTGTTAACAAAATAAATTTTATTTTTTTAATTTAAGAACATAAATATGTTTAAAATAATAAAAAAATGGATATATTGCTTCATTTCAAATTAAAGAGCTTATGCTTCATGAATTGTAAATTAATTATAAAACAATTCAATTTAAAACTATTATAAAATTTTTTGAATGTCATTGATTTTTATAATTAATTATCGTTGCGCCGCTTTTATCATCTAAATATAATATATGACATAGGTTTATTTTAATTTTTTATGAATGATTTTATTTATTAATAGCATCTTAATAATACATTTCTAACGCATAAATAAGTTTATAAACAAACTTTCTTTGTCCCTTTCTTCTTCTTATTTTATAAGTAACCCATGTGAGCCTAATAAATTAAAAAAGGGGTGTTCTACACAAATAAAATATAATACTATTTATTCTTTCAATTATTTTTATGTTTGTTGCGTGCTAGAAAACCGTTCTAGAGTAAAGTTCGCCAAACTGCTGAAATTAGCCGCAATTATTTAAAGACAATAAAACTCGAATTTTACTGAAAAATCTCAAAAGAGGGAAAAAAACGGCCAAGTAAAACTTCCACTATGTATCGTTTCAGATCTTCCGATCTGGGATTACAATTTATATGAAATGGAATAGTTCTTAGTAAACGATGTTAGCCGATGTTGGCCCGATGGCTAAATGGTGGTGGTGATGATATGGCCGCAATGAACCACGACAGGATCGGCGGTGACGAGGCGATGGCCGGACGGCGGTGATTGGCGGTCAGTGGTCGATTGTCTTGGAGAATCTTTAGAGCTCTCTCTCTCTCTTGCCTCCTCCTTCACTTCGCCTCCCCATATGAGGAATGAGGGACTAGTTATAGATTGGAGAAGTGGCGTTTAGAAATACATGCAAAACCCGTACTCACTTCGTCGGACTCAAAATGATCCCCTTTATCATATGATATATTTTGTGCATTTGAATGCTCAAATGAAATTGTAAAATCTTTGGCTTATTGGGCGCTTTGTCGACGCTCGATTTGACTATAAACACTTCATATTTGAGAGCTATTTAGTGAATTAACTGATATCCCAAAGTTTTCAAGGATATTTTAAGAGCTTGATCTCGACCAGTTTCAACTTCGGATCAGCTTGCTTTTAATATCAAGATTCGTGCTTCGACTAATAGTATTTTAAGCGTCATATCAATGTTCAATTCATATAATATTATTAATTATTCAATCTTGAGCTTATTTGACTAAAGCTCAAAGTCTACCAAAAATTATTAGATGTGATCTCAAATAGAGTGAAATTTTATTATAAGTTGGCTCAAATTAGGTTTCAAGTGAGCTAAATTGGTTGTATGTATAGCATGATATACTCTTGATTTGAGCCAAATATGGCTCATCAAGTTTGAAATTGGCTTGATTCAACTTAAGCTTTTATGTGATTTTAATTGATCAATGCTTGGAGAAAATTTAATGTTTGAGAATCTTTTAGTTATAGTCAAAATCCTACTTTATTTTTATAATATAAAAATTGATATTTTAAAATCAAAATTTTAAAAAATTTAATATATATTAATTTAAATAAATATTGGCTCAAGTTTTTCATTTATATTATAATATTTAATAATAAATTTAAATATTATAAAATTTTAAAATTTTGATTAATAAGATAAATTATGTGTTATTTGAATTTGGATTAATTTTTATTAATTCTAAAAAACATTATCGTTTCTATTGCTTAAATATTTATAATTGAATTTAAAATTGATTAAAAATTTATAATACTAAAATACTAAGTCATTTAATTATTTTTGTTTTTTAAGGTAAGTGCTAAGAGAGTGAATGACACAGATTATTAGATATTAGAGACAATAGAGGATAGGTGAGATGGCTTTTTATGACTTCAGATTTAAAGAAGAAGAATGCTATCTCGAATGAAAAGATTAAAATGATAAAAAATGAGAAGGCATTTTTTTGAAATGATATATATTTTTCTCATATAAAAATGGATATTGCAGAGTTTTTATTCTCTTTTACAAAGCATGTATGTTAACGATATGCATCTACTTTATAATCATTAGTATATATCAATATTATTAGTAATGGTGGGTGATAAAGTCAACAGATGTTAGTTGTTATGTCAACATGCACCTCCCTTATTTTTGATGACTTGTGGTAAGGTTGATAGAGATGGTGAGTGAGGATGTATGTGGGTCTCAGTATTTATGTCGATAATGAGCATCATCCTTATAGAAGATAGCATACGATGACATTATTGATGATAGACGCATATCATGTTAATTGCATCAGTGTTTATTGTGATGGTATGCATAAGTTCTACGTGTGCTAACTTTCATTGATGTTGGTGGTGGCTGCAAGTGACAAAGTTGGAAAGAGTTGACTTTTGTTCATCAACATGAGTTGATCTTATTAAAATAATGGTTGTGTTGATGTTATTAATGATGAATGGCGATGACAGTGGATATTTATGTTTATGTTGATGGAGTGCATCATACTTATAAGTAGTGATTTGTATCGATATTAATGGAGACAATAGTCATCGACATTTTATGTCGATTGCAGGCATCAGTTTTATAGGTTATAGCTTGCATCAATATTATTTGCGATGACAGATGAAATAATAGGCGAGAAGTAGTTATTAGGTAACAATGATTGATATATCATAATCGAGTGATAGTAACTATGAGACTATAGTGGAGCTACAATGGTTGGATGATAGTTGTCAAATTATGATAGCCGTAAAATTATAGTTAGGTGATGATAGTTGACGACAATGATTTAATATGTCAGTGATGAGATAGTGATTTAGTTATGGCGATGAAGCGATAAACATTAGGTGGATCTATGGAGTTCTTAGTTATCTAAGCTTTCTATAAGTTTAAATCAAAGTTCATGCCTTTTTTATGTGGAGAATGTGGTACTATTTATAAGTTTTAAGAGTGACATTTTTATAAATTGAGTGAATATTTTCAAAACACTATTAAACAACCCACATTAACATAAATCCCTCAATCATTCATCATTTTTGTTTTGAATTTAAGTGCCTTATGTTATCATAATTGATTAATCTAAGGATCCTTGGATTCCTATTTTCAAGATGTATTTTGATTTTGGGCATATTTATTCAAAGATTGTTTGGTCTTCCAATTAATGTCATACATTTTCTAATTATATTTTTAGTGGTTGTTTGACCTCATTTAGACTCATATTAAAAAAAGTTTCAAACTCATGGATTCATCTCATAGAGAGAGAGAGAGTTAGTTTTCAATTTTATTAGAGTGAGCATTTTGAATGATCCTAATTTAATTCCATAAATTATTAATTTAAATATTGCATCAAAATTTATGTTTAATCGCATGAGATTTTCGGATAACTTATCATTACTGCTAGTGCAAGCAACATATTGGACCTCAAGAGAGCCCCATTTCAACCACCAAAAGTATTTTTTAATCTTAAAGGTTTAAAACTATGATAAATATTAGTTTATTTAATCTATGATTTTGAGCCTCTTAAACTCAAAATTATTTTTAGCATATTAATTTGAGCTTCTTAATTTATATAATTTGTTTTATTACTTTCTTCTTATATTATAAATTATTTTTTTATATTTATAGCACCAAAACTAAATTTTTATTTTTTTAAAAAAATTGATTGAACTAATACCAAATCAAATAAACTGATTAACTTTTTGATTAGGTTTCGTTTATGTACAAAAAATTTGTTTGGTTTAGTTTTCTAGATTTTGATTTTGAAATCATTTGATTCAATAAATTTGTCAATTGATTGACCCATATCAACCAAAATGCACAATAAAGAAGCCTAGCTTAGTTGTACCTTATAGGACTAGCTTTATCCTTAATTAGTTTCTCTAATTTTGCTTTATATTGTTGCCATTAACCCATCAACTGATACATCAACTTCAAAGATTATTCCTAATGACTCAAGGGCATTATCCATTTTAATATAAATATATTGCTTTATATTGAGCAATCATAATGCTAAAATAAAAAAAATTATTATACATGAATGTAAATTTATATTTATTATTTACAAATTTAAGCAAGTTATTTAAATATATTTGATATGATCCCAAATCCTCTAAGTACCAAATTATCACATACAGCAATAAGATTACAGAGAACTATTTTACAAACAAGAAATTAGTACATAAACAATAGATAGAAGATGAAGGTAAAGAAGAAGCAATCCTAATATCAGCAGAGATCAGAAAGGAATTGTTACACAATACAACACAAGTACTTCAAGTAAACATCACAAGAGGTCGGATATCGTGTCCGCCAGAGTTTCAAGCACTACAATAATCAAGAAGAAGAGTAAATAGATGACATCTCAACTAACTAATATTCCAAGAAACAATGTAAACGAGAACCTAATAATATAAGTAGTTACAAAAAAAGACTAAGGCAGATCTTGCAAGAAAAGTATAAAGAGATCAAAAGCCAAAAGAAAGGGGTAATCAAGATTTTAAGAAAGAAACTTATCTCTTGATCCTTCTTCTTCTCTTCTCATGTTCTGGTTTTCTCATCTAAACCACCATTCTTCACCGGAGAAACCTGATTTCTTCTCCGATCCCAGCCGCATCCCTCTTTTCTCTCGGGAGTTCTTCGATGGCTCGAACAGTCGAAACAAAATAAAACAAAGCAAAGTATAAGGTTAGATTATCTCAAAGCTTCATCCAACGACCAAGAAACAGTCGTGCAAATCTCAATCAAAGGCTCAGATTCAATCCAGGATCAAGCCGCGCAGAAATAAACGCGTGTAATCCACTTACGACAGATAAGCAGTAAGAACCGCATGATCCAAAACCCAATCCAAAGGTCTACAAGACACGAGATCATCCGACGGTTCAAGAACCAACCCAAGAGAAACTCGATCCGAGGGCTCAAATCCAACGGCTAAATACCAAAACACGTTGCATCCAACAACTCAGAAAAGCATCTGAGTTATAATTCCAAATTACAGTAAATCAACCGGGTTCCAAGCCCCAAGTCAAATCAACATAACCTAAACCAAAATGGACGTTAATTACGTAAATTAGATCGTATCAATATTAGTTGAGGTTTAAATTATTGATCAAAAGGTCTTAATTTTAAATTATAATACATGTCATTTGTATAAAAATTTATGAGTAAATTTGTTAAAGATTTTAAAAAATATTTATTTATTTTCCTGAATAAAAAAATTATTTTCTTCACAAAATATATAATAAAAAAATTGATGGCTTTCTGACCATTGTTGTACCCCCATCTGGAATTTAATAATTTCTTTGTCCAAAGGGACTCGTTGAAGACTGGAGACCAGAGAGGATCGAGATTCGAGGAATTTGGTGGGGTTTGTGTTCGGAGAGCGAAATTCTCTTTGGCATTTCCGTGACTCGGGCGAATTACCCCTTCCTCTCGCCTCGCAGAGGTTGATCCTGGTTGATTGATAGATCATGGCGAGGGGAAAGTTGAAGGCGAAGCCGACCGGTCGTAGGCTCTTCTCCACGCCGGAAGAGATGGGTGAGCGTCTCTCTTCCCACTGACTTGTGCGTCTACTTCTGTTTTGTTGCAATAGTTTGATTGGGGTTCGTTTTGACTGAGATCTGATCTCTACTGTTAACCAGAAATTGAATTTGGTCTCTGATTGTTTGTGTATTTGATATGGTAAGATAGGGTATTACTGTGTGGCTTGTGGTGGTAGGATTGATGGAAATGACGATATTGCTAACGAATTTTATGTACTCAGTTTTCCTGGTAGCAGTTGCTCTTAGGTCAGAAGCTACCAGTTACAATTCTTCAAGTTTCAATTCTTTTACTGTTAGTATTAGTATTAATAATAATAATATTAGTGTAATTATTATTATGGAGGAGCAGGGGTTATAAAACATTTTGGTCCTTTTTTAATTACGTATTTTGCAAGGTGAAAATACTACTTGCAAGGAAGGATTGTTGATTCTCTCGAGTTATTTGATAGATGCTCTAATAGACCATCTTCTCTTTCTCACAGGTCATTGCTATGCTACCATGAATGCCTAAAAAGACTATAAGGACAATTATATCACAAGGGTACATTGGATGTGGACTTTGTTTGATATTTGTAGAAGCATATGGAGACCAATTACATTCTATTATTGTAAGCGGTAGACACTGTTTATTACCCACTACATAATATAGTTCTTTTTTTCCTTGTCATATTCATCATCATCATTGTTTGTCTTATCCAATTCTTTTGTCAGCTTTATGAATGATACACCTCCGTTCATTCATGCTGAATGTTGTATGAGGCGTTACTCCATTTTGCATAAATCTTTTGCACATGTTTGGCCATGTCCTGACTCATCATTAGTTTTATTTGTTAACCTTGTTCGTACACTGTACGCACCTTGCTGAGCTTGCTTAAATAATCTAAGTCTACACTACAATTTGATTTCATCAAAAATCACATGTTAGACTTGGTTATACTCATTCTAACCTACTTATATATTTTTTTTCACTTTATCCATCATATCTCTTACTTAGAAAGTTATCTCTCTGTTACCATTCCTTGTTACATTACTTTTTTCTTTTCATTTGTTTCTTGTGTTTTGTGCATTGCAGGCCATCAATAATCTTTACAGACTTATTTTTAAGAGTAGCTTAGTTTATTTTATGTTATTATTTCTTCCATGTTAATGCCATGTCATTTCCTAACATTCTTGTAATGTTATTTGGATGAATTTGTTATATATAGGATAGGCTAGTTTTGGTTGGTTTTTATCATTCAAACCCGTAGTCTATAAACAGAAAGATAATTCAAGGGTGAGTTAAACAAATGGTTATGTTAAAATCATTATCATCATTAGCCTTTTCCTAATTTTTTACTAAAGGATTTATGAATAAATTTTTTTTTTCATTTCTATCGACTACTACATGAGCTAGGATGTATAGACATTTGAAATAATTTGGTTTGCAGCAGACATGGGCATGACATTGACATATGTTAGACATGATAAAGGTATGTTCAATTTTAAAAGAAGTAGAAGTGAATTTTGACATGCATGTCCAATATGGAAGGTTATATTGTTTTTGTTTTTTAAATAAAATATATTAACTGGATAATGTTCTGAGTACAACTAGTGAAACTATAAAGAATTATAAGAGCAAAAGAAAATACAACATCACCGAAAGAGATAAACAAGAATTCCAAGGATGAAGCACCACATGTTTTATGAAAATAATAGAATTATTCATTTGTAGCTTGAAGCCTATTGAATATAGGTGAGTTCTGATAGGTTTTGTTCTAATTCATCTTTCGTTTGGTATGTATAAATGCTCCATTCTGAATCATATAGTTGTTGAGATGCATTATGGTTGTTGTGTTCCCAAATAGAATGGAGTTGAGGTATTCCAAGAGCTTGAGGATTATTTTCAATGATAATATCAATAAATTATGAAGTGACTAACACCAATGTGCTAGTAGGGGCGGAGACATTAAGCCATTATCTCTAGAAGAGAGCATGAACTCAACTTTATTTGGATATGAGGTTGAATATTGCCTTCTAATTGAAGTTCATGTGCTTGATATTTAGAAATCGTCAAACACAAGCTGAGCCTTAAAACAATTTAATAATTTATGCTCAAATATATGGTAGGAGTATTATAATAGAAATTTTCAAATTTCACTCTATTGCAATATTGGATGACGAGGACTCAATCTATACCTCCTTATCAAAATGAGAATGTAATGTCCAATTATGCAAAAACTGTGGCCTCAAATGGCCTGGAAAGATGGCAAGAAAATACCCACTTATAAATGTTTTCTTAAAATAGAAACCAAGGAGAATAAAGTAGATTGTTTGAAGTATTACAAATAAAGTTATGAAAATGAGATCCAAATGGTAGTGATAGGGGTTCCACAAAGGAATCAAAATGGGGGATCATTTTAGCATGCACATCGAGAAGCCGTTAATATAGTATGAGTGTTATGAGAAAAAAATTGGTGTAAGCTACTTCTAAAGAAAGTCTTATTAAGATGTGTTGAGGTTTGATGAGCCCAATGGAGTAGTTATCCATCAATTATAAATCGTACATGAATTTGCATATTATTTCCACGTTGGGATGCCCCATAGAAAATTTGTCTACAATTGAGAGGGCGAGTTGCCTAGCAAGTATATATATCTCCTCCTCAGTGAGAAAGATAGTAGGATTATCTTGATAAGATAAAGGTTTTTTATTTTTTATTTTTTATTATAGTGTTATTGAATTCTTTTGAAAAACATTGAAAAGTTGGATGGAGAGAGGTGTAAGCCAACAACATTTGGATCACCACCAACATTAGCAAATGAGAATGGAGGTTGCGTGCCAAGAGGCATAGTAATTATCCGAGATTATACAAGGAGAGGAGCTTTGGAAAAGACAGGGGCCACTTGGGAAGGAGGTGACGACCTCATTAGGGTTTCAACCAAAACCTTGTGAGCATTCCATGTTGGATTAGGTGTCAACCACAACCCTGTGAGCATTCCATGTCCATGGATGAGAATGAGCATGACATTGAAAGAAAGAGGAGCGAATATTCACAATTGATGATGAAAATGATGGCATGATGAGATCCACTCTAGATGTTGGATGGAATGAGAGTGAACAATACATTGATGCATGAGGCATTGGCATCGAAGGTAGCCCATCGCGAGTGACTTAGCATCAAAATCCATCACAAGAGCAGGGAAAGAGAGCTCTAGTTTGTTGCAACAGAGACAAGGACTTGGATGAATGTAGGATGGAGCCCTAGGATTACATGGAAATGCACATTGAATGGTGTGTGTCCCAATGAAACCAAGCACATGCTTATGCATGATATGCTATTGCTCAGCACTAAGCAATGTGATTGTGAATGGACCTGTAGCTTCACATGCACACATGCTTAGCGTGCAACCTGCTTGCACCAAACGATCATGGAGAGAAGGGGGAATTGACCATTAATTATCATCTTCACTGGATTTTTCTCAACTATATAGAGTATGCTTTATGAATCCTTATTTTCTATTTTACATTGTTTATTTGTGCATGAAGCATTAAGCCTATTTTACACAAATATTTTTGCTTAACTTCTTTCCAAATTACTGTGTCAGTTAGTATTCTTCTCGATCTTTTTGCATTAAGTTTATCTACTCTTCTTATCGGTGCATTTTTTGCCTCACATTTTACATGCCCAAATTACTTAAATTTATTTTATATAATATAATCTTCAATAAATATTGTTTCAGCTACCATTCTAATATTATTTAACTTGCTCACTTTTGTCTAACACTCATATTGATATAGTACAACTAAATAATCACAATGTTGTAAATTTAACTTTTTTCTTAATGACATTCTCTCATTGTTCAGTATTCATGAGGTATTTCTTCATTTTAATCATTCAACCTTAACCTTTAGAAGTCATGACATCATTTTTTTATTAATTTTTTTTTATAGTAGATCGAATGTACTTAATCCTATTATAACTATATAATATATAATTACATTATTTGGAAAAGGCATATATCAGAATACATCACTTTCAATATCATTTGCATTTCCATAACTACTACAAAATGATCTTTGATGTAAAGCTTTTGTGGTTTAAATTTCTTGACTACTCTATAACGTAACATTTTTCTTGTCGTATGCAAATCTATTCTTGTGGTACTTTCATATTAAAAATCATGTATTATTTTTTTGCTGCTTTTTATAATTTTTTGTCGTGCTCCTTTGCATTTATAATGGATGTAAAATCAAATTGATTCTTTGATATCAATGCAAATTCTAAGTTTATATTCTATCACCATCTTTCACTTTTTGATTGTATTACTCATAAGTTCAATTCCTTCGTAAGATTTGTAATCCTCGGCATCTCATTTATTTTTTAATATTGATACCAAAATCATTGTTTTCCTATCATTTGCCATCTTAATTTCCAAAATTTTATTAAAAAGATTTGTCAATCTAAATACTTTAGTTTCATCTAGAACTCTCTAAATCCTAATAGATATCATATATGGACCGCCATACTTTATTTAGTTCAACATGCTCTTCGAAAATGATTCATTCGTAAAACCCTTCTTATTTAATAATTTATTAAAATAGTATTTAAATCTTTTCTGTATGTTTTTTTTTTTTTTTGATTTAGAGCTTTCTATCATACTTTTAATACATTTTGACTTAGTATTTATATCTATTGTTTCTTGCCTCATCTATTTTAACATTTGTACTTTTCTTCTTCACTAGTACTTATAATTAGTCATCAAATTTATAGGTTTTGTTTTGCTTACTATACCTGGTTCTCTTATAATCACTGTAAGTCTCAATGATATTTTCTTTTTGCTAATTTTTAAATGGTACATTTATTTATTTTTCTTTGGTCATACGTGTAATTGATGGTTCTCAAGTTTTTTGGGGTGGTGATTAATCAAACAGCCCATGCTTTTCTTGTCATTTGGATTTTTTAACTTGACTAATTACTAGATTGAAACTAATACTTTATGCACAAAAAGTTAAAAAAAATACACCCTAAAGGATTTGAGTGTTCTTTCCTTTATAAATATTCATATTCCTTGTCTTAAAAAAATTGTTTTATTCATGATGTGTTGTCTTAAATTCTATGCTTGCTGCTAATTGGCATTTCTCGTTCTCTTATATTGCAGCGGCTGGAACCTCAGTTCGTCCTCGCACCTTCAGAAAGGTAACTCCTACACCTTGTTCAGGTTCAGTAAGCATGAAATGATGATCTCGTATAAAGCATATTACAATATAGTTGGTCTGTTGGTATATGCGTGGCATTTTTTTATAGCCTCTTTATCATGGCAAGTGAACTTATCTATATCAAATGTAATTGTACTAAAATATATGGAAATACTTTTATGACTATGAGGCTTTTGTTTTATTTAGTTTTACAACTTTGATAGCTGCAAGTATGCACATACATTGAATATTACTACATTTATGCCCCTTTCACAAATAGAGTTTTCAAATGTAGTGAGTTAATAATTATTCTTGTAGCTGATTTTTTTGCTTTTCACTTTGCTAGGTTTGGGGTAGTTTGCCCTCACCTCCCTTCAGACCCCCATTCTCTCTCTCTCTCTCTCTCTCTCTCTCTTACATACACTCAAACACACAATGCTTTGAACTCCAAGGATGCTATTATCTTCTTCTTCCCACCATTGATCTAAATGGGCCCATGTTTACTTGTTCTGGAAGTTAGGTGTTATCATCCTTAGATACACCTAGATTTATTATTGCTTAGAATCTTCTAAATTGTTTGTTACTCTGTAAAATTGAAAATTTTCCTCTCCAAGTAACTTTCCTGTAGTCATCTATTATCTAGTAACATATTTTTACTTTTAGGAATGGATGAAAAAGAAGCAGAAAATGTGAGAAAGAAAAACAAAAAGAATTATTTTCTTGATCAAGAAGTTACTTTGATCCTCAATTCTCTTCTTATGGGTTTTTGTTCTTCCTCTTATTGAAATCTCGCAGAATTACATTTCTTTTAAGCAAAATCTCTTTTTTTTCCCTAGCTTCTCAATCAAGAAAGGGAATGAGTTGGCTAACTGATCAATCGGTGGTTGGAATAAAGTAGGTATTTGTGATAGTAGAGTGATATTTTCTTTAAGGCTGTTCACAACCTTCAGGGCTTGTAGGAGAGGGAGGGAGAGGAGGGAGAATACTTGATGCCAAAAGAGGGAGGGATGATGGCTTATTGGAGAATGAGGGAAGGAATTAAGAATCGAATCTTTTAGCTTAAATTTCTTAGTTTTATAGGTTTAGTACATTTATTGTAGATGATTAGGTTATGAAAGTAATTGCTTTGATTATAGAAGAAAATAAAATAATATAAAAGCTTTGGTCCATCTAATCTAGTTGATTTAGAATCTTCTAAAATTATCATGGAATAACTTTGTGTAACTTGCTCTTTACTTATCCCTTATTTTAGAAAGAAGGGTGATGAGGAGCAAGAGAGGGAAGGGGTGGGCTGGAGCTGGATTAATTTATGGACTAACTATGATGTTTTTAAAATTTTTTTTTTCTCTTAGGGAGAGATGGGAGGGATGCATAAAGGTGAGCTAGTAGAGGTGGTCATAACTATAATTTAAATGATTACTTTCCTCCCTCCAAGAGGTTCGGGAGAGAGGTTAGAACATTAGTGGACTAATTTAGGAATATAACAAAATTATATCTCCCTCTCTTCCTCTCTTTGTTTCTCTAAGTTGTATGTTCCACCCTCACCCCTTAGAAAGAGCGAGGGAAGGAAACCAAAATTTGAGCTCTTATTTATATGGTTTCTAAATTAGTTCATCTTTGTTCCTTGTCACCCCAACCTAGTGATTGAGCTTTTAACTTTAGTATGATTTTATGTGACAAGGAACCGATGAGGAGGGAGTAGTGGTGTAAATGAGTCAAAATGAGCTAGGTAGGAGCTTGTCTGAGTTTCATTTGAGTTTGATTTGAGTTTAATTTGAGTTTTGTGATTATGCTCAATCTTGATTCATTTAAGATCATGGTTATTCGAGCATAGTTTGAACTCAATTGGAGTTTGATTCTTATTGTGATTGTTGAGCAGATCGTTTAACAAGAAAAATGATCCTTATCGATCAAATTAACGAGCGTTACTATTGAGCTATTGTTAGCTATCCAAACGAGTTTTATTGAGTCTATTAATGAACATAACTTGTTAATTAACTAAGTTAGCCCTGTTGACCTTATTCACGGACAAAACTATCGAGAAGTTTATTGATTAAATGAGTAAGCCTTATTGAGCTTCTTAACGAGTAACTTGTTAAACTTGCAAAAATTTAAATTTAAATGAAGATGCTACTACTATGCTAGTGTGCTACTAATTGAACAATTGAAATAATCATTCTAATGATCATAAACAAGTATCTTGTGTTCAGGAACAAGAAAAAATTAATAGAAGAAAGAACATGATTCCCACAATTTTTTTAATATACAAACATGAGGAGAATGACTTAATTTTTTATAAAATGCCATTTATTGCTTATCATTAGATAAAAGCCATTCAAATGTTAGTTACTTAAATCATAACTATTTATTAGCTTTTTAGTTCAGTAAAGAACATATTGTTTTAGCCAATGTTAAGCTGCTTTAAAAAAAAAAAAAAAGCAAACAATCAAAATTCAACAATATTGTCAAATACAATTGATAAATAATAACTATTTTGATTCAATGCCATAATCTTTCCAACCAAAAAAATCAACATTGGTTGTATTCAGATTGTAACAAACAGCTAATTTTAAATAAGCTTGAGCTTTCCTCCACATTATTTTTGAAATTTATCAATACCAACTTTAATTTTATTTTATTTTACGTCACTCTTCATTCTCCAGTATATATATATATATATGGTTCTGTTAATATCTATCAGCTAAGTTAAACCAAAGTCATTAAGTCACAATAAACCTTTACAAGCTAATGATAATTCTTGTATTTTAAAGCATAGTGAGACATATATCAAGTACATCTTCATTGCTTGCATTCCAGGCTGATCTTCCTGTAACCCATGCGTTGTTGTTTCCTTTTGAGTTGGTTGGTCCATGAAGTTAGAGTGATCACCACACGAAAGGCTATGATCATTCCCAAAAAATTTAATGCCATAGTTATATTTCTTTTACTGATCATCCTCATAATAATTATTATACTTTCCTATTCATCAAAATCATAATAATCATCATCATATTTATATTCAATAAAATGGGTCTTCAAGAAATCAAAATATAGTGGGTCTCAAGCAAAATCATTTTCAGATATGCGGCACTTGAACTCCATTGGCAAATAGGGAAGAGTTCTATATAAGAAGTAATTATTGCTATAAAAGGCTAAGCAATTTCCATTTTCTGGAACGTGCGGGCATTTATCATACTTGTGCCACCACAGAAGCGATAAAAAATAAAACAGAGAATGCATATTGAACAACTTGTTTACACAGAAAAAACAGTTGTGGCTTATCTATGCCGTTTACCCACTCAAAATAAATAAAGTAAATATTAAAGGTATACCAACCTAGATCAGCAAAGTTTAGGAAACCTTCAGGCTACAAGAGCAGTTCCTACTATTCACAGGTCGCTTCTTCACTTGATACCTTATTTAGCAAGATCTGCCTACAACTCTCATAAACTCCTCTTTCTATTTATGCACAGTTGATCTTATTAATGCATTCTCCAACAAGATACCAGTCGTTGCATTGCACCTTTGGCGATTAACGACTCCCTTGCATCTTTGTTCTCGAGGGTTGAAGAATTTTTTGTTTTGTTTTGGCGGTGGGGGGATTTTGAAGAGAAAGATGAATGTTTTGGGCTTGCTGTTTTGTGGAGATATTTCAGGTTTCACATTTTAGGATATTAAGTTAACATGGGTAAGATCCTCAAGGGAAATTTGGGGAGAAAATTTAATTAATTAACAAAATATTAATTTAAATAAATTAATATTATTTATAATTTCATTTATTTAAAAAATATTATTATATTTTATTAGACTATGAATTATTAATTAATGATTAATTGTGACACTAATTTATTGTAATTGTGGATAATTCAAATCAGATTGTTCATGAGCATTATATCGAGCTTGATCATGCTTTTGATATGAAGCCTTAATTGAGTTTTTTTCGAGAGCCTTAAAAGAGATATTCATGATTATAAATGAATTGACCAACAAGCTGCTCAAACTCTTTTGTTTTCATTTGTCAGCGGATTATTTATGATAGTGCTCAAGTTTGTTCAATTAATTAATCAAATGAATATAATTGAGCTATAATCAAGTTGAACCATGACTAGCTTGTTGAATGTTTGTTTCATTTGCAGAGAGGAAGATGGAGAAAATTGCATAAATATGGCATAGGAAGAGATTTGAAGGTGAAGTTGGCATGACTCCCCTAGAAGAAGAGTTGGGGGGGGGGGGGGGATGGGGATGGAAGAAGGGTTTGAATGAAGGGAGGGGACTTTGGATTATAATAAGAGAGAACTTTGGAACATATTCTTATGTTGAGTAGGGAGAACTTATGAAATATGATTTATAATAAGGAAGGAGGGAGAGTGGATACTTATATGAAACATTTTTCATGGTGAGTCATAACCCCAATTATTTTATCAATTTCATTTTACAAAAAAAAAAAAAATCATGTTTTTTATTCTTTGGGTGTATTCTCTTTTATTTATTTTTGATCTTTGTACGACCTTTATTTTTTTATTTAATCACCTAAAGAAGTCCTATTCCTATCCTGATTGTTTTAACTTATGTTGTTTCTATTTTTCAATATATATCAGAATAATTTGGTCTTCTTATAGTATCTGAATGAATATGTGAGTTTAACTTAATAATTTTCTACATTAGAGTGATTCTTTGTTATTATATCTAATCCTTCGATCTATAGTGTCTTTTCATGAGGGAACTTATAGAACATACTTTATGGTTGGCAGGGGGGATGAGGGAACTTATTGAACATACTTTTTGGCGAGTAGGTGGAAGTGAAGGATGGGAGTTATGGAATATTTTTTTATGGTAAATTGGGATGGAATAAAGGTTTGAAAGAAGGGAGGGGACTTTGGATCATAATATTTTGTGAGTAGGATTGGTAGAACATACTTTAAGAGAGAGCTTTGGAACATATTCTATGTTGAGTAGGGAGAACTTATGAAATATGATTTATAGTATGGAAGGAGGGAGAGAGGATACTTATATGAAACATTTTTCATTGTGGGCCATAACCCCAATGATTTTATCATTTTCATTTTACAAAAAAAAAACCCTATTTATTGGGTGCATTCTCTTTTATTTATTTAAAAAAAAATAGAGAATTTCATTTTTATCGTCGAATTAGTAAATGTTCAAGTTTTAAAGAAAATGAAATGTGGAAAAACAAGATAACGATAATAATATTCCAATAGATGTGAAAATGTTTAGGAGATCAAGGAATTTCTTGGCTTACAAATCTTTTTAATGTTATTTTAAAGACTAAAAGATGTCGATGAGTGGAGTTTGTTGGTTCTATATTTAAGAATAAAGGTGATGCACAAGAGTGCAAATTATAGAGGAATTAAGTTAATGTGCCATAAATTAAAATTATGGAGAGAGTAATTGAGCATAGCACTGATGATTTAAGTTTCTCACCAGTTTTATGCGTAGATCTACTATAGATGCTATACATTTGTTAAGAGGTTTGATGGAGAAGCATAGAGAAAGTAAGAAGGATCTACATATGATATTTATGGATTTAGAGAAAGCTTATGATAAAGTCTCAAGAGATGTTCTTTAGAGAGTTCTAGAACGTAAATGAGTTATATTTATATTCAAGTCATTAAGGATATGTTTACTAGAGCTACTTGTGTCCAAACACAAGGAGGATTGACAAAATATTTTCCTATTTGCTTGGATTACATCAAGGATCAACATTAAGCCCTTATCTTTTTTTACTTTAGTTATGGATGTTTTACGAGGCATTTACAAGATGTACCTTGGTGTATGCTTTTTTTGATGACATTCTTCTTGTTGATAAGACTAGAGAGGAGTCCAACAAAAACTTGAATTATGGAGGTCAACTTTAGAGTCTAAAGGTTTTTGTTTAAGTAGATCTAAAGCGAATATATGGAGTGTAATTTTAGTTGTAGAAGTTTTAGTGATAGTGTGACTTTAGGTGATCAAGTCATTAATAAGAGTGATTGATATTTAGGCTCTATTGTTCAAAATGATGGTTAAATAGATGGAGATGTTATTAGTAGAATTCAAGTTGGATGGTTGAAGTAAGGAATGCATCCGGCCTATTATGTGATAGAAAAGTTCCACTTAAACTTAGCGAAAATTTTATAAGATGGTGGTAAGACCGCAGAATGACTTATAGTGAATGTTTGCCAATAAAAGAGAAGCATAAGACTAAGTTAAGTGATGAGGATGCTGTGGATGAGTGGCTTTACTCTTAGAGATAGAATGCAAAATGAGTATGTTCACAAAAAGTTGGAGTAGCTCCAGGATAGATAAGATTAGGAGAGCCTTAGATTTACATAAAGCATCGTCCTGACCGATTAGGAGAGTAGATGCATAAGATTTGCCTTATGTTAAGAAAGGTAGAGAGACCTAAAAAAGACTTGGTTAAGATGTATAAAAATGATCTTAATATACTTGAATTAAATGAGAATTTGACACATAATAGGACACAATGGAGACGAAGGATTCATGTAGCCGACCCCACCTAGTGGGATTAAGGCTTGTTGTTGTTGTTGTACGATGACCTTTATTTTCTTATTTAATAAGCTAGAGAAGTCCTATTCCTATCTTGATTGTTTCAACTTATGTTGTTTATGTCTTTCAATATATATCAGAATAATTTGGTTTGCCTATAGTATCTGAATGAATATGTGAGTTTGACTTGATAATTTTCTGCATTAGAGTGATTCTTTGATATTATATCTAGACATTGGATCTGTAGTGTCTTTTCATGAGGGAACTTAGAGAACATACTTTATGGCGGGCAGCGGGAATGAGGGAACTTATTGTACTTACTTTTTGGCAAGCAGTGTGGAAGTGAAGGATGGAAGTTATGGAATATTTTCTTATGGTAAATTGGGATGGAAGAGAAGGATTTGAAAGAAGGGAGGGGGCTTTGGAACATAATATTTGGTGAGTAGGATTGGTAGAACATACTTTAAGAGAGAAATTTGGAACATATTCTATGTTGAGTAGGGAGAACTTATGAAATATGATTTATAGTAAGGAAGGAGGGAGAGAGGATACTTATATGAAACATTTTTCATGTTAAGTCATAACCCCAATGATTTTATCATTTTCATTTTACAAAAAATCATGTTTTTTATTCATTGGGTGAATTCTCTTTTATTTATTTTTGCTCTTTGTACGATGACCTTTATTTTCTCATTTAATCAGCTTAAAAAGTCCTATTCCTATCTTGATTGTTTCAACTTATGTTGTTTTTGTTTTTCAATATATATCAGAATAATTTGGTATGCTTATATTATCTAAATGAATATGTGAGTTTGACTTAATAATTTTCTACATTAGAGTAATTCTTTGTTATTATATCTAAACCTTGGATCTGTAGTGTCTTTTCATGAGGGAACTTATAGAACTTATTTTATGGTGGGCAAGGGGGATGAGGGAATTTATTAAACATACTTTTTGGTGAGCAGGATGGAAGTGAAGGATGGAAGTTATGGAATATTTTTTTATGGTAAATTGGGATGGAAGAAGGGTTTGAAAGAAGGGAGGGGACTTTGAACATAATGTTTGGTGAGTAGGATTGGTAGAACATACTTTAAGAGAGACCTTTGGAACATATTCTATGTTGAGTTAGGGAGAACTTATGAAATATGGTTTATAGTAAGGAAGGAGGGAGAGCAGATACTTATATGAAACATTTTTCATGGTGGGTCATAACCCCAAAGATTTTATCATTTTAATTTTACCAAAAAAAAAACCCCCCCTCTTTTTCATTCATTGGGTTAACTCTTTTTTATTTATTTTTGCTCTTTGTATGGTGACCTTTATTTTCTTATTTAATTAGCTAAAGAAGTCCTATTTCTATCTTGATTGTTTTAACTTATGTTCTTTCTATTTTTCAATATATATCAAAATAAATTTGTTTGCCTATAGTATCTGAATGAATATGTGAGTTTGACTTATTAATTTTTTATAGTAGAGTAATTCTTTGTTATTATATCTAAACTCTTTTCACGAGAGAACTTATAGATCATACTTTATGGTAGGCAGGAGGGATACGGAACTTATAGATCATACTTTATGGTGAGCAGGGTGGAAGTGAAGAATGGAAGTTATGGAATATTTTTTTTATGGTAAATTGGGATGGAAGAAGGGTTTGAAAGAAGGGAGGGGATTTTGGATCATAATATTTGGCGGGTAGGATTGGTTGAACATACTTTAAGGGTAGTAGGGAGTGAGAGTGGGAGAGAACTTTGGATCATATTCTATGTTGAGTCGGGAGGGAGAGAGGATGCTTATATGAAACATTTTTCATGGTGGATCATAACCCTAATAACCCTGTTATTTTCATTTTACCAAAAAAAAAAAAAAAAAAAACATTTTTTTCATTTATTGGATGCACTCTCTTTTGTTTATTTTTTGCTCTTTGTACAATAACCTTTATTTTCTTATTTAATAGCTAAAGAAGTCCTATTCCTATCTTGATTGTTTCAACTTATGTTCTTTCTATTTCCTAATATATACTAGAATAATTTGGTGTGCCTATAGTATCTGAATGAATATGTGAGTTTGACTTAATGATTTTCTACAGTTGAGTGATTTTTTGTTATTATATCTAAACCTTGGATCTGTAGTGTCTTTTCATGAGTTTTTTAGTTTATTCCAAAATTTGGCATGTTACAATTATTATATTGTTTTTCCTTGTCTTTGGCTTATGCATTATGTTATCAGTAGGAGTTAGAGGAGGACGAGAAACGAGAAGACGAGGAATCTGGACATGACTCTGAAGAAGATTCTGATGAAAAGGGTGAAGTTAGTATGATCTAATTCATCAAATTTGTTATCTTTTATTTGTGTTATGTAGTTACACTATTTGTTACTTATTTTCATAGAAACGGAAAGGTGCTCATGACCTCATCGAAATCCATAACCCAAACTTGGTGAAACCTAAGAATGTGAAAGCTAAAGATGCCAATGTAAGTGTTATATTATTCTTTATTATTGATCCTTAAGCTTACGTAGAGCTTGCTTGCTCATGTTGAAGGTCAACTTATCATTAGTGGTACAAAGTTAAAGCTTTTGCAAAATTCTTTGATAAACATTAGTGTGATTGAAATTGATGCATGAACTTAAAGAAAACAAATGTGCTATTGATTTTTAGTGGTTTTGAATTTTTTGTTTAATCTTTACATTATAGATTCAAAACCTCTCATCTTCATATGAAGATTTTTTATTATTAGATAAATTAGTACTAACTATATTTTCTGCATCTTAAATATAAAGTAGGTAGGGTGATAATTATTTTTTTGAAAGGTAAATAACAGTCTAAAATTTATTGAATCAAAATTGTTATTTCAAAATTTTGGCTTTCATTTACCAAGGAGAAGCTTAAATTTTTCATGAAGGAAATTTTGATGTGCAAACCTTGAATCTTGAATTGAATTTGATATTTTAAAGTCCTATTTATCGATTTTTCGCGAGAAGATAGCTGTATATTTTGTAGGTGTGTGATTAGCCACACATTTCTCTTGAGAAAAGGATTAAAATGGTCTCTTGATTATTTATGGAGGGCTATTTTTTTCCTTAAATTTTATGAAAAATCCGATTTAATCTTTGAGCTTATAAAATAGACACCGAAATGGTCTTGCCATTAAAATAATTGTGCAGTTAAAGTTAACAAATTGTGTTAAAAATAAGGATATTTTAGGAAAAATTTTACAAATATCTAATATATGAATTTTTTTTAAGTTTGGGATATTTATTAAGAAATTTTCGAATAATAATTGTAAAATTTATAACTTTAATGTTTATTATTTTATTATATTGCCTATGAACTAAGAGATATTAGGAATGTTACTATATATATTATATCCCAAATAAGGTGAGTAGGAGATTAAATTTATAAAAAATTTAAGATGAATATTTTTAAATTTCTTTGTTTTTAACACCATTCATTAATTTTAATATCAATTTTCTTTACTTTTAATAGTGGGATCATTTTGGCTCTTATTTTAAGTGTCTAGGGACCAAATTATATCTTTTCTTATAGTTTAGGACTAAAATGATCCCCTCATAAATAGTTAGGAGATTATTTTAGTTCTTTTCTCTTTTTGTCTTGAATGGAAATGAACATGCACTATTGCGCTACATTGAATTGCCATCTAACATAAAATAATGGAATTTTACTCATCACAAAATTTGTTATTTTTTTCTAAACTATATTTGCTTTACATTTAATTTGAATAGGTAAAGATTAAACAAACTAAATCAACTTGTTGGCCTTTGGTGAAGTTTAATTTGTCATTATGATATTGCTATTTCCAGAACTACTTGTATTTACTTGGTAAACATGCTTTTCTTAAAATTGTTTGGGCTTAAAAAAATAATCATATCAACCAGCAATATTTTTATAGCAAAGAAACATATATTTTTTAGTTGTGCTGTTAAAATTTAGTGAACAATCATTAAATAATAGCAGTAATTTGTGGACCAACCACTAAAGCCTTTGATGCATGATCTTGAAAATTGAATAAAGAAAATAACAGAGGAGATGGAAAAATATGTTAATAAATACTACAAAGCTAGCAAGCCTTTCACTAATATGAGGATATTACATCTGGATTCTTCAAGTCTGTCACTATTGATCAAGGATCAAGATTTTAGAATAAGTGGAGAAGAGTTTCCGTTCTATATAAAAAAATTCTTTACGCAATTCAAAATTTCTATATTTATAGATGAAAATAATAATAAACTATCAATAAACTTTTAACAAACCAAGAAATTGTTAGTACATTCTGATGTAGAAATCTTGGGGTTTAGATGTTGTCAATATATAAAATCATTCAAATGAACATAAAACTTTGTAATCTAGACAAGTTGTAAATAAAAACTGTGAAGAAATCCATGAAGATGGTAATTTAATAACCTATACTTGAAATAAGACGTTGAAATCCAGAAACATAAAAACTGCACAATTAGTTGAAAAATTCACTATCATGGTAATCTAGATTGTATCAAATCTAACAAAAAATAATTACACATACAAATCAAATAAACAATTGGTGAATCTAAATAGTAGATGGAAAAAGTCACAAAATCAAGTCTTTTACTTTTACAAGGTGATAACATTGGATTTTAATTTATCAACATTAGAGTGATTTTTGATTTGTATAATCGTATTTTGAACTAAACTTGTGAGATATCACGTCCCTTCTTTGCCTTTATCGCTACATTCGATTGGAATGGAGTGGGTATTGAGGTTAACAAGTTCAAGCACAAGAAATATATAATTGATTAGCAAGGTATGGGGTGTAAATTTATTAGGAGATGGAAGGAGAAGAATCCATGACATTGGTTACAAGTTCATGAAATAAAGTGAAATCAAATGTATTGAAGATTGCATTAATGACATAAATTTTTTGAAGTTTATGATTTATGAACATTTGTTTCAATGTGGTGTATGATTTTAAATGATCTTACTTTTCTTGCTTTCAATTTCTTAAAGGTTTATGATAATTTTTTTGAAGTCAAGCACACTTTTACCTTGGTTTAAATTCAAGTGTCTTTTTTTTCACATTAAGTTATAATTTGTCATAATGGACATTTAATTTGTTATTAACATTTTCATAGAAATCAAACATATCATGTAAATCTTGCAAATGATGTTTATGTTATGAAAAAAAATAATGAAAATTATAATAGTATTAGTATGCATTTTAAATGATACTAACAAATACCCATAATTAATTCCTAGAGGATGAGATGATTAGTTAAATTTAAAAAAAATGTAAACCATACAAATATGATATGCTTATATGGGGTGATAATCTTTTTAAAAAATGAACCAAAATGGCTTAAAATTTAGTTTTGATGAATATAGCATCTCACAATTGACCAAATAAAAGGAGTTTCAAATTTTAGATTCTTTTGAGGAATTAACTATTTTCCCTGAAATATTTATGCTACTTAACTCTTTCCATAAGGGCTTTTTGGTATACCAAGTATGTAAATACTCAAAATAAACTCAATATCTAGCTGATTATTTATCATATGATAATCAACATTTAAATCATCAAGATTTATGTTATTAGGTTGTTCATTTGATTCATCAGTCATAATGATTTGATTGATTCAGCTTCACAAATAATTTCTATTGGAAGTCAGGTTAAATCCCTTGCACAGTTTCAATTTTAGAGTCAAATTATGGTGCTTGCTTAAGTATAAAGTCAGGTTTTTGTATATATCCTAGTGCATGTGCAAGTTTTGCTTCAATAATATCTGATAGAAATTCATATTGTAATTACAAATCATTTTTTGGATGTAAGGCTTCCTTAAAAGAGTATTTATGCATTATAGTTTTTTCAATAAGATCAGATTTAATGATACCTAAATTCTTGTGCTAATTTATTTTTAATAGGCTTTTAGATGAGTAAGATGAGTTTTTTTAGGAAGAGAGACTAGTGTATTAGTGCTTACATCTAAAGCTATATATTCCTCAATATCTAAAGCTATAGATAAAGTCTCATGTAGCTTAATTCTTATATTCCAATAATCAGAAATAGTAGATTTAAACCAACATAGAGATTGAATTGAATTAGTCAAACCTGAGAATCAGACTAATTGAGAAAATATCGTATTCTCATATGCTTGTGTAACACTTGAAAAATTAAACTATATAATAAATTAATTAAGAAATAATAAAACGAAACTGGGCTTGCAGTAATCATTCATTTGCTCGGCATTTTCAAATATTATAAATTTGCAGATATCCATCGATACAACCATTGATATTGATGATGGAGAAGAATTCATCTATATTTGCCCAGACTAAACTCATATTGTTCTCGTTTTGTTATATTGTGTACATTATGTAACTTAACGGTATCATGTTGTTTTGTTAGTTTGAGAAGACAACGGAGCTGTCAAGGCGTGAAAGGTTTGTGAAGGCTTTTCTTCTTTCGGTTTACACGGCGCATTTCCTATAATCCTGACATACCATTGTAAAGAACAAGCAATATTACCTCTTCTGGATAAACTAATTCAATCTGGTTCATTCAGAAAGACTGAACAATGTTAAAAGCAGCTGTAATCTGGCGACCGTTAATCACATCAGAACTAAAATAACAAGTCCATGTTAATCACATTAGAGATGTACTAAAATAACAAATCCATGATCATTGTAATTGTTATAGATTCATTATAATTTGATTAAAAAGCATACCTGATGAAATTGATAATTAGCTTTAAGTTGATATAAATAGCGGCTGATTAGCAAAGTCCTAGGCCTGTTTTGATGGTACTTCTGTTGCTTTGCATTTTAAAACTTGAAACATTGTAAGTTTTATTTGTGCAGGAAGCATTTAACAGGAAATTTTTGTCTATATTGCTCATGCACTTTCTTCATTGCTTCAAGAGTCATGGTAGATACACTTGTAGAGTTGTTCGATTTATGTAAAAGTAACAATCATTTTATTATACCAACCAACATAACACAAACGTAGGAAAAAAATCTATACTGAATAGCTAAAAGCTACATAACAGAAATGATGTATTTGAATGCAATTTTTTGAAGCAAAAGTTGGTCTTCTAATAAGGAACTATAGTTATATATCATTTGTTAGGAAATTTTATCTTGAGTCTGTTACAATAAACATAGTAGCTGAAGAATACATTGATCTGTAATTTCGACGGAAGTCAAGTTTGCTGAGGGTTAGGCTACAGCCACCATTAATGCGTTCTTAAATAGTCCTATAGAAGATGCAGCAGCATGATGACTCCCTTACCCGTTTGGGTTAACACAAATTCTGTAAGTTCTTGATCAGGATACCTTATATTGTGATGAGTCTCTTATCTTGAAAGGCTATGATGCCCAACACACGATGGCATCACCTCCTTTTTTCTGTATATGTTCTTTTGTACTATTCATTTCAATGACAATGAAACAAATTATCTTGAAGAATTTGGTTGCTATTCAAAATTAAATCTTCATGAAGCCTTCCCTGATGTGCCTCAGAATCTTATTGGCTGTCTTTTTTATCTTCATTGATTGTTTTCAACAAAATGAATGAGGGTGTAACTATAAGCTTACAAGTGATCTTTTGGGCCTTTGTGTCTGTGATTATGGTGTGGGCATGCAATTATAGTCTGTGTATGCTTTGCATGTGTGTGTGCAAGAATTGGGGTGTGATCAAGCCGAGTTTAGCTTGCGTTCAAGCTAGGTCATTTAAGTTTTGCTCTGTTCAAGCTCGACTTGTCTTCCCAAAAACATTATGTTTATGTCCATGTTCGGCTTGCTTTAAGCTTGTGTTCAACTTGAACCATATTAAATTTCAACAATTGAATTTTTATAGTACTTATATCTCAATCATTTGATTAAAGAGAGGAATGAGATAGCCTTGTTAGATATAATTGGAGCCACTCAATTAGACTTATAATCCTATCTGAGTTAGGATTGCTACTACCTAACTTGCTAAGTCATTTAAGTGTATCTATTAAAATCATACCTACAATATAAGTTTTATCCCAATGGAGATAACATACAATGCAAGTTATCTGTCGTTAAATGAGAATGATCCCTCTATATATGTAAACCTAGTCATGTTATGAATATTTCACATACATTTGGGTGTTTGGATTAGTGACTAGCTCTATTATATATTTTGTTCAAAAGATACAAACAGAAGAATTTTTAATTAGAAAAATGACCAGTGAAATTCTTCATTTTAAGAATTTTTTTTTCTAATTTTATTCTAAATTGTTAAATCAATTTAAAGTAGGTAGAAAAGATATTTTTATTTTAATAGTCTGCTGCAAATGTATAAATTTCAGACAATCCATGAGGAAAAACAATCAAGTTGATCGAAATAACCATACAAGTAATAAAATAGTTGGCTATAACAGTGCATAAAAGAATAATATTGTAGGCCGATACAGCTAGGTCTGCTAAATAATCCCAGAAAAGTAGAAAAAGATAATTGGTTTCTGTACATACATACCCGGTTCTAAATTTATATAAAATTGTAATAACAATGAGACATAAGTTTATGATTTCATATAGTCCTAGGACTTATCATTTGGTTCATCCTAGTACTCCTAGTCTTCTGATCATAGGGTACCCCTCGGTCTAGATCTAGAGTTGCTCGAGAACATTCGGTTGCACCTTATTATACATATAAAGTTTTCTTAAATTAATAAAGTATAGTAATACGGAAAAGAGTATTAAATGGGCCATCATAACACAACAAAAAGGTATCAGAGATAATCAAATAAAATATCACATTATAGTAAAATTATTTGGCAGCAATGTCTAACTTGGCATTTTTAATATTTTGAACTGCTGTTCTTATATATATATATATATATATATATATATATATATATATATATATATATAAACAATGGTCTTAAGTTTGCTTCTTGCAAAATATCTTTATTGGGGTGCCCAAAGTAACTACAAATATGCACCATGCATGAGCATCTTAATTAAACACACAACACAATAAGTCATATATTATACATTAGAAAGTATCCTATAGTAGAACTGTGATCTAATGACAACATGTGCTAAATGGTTAAATGGATTGCGATTTATCACAGCACTTAAGTTTATGCAATAGTCCTAATGGAATATGGGTCAACTCATATGATTGTGATGTACTACCAAGCTAGCCAGTTTCAAGAATTCAATCAAATTAACGTCTTTGATCTTAATATTGGATTCTTAATGTTAATTTTGAAATTAAATATTGATATCATTCAATGAGATTTTAAAAATAGATATGTATTTGCTTTTTAGAGGACAAGAATTAAAATCTTTTAAAAGCTTTGGTCATATGTATGGGCCTAAATGCTTAAGTTAATTTTGAAAAATTAAGGTGGGATATGCTCTAGTTAGTTATTTAAGCAGTCATATGAGGTATAATCAAGTTAGGATGACTTTTATTATTTGGTGAACTATCACCTAATAATGATAATCAACTTATTATGAATAGGTCGATCCTAAAACTAAAGGGATTTTTTTCTTATTAATTCATGTTGACTTATCTCATTTATATGTAAATGCAACAATATGCAGTAGAGATAGTTGAGACCATTAACTATTAGGTTATGATTCAAGTATTTGATTTGGCTACAAAAACTCGAGAAAAAGCTTTAAATGTCTAGAGCCTAGGAATAGGCCAAATAGAGACATTCTACTTGAAAGAAGGAATAATTTGGGTACAGGTGTATATTTAGAATCAAAAGATGTTCAATCATAAGGTATAGTCAAACAGCTAGTGAATGAAGCAAAACAAAGATAAGTGACAATAAGTATTTAAATATTGATATAAACGGGACTGGATTTGCGTAGCTGCATCACCAAGTAACAAGTATTGAACTCCAATTCTATTTTTTGATGCATTTCTAGTTTGATGCAATTCCTTTTTACACTTTTTTGATACAGTGGAGATTGAAGATTTTCGGAAGGCATGATCTTCTTTTACAAACATGAGGCTTGATATTATTCTGTGGTGATCTCTCACATTTTCCTTTTCTAATCTCTAATTTATTACGTGTGGACGAGTTTTGTCAAATTTGGTAAATGTGGTTCCGAATTGCAGTATGATCTTCAGTTGAATGTATGGTTTGCATGCTTCCAAATTTCTGTGTTATTCTAAATACAAACATTGAATTATCATTTATATTTTATTATATTTTAAATTTTTATTTGAAAAATAATAGTTGTCTAAATTAAGTGCTGATGTCTTGTGAGTTTAAAAATGTGCATAATAATCTACTACTCATTGTGGATCTATAGTAGAAAATCTTAGACTTTCAGATGTCGTGCAATATGATACAATGTGCTATTTTTGATAATCATGCCTTGACTAAAATGGAAATCATTAAATTCTTGGTTAGCCAGTTAGTGATACGTTAATCATTTTTGCTATATGATTGTTGTATCTACATATCTAAGCTGTCTCTTGGCTTCATTTATATTTCTCTTATGTGTGCCAGTATTGTTAATAGCACTATGGTTTATTCCAGGGAGGAGATAGAGAAGCAAAAAGCTCACGAGCGATACATGAGGCTACAGGAGGAAGGAAAAACCGAGCAAGCTAGGAAAGACCTCGGTAAGCTTAAGGACCATCTGCGTCATCTCACCTCATCCCACATTTATTTTAAAATTTAAAATTTTCTTTTCTTTTTGCATTTATTTCAATGACTCTGTTCTCAATTGAAGGCCAATGGCTGAATATGCTTTATTCTTTGGCTCATCGATTGGTGGAGTCTTGTGTGGCTGGAATTCTAGACATTAATCTATTGATAATGTCAATTTGTTAATGCATATAATCTTGGAAAAAATGGATCAGCATATTTTGAGTAGTATGAGTCTTAAATTCATTAGATTTATTTTGAAATAAGTGCAACAAGAATAATCAATCAAAATTATATTGCACTAGTGTAAAAGTAAATCTAATGTTTTTATGGCTCATCTTGATCAAAATATGTTCAAGATATCCTCACCCATTTATTCTTATAAAAAAGGAATCATGTGAGGATATATTGACCAAGATTTGATCAGGATGATCTCATAGTTTTTAAACTTGCTTTGAGATGAGTTCAATATATGGATAATCATTCAAAATTTATATCACATTAATCTCAAAGCAAATTGTTGGGATATCCTTGCCTAATTTTTTTCCTAGGTTGGGATATCTTGGCCAATATTTGATTATGGTGGATCTCGAAGTCATTGAATTTGCATTGAGATGAATGCAATAGTTTATTCGATAATCAATTGTTATTTATATTGCACTATTCTCAAGGTAAATTCAATAATTTTGAGCGTCATTTAAACTAAATCATGATATCCTCTCTCTCTCTGTCTCTTTTATGTTGACCTACAACTATGTGCCACTGGAAATTAAATAAATGACGTAGAGGATAAACCTCCTAAATGCGATCGGATTCGATCAAACCCGCATTGATTTGAAATCCGCCAGAATGCCGAAAAGCATCAAAATTAATTAAATAACAAATATCAAATCAATTAATGATCGATCAAATAATTAAAATCAATTTTAATGAAATTACGCAGATATCAAAGTCGAAGCAACAACGTCCAACGAATTTCACAAATTGATCGCGCCGTCGCGCCGAAACCTATCAAACGACGCTCGATCGATTCGGCAAAGTGCGGCGGCGAAGGCCGAGTAATTTGAGCAACGCCGCATTTAGTTTAATTTCACTACGACAGACTTTACTCAAACGACCTCCTATTGCGAAATTGATCGCGCCGTTGCGTTCAGCACAACAGAAACACTTAAAATTAACACCCATAATATTAATCTATAATTAGGTTAACTAATGGCTGCTTAATTTCTTATTCTCCTTAATCCCCTACCTAACCCCTCGCCTAAGCCTCCATGAATTAGCACCGCTAATTCCTATTATTGCCGCTCAGCAACCAATCGAGCTCATGCGGCTTTAAAGCAAACAAGGGTTATCCCCTCGGCACTCCTCTCACGACATTTCCCTCTCGTTTTTCCTACTCTGGTTTCCTCATTGCACGACTTTCTCGTTGTTTCTATTTCTGTCTGCTTCCTCCCCTAAAGACTTCTTGAGGCTTCTCCTTTCTCTTCCTCATCATCACAATGGAAGTCGAAGGGATCGTGAGCTCTGGCCGAGGTCGACCGCTCTTCTTGAGCTAGAAACCCCTTTCCTCCTTTCCTCTTAGCATTGAAACCTCCAGTCGCTTTCTCTAACCCCAAGCTTTTCCTTATGCATTTGGGTATTCCAAAATTAGGCATGGTAAAGCGAGCTTTATTTCATGCTTAAAATCATGCTAAATACTTTCTCTGGGTTTGGGACGCTATGGCCTAAATCCTATGTTTGTTGTTATTTGTGAGATTGCACGTGGGTTCTTGAAATTGTTTGGAAAGTTATATTGCCTAGATTTCACATCTTAGCTTGAAATGGGTTTGGGATGTTGTATGGCCTAAACCCTATGTTTGCTTTTGTTATTTGTGAGATTGCAAACATGTCTGAAATTCTGTTGGAAACTTATATTGCCTAGATTTCACATCTTAGTCTGGAAATGAGTTTGGGATGTTGTATGGCCTAAACCCTATGTTTACCTTTGTTATTTGTGAGATTGCAAGCATCTAGTTTGCTAAAAATTTTGTTTGGAAGGAATTTTGGAATTCACTCTGCTGTTCATGAATATGTGTAGGCTGAAATCACGCAAGGAATGTTGTTTTATGTTTTCTTCTTGTTGTTTTCCCTTGTCTATGGATGCCTACCTTTACATGCTTGCTGAAAATATTTTTCTCTAAGGGGGAATCAATCATTTTGTTATTTAATGGATAAGATTTGCTGAAAATATTTTCATCTAAGAAATCACTAATATGTTATTTGATGAGTATGAGACTTGCTAAACTTTCTTATCTAAGGGAAAAATCAATTTTTTTGTTTAATGAGATATGATGTTGTTCTATGAATTTCATGCTTCTACTTTGTTTCAATTGATTTCTATGAAGGGAATTATATATATATCATGCCTCTTCATATGGTTGAAATCTTCGATTTCATGCTAAAATCTGAAAGTAAGGGAGGGATTTGAAGTGTTATGTGACATAGATCCTAGAACACGAGAGATTCTATATTTCTTTCACCTATATGCTGAAATCTAAAATTGAAAGGAAGGGTTAAATTACTTCATTGCATGATTAGTTGCTATTAGGAAAGTCAAAATGTGAAGGGAGATTCATTTTTAAGATTAATTTCAGATTTTCATATATTTTCAGCAAATGTTCAATATACATATTGCTTTCATGAACTTATTTTGGTTCCAATGCAATGCTCAACAAATGCTGTCTTGTTTAAGTATACATGCAAACATGTTCACATGCCAATGCAAGCTTGAAATTTGTGATATAAGTACCTACCATGTTCTCCAATATGGTAGAGAAATGCTATGCTATCAAAATTTCGGTCGTGGTGTTTCACGACATACACTCATATATGTCTTTCTATGGTGGGCGAGCTTTATTAGAACCCCACATGTGGGAGAGATATGTATCAGAATTTTGATTACTTATGATTTTAATCAAATATATATGCAGCGCCTTTCTTTTGTTTATACGAAATGGTTTTAAATTTATTATTATATACATCATGTTCTCCAACACAGGAAATCTATGCTATCACTAGTTGTCTCAATGACATTCACCCATACATGCTTTTTTGGCATGGTGGGCATTCATTGAACCCCACATGTGGGAGAGGAGGTCGTCAGAATTTTGATTATTTTGCTCTTAATTAAATACATGCAAGCAACTTGTTTATATATACAACGCAGTTTTAAATTTATTACTATAAGTACCACTCATATTTCTAACACTGGGAAATTTGTCTATCTTATGTTAACCCATACACTTTCTCGTGGTGCAAATAATTTTCCGTTGTCACGACACTACCATACACGCCTTTCTTGGCGTGGTGGGAAGAATCCTCCCATTCTATGCGGATGACGTCGAGAATAAATTTATAAAAAAAAGAAGATAAGAAGAAAGGGATGAAATACTTAAGTTGTTATGTCTTAAAATTTTCTTTATCTCAAAATCGAACGCTTATGTGTTGAATTTCATGCAAGTATTTTCTTATTTGACCATTATGACATATTGTGTAATGCTCACCTTGTGACTCTATCTACCACATGTGTTATGGAATACACATTACATATGCTCAAACATAAATACCTCCTACTTGTCATTCCCACCATGATTTACATACATGAGACATAGTGAAGACTTGAAGCAAACACATATGAAATAAATTAAGTATACCATATGACATGACATATATCAAGAAGATATCAAAAAAATTGTTGAGTTAGAAAAGAAACTCACAAGTATATGTGGCACAACTTAACCCTTTATACAAGATTGAAAGAACTTAAACTTGTGGTATAAGGGAGAAAAGGAGAGTAGAAATGTAGTATTTTGTGAAAGGGAAATTCCCTCTTATTTATAGCTTTCTCTCCTCTTATCATCTATTCTTACGACATCGACACATATGGTCATAGTTGTAATGCTCTTCACCCAAATGTTCATTTGTCATATATCATATGCACATGCATGGACATGTGGATACCCTTGTGATCTTTATCACTTCCTTTAAAAGGAAAATAAACTTTTGTCATATCTTCTTAATAAATTTAATGAGTATTTGTCCCCACTTGCCATGAGTTTGCATGTGAAGGATGTGATTTTAATTAACCTACTTGCCTCTCTTAAATGACATATGACATCTACTCATATCTTTGTCTTCTCTCCCTTATCAAGAGAAAGCTATGGGTTTTCAAAAATAATTTATTTCACTTTATGTTTCCGATTTCACATAGAAAGGGTTCTTACAAATCAAGTTCATTCCATTCTAGCTCATTACTTTATATTTGATCATGCCTTCAAAAAATGATTTATTTTAAATTTTATGTTTTTGATTTGTCACATAGAGAAAAGGGTTCTTAGCCCAAATCAAGTGCCTAAATTCATTCTAGACCCATTACTTTATATTTGATCATATGAGCTTCAAAATGATTTATATCAGCCCCTTTATGTTGGCTGATTTGCCACATAAAGAAAGGGTTCTTAGCCCAAATCAAATGCCTATATCTATTTAGGGTCCATCACTTTATATTTGATCATATGAGCTTCAAAATGATTTATTTCACTTTACCCTCAGATTTGTGGGGCTTTGCCAAAATAATACATATCATATTTCTAATGAAATGCAAGTCTATGTTAGGTCTATTACCTTACATTTGATCAAATGGCTAAAATAATTTATTTCACCTCTACCCTTGATGTGACATAAAAGGGGAATTTTTGGCCAAAATAATATGTATATCATATTTCCAATGAAAAGGCTTAAGTCTATGTTTGGTCTATTACCCTACATTTGATCAAATAGCCAAAATAATTTATTTCCCTATACTTATCGATTTGTGACATAAAAGGGGGTTTTAGCCAAAATAATATGTATATCATATTTCCAATGAAAAGGTTTAAGTCTATGTTTGGTCTATTACCCTACATTTGATCAAATAGGCTTCCAAAATAATTTATTTCAGCCATATACCCTTATTGATTTGTGACATAAAAAGGGGGTTTTTGGCCCAAATAAGATACTATACTTCCTTGGCTTCTAGACCGTCCCGTAACAAAACCTAAAAATCTAATGACGCTATTGTAAATCTTAAGATTCTGTCATAAACGACTAAAGATAAATCTATCATCATCATAATGTTTCCTCTCAAATTCAAGCGTCATAAGAAAGTCTCAAACCCGATCCTCGAGTATAATCTGAGTGTGCTTTTGGAGAACGATAAATATTGAAATAATTAATCGATCCCATCCTACGCAAGAAAATATCGACATGTGTCTATACTTCCCGATTTTCTGACCGTCCCAAGTTAACAAAACCCAAAAATGTATTAAAACCTAAACTTGCAAATTGAACCTACATTTCAACTAGACATTTAATGTCCATACAATTCCCAAAGAACAGATACCCGTATGCATGTTGGAGTAATTACTAAGTCAAATATAAAGAACAGATGTTACACATCCCTTGGTCTTGGACCGTCCCGTTAACAAAATCTAAAAATATAATGATGTTATTAAATCTTAACAATTAATATAATACAAAGATAAATTTACATCATTAAAACGCATCTTTTCAACAAGATCTTAGAAGAAAAGCTCAAACCCGATCCTCTATGTGACAATCAGAATTGACAAAGTTTGAGAATGATGATCTTGAAATAATTAATCAGATCATTGCAAGAAAATAGAGTCATGCTATCATATCCCTGCTTGGTCTTGACCGGGTCCCAACAAGTTAACAAAACCCAAAAATGCTATTAAAAAAATTTAAATTTTAACCTTACATTACAACTAGACATTTAATGTTTATATAACATTTTAAAAGAATATATACTCAGATGCGTGTTAAAATGTCAACAATAGAACATGAGTTAGATATAAAACAAAACATATACTATACTTCGGTTTTTTTGGTGGGTAGTTAAAACTCAAAATCAAAATTTGACATATAAACTTCAACTTAGACATCTAATGTCCATGCAAAATTTTCAAAAAAAGCAGTCTTTACATGCGTATTGAAGTAATTACTAAGTCAAATGCAAGTACGTATCTTGCATTTCGGTTTGGTCTTGGGGGTCGTTAACAAAACTCAAAATCAAAATTCGACGTATAAACTCCAACTTAGACGTCTAATGTACAATTCTCGAAAACGATATCAGTATGCGTGTTGGAGTAATTATTAAGTCAAATGCAAAAGTATATCTCACATTTCCGGTTTGGTCTTGGATAGGGTCAGTTAACAAAATCAAAATTCGACATATAAACTCCAACTTAGACATTCTAATACATACAATTCCGAAAACGGATACTTTATGCGTGTTGGAGTAATTACTAAGTCAAATATAAAAAATAGATGTTACACATCCGTCAGTCTTGATAAAACTAAAATCAAATTTGACATCGAAACTTCAACATTAGACATCTTAATGTCCATACAATTTTCAAAAGGACAGATATTCGTATGCATGTTGGAGTAATTGCTAAGTCAAATATAAAGAACAGATGTTACATATCCCGGTTTGGTCTTCGGACGGTGTCCGGGTTAACAAAACTCGAAAAATCAAAATTTGACATATAAACTCCAATTTAGACATTCTAATGTCCATACAATTCTCAAAGAACAGATACCCGTATGCATGTTGGAGTAATTACTAAGTCAAATATATAGAAACTGTTACATATCCGGTTTTCTTGGGGCCGTAAGTTAACAAAATCAAAATTTGACATATAAACTTCAACTTACATCTAAATGTTCATGCAAAATTTTCAAAAGACATTTACATGCATTGAAGTATTACTAAGTCAACAAAACAGATCTTATACTTGGTTTAGTCTTGGTAAAGTTAAACTTCAAAAATCAAAACGTATAAACTCCAACTTACATTCTAATCCATACAATTCCCAAAACATATGTATGCGTATTTGGAGTAATTACTAAGTCAAATATAAGAACATATATTACATATCCGGTTTTATCTTGAGTTAAAAAACAAAATTTGATATTATAAGAATTTCAAATAAATAATATATAATTAATATAATATGAGATATGAATCGACATGGTTTAAAATTCAAACCCTCGAAGAAAAGTCCGACCTCATACATGTTGAAGTAGAGTGACAGGTTTTGAAGGATTATCTTGCAGATAATGATAAGGCCGTCCCTGTAGAAAATCGGAGGAAGACAGTCTATCAATTGATAAGCCTATAATCGAGAAGGGTAATTATAATTAACATTTCAATGATAAATGATCATATATCAAATCGATCAAATAAAATGATCAAAATTCAAATAAAATAACAAAAATATAAATAAAATGAAATGAATTATTTAAATTAAAACTTAAAAAAAAATCAATCCACCCTCCGCTTTATTTGTCTTGGTGATAAATTAAGAAAACTTTCTTCACAAAACCGTGTCAAATTAAATACATAACTTCACTCAAATATTCTTAAAGCGTAAGAGCATTGACCGTCCTCTGTCAATGGTTTTCATGATATGACACATAAATGGCATTGACGACTCGGCCAAGATTGGTTCGCGATATGGCACTACTAATTACGGCCACGGTAGTAGATATGTTCCCAACGCTTTCTTTCTTTTAGTGAAATGTAGAATGTATTTGGTTGAAAAATATGTTAGCTAAGGTTGACTTATATTTGTCCCCTTAGAAACTCCACCCAAGTCTACAAGGACATTTTGACGGCGTAACTTGTGTTCGACAAGGATCCTTCGGTCAGGTTGTTACCTCCGACTAAGCGGATCGAGGACGCGGCGGGGACGGAACCATGGGATCTAGATCAGGCGTCGTCGTTCCCCCAAAAGTTTTAAATTAAAATAATAAATTTCATAAATTTAAACTCCATGCAATTATATACTTCGTTCTTTCGATTAAATTTGAATAAGTAATTTCTCTCGGTATTGGGAGGATAATTAACTATAGCTGCGTAGCAGCAGATATAAAAAAGTTCTCCAAAAATGACGAAATCTCTGGTAGTGTCTTATCTACTATTCATCTTTCGAAATTATCACACAACAACTCTTTCTTTTCTTTTCTTTCCAGAAAGAGTCTGAATTTTGGATCCCACATTTTAAAAGGAAAAAAATGTCTAAGACTTGATTAGGATGGGTCTCAATTTTATTAAATTTATTTTTGAAATGAGCTGGAATATTCCCACCCAAATTTCTTCCCCCTTAATCGTCCATACGTGGCTGTCGATAGTGTTGAAGTTCACAAATTTTGCCTATATTATGTAGGATATATTGGCCAATATTTGATCATATTTGATCATGATGAATCCCATATTTGTTGAATTTGCATTGAGATGAATGCAATATTTTATTCGATTTATTATTTATATTGTATTAATCTCAAAGTAAATTCAATGATTTTGAGCATCATTTAAACTAAATTTTAGTCATGATATCCTCTCTCTCTCTCTCTCTCACACACACTTTTTTATAAGGAAATAAATCTAACTAAGACATGATTAGGATTGGTCTCAATTTTATTAAATTTATTTTGAGATGAGTGCAATATATTGATATCCTCTCTCTCTCTCTCTCTCACACACACTTTTTTATAAGGAAATAAATCTAACTAAGACATGATTAGGATTGGTCTCAATTTTATTAAATTTATTTTGAGATGAGTGCAATATATTGATAATTATTCAAAATTTGGCCGGAATATCCCCACCGAATAATTCCCGCCCCCTCCCCCCTTCATCGTGTATATGTGGCTGTTGTTCATATGCAAGTAATGGAGTGTTTCATTGGATATGATACCTGATCAAATTTATAATAGATGCTGTTGTTATTATGGTTTATTAGACCAGATTTCTTTATGCTCTCCTGCCCTTCAAAGGCGCATGTACCTACCATGACATTATTTCTAATATTCAGAGGTATAAAGAGATTCTACTCAATTTCTTACTTTTTTTTCTATGAAGAATTAATTCTTATATTCACTTCAGATCGGCTAGCCTTGATTCGACAGCAACGCGAAGAAGCTGCAAAGAAACGCGAGGAGGAGAAAGCTGGTATGTTGTGATTTGACTTGTGGGCCTTATCTATTGTTGATTGTTTTACTTGGCATTATATGTTGCCTTTGAGATATTAAGGGGTCATTGCTCTCTTTTTTATTTTTTTAATTTATTTAAGTTACTTTTAAAACTAAAAAAGATGTTTGATTTATCATGTTTAGAATCTAAGTTGGAAAAAAGTATCATAACAACTATAAAAACAAATGCTATTCAATGTAAATAGTTAGAAGTTCAGTTTTAGTTATTTATTTATTATTAAAAATTAAAAATAAAACTGCATATTAAGGTATACTTTTGTATAAAATTTTAAATTATAAATATTTAAAATTTAAAAAATATAAATATAAATAATGTAACTAATATTTTAAATTTAATGATTTTAATTAAAGAGGTTTTTTTGAGAAAAATAGCATTTAATTTGGGTGGATTAGACCATTTAACAGTCTTCATTTTAGATGGTCATCCCAACATTGGGATGAGTTGCATTTAGTAGCGTGTACTCTGGTTCATGCTTTTGATGTGAAAGCTAGGAAAAGGCCTGGTTTCTCTACAATGCTTGCTTTCTTTGTTTGGATTACTAGGTATAGTATCTTCTTTATCGTTCTTGCATTTGTCAGACGGTTGCTCAAATTGCTTTTGATGTGCGCTGATCGTTTTATCAACAGTAATTTGTATTTCCACCCTATGAACGCCTCCTGCTTTAGTGAGTGGTAGAAAAGTTCAGGATGGAGACTTCCAAAAAAATTAGTCATAGTAACTAATGATTTATTGATGAAATTTTTGGTTCTTTTGAGAAGAATATTTAAAAGTATTCTTTAAGAGTCGCTCTTTCATTTTGATGAATACTGGATAATGGGAGGAATATTTGATAATTCGATGGCTTGCACCAATTTGACAAAAAGTCTAGCAAGGTGAGTAAAGTTGTGAATAATCTTAGAGAGAGTGGAATTAAGTATGAGTTAATTCTTAAGAGTGACAGAAAAGACTTGGCAGAAGAGTACTTTAGAAGCCTCGCTGACTTGCATGATAGTTCTATAATAATTGATATACTCATGGCAATTAAAAGTGCATTCAAAACAGTCTATTATAGGCATGTTGAAACCAATCAAAATGGGGTGCTGGAGGATGGCATCAGTCATTGGGGAACTCTTAAAAATTATGTCAAAGCGTAAATTGATTTTTTTTTCTTTTGGAGGAAATTTCTTGAGTGCGGTGATGCAACCTATCTCTTTGAGGTGAGGTTGGTTCAAGTCCACAAAGGTCGTTGGGGGATTTTTCAAGTTGATAGTCTTGTTGCAAGAAGTGTGGACATTACTTTTGTCAGCCCTTGAGCTGGCGTTTATAAGATATCAAGATGTTTTGATAAGTGGTGTCAATTTATTGCATGTTAGAATATTTGTAACAGTTGTGTGAGAGTTCTCTTACATTTTAGATTTGTAAGAAGACCACACACATAGAGAAAAAAAAAATTAAAATCTTTATAAGAGTTTTTATATGAAAAATCTGAAAAAGAAAAAAATCATGAGGTTTAGCTCCATTAAAAATATTATTATATAATTAAGGTTACATATGATTCTCTTCCCTTCAATTGGGGAAGATGATATTACGAAGCACAAGCTTAACCTTCTGTGAATTTGGTGAAAAATATTAGAGGTATAATAAAGGGTGATGATGACGTTTAAGTGATGTTAGTCAAGCATTATCTATTGGATGATGATGGTCGAATTATTGTAGTAGGATGATGGTACTCTGATGATAGTGGTTTGGCAAAAATGTAATGTCAGACAAATTATGGTATCGAGCAATGTAGATTATATGATAGTGGACGAGCTATAGTGGTTGTATGAGATGAAATACAGTGATGGAATGATGATTGTCGAATGGTAACAATCAAGTAATGATGATCAAATGATGATTATATGGTGATAGTCAAACAGCAGTAATTGTTGGATATGATTTTCAACTTAGAGTATCAAACTACGCTTTGAAGTTTTTTAGATCCTTAGCTTTTCTCTAAATTTAGGTGTGTTTTATGTAGATAATGGAGTCTGAATATAATTTTTGAGTGATATTTTGATAATTGTAGCCAATATTTCAAAAAATTTCATCAGATGATTGTTGTTGATTTCTTTGATTTCAGATTTTTTTCAACTTTAGGTGCTTTATTGATTTTGTAATTATATAATTTTGGGCTTGTTGGTTGCTCATTGAATCACTCATTTTTACTTTTAAGTACATAAGATTGATTTTGATATCATGAAGTTTTCAAATATACTTTAAGTGTTTGATTTAGTTTCATTTTGATTCAAATTTGACCACTCTTATTGTTGTTGGGTTTGTTTTTGTTGGAACGTTCATTTTGACTATAATTTTAATGAAATTTGACTTTGGATGGTTTTGAATCAAATTTTGGAAGTTTTAAAATAATTATTGTAGTTATTATGAGTTTGAATCAAATTCTGCATATTATCACTTATAAAAATAGACTCAATAAAACACAAATTATTTGTTTTCTTATAAGCAAAATAGACTGTTTAGACAACAAAAATTATAAGATCATTCCAGGTGATAGTTTTAGTACCTGACATCGACTACTATTTTGAATTTTAAGATGAAGAGTTGAATATTGAAAAGTAAAATGAAACATTATCCTAGGATTAGATGAGAATACTTGAAGAATGTTAAGCAGAATATTTTTAAGAGTAAACTGTAAGTTTTTAGTATTTAAGATGCTCATTGGGAAGCTAAGATTATATGACAAAAATTAGCATGTGATATTAAGCAAGTTTCAAAAAATATGCTTGGAGAATTATGAGGATAAACTCTTATTAGTGAAGTATTTTGTGGTAGAGTTAAAATATGTAAGAAAAGATAAAAATTAAGAAGTTTTGTCATAAAAATTATTTTAGATGTAAAAAAATTCGGAGAATCGGGAAAGATATAGAGTAGCCCATAGGGACTCTAAAAAAGCAATATGATATGCAAAACATTCAGCATTTAGTGATTTATATAATAGACTGAATATTAAAGGCGGCGAAAGATGCATGTATAAATTAGCGAAGCAAAGTGATAGGAGAAGTAAAATTTAATTCAAATGTATTAAGGATGAAGATCAAAAGTATTTTATTAAATATTTAATATTATTTTAAAGACTAAAATTATGTATAATGAGTGGAGAAAGGGTTTGTTAATTTTTATTTTTAAGAATAAAGGTGATGCACAATAGTGTACAAATTATAGAGTAATTAAGTTAATGTTTCATGTACTAAAATTATGAGAGAAAGTAAATAAAAGAGAAGCATAAAATTAAGTGTGGTGTTGTAGAGATAAGGATGCTCCAGTGGACGAGTTGCTTTACACTTAGAGATAAAATGCGAAATGAATATATACATGAAAAAGTTGGAGTAGCTTCAATGAAAGATAAGATGAGAGAGTTGCTTTAGTTGGTTTGGTTATATAAATTATCGGCCATCTAATTAATCAATTAGAAGAGTAGATGTATTAGATTCGGCTTGTTAAGAAAGGCATAGGTTGATTTAAAAAGACTTAGTTATGAAGTATAAAAAATGACCTTATTTTATTAGAAGTAAATGAGAATATGATGAGGGCACAGTCGAGAAAAAGGATTTAACCTGCGTATGGGATAAAAGCTTGTTGTTGTTGTTATATTGTGATTCGTGTTTGATCAAATTGATGTATAAAGGATATTTGAGAGGATTGGTGGATTTTATTAGTAATCTTGGTTTGTACATACACCTAATCAGATGATTTATCTAATAAATTCTTTTTATTTTTTCAAACATGATATGTAGTAGAAAGTTTATCAGAATTCTAGGTTTTGATCCCGAGTTAATTAGGTTGGATTGAGTAGTAACCATTAGCAAGTTGGATCTAAGTCTTGGGCTTAGCCTCAGGCTGTTGAGCTTAATAATGTTTATTAGTTTAGATTTTCAAGAGAATAATGAACATGAACATGTACTTCTCTTTGAAGATGTGAATATTAAAAGAGTAATGCAAATTCAAAGTGTGCAATGTTTGAATTGTTTGAAACTTATTATATGTGATGTTGTGTGAAGAGTGTCAATACATTGATAAAATTTAATTTTTGTAGAGCTTCTATGCTTGTATGATCATTCTTTCTTTTTTATACGCTTAATAAATTATTAAATCAACATAAAAACTTATGAACCTCAATCTATTGATTATAATTAATGGTGAGATCTATCGATAACTACATATCATAGAATTCTTATCTATCTACTTATTTAATATCTAAATTTTAATATTTATATAAATAATACTTAAATTTTTAATATGGAATAAAAATGTCATTATAATTAATTTTTTTAAAGTGAATGCACCTTTTTGTCCGTAGAAAAATTTTAAATATAAAAATGTCAAGTTTTATGTGTTAGATATGTAAATGTAAGAATTGTGGGAAGTGAATGTAAATCTTTCTTAAAAAAATTTTTAGGAGAATGCTTATTCTCCTTCAAACTTGGATGTATCAGTAGGAATAGAATGCTCAATCCTTCTCCTAGTAGGAGAGTTAGTCCTATCAGTTTAGAAAGGAAGCAGCTTTTATTCTCATATATTTTACAAGTTTTATCCGCATCATTAAAAGGTTGAGATTTAAACTTATCTCATTCCTTTTCTATTCTTAATATTACATTTAATTTGTTGATATTTATTTTAAATTTTGTTTTTTTTCAAGATGTAAATGAATTATATATATATATATATAACCCTAAATATATATATATATATATATATATATGGCAATAATATTTCATGTTCTTCTACAAGAATATTCTCTCTCTCTAGAAATTAATATTTGCGCAGTCTGGATGGTTCAGATTATTGTGTATTAGTTGTGTAAATATGTGCACAACAATTGTATATTAATTATATATACACGGTGTATTAGTTGTATATGCGTACATTACTAATACACAGTTAATATGTTCTCAGTACACAATGTGTATACAGTTAATACATAATAATTCAGATCATTCCGATTTCGCACGTAATAATCTCTCTCTCTCTCTCTCTCTCTCTCTCTCTTTCATCTTTAGAAATTAGATATTAGGTGGCCATTGGATTCAATTTTTTATATTCTTGCAGCTGCTTTGTTTTACGTTTATTCATATTTCTGCAATGTGATTTTTTTCTTTTCCTTTATATTTTTCAGCTAAGGATCAGAAAAGGCTCGAGGCTCGCAAGTGAAAGAGTGGTGGAAGAACATGCCCTCATCAACAGGTCCTTAAAATTATTGAAAAATGTATCAAGTCAGAATTCTCTTATTAAAATTTAATATGTAATCATTGAATTTATTTTGAAATGAATATAATATAAATTTTGATTATTTAAGTATGAATTATATTAGTTTTAAAGCAGATTTAATTGTTATAAACCTTTTTTTGGCCTTAATATTGATCTTATAGTGCACTGACTTATTTTTTGTTATTTTTACTGTAGCGTTTTTCTATTTTTTTAATCTTCAACTATTCCTAATTTATATATATATATGACATTTAAAATACTACTAGTCGAAGCACGAATCTTGATGTTAAAAGCAAGCTGATCCGAAGTTGAAACTGGTCGAGATCAAGCTCTTAAAATATCTTTGAAAGATTTGGGATATCAGTTAAATCCCTAAATAGCTCTCAAATATGAAGTGTTTATATAAATCGAGTGTCTCGAAGTTTTCAAGCCAAAGATCTTACATTCAATTTCATTTGAGCATTCAAATGCACAAAATACATCATATGATCGAGGAATCATGTGAGTCGATGGAGAGGTGATTCAATTTGCGTGTAGAGACGCCACCTCCATATAATAGCCTCATTCCTCATATGATGAGCCCAAAGAGAGAGAGAGTTCTAAAGATCCTCCAAGCAATCGTATGCCACTGACGGTCCAACCACCGCCAACCGCCACCGCTGATCCTCGCCGCCGACATCATTCGGCCATCATCACCACCACTATCCTGGCCATCATCCAATATCATCGTCGCCAACATCATCTATTACTGAATCATATTGTTACATACTGTTGTCCTTTCTCATATACAATTTGTAATCCGACGGAAGATCTTGTACTCAAAACATAGTGGAAGTTTTAGCTGGTATCGATTTTTCCTCGCGATTTTTGCGCCGACCGGATCCCATCGAACTCCGCAAGCGTTGAGCGAGCGATTTAGGATGGGTGACCTCCCGGGAAGTCCTCGTGTTGCACTCCTATAAAGCCGACCCCACCTAGTGGGATTAAGGCTTGTTGTTGTTGTTGTTGTTGTTTGCGATTTTTCACGTAAAAAGTTTGGAGTTTTATTGTTCACTCTTTAAATACTTATGTGGGTTGGATTTCACAACAAAGCTAAGGCAAAAACTTTTACTCTATCGCACGGTTTTCAAGACGTTTGATCCGTTTGTGGAAGAGAACCCTTCAATCACAATTCTGAACACCTCGTTATGGCCAATAGCAACACTGTAAATAACGGAGCCTCCCGCCCAACTCCGCCACTCAAACTAATCCTTGAACCAAGGACGCCAAGCTTCTGCCTCACTTCCCCTTGATAGGCGTGACCCTGTCGGTGAAGGCGCTACAGGAATCTCCTTAGAAAATAGTGTGCGCCGAATAGAAGAGTCTCAAAATGAGATGATCCGACTTTAAAACACTTACGCTGAAAACACATCTCCCCAAGATCGATCGTTGGGAGGTCAAAATGCTAATTTCCTTGACAAGTTCCTCCGATAGATCGCGGATGGATCTCCTGATCTTTTACTCATCCATCACGTGCACTCAATCGATCGCTAATCCACCAATTATCACGATAGCGACATTCTTGTTCTTTGCTGACTACTGCCATGTTATACGTGTAATTACGACGCTTAATGCAAGATGAATTTCACCTCCAAGATAGAATCATCTTCCCCTCACCGCATGGTATGAGGAATCCTCGCTTTATAAACTATTCTTCAACATCATATTCAGTGGGTTTCAAGCAACATTGATTCTATGACGTGACACCCATGAACACATCGACCATTCTGGACTATCATGCATATCCAACGAGCTCGACACCGCTTTGTCGGTCTTTCCGATTACCTCAAGGGACAAGCTCGACTTGGTTCTACTCCTTCAAAGGGAATCTATCCATACCTTTTTAACTCCAAGATTTTTGTAGACAGCATCAGAAACGGAGGATCATTAAAGATTCCTCCCATCTCTCCGGCATTCGTCAAAACGAGGGAGAATCATTTAAGGAATACTTCCAGAGGTTCTCCTTAAAAGCTCGCCAAATACTTGGAGTGGACCTTGAACTATTAAGAGGAGTTTTCCTTGGAGGACTCGCCCGTGGCCTTTTACTGCCACTAATGTGATACGGCCCGCCATATGCCGACTTGTTCATCATGTGTACAAATCTCGATGAGTTACACGCTATCGCAAATAATTTGAGCAATCTACAGGAAAACGTAAGAGTGTTTTAGGAAACACATATCAACAATCTCATCGAAGAACAGCACCGCGTGATCTCCTCCACTCACATCAATGGAATACACGCCACTGAAAACATCTCGCGTTAACGTCTTGATGGCTATTCGGATGAAGAGACTATTAAGTGGCCAGCATCAAAACCAACTTCGGAAATCAAGAGCAATATCATACTTCCATGAAATCGCACATACTACGAGAAACAACTTAAAGAAGAGATTGAAAGGCTTATTCAACACGGATATCTGCGTCAATTTGTTTAAAACCAATCGACTCACGCAAACATTGCTCCAACTGGGGGGCAACCGGGACAATCATCACAGAAACAACATAATAGTCGCCAAATAGTTGGAGAAATTGAAACGATTGCAAGTGGGCCACTACTATCTAATCAAGTCTTCATTGTCGCCTTTGAAGAGCCGGAGTTAAAAAAATCTAGTATTAATCATCCCATCACTTTTAATAACTCAGACTTGGAAGGAGTCCAAGTTTCACATCAAGATCCTTGGCGCAGATTGATGACCTGTTATGTTAAGAGAATTTTGATTGATAATGAGGTTGATGTTTTATTTTACTCCACCTTTCTTAGCATGGGTCTGATTAAGGAAAAACTTCAACCCGCTGCAGGACCGTTATATGGGTTTGATAATCGCCCTGTACAAGTGGAGGGGACAATCACCCTTTTCGTTATTCTCCGAGAATTTTCTCAACAAGTCACCCACTCAGTCCAATTCATAGTGGTCAAGTCAAATTCAGCATACAACACTATATTTGGAAGACCCCTCCAATCAATCTTCGGTGCTGTTACTTTGGTACCTTATCTTAAGATAAAATTTTAAACTCTCATTGGAGTGGCTGTAAATCAATAATAAATAAAGACAATCATCAAACAAGCTTCAAACAAGAATTTTAAAATAAGTACCTCAGAGGGTTTTGCCTGTAAAAGATCCGCTCTCCACTTCGTTATCAGATGACCAACCGTCAAGCTATGACTAATGATCCAGAGGAAAAAATCATCCCTAGAACTTGAAACATGGAGGGTCTCTAAAAAATATTATATGTAATCCTGGATGTATAAATATTATAGTCTTTAATTTATTCTATTTATCTTTTCCTCTCCACCTCTTGTCTTTTATTAACTTTCTCTGAAAATGTATCACGTCCCTTTTGTTAAGTTATCATGCGACAATATTGTATCACGAACATTATTAAAGTAATGAGTTTATGGTTTTTTCTTACAAGTTTGTTTCTTCTTCATTTAGTCCTCCCACTTGAGTAATATACAACTCACGTTGTATCTCAATTGGGCATGATCAATCGGGACTTGATCGACCTTCCATACAGTTAACGCCATCGTAACACTCGACAAACAACCTTAGGTCAAAATCTCCGGATTCAATTGACCTCTTCCATAGTCCATCGAGTCACACTCGACAAACAACCTCGATAGTCAAAATTACGGATTAATTCAACCTCTTCCATACAGGTTAACGCGAAGTCACACTCTCAAAACAATCGGATAGGTAAAAAATCACCACTGCCATCGGCGGCCACCGCCATCGCCACCGCATCGCATTGCCATCCATCATAGACGTGGCCGCCATCGCCGACTATGCGTGCGCCGTTGCGATCACCCGTCGGCCGCCAATCCACCGATCATCGCTGCTGATACTGCCATTACCGCCTAACCATCGCCGGCAATCTCTGCCGGTCACCACCATCGGCGCCGGTCATCCTCGCAGACTACCGTCGCCGGTCATCGCCGACAATCTCCGTTGGTCATCCCCACCAGCCATCTCTGCCGGTCACCATGATCGCCTCCAAATCCGGACGGTCCGACGAGGCCGGTTGACGCCTCTTTTGAGGCAAAACCGGAACAACGACGTATGTATCGCGGGCCTTGATCGCCTCCAAACTCGGACGATTCGACGAGGCCGGTTGACGCCTCTTTCGAGGGAAACCGGAACAACGACGTAAATCTGGCCGATCGCTCCAAACTCGGACGGTCCGACGGTAGGCTGACGCTCTTCGAGGGAAAATTGGAACAATGACATAAGCAGTGGCCTTGATCGAACGACCTTCTCTCAAGAAGAAGATGTCTTCCCTTGCCCTGGGGTTTTATAGACTTCAAGGAAAAATCGCCCAAATCGCCAAAATTGCTGAAACCATCAAAAGCTGCTTTAAGCGCGGAGCTGTGACACGCCAACCGCCCAAGCCACGCATGCGTTCGCGCTACCGCTGGCCGCGCGAACCCGCCCGCCTGAGCCAACCATACCGGCTCGCTCCACCACACGAGGCTCGCTGTCACCGGCCACCAATGCTGTTCATACACTACGGCATCGGCGCCGCCATGGCCGTTCACTGGATGGGTCCAGAACTCAAATCTCGCACGCGATACCTACACGATTCGTCTTGCATCTACTTCACGTAGTCATAATCTTCTCACTATGAAGATATTTCTCTCAAAATGTAGTTAAGTAATTTCATGAAGAATTTCTTATTTTCAGTATTTAATATATATTTTGGATGATTGAGATAATGCCATCCAAAAATAGGACAACCGATATGACATTTAAAATACTACTAACAAGACGAATCTTGATGTTAAAAGGTCGATAAGTTTAAAGAGATCAAGCTCTTAAAATATCCTTGGAAACTTTGGGATATTAGTTAAATCCCTAAATAACTCTCAAATATGAAGTGTTTATAGTCAAAATCGAGCGTCTCGACGAGTCGGTTCCAATAAGCCAAAGATCTTACAATTGACTTCATTGAGCATTCAAATGCACAAAATATATCATATGATCAAGGGAATCATCATGAGCCGTCAGATGGAGAGAGTGGTTCAATTTTGTGACAGACGCCACTCCACCTATAAATCTCATTCCTCATGAGGAGCAAGAGAGAGAGCTCTAAAGATCCTCCAGCACCGTCCACTGACGGGTTGCCAACCACTGCCACGGCCGCCACCGCCATGCTGATTTCGCCACCACCATCTGGTTGGCCATCATCACCAACCACTATTGTCGGTCATCATCGCCAACATCATCGTCAATATCATCGTCAACATCGTCGTCAACATCGTCGTCAACATCGTATATTACTAGCAATTGTTACAACTTGATCGTTGTCACATAGCTGTTGTTCCTTTCTCATATACAATTCTGTAATACCAGATTGAAGGTCTTGTACTCAAATGATACATAGTGGTGCCAGGTTTTTCCTCTTTTTGAGGTTTTTCAGTAAAAAATTCGGAATTTTATTTTTTAAATCACAATACAATTTAAAGAAAAATTTTTACTCTATCTAATTGGTTTTCGACGCAACAATATATATATATATATATATATATATAGAGAGAGAGAGAGAGAGAGAGAGAGAGAGAGAGAGAGAGAGAGAGAGAGAGATTTACATACCACCTAATTTTTATGTATTTATATCTAACATTAAAGTTAGATATTTATTTTACTTAAAAAATATATATATTTTTTTTAAAAAGTGAGTGATGATATTTTTGATGTGATATTAAAGATTAATGTTATATATATATATATATATATATATATATATATATATATATCATTAGAACAGGTTTGTTCAGCTTGGTCGTAAGAAATGAAACTCGAAGTTGCGTTGGGGGCTGTTTGGTTTCGTGTAAAAAGAGTGTAATGTAATTTAAATACATGTAATTCTACTTTTTTTGTGTTTGGTATGCGATAAATTAATTATCGTGTAAAGTTTTATGATATTTGAAATTCTTTCCTCGGTTATTCTCCGTGTAAATGGAATACCTCCGAATCGAGCGAAATTAGAAGTCACGCTTGGGCGATGACTCTCTTCCTCTGCGATAACCTTCACACAAAATCAGCCCACTCGAGAACTGCGGCCGCAGAACCTTGGGGATCAAACTTTGCCCTATTGCGTGTGCCGGTGAGAGGTGGGATCGCTTGGAGATTGCGACGACGAGCGCCCCGACCGTGTGAGCTGCCACTGCGAGAGCTGGGAGATTTCTGCTGCGATCATTGGCGATGCCTCTGTGTTTTGGTTTGTTAAACGGTTCCTAGGCTTATTTATTTTTCTACAGCTTTTGTGTTGTATCTTAGAGACTTGAATCTTTAGCAAATCCCTGCATTGGAAGATCTTAGTGAGAACAAATGTTATTTTGTATGTTTTTTTTATATTTAAAAAGGCGAAGCCGTTAAGGTGCAGTTCTATCTAACAAGAAAGCAATATATTAATTAAATAATTATGAGTGTGAGATCACAGACATGAAAATCACTTTTCTATCTTTTACGGTCCTTCAAATCATGATTGAATGAAGAATCAATTATGCATTATTTTGAGTTGAATTCTAAAGTTTAGGATTGTTGTTCTGATTGCAAATTTCTTTTTTTCTCTGATAAAGCTATATATTTTTCAGCTTGCTTTCGCTTATTGTTTCACCTTGCTTGCAATTCTACCTTGAACAATCATGAGATCCTACGAAGTTTGTAAAGTCTTGTCATCACTTGTAATTCTACTTGTTTTTCCACTCTTCTGCCCCCCTGTTGTCTGCCTGATTGGATGGTGGTGGAGATTGGTTGTCTTGTTATTGTTGCTGTTTGGTTGAGCAGCTCTTTGGATTCTACCGTCTACTGGTGTGGTTTCTAGTGTCCTTCATTTCGGCTGAATGGGGTCCTGTTGGGTGTGGCTGTGTTGCAGGTTTTTTTTTGAGTTTGGGTTGATCTACTACTGTTTTTGTTTTTATCCCATTTGGAGAGGTTTTTTGGCAGCTGTCTCCTGGTTCCCTTTTCTTATAGGGTGGATTACCTTGGGGTGGCTATTTTTGTTTGGGCTTAGGTTGTCTTTGTTGGCGGGCTTGTTTTGGGCTTTAGGTTTTTTGGTCACCTTTTTCACAGGTACTACTACAATTATGGTTATTTATCTTTGAGGAATGGTTGCAACCTAGGTAAGTTGGCTATGATGGCTGGGATGATCTTTTTTTCTTCTCATTAGATGGTGGCAGCATATGTGATTGTAACCCTTTCCCTAAAATCTAGATGTTGACATAGGTTGTTACCCCTTCAGGAGATTATAACTGAGCCTGAGCCTATTCAAGTAAATCTTACTTTGTTTCCTTATTTTGGCTTGTTGCTTAATCTTTATATTATTAACTTATTTGTTTTGTTTACCCCTGTCTTTTAGAAATATCTTGAGCTCTTTTTCAGGTTTTAGTTTTTTTTCTGGGATTCCTTGGAGCTCGCTTTTGCTATTGCATGGGAATCCCTCTGTTGATGCTGAAGCCCTCACTGTTGATGCCAGAGCTGAGCTTACTTCAGGAGCTTACTACCATTTTTTTGGAGACTCCAGCTGTCTCTTTTGCTTGTATTTCATTTGCTTTTATTTTTCTTTTGCTCTTGCTGTAATAGGTAAGGGATTTATCTCTTTAAGCTTTCTTTGTAGCTCTTTGAGCATTAGCTTGAGATCTATCCCTTTTAAGGATCGTCTAATCCTCTTTTTGTGGTAATAATATTTCTCCCCTTATTTTAAAATATGTATATATAATCTTTAATATCACTTAAAAATATTATCATTATTTTCTTTTTCTTAAAAATAAAATATACATTTTTAAATATAGAAAAGCATTACAAAAGTATATTTTTTATCAATCATATCATTAGTTTTTAAATTATTAAATAATAATAATTTAATTAAACCCCCTTTCACTTTTATATTATTATATTATTATTTTCTTAAAAAAAAAACTTTGAAATCACTTACAAAATTTATCAATATGACTCAATTAATTCTGTAATGTTAACTCAAATAATATAATTTTTATTTAGATAAATAAAATAATTATGATTTATTTATTTTAGTGTTCAAAGTTTTTAATATATATATTATTAAAATAAATTTATTTGTCAATTAAAGTTGCATAAAAAGTCCTCTACAGTGTTCAATTTTTCACTTTTAATTCTAAAATAAATATATTATAATCAATTTTTAACTAATACTAAATTTTTATTTATAATTTATTTATATTTTTATATATATATATATATATTTAATTTATTAATTTAATAATTTAATTGATGAGAAAAAATTTTATAATTATTTTACATACAATAATATTCAGAGTACAATTATTTATTTTATTTTATATATACCTAATTAAATAGAAATTATAATTTTCATATATTTATTTTATATATAATTAAATAATTATAAAATATTCAAAATTTATTATATTTACTTTATATTACAATTTTTTTTTTAACACCGTATTCTTTTTTCAACTAATCAGACAGACCCTCGGTAATCTGTTCATCCAAATTGCGTGGGTAATAGGGATAGCAGAAATCTGAATTTTATTTGGCCAATTGCGTTGCGGGCTGCGCTGTAAATGTTTTGGGTTTTGTAGGGTATTATTGTAACTTTTTTTGTTTTATATTTTGTTGGGGCATTTATAAATATAGATATAGATATATATATATATATATATATAAATTTTTGACAACAAAATAAACATATTATTACTATTTTTATTATTTGTAAATTGAATATGAATCTTTTATCCTTAGATAAAGTATTAAAAATATAAATATTAAATATTTGATATTTGATATATAAATACATAAGAATGTGTGGTGTGTGTAAATCTTCTTATTATTTTTATTTAAAAAAAATGGAAATATATGAAATGTAGAAATACGATCTGATTTTATCCTTTTTTTTAAAAAAAAATAAAAATAAATGGTTAACTATTCGAGTAACAAAACTTGTGCTCGGCGCCTTTTGTTTATTAATATTTGTTAGTTGTATCACGTGATTAAATATCTATATAAATATTTAAGCGATGCAAAAAAATTAATTTAATCACTTTCAGTAATTTTATTCCAATTTATTCGATTATCTAAATAAATAAAACCTAAAAACAAATATAAGCTTATGTAAACTATAATATCAAACTGTTCATCAGTTGTCTAAGGACTGCTCGGTCTAGTTATAATTTCTGTCCCACACTCTCATTATTCGTCTAAATTATTTTAAAAATTTTAATTTATATTTTAAATTATTCATTTTACATTGATTTTTTGGTTTTTCTTTAATCAAATAAAAAATCTGAAAAAAAATTCTGTTTGGAATGTATACCTCTATAAGATATATATATATATATATATATATATATATATATATATATATATATATATTATTAATAATATAAGGTATAAATATATTAAAAATAAAAAATTATATAATTAAAAAATTAATTTAATTCATTTAATAATAAATTTATTAAACTTTTTCATAATATCATATAAATTGTTTTTATTATCAAAGTTAGATATAATAAAGCCTAATAGTTGTCTCACAAATCACAACCATTCAACTTATAATGAACTGATACACCTATATAATGAGATGAAGATGACAAGGTAAATATAGGATCTCTTTATTATTAAAAATATAAGACATAAATATATAATATATATAAAACTATTAATAATTTAGTTCATTTAATAATAAATCTATTTTAATTATTCATAAAATAGAATATATTAAAATACGAAGACTTACATATATATCACACAATTTTCATAAATTTATATATCTAATATTTAAACTTTAATTTATATATATATATATATATATAACATCTCAATCTTTAATATCAGATCAATAATATCATCATCACTCACTTTTTAAAAGTGAAATATACTAATTTAAGCATAAAAAAGTATTTTGATAAGTAAATATCTAATTTAAGTGTTAAATATATAAATTACATAAGAATTGAGAGTAAGTATATAAATCTTCTTAAATTTTATTAATATTTCAAAATCCATTGGGAAGAAATATTCAAGTAGTATTATAAATTATTAGTTTAAAATTAGTTTTTTTATAAAATAAAAAATAAATAGTAAAATATATAAAACATATAAAATTAATAGTAAAAAATATTATATTATTTAAATAATTTTTTTTAAAAAAAAATTAACTTGATTTAAATCGGTTATTTTGGATAATTTTAACATTAAAATTTATTATCTATCATTTATTTATCTCAGATAAATCTTGCTATTATTATTATTATTTAAATTATATACAGGATTGGCAAGATGGAGAGAAGCTACAGTGAGCGCATCGATCCCGATGCGGAAGCGCGCAACGACATGAATCTCTTCAACAAAATAACGCGCGGAACCATTTCTCGCCGCCGGCGTCTTCTACACACCGAGGCCCGCCCCGATCCCTATTCTTCTTTGCGTCGCTCCGGCAGAGAGAGAGAGAGAGAGAGAGAGAGAGAGAGAGAGATAGCCAAAGGAGGATAAATGCCAGAAAAAGAACACAGTCATTATCATAATTACATGGCGTGCAAGATCCGGCACCTGGATGTCCCATTCCATTACTGAAAGCAACGACTGGTAAAACCCGCGTCCTTTTCACCACCTTATCGATTTTTCTACCGCTCCGAGTCACCAGTAAGAATCCCTTCACTTTCCCGGGGAATCGCTTAACAGCCAAGTCTTCTTCTTCTTTCCCCTGATTCTTTGACTAGCGCGCAAGAATCCAAATGAAAACCTAGTCTCGTGATGCTGATATTTCGTTTCTATATAAATCTAGACCGTGGATGGTGTTCACGATTGGTGAACTGAGCAGTTTATAATGAGAGAGTTCAGGTGTTTTTCATCATTGTCATGAGGCTTACCGCTCGTCTGTTTCGGTTTTTGACAGAAATTGTAGAGTGGGGTTTTTAAGTTGCAAGGACCTGGAGCTTGGATTGATAGATTAGTGATTCGGAGGGAGATGAGGGGACTTGGATGGAGGCTCAAGGAGGCCCGTGCCTTCTTTCTTCTTCAGTTTTTTTATCAGGGATGCTTCTCCCTCAACCCCGAAGGTACTGTGGATTCACAGTTTGCAAAATGCTGCTGTTCTTCTTACTATATTTTTAAAAAAATTCTATTTATTGTTTTTGGAATTAAAATGAAGGTTTGGCGTTATTGGCGTTTCGGTCAAGAGTAAAGTTTGATCCCTATGGTGCTTTGCAAAACTGGGACATTAGAGATAATAATCCATGCAATTGGAAAGGAGTCCATTGTCTTTCTGGTAGAGTTTATATTTTGTAAGTCCATTCTGTAAACTTTTACAATTCATCTTTAGACTAAATTTTGTTAAACAGTTTTTTTCTTTTCTTTTTGAGCTATTTAATTTTATTTTCTTTCTGTTTTAGCCTAAATATGGGATTTAGTAAATCATGGTGAAGAAGGATTTAGGATGTTCACACCATTTCTACTACCTACTTAGTAAATTTTAATGGAAATAGGATTTAAGAGATTGACACTACTTCTCTTTACTGTGCCCCTTCTTCTTTTTCATTTAGTTCATAAATATTGACAATATCTGCCAATCTGTTTACTAATATTTTATCCTATTTAACTTTATCAATTACGTTTTAGGATTTAACGCCTCTAGGATTTGCTAAATTTGGGGATTTACAGGATTTACTAAATCTTAAGTTGTGATTAGTTTTGGAAGGTTACACCATTTCAACCATGCTATGTTTATTATTTTTTTCATTATGGTGTTGACTTGCTTAACCTTTGTTAATTTTTTCTAGAGAAAATGTTTTTATCATACCTGATTCATATATTTTTTTAATAAAATAATTTATTTTTAACAATAGTAGATGGGGAATGAATGGGTTGTTCAACATCCTTACCTGCACTGTACTGCAGGAACCTTCAGGGGATGAGTTTAGTGGGAAGCTTGGCACCAGAACTTGGTGAACTTAGCAACTTACAAGCACTGTAAGAATTGTTTAGCTTTCATTTTTTTATGAAGAATGTATAAGATATAGAGCAAGTAAATTCTATATTTCACTGAGATATGATCGAATGTTTTTCTTTCATTGTGTTTTTGTTATTAATATACATGGAAAAAAAAAAACTCTGCGATGCAGGAAGATTTATTTTGAGTTTGGTAAGATATATTTTTGTATTTTTGTAGTCACTTTATGAGTAACAATTCAATCCGACACTTTAGTCACTTATATTGTTAATCTTAGTATGTATACATCTCACATACATGATGTTACAAAAATCATTAGAATATCATGCTTTGTTTTTTGTGCTTTTTTTTATCAATTTAATTTTATATATATATATATATATATATATATATATATATATATATATATATATATATATATATATATATATATATTATTTTAATTGTTATTATAATGTCATATCCGATGCGCATTCGTGTCTCATATTTTTAGTAATAGTATCAGAAGTGTATTATTAAGTGTGTCCTCGTGTCATTGTCTGTGTAACATAGGTTTTTAACTTGTATCATTTTACATGCAAAATGTCTCATACTAAATACTAGATTTGGTCATATCAATTTTTTTATTGCTTTTCTAGATGACCACATTGCACCTTGATAAAGATGCAATATTATGAAGTTGTTGTTTTTGGTATTTAATTGAGTCACTTAATCAAGATTAAAGAATAATTCAACATTCAGATGCTTAGATATTGTATATAACAACTTTTCATTGGAGAATTCTTGATAAATAAGAGGATTCATGGAATAGCCTCTTAATATTTTTTTTGGGACTTTTTTTGGGTCAACTCACCATTCCAAAGATAAATGAAATTGTCTGACCTGGGAACAATTATATAAATCAACTTACTTACTAACCTTCAATATTGAGATGAATTATCTATAAGTTATTCATTTTTAGAAGTGCTTAATCCACCATAAGGATGTTAATAAGCTTGTAACGATGTAGGTTTATTTCTTCAAACAGATTATTGCATATTCCCTTTGAGATAGTGATACTCTTTTTAAACTAAAAATTACTTGAGTTGTTCTAGTATTTTTTTTGATAAAATGCCTTTTTAAGTTGTGTTTTACCTTAAAGATATTGTGATGGCCACTTTTAGTAAAAGGTCGTTGATACAAGTGTCACCCACTAACTTTTCTTCGTGCTGACCATCTGATCTAAGCACACTCTTTTGATGCTAAATTAGCCTAATTCTCAAAAACATTGGGCTAGAATACTAAGAATTTGATAGAAAAGGAGAACTTTAAATGAGAAAGTTAAAATGACATTGTACTCTAAAAAGTTTAACATTGTTAAGAGTTCTCTTAGACACTTCGATGATTATAAGTGATAGCTAGACCTTTACCTCCCTAACTGATGTTTCTAGAGTATCCTAAATTATAAAAATTTGCATATATAGAAAATTTTAGAGAGATCTACCTTACTGCTAAGTATACAAAGATTCTAAGGACTTCCAGACAATCCCAGAGTGTTTATAAAGCATTCAACTTCTAAGGTCTTTTAGAAGTATCTAGTCTTTGGTAGAATCTCTTAAAACCTTCTAGAATATTGTGGGCTTTCTCTGGGTTCTTCTTGAATTTTTTGGTCCGTGCTGGTCTCAAAATGACCAAGAAAATATAATTAACCTCCTTGTGTATTAGCGGGATGTTACAATAGCCTGAAGAAGTATGCTTGATCATTACAAAGTGATCTATAGTGTTGTTACAAAGACTAGTCTCAATCAAGACTTGGCAAATTTTGTCAAATTGGCTTGTAAACTTTGTTTGTGATAATAAAATAGCCTTTCTGAGTAAACTGGTGGTTCTTCCTTTTAGCAATATACTTGGGATATTGTTTCATATGAACTACTTCTAGGCTAATATAAAGGAACACATTATTTATATCCATTTGGAGCATAGTCCAACTTTGACTGATGGCCACAAACAAAACAATTATCATAAACTTTAATCATGTAATAGAGGTCTATCTATGGATATAGGTGATTCGTTTGGTAACTAACCACACTTTGTAATGATTGATCAATCCATTAGGATGAATTTTTATAATGAGGACCCACTAATAAATAACTGGCTTGACTTTAGGAAGAGAATAATCAAATCCCAAGTATGATGATTGCAAACAACATCCATAATGTGTATCTATAAAGATTATGAAGCTCATGTTGATGTCTTGGATATAAATATAGATGATTGAGATAATGCAATGATGATAAATGATCAAATGCAATATAAGATTGAATAAGTCAAATAATACTTTACCTTTTAGGCCTTTGGATAGATGGTTAGTTGAATTTGACAATGTGATTGAATTCATTATTGTGAGTGGAGTCTGAGGTTGTCGAGAGTATTCTTGTAGAGATGTAGAGCTAGTAAAAGCAACTTTTGTGGGAAGAGGAACCAATGGCAAAGAGAGAATATAGCATCATTAATTTTTTGAGTGATAGAATACCCAAGGAAGATACAACAAATACACGAGAGAGTTTGTGTTGCTGGTGAACGCATGAATAGAGCATATAGAGCCAAAAACCCATGGTGTTACGGGAAATATAACTTGATTGGGATAAGAAGTGGAGAGGGGTTGGATATGATCGAGAAGTGCAGAATGGACTTGATTGATGAGAAAGAAGGTATTCCTTATAGCATCCCCCAAAACTCATGAGGTGCTTTCAAGTAAAACAACAATGTTCTAATAACATCAAATAAATGACTATATTTGCATTTCGTAACAACGCTTAATTCCATTGTCTATACCCTTTGTCATTCCTCCACCAAATTATGTAACTCTCTTTGAACTTCAATTGAATTTTGGATTCAAATTTTAAAATCCAAATTTGAATTTCAAAATTTTAAATTCAAACTTTCACCTTAATATCCTTCCATTTTGTCCTTCACATTTTTTTTGAGACTACCTTGACCCAAACAAAACCAAGTTAGCATCTCTTAATTTGATCTAGTAAGCTTAATAGTACTTGTTTCTTCTGAAATATTTTGAAGGGCACAACATGTTGAAGCATTATGACATTTATCCTTTATTAACTTTGTTCCTCTTGAACTATGAGAATTTGGATAAGTAGAAGAGTGAAAACATTTAGAATATTGTTTCTTTTTAAATTAATGTGCATTTACCATGTTTAACTGTTTAATCCATGAGCATCATTTCTTTGTCTATATGAAAAACTTTCGCTTCTTTAGGATAGTTCGGTATTCATTTTAGTGGAAACATCTAGTCTGTAAGTTACTCAGTGAATGAATTTTTTTCAAGAAACCAGATTCTATGGTGGAGTTATTTGTGCAACAGTGTTATTTCTGACTGATAATTGTCATCTATGTTCAAAAAGCATACATTGATTATGTTGATGCATTAGTTATGTTCCTTCATGTGCTGCATTATGTTATTTTCCACAAAGTCAATCGTCAATGTTTTCTTAATTATTCTTTATTTTTTCACTCTAAATGTCATAATTTGTAATTTTAAATCATTTTCATGCGAGGATATATGCCATTTTCTAATATTCTTCATTTATAATTTTTCTATTTGCAGTGTGCTGTCTATGAACAGTTTTAATGGAGAGATCCCTAAGGAGATTGGAGGGTTGTCTATGCTGGAGCTCTTGGATTTAAGTAGTAATAACTTGAGTGGCCAAATTTCAACAGAGATAGGAGAATTACCATCACTTAAATGCCTGTAAGTAGTACTTAAAATATTGTAGTGATAAATGGGCTAGTCCATGTGGTTGAACTGTACGCTTTGTGAACTGGTCTTAATCCTATTAAAAAATTATATTTGTAAAGAATCGGCATAAACTCATAAAAATTTAGAGTGATTAAACCAATTTGACTAAAAGTTACAACTTTTTGACTTCCACACATTTTTTGGTCTTTTAACCTGCAATTTTCATATGTTTTATAGAAACGGTGGTTCTTATTGGAGTGCTTTCTTTCATTTCCCAACAGTATGCTTTGTAGCAACAATTTTGAAAGAAGAGCTCCTTATTGGATCAAGAAGACTAGCTTTCAGTCTGATATGAAAAATGGCCAGAATCTTCCTTGTGATGCTGCCAAGGATATAGTCTGTGACAACTGGTATGCTACTTGAAGCATAAAATACTTTAATTGAAGTGAATCTCTTGTAGTGTTTAAGCTTGTGCTTGCTTGTAGTTTTACATTTTACATGTATTTTTCTGTTAATTTGTTTAAGTTTAGGAGTTAAATATAGAATGAAAATAAGGGAATCTTTCATGTATTAATCGCACTTAAAATGAAACATATACAAGCCCAGCTTGGAATCAGACAGCTGTTAATATACCTGTTAAAGTATAGGATTTGTGAGAGAAAAAAAATGCTGAAAACCGTCAAATTCTGTGAATGTTGGGATTTAATAAATCTTAGATTTAATCAATAATAGTGTTAAAAGAGGATTTATCAAATTCCTACCTAAAAAGGATATCAACCAGCCCTTAATTTAAACTACCTTTACTTTGTTGTCCCTTTTAGTTGTCTATTACCTTCCCATATTGCATGGAAAACCCTATCATTTTGTCACCATCCTCCCTCTTGAGGCTGAAAATCTAATTAGAGACGTTTTCCTTAAAAAAAAAAACTGAAAATTGTTGATGATGGAATAGATGGTGCTCTCACTCTTGACCAAAATTTCTTGTTAGAAACCATCTTTTCATGGAGTTCTCCCTAGGAGTCCACTTTTTCTGGGAGGATTCGGTACAAAACCTTATACTTCTTTAAACATTAATTACTTCTTGCTCTCAGTTTGAACTTTTTCTCAGTAATTTGTTTTTATGTTCAAATGAAGGTTAGAACTCCAAGCAAAATCTTCTCATGGTCAAGAATACAAACATGCGAATTTGCAGAGTGAGCATAAATTTGCAGTTCTATGAATGAATTTGTAATTTATAACATTTTTTTTACTGAAAAATTGAATCATTCTCTTACTGAAACAGCTGATACAATTTTATTGCAACCTGTTCATGATGCGGTTAATGTTCGGCGCCATCTACTTCAAGAGAAACGAAATCTCCCAGCTGCTCATTTAACTGACATGCCTGCACATACTGTTGCCATCGCAGCTCGTGAGAGTGGTTCTTTTCCTGCTGTTCGAAGCTCGAGCGGTCATAGAAATAGAACAGTATCTTCGACAGATACTCCTTCATCAATACCTGTTCAAAGCAGCGCATCTGGTGAACATGATGATAAATCTGCAAGCAAAAGCTGGGAAAAGTGGATATATACAGTGGTAGTCCCAGCAACAGCTTTTATTCTTGTTGTCAGCATGATATTATTCATAGTATCCCGAAGAAATGCAGCTTTGATCAGCCCTTGGAAAACTGGGCTTAGTGGTCCGCTTCAGAAGGCATTTATAACAGGTGGTCCTCTTTGTGGATTCTGCTCATGGAAAATTGCAATTATATCGCCTTTTGATCAATATTGGTGCATCATTTGGTTTACATAAATTGTTGATATGTTGAATTATATTCATGTCTGTGACCTTTTGATTGGTGTCAGGTGTTCCGAAATTGAATCAAGCAGAATTAGAAGCTGCTTGCGAGTATTTCAGCAACATTATCATGGCCTATCCCAACTGCATTGTGTTCAAAGGGACTTTGTCGAGTGGAGTCGAAATAGCCGTTGTGTCAACAAAAGCTTCTTCTTTGTTGGATTGGTCTGATCGGTCGGAAATTCAATTCCGAAATAAGGTTTGTAAGTAGTAGTTGACACATTTAGGGCTGGTTGGGGGCACTTTTGTCTTTTTATCTTTTATGTTTTATTTATATTTTATTTTTTTATGTTTTAATTTGAAACAAAATATGTTTGGCAGTGATCCTTATATTTAAAAACATTCAAAATATTTAAAAAATATTTAAAAATTGTTTTGAATATTTTTAAAAATAATGTGATTTTCTTTTCAAAAATAAAAAAGCAAAAAAATTTATGGGATATTTGGGATCACTTTTATTTTTGGTTTGTTTTGTTTACGTTTTAATTTAAAATAAAAAATATTTTGTACTGATAATTATTTTCAAAAACACTTAAAACATACTGTGTATGCTTTCAAGTGTTTTTAAAAAAATAATGTAATTTATTTTCAAAAATAAAAAATAAAAAATACTTAAAAATATGTTAAACAAACATATTTTTTAAAATAGCATAAAAATAAAAATATAAAATATAAAATAAAATTGATCCCAAACAAGTCCGTAAAAATACACTAAATAAACACTTTTTTTAAAATAACGTTAGAAAAACACAGAACAAAATTGATCCCAAATAGGCCCTTCATTTACGCATTTCTACAGTGGAAACTATCATCCTTAACTTTTTTTTTTCCTTGGAATTTTAGATTGACACAGTCTCACGGATAAACCACAAAAACTTCGTCAATCTTCTAGGTTACTGCCAGGAGGAAGATCCTTTCATGAGGATGATGGTGTTTGAATATGCTCCTAATGGGACACTTTTCCAGCACCTTCATGGTTAGTTATTTACTCGAAAAATTTACATACATAGCACACAATTCTGATGCATTTATATGTCTAATACTTAAAGTTTGATATTTACACATATAGTATTTTTTTTTTCTATTCATTAAAAGGTGCATTTCGTTTTTAAAAATTAATGATGATATTATTTTTGATGTAATATTAAAGATTTTAGTGCTATTTATATCAGATATGTAAACAGATAAGAATTGTGTGCCATTTGTGAGAATTAAAAGCATTATCATATTCTACAAGCAAAATGCTAATTTAACCTTCAATGTTTCAGTGCCAGACTCTGAGCATCTTCAGTGGAGCTGTAGAAAGAGGATTATTATGGGAATTGCCTATGGCCTCCAATATATGCATAATCTGAACCCACCAGTAGTACATCCCATTCTACAATCTAGTTCTATTTTTATAACTGAAGATTATGCAGCAAAGGTAGGCCATATTTCTACACTTTAAGCTGCTGCATAAATGGAGCAGAATTGAAGTTTTTAAGTATTTCTTGTACAGATAGCAGATATAGGCATCTTCAGTGAGCCAGTTGGAAAAGAAAATTTCTACAAAGATGATGGAGAAGATCACAGTGTTCAGTTCACTACTTCTGAGAGCAATGTTTATAGCTTTGGGATTCTTTTACTTGAGATTGTTTCTGGAAGAATGCCAATATCTGAGGAAGATGGTCTCCCTATCTTAAACTGGGTCAGTTTTTTTGTTTTTGGAAATTCACATATATAGCACACAATTCTTATGCATTTATATATCTAACACCTAAAATTTGATATTTATAAATATAAAATTATTTCTATGCATGAAAGGTGAATTTTACTTTAAAAATTTAATGAAACTGTTATTTGTAGTGTATGTGGGATCCGAAAATTCGTCACCGACCTCTTTCGAAAAATAAAAGAATTGTTTAAGTGTCGGTGATAATTTCAGAAAGCAAATGAATAGTAGATAACTACCTGATTTAGATTTCTCATTTGGTGAGAACTTTTTATATCTGGTTCCAGGGTTTATAGCATAGTATATTAATTACTCTCCCTCGAAGCTTTTGATTAAAAGGTCGATGAATCGTTAAGAGCAGTATATAATTGGTGAGTGAAGTTGAACTTATGAAATTTATTATTTTAATTTAAACTTTTGTGGGGAACGATGGCCGCGATCTAGATCCCATGATTAGTTGTCACGGGCATTGCCTTCCAGTCGCAGTGAGAAGGTGACCAACTAGAAGGATCCTTGTCACACTGGGTTCGTCGTCCGAGTGTCTGAGCAGGGTGGAGTTTGTAAGGGGTAAGTCTACCCATAACATAGAACTTTTTTGTCCAACCAAATACATTATATATTTCATCAAAAGCTTGGGAAACATATCTGGGCCGGTGTGATCGTAATTGGTGTCATATCGCGACCACCGTCGGGACTCTACGTGAAGCCATTTATGTGGTGTCATATCAGCGAAAATCATGCGGACGAGGACAGTCACGTCCACGCTTTAAATATTTGAGTGTGAAGATAGTTATGCATTTGATTTGACGTTGGCTCTTTTGTGAGCAAAGTTTTCTTAATTTGTCACCGAAGACAAATGCGGAGGTGGATTGATTTTTAAGTTTTAATTTAAATAATTAATTTCATATTTATTTATATTTTTGTTATTTTCTTTGAATTTTGATCGTTTCATGATTGATTTATATTTGAATATGTGATCATTTATCATTGAAATTTTAATTGTAGTTACTTCGTAAATAATATCAATTGATAGGCTGTCTACTACTGCAGTTTTACAGAGGATGGGTTTAATTCATTATCTCGAAGTATAATCCTCTTGTCCACTCAGTTTGATAGAGGGTCGGGTTTGGGACTTTTCTTCTTGAGGGCTTGAATTCGGTATATTAGTTGATTAATATCTTATATTATATAATTAAACTACCGGATATTAATTTGAAATTCTTATAATATCATATTTTTAGGTTTGTTAACGGGACCAATCAAGGCAACAGGATGTGTAGCGTCGTTCTTTGGTATTTGACTTAGTAATTACTTCAACATGCGTATGAATATCGTTCTTTTGAAAATTCGTGAGCATTAAGATGTATATTGAAGTTTCGATGTCAATTTTGATTTTTTAGGTTTTGTTAATCGGACGTCAAGAAAATCGGGATGTGTAACATCGTTCTGGTATTTGACTTAGTAATTACTCCAACATGCATACGTATCGTTCTTTGGAAATTGTATGGACATTAGAATGTCTAAGTTGGAGTTTATATGTCAATTTTGATTTTGAGTTTTGTTAACTTACGGCCCAGAAAAACCGGGAAGTATAACATCTGTCCTTTTGTTTTATACTTAACTTGCACATGTCCCTATTGTTTGAACACTTCAACACACATACGAGTATTTGTTCTTTTAAAATATTGTATGAACATTAAATGTCTAGTTGAACGTGGGTTCAATTTCAAGTTTAGGTCTTTGATCTGCGATATTTTGGGTTTTTTGTTAACGGGAAAGACCCGGATTATGTAAGATCGTTCTTTTGTTTATACCTAACTTTACATGTCGCGTGGTTTGACACTTCATACATATCTGTATCATTCTTTCAAAATGTTATGCAGGCATTAAATGTCTAGTTGAAATGTAGGTTCAATTTGCAGTTTAGGTTTGATATATGGCATTTTTTGGGTTTGTTAACGGACCGTCAAGAAGACCGGAAGTATAGCATCTTATTTGGGCCAAAAACCCCCCTTTTATGTCACAAATCAGCGAGGGTAGAGGATTGAAATAAATTATTTTAGCTATTTGATCAAATGTAGGTAATAGACCAAACATGACTTAAACTTTTTTCTTGGAAATATGATATATATTATTTTGTAAAATTCTCCTTTTATGTCACAAATCAGAGGGTAGAATGAAATAAATTATTTTAAGCTATTTGTTGATCAAATGTAGGGTAATAGACTTAACATGACTTAGACATTTGTTTTAGGCTAAGAAACCCCTTTGTGTCAAATCAAACATAAAGTGAAATAAATCATTTGCTCGTATGATCAAATATAAAGTAATGAGCTAGAATGAATTTAGACTTGATTTGGGTAGAACCCTTTCCACATGTGGCAAATCAAGAAACATAAAGATGAAATAAATCATTTTTGAAGCTCATATGATCAAATATAAAGTAATGAGCCTGATGAATTTAGGACATTTGGGTAAGAACCCTTTCTTTATGTGGCAAATCGAAACATAAAGGTGAAATAAATCATTTCAGCTCATATGATTAAATATAAAGTAATGATTATAATGAATTTAGACTGATTTGGTAGAACCCTTTCTTTTATTTGGCAAATCAAGAACCATAAAGCTAAAATAAACCATTTTGAAGGCTATGATCAATCACCCATCACATGTTTCTCTTGATAAGGGGAGGAGAATACAAAGATATGAGTAGATGTCATATGTCATTTAAAAAAGTAGTGGGTTAATTAAAATCCACCTTCACATCTGGCTCATACAGTGGGGACAAATACTCATTAAATTTATTAAGAAGATATAGAAGAGTTTATTTTTCCTTTCAAAGTGATAAAGATAGCGAGGCGTACATGTCCATACATGTGCATGCGATATGACAAATGGCGTTAAACTAGATGATTTCCTGCAGAACTTATAACGAGGCATCACGCGTGTGTCGTAAGAATAGATGATAAGAGGAGAGGAGCATAAAATAAGAGGATTTCCCTTCACAAAATACACATTTCCTACTCTCCTTTTCTCTCTTATACCACAAATTTAAGTTCTTTCAATCTTGCATAAAGGGATAAGTTGTATACAGTCTTTGTGAGTTTTTTAACTCAACAAATTTTTTTTATATCTTCTTGATATATGTCATGTTATATGGTAGATTTTAATTTATTCCAGGATGTATTTCAAATCTTCACTATGTCTCTCATGTATGTATGTAAATCATGGTGAATGACAAGTAAAGTAGGATGCTTATGTTTGAACGTATATGTCTAATGTGTATATTTCATAACATGTGTAGATAGAATCCTAAGTGATTTATACATGTCACCCTTGTAAATTTCATCTAAGATGTCATATCACACTTAGTTTCATTTCATATATGTTTTCCCCATTTTTTTTTACCATGTCTCATGAATATGTGTAGATCATTGTAAAATGGGCATATAGAGTAAAAGATGACATATTAAACTCATGTTTAGGCATGTATTCTAAGCGTCATGCATATCGTAAGAAGAGTATTGGAACCAACATTAACAAATATATGTCATAAGCATAAACATCCACTTATGTTCTATTTGCCACTTTGATCACATGTTGAGTGTAAAGGGAATTCGATCAATCTTTTCAATCGAGAAATTAAAAAGTAAGAAAGAAAGGATTTTGAATATCGTGATTGATCGCATCTTAGAAAGATTCAATTCATTAAATTAAAGCAGCGTGAATAATCATATCATATTCCTTTTACACTGAAATTTTACACATTTTGTTCACTAAAATTTTAGGTCCATCCCCATATAATGTCGCGAGACTGCCTTCCCACCACACCAAGAAAGGCGTGCATGGTGGGTCGACACCCTAGAAAAATTTATTTGTCCGCCAAGAAAGTGCATGGGGTTAGCATAATATAAATTTTCCTATTAATATTGCAAGAGTCTAAGATGAATTTTACAATCCTTATCTCGTGCTTATCAAAATTTGCGCCTCCGCTCTCAGTGGGGTCATGAAGGCTGACCACGCCAAGAGAGTGCATGGGTGTCGTGAGACACATTTGACGATAAGCGTAGCGTTCAAGAAGATATCACACGCAAATATCAGAATGGAACATAGATAATAGCAAGTGGTATAACCAAATCCCTTTATTTAATTTCATTTGTATTTTCAGATTTCATTCTACCTATATCTGAAAGAAACAAATGAAATCCCAAGAGATAGCATGTAGCATGGCATAACCCCTTTCAATTTGATTTGATTTGCATTTTAGATTTCATTTTACTCATATCGAGAATCAGATAAAATCCCAAGAGATACATAGCATAGCATAATCCCTTTCAATTTGATTTGATTTGCATTTTAGATTTCATTTTACCATATGCAAGAGATACAACAAATGAAATCCACAGAGATAAACATAAATAGATAATCCTTGATTAAAATGATTTCAGATGTGTAATATATTTCAAAGGCGATTAATTCAATTTCCTTTCATGTAAAATAATTTCAAGATGCTTCTTTCAAACAACAATTTTCTAATTTCCCTTTGAGAGAACTTCAGCAAGCATGCAAAGGTGACATCCATGTACAAGGAAAACAACAAGAAAACATAAAACAACACTCTCATGATTTCAACACATATTCATGGACAGTGAATTATTCCTTCCAAATTTTCAAAAGATGCTTTCAATTCCACAAATAAGTAAACATATGGGGTTTAGGCCATACAACATCCCAAACCCATTTCCAAAAATTTAAGATGTGAAATCAAGCAATATAACTTTTCAAATAGAAATTTGATAAAGATCACATTTCACAAATAATACTTGGGTTTTAGATATCCCAAACCCATTTCCAGTATAAGATGTGAAATCTAGGCAATATAATTTTTCAAATAGAAATTTCAAAGAACTAGATGCTTGATCTCATAAATAACAAAGTAAACATAGAGTTTAGGCCATACATCCCAAACTCATTTTCAGTAAGATGTGAAATCTGATATAACTTTTCAAATAGAAATTTCAAGATGATTGCAATCTCACAAATAACAAAGGTTAACATAGGGTTTAGGCCATACAACATCCCTTTCAAAGAAAGTAGATGAAATCTAGTATATAACTTTCCAGAAATTTCAGAACCCACATCTTGCAATCTCACAAATAACAAAAGAACATGGTTTAGGCCATACAACATCCCAAGCCCCTAGAGAAAGCATTTAGCATGGTTTTAAGCATGAAATAAAGCTCACTTTACCAAGCCCTAATTTTCAGAATACCCAAATGCATAAGGAAAAGCTTAGGATTAGAGAGAAATGACCTGGAGATGTTGATTTGCTAAAAGGGGAAGAAGAGGGTTTCGGTTTATTATCTGAAAGGGACCGGGTGGCTACTTGATTCCGTTCGGGTTCTTCACTGCGTAGAGAAGAGAGGAAGGAAGAATCGTGAGAGGAGAAGAGAGCAGGAAACGAGAGTTCCCTGCAAGAAAGAGTCGTCTGAGGAAGAGTGTTTAGAAAAGAGTAACAGAGGCTTCAGTAGCTTCAGAACAAGAAGGAGCTCTGCGTGAGAGGGAGGATCGATCAACAAACAGAACGGGGAGGAGCCCTTCATAGAAGGAGTCGCCACGAGCTTCAAATGAAACATGAGAGAACCGTGAGGGAGGGATCGCGAGAGGGGGAAATGCCGTGAGCTTCAGCCGAGAGAGGAAATGCCGAATGAGAGTCCACGAGGGGATAACCCTCGTTTTTGGCAGCAGCTCGATTGGTTTACTAAGCAACAATGAATTAGCATTGTAATTCCAATGGAGGCTTGAAGGGTTAGGTAGATTAATAGGATTAAAAGATTCAGCATTTTAATCCCTTTAATTATAATTTAATATTTTATGTGATATTAATTTATCGATATACAATAATATGGGTGTCAATTTTAGGTGTTTGTTATGCGACGCAACGCGATCAATTGTGATGAGGCGTTTGACAATGTCGGCGGCGGTCGAAGTGAAGTTAGGTCTAAATTTTGTGACGTCGCATTTGAATTGACCGATGTCCGCGCACAGTTTGCCGAATCGGTCTCGGAAGGCGTCGTTTGATAGGTCTCGACGTTTCACGGCGGCCGAGATCAATTTGAGCGGAGGTCGTTCGAGCGTTTGAGCTTCCGACTTTGATATGTGCGTAATTTCATTAAAAATTGATTTTAATTATTTGATCGATCATTAATTGATTCGATATTTGTTATTTAATTAATTTTAATATTTTCGACGCATTACGAAGCCTAATTTTTAAATTGCAGCAAATTAGATCGATCTCGATCGCGATTATGGGGGTTTTAAACTCTATGTCATTTATTTAAGTTTAAATGACGCATAGTTATAGGTCAACAGTGTAATATGAAAGATTTGGGTGCTATTTATGTAAATATGAAAGTTTAGATGTTAGATATGTAAATATATAAGAATTGTGTGCTATGCATGTAAATGCCACTTTTTTTATTATTATGGACAAGCACTTGATTCCTTGGTCATCTTTGCTAGTTAAAGATAAAAATATGCTGAATATTTATGTATTTATATATCTAACATCTACATATTTATATTTACTTTCAAAATACTCTAATATCTAAATAACATCAAAGATATCACTAATATTAACTTACCTAAGGTGAAATATATATTTTTCATGCATATATTTTAGGAAGAATTATGTACATACCACAAAATTCCTACATATTTACATATCCAACACCTAAAGTTGAATAATTATATTTGTAGCACTTCACCCATATATGAAAAGATGTAGTCACGTGTAAAAAAGTAAAACTTGTGGTATTTTTATATGATATTAAAGATTTAAGTGTTATGTATGTAAACATGAAAGGTTAGGTATCAAATATGTAAATATATAAGAATTATGTGGTATGCATATAATGTGATTTAGACAGTAAAGTGTTACATAAATCAATAAATAAAGTAAAAATACATTGGTTGTTTCAGGCTGCGTACTACCTAAAGGATAAGAAGAAGATGAACTCTCTGATAGACCCCTCATTGAAATCAATCAAAGCAGATGAACTTGAAGTCATATATGATGCAATCAAAGCATGCATCCTTGAGGATCCTAAGCGCAGGCCAACCATGAAAGAAATCACTGCTTTGCTCAAGGAAGTCTTAGCGATTTCGCCGCAAGAAGCGGTGCCGAGGCTCTCTCCTCTCTGGTGGGCAGAGCTTGAGATCCTCTCAGTTGAGGCAAGCTGAACCAGACACTGATTTGCTGCAACAGGTTTGACAAATATATCATTTATATAGAAAAAAGTCATTTATGTTCAATATTAGCAAATGTTCTACAGAATGTTGCATGAGACACTTGTGTTTTTTGCTTGCATGGGATTATTCTGAAGACTGGAGATTTGAAGGAAAGAAGGCACTTTTATTGGAGAAAATTCAATCTGAATCAAATTTATATTGTTGGATTTACTTTAAGATGAGTGCAAGTTATGATTAATTTAATCATAATCTATGTTGCATTTATCATAAAGTAAATTTAATAGCTATAAAACTCAGAACTTTTTTCTGTGGTGTGTTTTGATTACAATTGGGCTTTATGATTGATAAGTGATGTTGCAGAGCACTTTTATTTTTATTTATTTTTTTTTTTTTTGTTGAAGTCTATGGTGTGGGTTTGTCTGATGGATTATTTTTTTTTCCAGTGAAAGCATATGTTTTACTGCTGTTATCTTTATAGTTTATATATTATTCACAAATTATTTCATTTAGGCCATTTTGATTATTTTATATGCAATTAAAGTTTATATATATATATATATATATATATATATATATATATATATATATATATATATATATATATATATATATATATATATATATATATATATAAAATGAAGTGTGATAAAACAGTAACATCTGATGAATAAAAATGTGAAAATGGTTAGGAGTTTAAAAAAAATTTTGACTGACTAAACTTTATGATATTCTCTTAAAGACTTAAAAAGTGTCAGATGAGTGTAGAAAGAGTTTTTTTTTGTTCTTAAAGACTTAAAAAGTTAATTTGTCATATATTAAAATTACGGGAGAGAGTAATTAAGCATAAGTTATGATGCGATACAAAAATTTCTTAAAAGTTGTTTGGATTCATCCTGGGTAGATCTATTATGGATGCTATATATTTTTTTAGGTTTGATGGAGAAGTATAGACAGAGTACGGAGGATCTACATATGATATTTGTTGATTTAGATAAAACATATGATAAAGTTCTGAGAGAAGTGTTTTGGAGAGATCTTGAAAAGAAAAGAGTTGCTATTGCATATGTTTAAATAATTAAGGATATGTATATTAGAGTTATTACTTATGTTCAAACACAAGCAGGATTGACCAAGTAATTTTCTATTTTAGTTGGATTGCATCAAGGATTTGCTTTAAGCACATACCTGTTTTGCTTTAATTATGGATGTGCTTACTAGACATTAACAAGAGGATGCATGTTGGTGTATGCTTTTTGCCGATGATATTCTTTTTGTTAATAAGACTAGAAAGGGAGTTCAAGAAAAAACTATAATGATGGAGGACAATTTTAGATTCTAAAAGCCTTCGTTTGAGTAGATCTAAAACAAAATACATGGAGTATAATTTTAGCAGTATTATATCTGGTGGCTAGAGTATGACAATCGGTAATCAAGTCATTAGAATGAGTGAGCGTTTTAGATATCTCAGGTCTATTGTTCAAAGTGATGGTGAAATATATGGATATGTTATTAATAGAATTCAAGTTGGATGGTTGAAGTGGAGGTATGCATCGAGCTTGTTGTGTGATAGAAAATTATTGTTTAAATTAAGAAAAAGTTTTATAAGATGGTGGTGAGACTTATAATGCTTTATGGCACAAAATATTGGCAAGTAAAAGGAAAGTTTAAAATTAAATGTTGCAGAGATGAGATTGCTCAGGTGGATGAGTGACTTTACACTTAGAGACAAAATGTGAAATGAATATATACATGAAAGGTTGTTGTAGGTCTCGTGCCAAATAGGATTAGAGAGAATCACCTTAGATGGTTTGGTCACATGAAATGTCGGTTGTCCGATGACTTATTTAGGAGAGTTGATGTATTAGATTTTGCCTATGTTAAGAAAGGAAAAGGTAGACCTAAAAAGACTTGGTTAGAAAGTATAAAAATGATCTTATTTTATTAGAATTAAAAAGAAAGAATAGAGAAAAAGGATTCATGTAGCCGACCCCATATAGTGGGATAAAGGCTTGTTGTCGTTGATGTTGATTGAATCTCATCGTAGGCTCTACTTTTTAAATTTAGAAAAAGTTTCTCGACTTGTGCTCTACCCATAATATCTCCCTTGGATAAGGTGTTGCTCATTACTAATATTGCTTGGAAGCACTTGTCCCACTAAATGGCTTCCTCTTTGGCTCTTTCTCATGAGCTAGAGACTATGTATTTAAAATATGATGGTTATGTGTTTATGTGTATGGATGAATCACACCTTAGGATAGATTTTTTTTCCTTTTAAGGAACATTGTTTTACCAAGTGTTCTTGAGATATGTCTTGTAACTAGCTTAACACCCATTTTACTTGTGAATGCCAACTATCTTCTCTAGCCAAGCCCTAATGGAGTTATAAAAGTCACTCTTTTGGCTCTTCCTCAGAGGTTTGGATGGAAAATTTAGATGTTATTTGTATGTGCAACAATTAGGGAGTGCTTATATGACCATAAGCTCCTAACTATTAACTCCTTAAACTCATTAAGTATAATACATATTTTTCTTCTATTTTGCCTCCTAAGAATATACATTTTTCAACCATTATAGGGATTTGTCGAGGCCTCCACTTAACAACACTTTTTTTATTCATAATTTCATGGTGATGGATGTAATACTCAGTTGTATTAACAATTTCTTGAAGTCAACTACAATAATCTTGAGTGATTAATTATTTTAAATATTTATAAATTATACTTATTAAGATATATTTTTAAGTTATTTGGGTTTTTTGAATAATTTATAAGTGATTTGCTAAGAAATTGTTATAATATATATATCATTAGATATAATGTTTTATTTGATGGCAATTTAGAGCTTTAGATTTAAAGAAAAAAAATGAATTTATATGAAATTTACTTATAAAACTAATTAATGCATGAAATTATAAATATACCTTTAATATTATTTTTTATTAAATGTTCTATCTTAACCAAAGAAATCTTATTTTCTTGAGGCGAGTGAGTTGAAAAAACTATTATATTCGAGATAAGTTATTGTTATCCTAATTCTTATTTTAGTGAATATCCTTTTATATAATTTCTTAATTTTTAATTTGTTCTTAACTTATAAATAGCTAATATATATTATTACCTCAATATTTTGAAATTAAAATAGCGTAATATTTTGAAAGCTTTTATTACATACTTTATATATTATTACCTTAATTATTTGTATTAATTCTCATATCCTAAGGGGTGATTTGTTTATCATGAGATAACCTGATAACATGTGTCTTAACTTGGATGACTTGTCATCTCTTAACAGGTTAAAATTACAAGATCCCATTATTGGATGGCTTCACAATCTTATTTTAAAATGGCATCCAACCTCGCTATGTGATTACTTGTCATTACATTGTTTGAAAAAAATGACCACTCCATTGTTATCCCATTTTAGGACGATATCTCATCTCATTGTTGGATGATTTTTTGTCATGCTATTCTAAAGTAGCATGTTATCATTTCATTTAAGATGACTTGTTATCATTGCCATTTAGAATCACTAAATGTATCATTGTGGAATAACTTATTGATGTCTAATTTTGAGTTGGCCTATCATGTCATCATGGGATGACTTGTTTTATGTTTATAGGTCTTATCATTATTTCATGTTACTATAACTTGTTCTATCATTGTAAGAGAACTTGTCACCAATTCATTTTAAGGTAATTTTCATTTCCCTGTATAATGCCTTGTCGTTATCCCTTTCAAGAATGACTTGTTATCATATACTAGAGAATAGTTGTCTCACCATTTGTGTAGGTGAGAAGATCAATCTTTTAAAATCAACACTTATTTAGAGACTTTTATGGTGATTGAGATGCTATAATATTTTTTAAAAATTGATATATTAGTATTTTGGGTGATTTTTATAATGATTGATACCATTATGTCATGTAGGGAAAATCAATTTGTTTGTGCTTAATTATGTAAATTGTTCATGATACCATAAAAATTAATAATCAATTTGTTTCTCGAGTATATAATTTTTAATTTAGAAGTTAACATATTAAGTTGGAATGACTTGTGTTATTTTATTTCATCATTTATAGTTGTTAACGAGCCGATCTGAGACTGGCTTGAAATCGGCTCGAAATATTTTCGAGTAGCTCAAGATCGGCTCATTGCTTGAACCATTCAATTTTGAGCTAGCTCTGCTCGTTTTCTAATTGATTCCGAGCTGGCTCGAATTGAACATTTTCAACTTTTTTTGCTCGAATTCGAATGGAGTTGACTCATTTTGATCGAGTAGCTTGAATTTAATAAAAATGATTATTAGAAAATTAAAAAAATTGAATTAAGTGCACGAAATAAAAAATATATGATTTTTAAAGAAATAATATTTATACTTGCGTCTTTAAAACCAAAGTAGAGTGAAAGTTTACGCTTTGTGAAGTCCAAAGACACACACGCGTAATTAAAAGCGAAACAAGAGACCTCAATTTTAACGTGGAAAACCTCGAAAGGGAAAAACCACAGAAAAAAACTTATGTATCCTTTGAGTACAAAATCTTCCGATAAGGATTACATATGAGAGGAATAACAAGAATGATGATCGGGTTAATTATTCGATGGTGGAGATCGGGTAACTTGCGGAATCTGACTGATTAGTGGACTGGTGGCGATGGTTGATGGCCGGCGAGAGTGTGACTTGGGGTGCGATCTTGCTTGAGGATCTTGCTTGAGCTCTCTCTTCCTCCCTCACTCTGCTTTTCCTCTTCTTCCTCTCGGACTCTTCTTCCTTTCTTCTTCTTCTTCCTCGGGCTCTTCCTCTTCTTCCTTGCTTGGACTCTTCCTCTTCTTCCTTGCTTGCGGCAGTGCAGGATCGGCTACGGCGGTGGCGGTGGTGGATGGCTTGTCGGCGGTGCTCCTCTTCTTCACTTTTTTATCCTCTTCACTTGGCTCTTCCTTGGCAGCCTCCCTCGTGTGTGAGGAATGAAGGCTGTTATAGATGGGGAGGCACTCTTGTCATGTAAAGCCATACCACTCCTCGACGACTCGGGATGATTCCTTCGATCATTTGATGTATTTTGAGCATTTGGATGCCCAAATGAAGTCGAATTATGAGATCTTAGACTCGTTAGATCCGTCGGATTTCGATTTATACTATATTTGAGAGTTATTTTGGGATTTAATTGATGTCCCAAAGATTCCAATGATATTTTAAGTGCTTGATCTCGATCGGTTTTGACTCAAAATCATATCGCTTTTGACATCAAGATTTGTGCTTTGACTAGTCATATTTTGAGAGCCATATCAATACTTATAAATTTATTATATTTATTTTAAAAGATTATAAGTTATAACTCTATACATTTCATTCTAGGAATAATTTTATTGTTACAAATTTAAAAGTATCATATATAAATTTAAATATTTTTAATGATAGGTAAATTCGATCCGATCTCGAGCTGGTTCGATCTGATCTATGTCCGGCTCAAGATCGGCTCAAAAAAAAGTTTGATCCAAATATTTGGCTCATAATTCAACTCAATGTAGTCGATTCGATCTCGATCTGATCCAAATTTTGATTCAATTTTTGAGCAATCCTCGATTTTCGAGCTAAACTAACAGCCTTAGAGTCACCTATGTATAAAGTTAGAGAGTAGCCATGTCAACCAAACATCTAAACTAAGTTTGGATATGGCAATTTATAAAGGTGATCCACTTCAATATTTAGGTTGAATCACCATAGCACTTTGAAAAAAAATAGCAAAATGCAAGCACTAGAAGTTGACATTTCATGCTAGAATTGATGAGGTTAAGGCATTGGGGAGTCAATAAATAACTAATATTCTATCCCATAGATAATAAATTCAATGCATTAACTATACAAGTGTCAACATCCTTACAACACCATGCTAATTGCTATAATAAACATGTGATATAAAGCTTTCATCCAATGACAGCATAGGAGATGCTCTTTGTAGTTCAAATTCAAACAAGATATTAACAATTTCTTTTGAATAAGGTCAACTTTTTATGATTATTTTAGTCGATTTATTATGCATTATAATTTTTTTCATTTCATATTTTTATAAAAAAATATAAATCTCATATACATTATGTTTAACTCTATTGCATGGTCTTTAAAAATCAAATTGAACAGGTTAGCTCGTTTGACCAATTTTTTTTGGGTCATTTAAGCACAATTTAATCGCAAACTTACACACACAACGCATGTGCAAGAATTTGAACCCAAGACCTGTTGGTTGACAGCTAAAACTCTCAACAAATAGGCTAAGATGCCTTGCACGCGTTTAGTATTGATTCATTTTATGAACGGCTCAATTTTAATATTGATTAATTTTTGATTTTTTGAATTTGATCAAATTGTTAGTTATAAAAGAATTTAGATTAAAAATAAAAAATAATTAAATTATCATGTCTTATAATTTTAATTTATAATAATATTCAAAATATATAAAAATGAAGTATTATGAATTAGAATATTGTATAATATATATTAAATCACTAAAAATATTATTATTATATCATTACAATATTATTTAAATTATATTAAAATAATTTTAATCTTTAATCCTATCATTTAATTTAATCTCTTATCCAACTTGAATTGAACATTTGAACTTTGAATCTCTTATTATTTTAGATTCAATATGCAATTTGATTTTTAAAATCTTGCTTATTTAATTATATGTGAAATTTTCATTTAAAAATAAATGATTAAATTTATTCTTTATCACCACAACACCAATGCATATCTATTACATACATTCATAATATTAGTTTAAAATTTTAATTAATATTTAATCATATTTTCTTAGTTTTGCGTTTTTATAAATCTAATAAACAATATTATCTAATTATTATTATTATTATTATTATTATTTGTTTGTTATCCTTTATATAATTATTACAATGCAAGTGGTATATATGTAAATTTTATTTTATTTTATTAACGTTTAGGGTTGTATCTATAAAAAAAACTATAAATAAAAAAAAAATTAAAAAATTAAAAAATATTTGACGTTGAAGAGGAGTAGAAAATAGTTTCTTTTAAAAAAAAAGATTTAATTTGGCAGCTGGTAATGGAAGTGGGAGCGGAAGCACAGCGGGCGACGGTACGTGGTTATACTTGGCCTCGCCGCCTCCACAGCCTCATCGTCCCCTCGCCCTCGACGGCGTGAACTCTGGTCACCGGCGGCCTGCCGTCATGGCTCAAGACAAGGTTTCTTTCTTTCTCTATCTCTCTCCCGCTCTTTCTCTCTCTAGGATAGATGCCAGGGACCTTCGCGCCAGATCCGGAGTCTAATCTTCCGATCTACTCGATTCTATTTACTGTTTCACGAGATCTAACTGAACTGGCGATGCCTGAGTGGATCGGAACTTCTTCCGGTTGATTTGTAGTTCTTACCGGTCAAATCAACGTTGCTTCTATCGAATCAGGAAATTGAGGGAGTTTGCTTGCTTTTCATCAGTTAGATTCCGTGAAGTAGAGGAATCAGTTTTCCGTGTGCATGTATTACGTCTTCTCAGGAAAGCTAAGCTTGATTCCCTTCTTTTGGAGCTTGAATCGTTGTTGCTTGCGACTCAAACATTTCCTCTTTGCGTGAGGAGCATGGTAGCGTTTTGTTTTGTTGGACTGGTTTCTTGCTCGATTTGCGCGTTAGGAGGCGCCTAATACTTGTTGTGCAAGTTTTTTTTTTTCATTCAACTTTTACTTCTGTGCTTGCGTGAGTTCTTCGGTGGCAGATTTTTTGTATGAATCTGTGCCGATTTGGCTTTCCTAATTAGTTATGGTGGACGCGGAGTGGGGCTGTTGCATGTGGACTTTGCATGGTCCTTAAATTTGTGGTGCATAATTTATCTTCTCGAGGATTGTGTCTGCAGACATGGATAATATCTCTAACTTCTTGCAGCAGGAAGCATCTCTGCTTGAGGGGAATGATCCAGTCACTGGTCACATCATCTCGACCACAATTGGTGGTAAAAATGGTGAACCAAAGCAGGTAGGCTGCTAATGTTAGATGCTTTAATTAGTGCAGTCGATTCCTTCAATAATGTTTTATTATCTGTTAATGTGTTTCTTAATTATCACGCAGACAATTAGCTACATGGCAGAGCGTGTTGTGGGAACTGGATCTTTTGGGATTGTCTTCCAGGTATAAGACTTAGCTGTGTATTTAGTTTGAATAATTGTTCTTATTTTATGGTTTTGATCCAACTTGAACTACCTTTTGTGCAGGCCAAATGTTTAGAAACAGGAGAGGCTGTTGCTATAAAGAAGGTTTTACAGGATAAGAGATACAAGAACCGTGAGTTACAATTGATGCGGTCGATGGATCACCCCAATGTGATTTCCTTGAAGCATTGTTTTTTCTCTACCACTAGTAGAGATGAGCTGTTTTTAAATCTTGTCATGGAGTATGTACCTGAAACTCTGTACAGTGTTTTAAAGCACTATAGCAATGCGAACCATAGGATCCCAGTTCCGCTCATCTATGTCAAGCTTTATGCCTATCAGGTAAGCTTCTCCGCTCCTCTTATAAAGCCATTAGGTGGAATTTTTTTAGCATTAGTCTTGAGTTGAACTATTGTGAGCAGTTATTTAGAGGGCTCGCATACATTCATAACGTCCCTGGGGTTTGCCATAGAGACATCAAGCCGCAAAATGTTCTAGTATGCTCTTGAATCTTCAACTTTTGTATTAACTTTTAATTCTTTTCTATGTACACTATTTTTTCTCTTATGAATTCCGGTTTCATGCAGGTTGATCCTCTTACTCACCAAGTCAAGATTTGTGATTTCGGAAGTGCTAAAATACTGGTATGCCTTGAGTTTAGATTGGGATCAGGTTATGTAAAAATGGAAATTATTTCATCTAGTTTTTTGACATAACAAGCAACTTTTAACAAAGAAAATAATCATATTGCACAAGGGCAGCATAACACTCACTATCTTTAGAAATGTCTGTCATCATATCAAACTTGTTTGTGGTTTAAATTTTGAGCTCTAATTAAAAAAAAAGATACTAATAGTTATTATGAGATTCTACATAATAGTTGCATCATTGCCCTTTTTATTGAATATCTTGATGTTAATTCATGGAATTATATCATAAATATGAATATTAGTATATAAAAGTATCATATGGAAGTGTTCCAAATCAAGAGAAAAATAACATCATATTCAAGCATTTGCACTAAGGTTTATTTGATCTTCCTCTTGTAATTGTTATTACATCTTTAAATGCTTTTTACAAACCATATGATTTGGGATCTCTAATCCTACATCTACATACCCCTAGAATATGCACTTCTTAGATATACTAACATCCTTTAACAGAAGCATAAGCAGGACAACTAAAGATTGAAAGAATTGAATAACTTATAGGATAAACTACCACATTTCCCTAGGAGTCAACTGACTGGTTGTAGATGCAGATCTATTTATCAAATAATATGCAATATTAAGAACTATGATAAAACATTTTGCTTAGATTAGCATTATATAACTTACAATTGGCTCTATTTGTAAGTATTTTGTTCATTCTTTCTGCTTCTCTATTTTACTAAGGATAGTATTATCCTTGATAATGCCCATTTTTTAAGTTAAAAGAACTAATAACCCACTATCAATCTCTAATCTCTTGATCATTTTTCTTATTTGCTTCTCAATTCTAGTCTTCTACTTAATGTATCAAATACCTAACTTTTGTATTTGACTATATAGATGCTGGCATTTCTTAAAAAAATATTCATAAACATCTGCATGTATGTAGATTCTCCCATTCAAGAAATTTTAATTAATATAGTTCGCAACGCCCTTATCCGTTGAACCCTGATAAAGATCTTTAACTTGCAATGTTTTTCTAGAAAGGCATGTCTAGAAAAATTCAATGAATCAATCTACTGAGCAAAATGCAACTCTCTTTTGCTTAACTCTAGTAAGCACAACCATAGTTTAGTCAATTCATGTTAGGAGGAAATTGATGTTGCCCCTATCACGAGCTATGTAATATAGACTTTAGTATTGTCCCTACTTTTATTATCCAAATAGGCCAAGCTTATCAGCTCTTCGAAGTTATCACATACTTGACCTCTTCCAAAGTTTATAGCTCCATTATATATCTTGATTCAAACTGTTATCATTACAATCCTTCTCGTCACGTTACTTTACACAAGTTCATTTCACACGTAAAGAAAAACAATCATTATGTGGCATTGTGGGGTCATATGATATGAATAACCTAGATCAAGAATCTAATCTCTAATTGAAGAGATAAAAATATTTTGTTGTCAAAATGATCATAACTATTTTTTTAGTTTTGTTGCTTAATAGAGCTTGAGCACTTGACTATCCTTTCATATCACCTATTTCTCTGAGTTTTGCTTATGAACTTTTGCCAACATATTTCCAATGTCTGAACTTCACGTAATAATTGCATTGAGCTTTGGTCTTGAACTTTGATGTTTATTTAATTCTTTCATTTTTATTTGCTTTCTCCAAACTTCTTTCATGTTCTGACTAATTGACCCTCAATAGGATTTTTTTCCTTCCATCATTTTTCTCAATTCAATTGAAATGAGGGCTACTGCTTTGTCATAAAAATTATTTCTTTTCTATACAACAGGGTGATATCAATGTGCTTATATTTGGATGGTTGAGAGCATAATATAATTATAACATTATCTTCCTCTTCAATATGTACATCAATATGCGCTAAATGGTAAATGAGCTTATTATAGGCATCCAAACCTTTATATGGAAGGAAAACAAGTTTTGCTTCAAATTAAAAAGTTACGAGTGATTTCATTATATAAAGTAATTCTAATTTTTTTGGATATCTTTTGTAATATTATGATTTGCTATATTTTAAAGAAATTCATTTCTAAGTCTAGGATAATTGAACCTCGAGCTTTTTGTTCTAATAACTTTTCATTTATTATTATGGAGATTTTTTACACTTCCAAAGCTTCAAGTTGCTCCTTCTGTGACAAAGATGTTCTAATATCCATCTTCAAAAGGCTAAAATCAATACTTCTTTCTAAACATTTTTTCAAATGGTATTGGTTGATGACTTTGATCCATAGGATGTTTCCGTCTCCAAGGTCTACATGACTTTGATATCAAATTATTATTATGAGAAAAGGTCCAACCCGCCTCTCTTGTTGAAAGAAGAGATTGGATCAACTGAGGAGCAATTATATAAATAACATAAGAAATACACATAGACACTCACGCACATGCAAGGAGTATAAATTAGGAAAACACAAATGCATATCAAATCTTTTTTATGGAGAAATTTGTTTTTTGAACAAGCTATTATGAAGAGAACAACAACATCTCTCTCAACAAAAATTTAAGAACATAATAACGGTCTGTTTTATTTTATATACTAGGGCAATTAAAATGAGAGATCAACCACTAAGTGCTCACCTAGATCTCTCTTACTCAAACCTCAAAAGAAGTTTGCTCCCTTTGTTCCTTCATTTTTATCTCCTTATGATGTTGAGAAGGGGCTAATAGCATAACAAAATGCATGGTAGATCCCGCAAAAGAAAAAATTGCAAAAATAGTATTAGGATTTGATGCAATACCAATGGAAGCTAGGTAATTTTTTAAGGATTTAGAAGAAGATTGAAGGAAAGTTTGATTAGGTTGGAACTAAGCTTAGGGTAGGAGGGGTGAAGAGGACTATATGAATGTTCATTTTCTTTCTCCTCTCCTTTTTATTGTTTTTATCTCCCATTCTTTACTTCTCCATTTCTTTTTAACGAGATACTATGAGAAAGAGCATTTTAAAAAACTTTTGAATTGTAACTTGTTAATCATGTGAGACATTATATGAGTCGGTTGATGTCACATGTAGTGAATCCAACAGAGGCTGAAAATTAACCTTAGGAGCCTCTGAAAATTAACCTTAGGACCTACATGCAACATTCATACTGTGCTCGATCTCAATAGAAGGAAAATGAAATTCTACTTATCTACAAGTAATTGATCCTAAACATCAAGAACTAATAATTTACTCTAAAACGTCTTCATGGAGTATATTTCTTATGATAATGACAATCATGTGTTCATTGATTATTGATTTGCTGAGCTTTAAGAAACACATGAGAAGTTATACTGCATGGATACCAATCCAATAAAATGATTTAAATGTTTAATATCATTTCTATTAATTTTTTTAAAACATCTTCTTGAAGTATATTTTCTTTGGATAATGAAAACCATTTTTTCATGAAGCGTGATTTGCTATGCTTTAAGAAACAGAGGATGACTAATGTTGCATATGCGACAGCCCAATATGATGATATTAATGATTAAAATTATTTCTGTCATGCTCTTGATTATATCCTTTTATGTGCAAACCTCATACAAGGAAATTGCATGTTGAAATCATTAATGACTAATTTGTTTTGACATAAATGTTTGTGAGTGGCTGGATTTGACTTTTAGAAGTGGGTTTCATTGAAGTAAGATCTATGCCAGTTTGCTTCATTGCAAGTATCTCAAAGTGACTGAATCTGACTTTCACAAATGACTTCAAGTAATTGTTTGGCTAAAAGTGGATGTTGTTATTAAAACTCACTTAAGAAGTGTGAGATGTTACTTTTAATAATAATCGAATAATATTAAAGTAGTGGGATGTTGAGTTGGGATGTTATTTTTGTTTAAAGTGATAATAAACTAAAAATTGATGGAGAAAAATAAAAGCACTTCTCAAAAATAAATAAATAAATAAAGTTTATATGAAGTGGGTTCTTGTAAAATAAATAAGTATCATTGCAACTCACTTGAATTCAACTCACTTTTGAGCCTAAGATCCAAGTACTTCTAGGCATTTACAATGAAACAAACTAGTCTTTAGTAGTGTTTATTTTGTTTGTTTTGTCCGAACATAATAAACTCACTTCTTATGTTTATTTGTGTCACAGTACTTTTATAGTAGTTGTACTCAATTAATATTTTAATTATTAACTAATGTTATATTATTCTAAGTAATAACATATTTTCTAGTCTAATATTAGATAATGTTTTCTTGATTAGATTAATTTAGTTAATATATTGTTAAATAAAAATCATCATATATTAAGAAGGGCAAACTCTTAAAATAGTTCTTTGATTATTCGTATGTGGCCAATTAGTCCTGTAATATTACATTTCTTCAATTAGTAGCTTGATTATAAAAAATGATCACCGCTTGAAGATTGAATTGGGATCAATTTTGCATAGTTTAGCAACTAAATTTGGTTTGAGTATAATCGATGAGCTGAATTGAAGGTGAGTTACAAAATTAGGAGCTCACTTTTGTCGACTTTATACAAAAATTTAAAATTGTGTAATGGAATATAAAGGTATTTTTTGTCATTGCAGCGAGGGTTAAGCTCAAGGCATTTTGAGGCATAAGTCTCAATCAATAAATTACATCAAAGTAAAAAAAGTAAGAAGTAATATATTAATATTCTAACCTATTATAATATTAAAATGTAATATATTAACATCTTACTATAGTAGAAAATAATACATTGTTAAAATATCAAGTAATATATTAATATCTTGACATCAAATCATGAAGTAAGAAGTGTCATACAAACATCAAAGTAATATAAGATATCAAAGTACAGAGTGATAAATAATAAATTATTATTCTAATCTTTTGACATATTAAAATGTAAACACATTAACATTCTAATATAGTAGCATTGTATAAATTAAAAGAGGGCGTGATAAATATCATGGCAATGACAAGAATGCTTTAAAATTAGTTGTAAACATTTTTTATCACGTCCTCTTTTAATTTATCGAGCATCCTTTTCCATTAATGTAAATAAATATCATGGCAAATTTTCTTTGAAATTTCCATGTAAGATGTGCTTAAATTCATAGACCTTTTCTTACTATTATGGATTAGGCCTTTTTCACCCAGTTGATGGAATTTGTTCTCTCAACTTGCATTTTGTATCAGGTTAAGGGTGAAGCAAATATATCATACATTTGTTCTCGTTACTATCGTGCTCCAGAGCTTATATTTGGTGCAACTGAGTATACAACTACAATTGATGTATGGTCAGCAGGCTGTGTTCTTGCTGAATTATTGCTTGGTCAGGTTAGTCATTCTTTTATTTGCACGATCTTATTTTCTAGTGTTGCTCATGGATTTTTGTTTCAATTTTTTTGACTCTTTACTAAAAGTTTCTCTGTTACTTCCCAGCCTCTCTTTCCAGGTGAAAGTGCCGTTGATCAGCTTGTTGAGATAATTAAGGTGGAGCCTAGTGATCTCCTTTGAGTGACTGTTATTTTATTTGATGAGAGTTAAAGATCATCTCATCATACCTTGGTGCTTTCTTATAGGTATTGGGTACCCCAACGAGAGAGGAAATTCGGTGCATGAATCCTAACTATACAGATTTCAGGTTTCCACAGATCAAAGCTCATCCCTGGCACAAGGTCTGCATCATTTAGATTCTCTGACTATATTTGTGAGTTTAAATATCTGTAAAAAAAATTCTAATTCATCTGTGAATGAATAACCTCTCTGTAGTAGTACTCTAAAAGTACTCTTAGATGAATTTTTGTATTTTAGGTAATGGTTTTCTATTCAGATGGGTGCGCATACCTTAGGGTGATTTGCAGCTTTTGTCATTATCTATATGCACATTGTGATGAGTGATAGCTTTTTGTTTAGTTTAACACCAATTGCCTACGTCCACTCTCCAAGCTGTCTTGTTAAGAATTCCACTATACTTTTTTCATACAGTGCCTGTGAAGCAGCATTGTACATCTCCCTCCTTATATTGTATATTGCTAAGGAAAACCCCTTTACACACTTTTTGTTCCGGGGGAGGGCTCCACTTAGACTTGGTTGTAAAAGTAGTGGAAAACTTGAATAAAATTACTCATCCTTTTACAAACTTGTGGGAAGATAACAGTGAAGTATGCTAGAATTAGGTGATCTAGAGATTAGAAAGTTGGCTTAATGAAACTCTATGTGAACTCTTGGGGGCCTTGAACAAGTATTATTATGAAGTCTCTTTTTCATTAGTTCTTGATGACTGAAATTGATCTCCTATATATAGCTAAGATTGGAGAGCAGATGAGGCCAAAAACCCCTTTTCACGGATCCCAAATCTCAGTCAACTAGTCAGCATAAAATAACTATTGGTTACTGTTCAGTTAGCAGGGCTGGCCCTTATGTTAGTGGAGCAGCGAGCATCACTGAAGCACCTCCTATTGACCAATAGTAGGCTTCTGTTTGAAGAGCCACAAAGTCGTGATATGATTATTATGACACGAGTTGAGTAGCGCTGTATCCTCTTGCAGTCCTGTATCCCAGTAAGGAGTAGAGCTATAGATAAGAAAGTCATAGTATTTTACTAATTTTGAAATTAACTTAATTAATGTATTTACTTATTTATTATATATGTATATTAGTATATTAATTTTTTTTTAATTTATGTTCGTTGGTTTTTGAGTTAGAATCTTTATTAACTCTATATAGCCAATACAATGGTCCTAAAACAAAATTAACACTTCTATTCCAAGAATTGAGCTTGAATTCATGCTTTGCATTTCTTCAGAGTGACTTTTAACTTGAGTTGCTGATCCATAAGATCTAAAACTCTTAAATGATTTGTTCCTGTTTGTAGCCTGTGAAACACTTAGTGAGTGATAAGAACTTTAATAATTGTTTGTTATCAATAAAACCAATTTTAAGTCCAAATTTAGCTCATGAGGTTAACACATTACATTTAAGGCTATTTATGACTGACATATTATTGAAGACTGTGTGATTGTATTGCTTTACTTGATTAACTGCTAAGATTGGAACAAAAGGATGTTTCATATGGTCAAGTTGAAATATGATGCTCAACCAGTTTAATTTATTTGAGATGCATCAATATATTATAACTGATCTTATCAGAAATCAAGAAAGAGATGCTGATGATTGGCCAAATATCTTGTAGAATTTCATTCTAGATTTAGGAATGATGATGTAACAACTTAGCCTATACTATGCCATAAATTATCTACTAAGGCCTAACATTCCTTATATTAGTCTAAATCTCATGATTATATCTATCTTAATGTAGCATTTTAGGAGGTCACTATCCCGAGAGTGCTCTCATATGAGCAAGTTTAACTGTGAAATTTTAAAAGAACTCCGACTACTACTCCAAAAGGTGTCTCACAGTTTTGGTTGAACTCTTTATATGTAACATACTAATCTTTCCTCTTTTTCTAATGTGAGATTTAGTTCATTCTTGTATCCCATTTTTTTAAGAAGCTTGTCTTCATAAAAAACTTTCACAAGCTACTCCTTGTTTAGGCTTGAATCCTGTGATTACTCTGCGCCCTTCTTGGGTGTGAGACACCACAAGCAGATCGCCTTCCATTTTCATCCCTGAACTACTCATCGTATTAGAGGTCTGAGGTATTTTAAACATTCACCCTACACATCCTATATTAGGCTAAACCTCATGGTTTAGCTTCTTAGGAGGCCACTAATCGTAGGAGTGCTCTATTACAGGCGCCCTTAATTATGGAGTTTCCAAAGAAATTCCACCTGTAATGCCAAAAAGCGCTTAAATATTTAAGAAATTATCTTCATTCAATTTAATGTGTTTCAGAGGAGACCTGCAAGAGTTGCAGTAATGCCAAGAAATTTTCAAATCCAAAACAGAGGGAAAGGTAGATTGTTGATGAAAGTTTTAACTGCTCCATTCCTCTTTCCACCTAAGCAAATATAAGTGAGCTTATTTTGTTTTACTTTCATGACATTTATCTAATGATTAGATCTTCTATTTTTTTTTTGCATTCTATAACTTAGCAGCAAAAACAAAAAAAAAAACAAAAAAAAAATAATAATAAAAAATGACAAGGGTCTGTTAAAAAAACATACGCTATTCTCATCCTCAAAACTGCTTGTTCTGATAAATACATGTTTAATTTTATTCTTTTATTTCAACTTATAAAACATTAGGGAATGTCATCTAGCTCTCAAATATATGTTATTGTTGAATATACAAATTTTAAGTTGTTAAATTTTACCTGAACATGGTGCATATGTACACTGTCAAGATTAATTAAAATGAAACTTGATCATGTCATCATTGAAAAGTTTTATTTTAAATCTTGACCATTTTTCCTTTCATTTTTTATCCATAGCCGTACCCAGCAACTGTATGCTTGTGATCGGCCATGCATGTTGGATAGAAATCGTGATGTACTAGAGCTGAAATACTAGCTTCAGTGATGACTGAAATAAATAATTATTATTTATTATATTATTGGCGGTTAAACTAAAAATGTTTTCTAAATCAGGTGTTCCACAAGAGAATGCCCCCAGAAGCAATTGATCTCACTTCACGACTTCTGCAATATTCGCCAATTCTACGCTACACTGCTGTAAGACATCATAATATGCCTTTTGATGATTACTGGACCGGTTGGTAAAGTAATCGAACATTGTTTATTGAATAGTTTTCCCTGTAGTCATTGATTTCTGTGGTAGCTGGGTCTTATTATCTAAAGAATTATGTAAGTTTTGGTGGTTTTATGTATGATCCTAAGCTTTGTTAGTGTGTTGCCATAGCCCAGAAGCTATGGAGGAATTGCTAAATATTTCTGAAGCAATTCAAATGAAAAGCTTTAAGAAAGAAACCTAGTCTAATTATCATGTAGACACCTTATGAAAGTATTCTTTTTCTGAGGTCCGATGTTTCTTTTTTTGTTCATTTTAACTGTTTGTATTTTATATTTTCTTGACGGGACTGCATACAGTTTATAGGTTCCCATAAGTGCATTGGATGCTTGTTCATCAAGTTTCAAAGCTAGTAATAAAAATAATTGATGGCTAAGTTGCTCATATTTTCTACAGAAAACTTGACGTTGATGGAGTTGACTCAATGGAACTACTTTTGAGACTATTTTTTGTTAAAATTTAAATTTTCTCAATGTTTGGGTTCAGAATCATCCCCTTCAATAGATAAAATCATACGAGTTATCAACCTATTTAAAATATAATAGATAATGTTATGAGTCATGAACCTATTCAATATAGGTATTAGTGTTCTATTCAATATAGTCTATTATTTAATACTGTTGAAACCATTATCTTTTGGTCTGTGGAATAATCAGTGGTCTGTTTCAAAGTGATTGGTTTACTCCTGTCATTGCTGTAGCTCTTTTACTTCATGTAGTTGTAAATATTAAATAACTTCGTTGACTGACACATGTAGATATTAAATAGACATTTGTTTAGTTGTTGCTTTTTGAGGTTGCTGATTCTGTTCTCATTTTAGCTGGAAGCTTGCGCTCATCCCTTCTTTGATGAGCTACGGGAACCCAATGCCCGGCTGCCAAATGGTCGCCCTTTCCCCCCGCTCTTTAACTTCAAGCAAGAGGTACTTTCTATTTAAACAATAACTTGTCCATTATACTTTCTATTACTATTTTAGCATGCTTTTAAAGCAATCTTAAAAGTAGTTTTCATACTTTTGTTCAGGCTAAACTTAAGGTAATATTGTTTATTATGATGTTTGAAGGCATGAAAAATATTAGAAGCTGCTAAACCATGATTAGGGGTGTGAACAAGCTGAACATGAGCAAACTGAGCTTATGTTCGTGTTCGTCCCGTTTGCATTAATTTGTGTTTGTGTTCTGCTCGATATTACTTGTATTTGGCTCGAATCGGCTCGTGTTCAAATAAGCCAAAAAATCTGAAAAATGTGAGGGCTGTAGGATTCGAACCTGTGCCTCATTTTTATATGGGAAAAGATCCAACCACCAAATCATGCTTGGCATTGTGTATATATTTATTTATTTCGAGCTAAAATGAGCCGAACACGATTGAATGGAAGGTTGTTCGTGTTTGATTTACTTGCTTAACAAATGATTCGAACACGAGCTATTTAACGAGCTGAACACGAACCTGTTCGCAAACAACAAGCTTTCTTTACAACCCTAAGCATGATTTGGCTGAGCTTCATTTTTATTTTAGAATTTTTACAAATCAATCACATAATTTATATGTATTTATAATTTAACCATCTTCTCTATTTTTTGAATTGTTGAATTCATGTATTTGTCCATGCCACAATTAAATCGTTGGGAATTTTACAAAAATAAAAAATATGAGTTGAGTTTTTGTTATGAATTTTAATACTTGAACCTCAATTTAAAAAATTGAGGATGAAGGTTATTGATTTGTAAATATATAAGAATTGCATGACTCTGTATGTAAAAACCTCGTATAAACATAACATATAGGGATTTTTACAAATGAACCACCCAATATATATGCATTTACAATTTAACTGCCTTCCATTTTTTGATCCAAAGTCGAATAAATAGGCTATTCATGCAAAATTAAATAATGCCCTACTAATTTGACTTTACCTGGTTCATGAAAAGCTGTATAAAGTTTCAGCATAAGTACCTTCCCAAGTGCCTGAAAATTAATTTATTAAGCATCGTTTTATTCATATTGCCATACCAATTTTCACCAGCAGAATACTTACAAACTAACCATGGTAAAATTTGGAAATCTGAACCTTGCATTGAACTTATGAAAGGGTTTGTTTGTTGGCAAATAGGATCAGCACACCAAAACTTCTATTTTCTATTTTAAGCAATGAAAATTACAATTCCTTAGCCTTAAGCAGATAATTTCCAGTTACCGAGATACCCCATAGTGATAAAGTCACACTTAGTTTTTAAACAAAAAATAGGAACAGTTGTGTAGTTTTGCTAACATTAATCAACCAAAATAAAGAAAATCAGATAAAAAACTAAAAAAACATTTCTTTTACTCTCCGATACTCAAATCAACTCATTAGAGATTGAGAGCCTGTTGAAGAAAGAAGTATCTTAATCCAAAGAACGATCAGCCAACCTAAAATAAACTCAACAAACATCATCACATTCTTGAGAAACAATAAGGCCATCAATGTTTGTAGAAATTTAAGCATATTAGTCGATTTAACAAAACAGAACTCTAACCAACTGCATAACCAAAAGATCTGAAACTCGATAAACTCTCCTTTATCAACCACAACATAATTTCACAGCCACCCACAACAATTTAGCAGGTAATATGATACACACAAAAAGTAAAATATTAGAAAAACAAAGAACATCACCTTTTTTTTTTTGTTTCTGGGAAGATTTACATCTATATATCACAGTTATTCATTTACATATCTAACACCTAAAAAATTTGACATTTACAAATATGAGAATTTTCTTATATATGAAAAGGGTGCATTTCACTTTAAAAAATTAGGAAGATTTACATACATATCACCCAATTCTTATGTATTTACATATCTAACACCTAAAGTTAGATATTTACTTATCTGATACTTTTCTATGCTTAAAAAAATACATTTCATTTTTAAATATTGAGTGATGGTGATATTTTTGATGTGATATTACAGATTATGATGTATATTTAAGTGTTACAGAGATGAGGATGCTCAGGCGGATGAGTGGCTTTACCCTTAGAGATAGAATGCAAAATGAGTATGTTCTGGTGGGAGTAGATAAGATTAGGGAGAGTTATATGGTTTTTGGCCACATAAAGCGTCGTCCATCCCTATTGGGAGAGTAGATCGATTAGATTTTTATGTTAAGAAAGGTAGAGTAGACCTAAAAGGCTTGGTTAAGATGTATAAAAATAATCAAGATACCGAATTAAATGAGAATTTGACATAATAGACACAAATGATGAATGATTCATGTACAACCCACCTAGGGGGATTAAGGCTTGTTGTTGTTGTTGTTGTGGTATATATATATGTAAAAATTGAAATTTAAGTGTTAGATAGGTAAATACATAGGAATTGTGTTGTGTGTAAGTAAATCCCTCAAAAAGTTAATAATGATGCTATTTTTGATATAGCATTAAAGATGTGGATGCTATTTTAGTAAATATTAAAAACATATAAGAATTGTGTATCTGCAAAAACCTGAGATAACTGTTAAGCAGCTGTTCAGATGAAGTACATAAATCGACCACACCAAATTTATGAAAAAATATATTTTAAATATTTTGTTTTAATGAATATTACAATTCCTCTTGACATACAGTTGTCTGGAGCATCACCTGAGCTGATCAACAAGTTGATCCCAGAGCACATGAGGCGGCAGTCTGGTTTTCTTCCTAATCTGCACTTAGCTGGAACATAGATATAGACGCCTTCAGGTGCGCAGATAAAGAGAACCTCGTTTTATATGAAGGGATTCTTCCTTCTTTATTTCACTCTCACATTATTGATTCAAATGATCATCCATAATGGCCGGCATCATCGAGAACTAATCAAAGCTTGGTGTTCTCCAACCCTTCCGATGTTTCGAGTTTTAGCTGTTGTATATTATATTTTCTAGGCTTTGTTCTATTGTCAAACATTGTATGTTATTAACTGAGAAAGAACTCTTCAGTGACAGAGATTATGTTCGTAAGACTGAAATATTTTCATTCTGTTCTTTTTTTAAAAAAAAAAAAAATCTTTGTACTTTTAAATTGTTTGGTTTTATCTAAATTTATTTCTGCTCTTTATCAGCAGCAGTAATAGTAGTAGTAGTTTAAGAACCCTGCTCAGTTATATTATTTTGTTTAGAAATGATAGAATTTAAACTGTTTTAGTTGATTTTTTTCTTGTTTGTATGACTTTGGTCTGCTGCTAGGTTTTTTTGGGGGGAATTTACATACATAGCACACAATTCTTATATATTTATATATCAAATATTTGAACTTTTATATTTACATAATAGCACTTAAATTTTTTATATTATATCAAATATAGTACTATCATTATTTTTTGAAGTGAAATGTATCTTTTTCATGTAAATGTTATTTTGTAAATATTAAATTTAAGTATTAAATATAATATATATATATATATATATTCTTTTTTTTTTCACACTTTCTAGCACTAGTTATTTTTTGTTCAGGGAGCAGAAAATAAAAAAAGTAAAAGTGATTTCAAACAGTCTCTTAATTCATTGACGACTACAATCATCCTACACCATATAAACCCTAAATCTATCAGCCAAAACAAATTTCCTCGAACCCTAAAATTCCATTCAAATCATAGATAAATATTGAATCTTCCTATAGCTCATCATCCTAAAGCTATTTAAACATGACTCAAATCGATTATAGATATCAAAGTCATCTTCTTCCCCGACAAAGTTCCAATATTTCAATCAACTGAAACAACAGGATTACAAATAATTATGTCATAATGAAGCTCATTAATGAGCTTGTTCACGAGCTTTAAATAATATTATTTATGAATATAAATGAATTGAATGACTAGCTGTTCAAGCTTATTCAGTTAGCAATCGAATATTTATAAAAATGTTCAAGCTCATTTGATTGGTTAATAAAATGATCTTGAATGAAAAATTTAACAACTTTCTCTTTAAATGACCACCAATTTTTATATAAAAAAGAAGTTATCCTCTTTTTTATAACAATAGTCCATTAGTATTTTATTAACTCTATAAATAGTATTAGCATATAATAATAAAATTTTATTATTACACACTAAACCTTTTATATCAAGAGAAACCAAACATCTCTTTAGTATTCCTAAAATTCTTTAATCAAAAGCTAGTTAATTATATTAAGCTAGATATTTTCATCATCATTAACTCTTTTTAAGTCAGACTAAAATAAATAATAATAATTTGGTCATAATATTCTTATAAAATTTTTAATTGTAATAAATTTTAAAACTTATTGAATTTATTTTATTATGAACATAATAGAAAATTTAATTAATTAATCATACAGTATATTCTCTTAAAATAAATTTAATAAAATTATCATACAATATAAATAAAATTTGAATAAAATATGCTAACTCCAACCTTATATATTTTAATCTTATAATTATTATTTGCGCAAGACTGTGGGTCTCGTCGATGAAGGCTTATGGGTGCGTGCATTTAATTATCATTACCACTTAGCATTCAAAAAATAAATAAAAATATTTAATCATGATACCATCATAGAATTCTAAATATATTCAAGGAGAGAAATAAAATAAAATATTTATGAGAATTTAAATAATTTCAAATTAATTAATTTTATCCACTCACCAAAATAGGTTCTATAGACACAAAGCAAATCCAACAATAATAATAATAATAATACAAGTGCATGCATGGAGCACCACTGGAAAGAGAGAGAAATAAGAGAGAGAAAAGGAGATAGAGAAGACCAATCAAATCTTGCCACGTGGACCAAGCTTGGGCTTTTGCTGTGGGCCCTTCTTAATGGGCAGTATGTCACCGGATGCTGTGGCGCTAAGATAGGCCAGCAGGAGACCACCACTTAATATTGAGAACTTCAGCAGTAAACCCCTCTTTGCGAACGGGGCTGCGAATGTCTCGAAGAACTTGCTCTGTTTTTTTTTTCAAAAATAAAAGATAATATTAATTATTTTTATTAAATTAAAAAGATAAAATAAAATTATGAAAGTCATGAAATTAAAAAATTTATTGTTCGAATATGGAATATGGAATATGTAATAAAAAAATTAATTTCACATTTGAATAATAATTTACATTTAGTTATAAGAATATTCTTCTCGTGCCTCACTTTTGAACGAAAAATTATTACGTGCGGAATCTGAATGTAATTTTTACATTTGAACTTAAATAATATAATATCATATAATTCTCAGCCAACATAAAATGAATTATTATGTATTAATATAATATTATATGTATGATAATATAAATTATTTATATACGCAGTAATACATAATATTTTACAGTCAAAATACAACAATTATTTATTAATTGAACATCATATGATACTATGTTATTAAATTTTGGACATAAAATTATATCCAAACTCTGCACATAACAATCTCTCATAAATTATTATTTGAAACTTTAAGTGAATAATATTATTTTTTATGAGTAAAATTTCACTCTCTAAATAATATTTCACATAAGAAATAATAAAATTTTATTGAAAGGTTTACATAGATATCACATAATTCTCATATATCTATATATCTAATATCTATATTTTAACATTTAAATAAATAATATATAAATCTTTAATATTATAAAAAAATATCATTATTTCTAACTTCTTTGCATTAAAAATATAAAATATACCTTCTCATATATATAATGGATATATTGCACATAAAAAAATATATTTCACTTAAAAATAATAATGATTATAGTATTTTCAATGCAATAACAAAGATTTGATTGATATTTATGTAAATATAAAAATTCAAATATTGGATATATAAATATTTAAGAATTATGTGCATGTAAATCTCTCTCTCTCTCTCTTTATATATATATATATATACATATATATTATTGAAAAATAAAAATCACCTGGAGTGGATTGTAAGGGGAAGGGGCATCAGAGCCATAGACATCCCACTGACCAGTGGTGTTAGGCAAATCCTCGAGGTCAAAGTACACACTCTTCTCACCATACTTAGCCACCACCCTTCCATTTGACCTGCATAAATTTTTTATTAATAAATTAATCAGAATTATTAAATAAAATATTTATTCAAAAATAATAATAATTATCCTAATGATGCAATTTTACTCAATCATTAATTATTACAGGATTGAATCTCGATACTAGAGTGATATTTCTTGAATTTTATATATAAATAATAAAACGGAAAGAATTTTTCATTATTTTTGTATCTCATTTTAATTAATTTTAAATATTTTTTATTTTTTTGTTTGATATTTTCTTTTCAAAATAAAAATTTTATGAGCATAGATATGTAAAATTTAATATTTTTCCGAAAATAAATATAAATTTCTTTATTTTTATTTTTTCATATAAATTATAAACCTATATGAATTAATCCGAAATCTGACATAGAGGATTATGAACGAATCAGATTTTGTTCAAAGCTTGTGGAGTTGTCGTACCTGAGGGCTGGATTCCGTCGAGTTGGCCGGAGTGGGAGCTTGGTGCCGGAAAAAGAGCTGCCGGCGGCGAGGCTTTTGACGGTGGCGGGATGAACGGCGGCGACGGCGGTAGTGGTCAAGCTGGCCATTTCTCAGATCTCTCTACTAACCTTTCTCTAATCTTTTTGCCACTTCTGTTTCTCCACTGAGCTGCTTATTGTTTATCAAAATACTCAGATGGTCAGACTTCAATGGAATCTGTATGGGTGGCTTGAGCTGCCACGTGGAAGCTTTTTATTTGGTGCTAAAGGCTGCGTCCCACTAGATTGTGACACGTGTCGGTTATAGGATAAGGTTATCCAGCTATTGCTTGGTGGACATTTTCCTAGAGATTTTTTTGGACAAAATACGATAACCACCCTATAATTTATCTTAATAAAAAAATGATTTACATAATTACCGCACAAATTATTATGTATTTACACAACTAACATATAAACTTCAATTTTATATTTATAACACCAAATCTTTAATATCGCATCAAAATATCATCATCACTCCAAGTGAAATGCACTTTTTTAAGTATAAAAAAATGATGAATAAATAAATATCTAACTTTAAGTGTTAAATATTGAAATTCATAAGAATTGTGTAGTATATTTGTAAATCTTCTTGAAAAAATATACAAATAACTTTCATAATCGTTCAATGATAATCTCAGCAGAGTTCTTCAGAGATGTATAATATCATGATGCAAGTCATTGTATGTTTATATAATATGCATATAGACACTTGACTTGTTACACTTTGCCTCTAATTCAACTCCTAAATCAATTGATTTTAGTTTTAAAAAGAAAATTGAATAACTCCATGGTTTTTAGCAAAATAGTTTCTTCTAAAATTGAAAATTTAGGAATAAAAATGACAAGATAATGGGGATGATTGGAAGTTAATAATGAACTATCAAGAAGGCGAATGCTTAAAATAACCTTAATTGTAATTGATATGACCCAAAAAATCTCTGTCTTCTGATCAAATCAAACTCCGATCAAGACTTAAAATATCACTTTGACATCGCTTAAATTCCTAAAAGCTCTCAAATATGGAGTGTTATAAATAAATCGAGCTCGACACCTGCCAAAAGCTTAATCGAGATTTTTATATTCAAATACACAAATACATCATATGATCAAGGAATCATCATGTCCCATGAGGAGTGGTTTGGATTTTGCATGATTTACTGAGACGCCTCCTCATAAATAGCTCTCATATCCCCAAGAGAGAGGAGATCTAAAGATCCTCCAAGATCCAATCGCTGTCACCAACCACTGCCGCCAATCGCCGCACGAGCCGTTGTCCATTTGTCACCATCGCGGAACATCGCTATCACGATTGCACATCGCCATCATCGCTCATCATCGCCATATCGCCGCCAACATTGGCTAAAATATCGTCGCCATTTACAATCGTTCCTTTTCATATACACTCAGTATTTCCTGATCGGAAGATCTTGTACTCAAACAAATACATAGTTTTTTTACTGTAGCCGTGATTTTTCCCTCTTTTCGAGATTTTTCACGAAAAATTTCTGAGTTTTATTGTTCGCACTTTTATACCCGCAGTGTGCTTGATTTCACAATGGGCGCTAAAACTTTTATTCTACCGAACTGGTTTTAAGACAGCGCCGCTTTGTCATGGAAAACAACCCTTCAATCACAATTCTGTGAACACCCTCGTTATGACCAAATAAAGAATAGAATAACGGAGCTCCCGCCTCACACTCAAAACCAATCCTTAAACCAAGGACGCTAACCTTCACTTTCACTCTTCCTCGATAAGTGCGCAAGTGGAAATCTCTTTAGAATATCAAATGAAGAGTCTCAAAATGAGATGATCTCAACATAAACACAATGTCCATCAAAACACATCTCCCAAGATCGAAGTTGGGAGGTCAAAATGCTAATTTCCTTGACGCAAGTTCCTCCGTAGACCGGATTACGACACCACACTTCACCCATCCATCACGCATCAACCGCATCAGCTAATCCACCAATTATTGCTGGTAGCTTGACACATTCTCGTCCTGTTGACCCCACTCATCATGTTATACGTGTAGAATTACGACGCTTAATGCAAGATGAATTTCACCTCCAAGATAGAAATCATCTTCCCCCTCACCGTGGCTATAAGGAATCCTCACCTTTAGTTGAAGCTATTCTTCAACATCCTATTCTTGTATATTTCAAGCTTCCGAACATTGATTCCTATGATGGGGTGACTAGCCCACATGAACACATCGACCATTACAGGACTATCATGCATATCCAACCTTCCAGCTCCGCGCTCGTCTTTCCAGTACCCTCGGACAAGCTCGCATTGTTCTACTCCTCCAAGGGAATCCATCCATACCTTTTGTGAACTCAAGATTTTTGTAGAGCTTCATTGCAAACCGGAGGATCATTAAAGATTCCTCCCATCTCTCCGGCATTCGTCAAAATGAGGGCGAATAACTTAAGGAATACTTCCAGAGGTTCTCCTTAGAAGCTCGCCAAATACCTAGAGTAGACACTGAACTATTAAGAGGAGTTTTCTTTGGAGGACTCCGTCCTTTTACTCCTTGTCAGAACCGTCTTCATATCGACTTTTCATCGTGTGGAAGCACAAATCTCTGGCGATGACTCATCGCAAATAATTTGAGTAATATACAGGAAAATGTTAAACCACCCCAGGGAATGCGGACTAACAGTCCTATCAAAAGAAGTAACAATGCAGTCGTGATCTCCCTCCACGACCCCCATATCAACTACATGAACTACGGCCCGAAAAGGAATACACGTCGCCGAACACATCTCGTGTTAACCTCCTAATGGCTATTCGAGATGAAGAAAATATCAAGTGGCATCCAAAAACCAAATTTAGAAATCGGGAGTAATATTGTCACTTCCATCAAGTCGGGGACATACTCGAGGCATGCAAACAACTCAAAGAAGAGAGGCTCATTCATCAAGGATATCTACGTTGATTTGTGAAGAATCAATCGACTCAAACAAACATACCTCTAACTAGGGGGCAACCAGGACAATCATCACAGAAATAATAAAACAATCATCAAACAATTAGAGAAATCGAAACAATCGCAAGAGGACCAATACTATCTAATCAAGTTCTCATTATCATCTCTGAAGAGCAGGAGTTAAAGAAGTCTCGTACTGATCATTCCATCACTTTTAATGACTCAGATTTAGAAGAAGTACATGTTCCTCATCAAAATCTACTTGTCATTAGCGCAGGGATCGGTAACCCATGCTATAATGTTAAGAGAATTTTGATTGACAATAGGAGTTGTGTTGATGTCTTATTTTACTCCACATTTCTTAACATGGGCCTGGTTAGAGAAAAGCTCCAACCCGCTGCAGGACCATTGTACGGGTTTGATAATCGCCATGTGCGAGTAGAGGGGACAATCACCCTTCCGGTTGTCCTTGGTGAATTTTCTTGATAAGTGGCTCATTTAATCCAATTCATGGTGGTCAAGTCAGATTTAGTATATAACGCTATCTTTGGAAGGCCCCTCCAATCAATTTTGGTCTTCACTTGATCTCATCTTAAGATGAAATTTTCAACCCCCGTTGGAGTTGGAGTGGTCTGTGGAAATCAATAAATAGCACAATCATGTTATCTCAGAAAAGCTCAACCACGCCCTTCTGTGACCTTCAGTATCGAAGATTTTAATTTTCTAGATGAAGAAGTACCCCAGAAAGCTTCTCCTGTAGAAGATTTGCTCTTTATTGTATTATCAAATGATCAACCATTACGAACAGTGCAAGTTGGATCTCTGCTCTCAGACGAACAAAGGGAAAAATACATAGACTTCTTACGCAGAAATCAAGACATCTTCGCTTGGAGTCCGATGGACATGCCAGGAGTCGACCCCAATGTGATCATGCACTCTCTCAAGATCGATCCGACATTCAAACCGATCATCCAGAAGAAGCAAAGTTTTGCACCTGATCGCCTCCAAGCTATTGAGCAAGAAGTTAACAAGCTTCTAGAAGCGAAATTCATACGAGAGGTACATTACCCTACATAACTAGCGAATGTTGTCATGGTTAAGAAAATAAATGGAACATGGAGAATTGATTACACTAACCTTCTTGCAGAAAGATAGTTTTTCTCTTTTTCGAATTGATCAGTTGGTTGATGCTACATCTGGACATCAAATGCTCAGCTTTTTGGATGTTTACTCTGGTTACAACCAAATAAAAATGAACTCAATGGATGAAGAAGCTACAATATTTCAAATATATAAATGTTTATACTGTTACCAAGTTATGTCGTTTGGATTAAAAAATGCTAGTGCTACCTATCAACGCCATATGAATAAGGTCTTTAAAGACCTACTAGGCCACACAATGGAGGTATATGTGGATGACATGTTAGTGAAAAGTTTGGAAGAATCACAACATATTTCTCACCTAGAAATATGCTTTAGCCTTCTTCGACATTATAACATGCGACTCAACCCGACCAAATATACTTTTGGGGTTAAGTCGGGAAAATTTCTTGGATTTATGGTAACCCACCGTGGGATAGAGGCCAACCCCGAGAAAATCAAAGCTCTCAAAATATGACTCCTCCGAAGAATATTAAGGATGTTCAACATTTGAATGGACGAATTGATGTGTTATCCCGCTTCCTAGCTCGTTCTGGCGATATATACTTGTCATTCTTTAAAATATTAAAGGGAGCTAAAAATAATAATTTTCAATGGACTGATGAATGTCAGTCTGCTTTTGAGCAGCTAAAGGAGTATTTAGCATCTCCACCCCTATTATCTAAGCCTATTCAAGAAGAGATGTTATACTTATATCTCACAATCTCTTCCCATGCGATAAGCTCAATTTTAGTGCGAGAAGAAAATGAGATACAACGGCCAATTTATTATGTCAGCAAAATTCTCTCTGATATAGAAAGTCGTTATCCACTTGCCGATAAGGTGGCTCTGGCTTTAATTTTCTCAGAGCGAAAATTGCGTCCATACTTTCAAGCTCACAGTATCGGTGTTTACACTCATTTATCATTAAGGGACATCCTACAGAAATCAGAAGCATCTGGGAGGTTAATCAAGTGGTCTGTAGAATTGGGAGAGTTTGATATAAATTTTCTACCTCGCCCTGCTATAAAGTCTCAAGTACTCGCAGACTTTATAGTAGAATGCACTGTCCCAACTCTAGAGGAGGTATCTGCTACGTGTCTTTCATCCCCTCAATGGACCCTCTATGTTGATGGAGCTTCAAGAAGTCTTTGGTCTGTCGGGAATCTTACTTGTTTCCCCCGAATATCCTAGTATGGACTTGCCAAAATTTCTGCAACTAATAATATGGTGAATATGAGGCTCTTATAGCAGGGTTGAGACTCGCCATTAACTGTGGAGCTCAAGACTTAGTGATACACACTGACTCTCAACTTGTCACCTCCCAAGTTGAGGAAAACTTTAATGCTCATAATCCCAAAGACAATACCTCCACTTAAGTTTCTTGCCCATTTCAAGACACATCAAATTATTCACATCTCGAGAGAAGAATACTCGGTGATTCTTAAGCTTACTTCATCTGCTATTAGGGATCTGTTTAAGAGAAGGCATGTTGAAGAAATACATTTTCTGAGTATTCAAGGGTCATGGGTAATTCAAGCAATTGATGAGATAAAGGAATATTCGTGGATGGACCCCCATCCCGTCTTTTCTACAAGAAGGAACTCTTCCCGAGACCCAACTTGCATTGTCTCAAGACAAGCTTCAAACTTTACTTCATCTGAGGTGAACTATACAACGAGTTTTCTCCAAACCTCAAATGTCTCACCTTCGTGAGGCCGATTACACATTAAGAGAGGTCCACTGATATGTGGAGAACACTTAGGAGGAAGGGCGCTAGCCCTTAAAATTATAAGGCAAGAGTTCTATTGGCCTACAATGAAACAAGACGCCTTGAGTTCATGAAAAATGTGCAAGTTGTTGTTGCACTAACATCCCTCACATGCACATACTGAGCTCTCATCCATTCAAAGCCCGTGGCCTTTTGCTCAATGGGGGATTAATATCACAGGACCTTTTCCGATAGCATCAGGGCAACGAAAGTTCATCATTTTAGCCGTCGACTACTTCACTAAATGGGTGGAAGCCGAACCACTCGCTAAAATTACAGAGGCAAATGCTAAATAATTTGTTTGGAAAAATATAGTATGTCGATTGGTCTTCCTACAAAGATCATCACACAACGAACACAATTTCTTGGAAAAGTCTTTACGCCCTTTTGCAAGATCTTCACATTCAAGCTGATCTGGTAGCACATCCTCAAACTATGACACGAAGCTACCAACATGACTATACTCAAAGGACTCCACGTCGAGAAGTAGGGGGCAATGGGTTGATGAGCTTTCTAATGTTCTTTGGGCTTACCGCACTACATCGCGCACCCCGACTGGTGAGACACCGTATAACTTATGTTTTGGCACAGAAGATATTATACCAGTAGATATCGGGGTTCCAAGTCCAAGAGTTCAATTATTCGATCATGACGGTATTAAAGAAAAACTCCGACAGCACCTGGACCTACTCCCCGAAACTCGTGACATGATCCTACTTCGAACTGCTTCCTATCACCAAAGGGTAGCTCGTCACTTCAATAGAAGAGTAAAACCTCGTCCCATATTTGTCGGTGACTTAGTCTTACGAAGTCTCGAAGCTCCAGGCAAAGACCCTCAATGCAATAAACTCTCACCTCTTTGGGATGGCCCATATGTGGTTATAGCTATGGTGAAGCCAGGAACTTTCAAGCTCAAGGATTCAGAGGGAAAAACTTTATCTCGAACTTGAAACACTGAGAATCTCCAAAAATATTATCAGTAATTCCTACTGCATAATTATCGCAGCTTTTATTTTATCTCATTTATCATTTTCTCTTCGTGTAGCCAACCCCACTTAGTGGGATAAAGACTTGTTGTTGTTGTTGTTGTTATTGTCATTTTCTCTTAAAACTCATATCCGTGTTAAAATCGTCTTATGATTATATCACTGAACTTATCAGAGTAATGAATTTATAGCTTTCTTCTTACAAACTTGTTTCTTCTTCATTTAATTCTCTCGAGAAATATACAACTCACGTTATATCTCAGCATGATCAATCCCAAGGGGCTTTCCATGACCTCTTCCACGTTAATGTCAGAAGACTCGACAAACAACCTAGGATAGGTCAAAAGGTCCTTGGTGGACTTCTCGGCCTCTTCCACACAGTTAACGTCGAGCTTCGACAAACAACCTCGGATAGGTCAAAAGATCTTTGGTGGGCTTCTCACGGCCTCTTCCACATAGGTTATCATCATCGAGCGAAGACTTTGACAAACAACCTCGGATAGGTCAAAAATCCTGAGTGGATTCAATTCAACCTCATCCGTACAGGTTAGCGTCGTCGAATAATATTCTGACCAATTATCCCGGATAGGTAAAAATAAAATAAGAGCGCATCATCTAAAAAAAAATTTTTGATAGCATTAACATGATGATATAAGAAAGAATCAAGATTCTGATACACACTAATTACAATACATAAAAAAATAAAAAAATAAAAAATGCATCCTCAAGTGATGCTACATCATATCAGTTGGTGATATCGCTCCTCACCTGTAGGAGATACTCCCTTGGACTCACTCTCGCTCCTTCATCTCCGGCGGAAGAGTCTTGGATACTTGGTGGGACAGATCCTCACTAGCTCCAGCCTTGCGATGTACTAAGCAAATTCCCTTTAGGAACCCCGGATGAAGCCCTATAAACATTGGTGCTCCAAGTCCTTCACTTCAACATCAAGTATATGATTACGAAGCTTCCGAACATGGTCTTCGAGTGTCAGATAAGCGAATTCTTAAAGTCTTCCACCGCCTTCAAGGAGATTTTATTTGCTTCCTTCGACATTATATGCTCCTTCTAAAACGATCCCATGCTTTCTTCTCCGGAGAGCTCTCTTCTCAGTAAGTGCCTTAAGTCTTTTCTCTTTCTAACGAGTCTCTGTCCTCACCTCAATCAGCTCATCACGAGTGCGCTCCACCTCCTAACACCAGAGAGAAAGAGAAGTCGACATGTTCGCTAGCTCAGCTCTGCACCCGGTCAGCTGATCCTCCAAAGTCGCCACTTCTTTGGCTTTAATACTCATCTTTCGCTCATACTTGCCTTATAGATAATTTATCTTCACAAATTTAGTATTTCACTCATCTAAAGTAATACCCAAATGAGCCATCTGCCCTAATGTTTGAGTTACCTATAAAAAAATAATCGTCACAAATATTACACAAAAGAAAAGAAGAAGAAAAAGGAAGATAGCATAAATTCATCCGCCGTTGGCCAAGACATATGTGATTTAACACCTCTTCGAGAATGTGCGAACTCCCCATCATGAGTTGAAATAGCTAAACTCTCAGAGGCCAACTGGGAACATCTTCTTCAGATATCGACGCCTACTTCTACATACTTCTTTTCTTTAGGGAAGAAACATTGCCACCACCCTGATTTTGTGACGAGCTTCTTGAAAGAACCCTATGAATATGAGGAGACCTTTCATCACCTTTACTCGACCTCTTTAGTGGAAAAGAATGAGATCTCTCTGCCTGGATAGAAAGGCCAACCTTGAACATTCTATCTTCAACTATATATTTGTCAATGTGATGTAACTCATGCTGCAAGTCTCCTACATCAGAGATATTAAGAGTTGCCAGGATCTCATTCTCCGACATCAACAATGGATCTGGAAGGTCATTCAATCTTCCTCATCTCTGAAGGCCCCACTCATTTCTCACAGAAGAATCCATTAGACCAATTTTTTAGGCGGATCTCGCTAAAATTCTATCCAATTCTTTATAGTCGATAGAAACATGTCCTTGAGCATCACATGTGAATCTACACATTCGGCACAAGTATGTGATGTTCAAAGTAACACCATGCTCTCTGAAGAAGACAGCCAAACCGATGATGACCACTAAAGCCCGAAATGAAAATTATGACAAAGCTACACCACATGTTTTAAAGATCTCAATCAGCTCGGGAGCTAAAAGAAATCGCAGTCCAGTATGAAGAATCATCTCAGAAACAGTGAAGTATCCCGATGGAGGTGAACGAGCTCGATCAGACCTCTTGGCAACAATAGCCACCAACTCATTAGGGAAATGAAATTTCTTACGGAACATCATTAAACTATCTGATGTGACAAGGGATGGTATATCGTCAGAGTCGCTATGGGTTATCCTGCCATCACCCTGAAAATACATAATGAATAAGTAAAGAGGGGAGAAATGACAAAATCAAAATTTTGTGAAGCTACTCACTCACCCCAATACTTGGGCATACCCTTTTCGACTCTGCTCATGGAGGGCTAAAATTTTTGCCTGATCCGGCGAAAATGACATGCATACATATGAGATCAAAAAAGAAAAGGGGAAAACTATTCCTCCCAATGATGCTCAAATTACACCAAACTTTAAGTCGTTCAAATGACTCTATCTTCCCCATCATTTGGCAATTATCGCCATTGAACCATCCATCGAGTTTGAAGAAATTTAATTTCTCACTTCTGGGTCTTGATCGCCTCACGGTCGGTCAAAGGTCTGACACCTCTTTCGAGGAGAGCCAGTATGGTATGGTCTGTCGCCTCACTTCGTCAAGGCGAGTCTTGACACCTCTTTCGAGGAAAAGGAACTTACCGTATGAACTACTGGTCTTAATCACCTCCAAACCCGGTCGGTCGAGGTAAGTTGACACCTCTTTCGAGGAAAACGGGCCTTGTCGTATGAACCTACGGATTGCCTCGACGACCCTCACTCAAGAAAGCAGAGTGTTGAAGAAGTGTGCCTTCTCCTTTGGGGTTTTATAGACCCTTTAGGGCAAAAGGTAAAATCATCAAAACGCTCAAAACTCAAAACGCGAAACCATCAAAAGCATTGTTTGGGCCCATACGCCCTTCACGCAGGCCTTCATATACCTATGCATATTTATGGTCGTGCATGCTTATAGTCGTAATCTTGTACTTACATGAAGATCTGTTCTCTAAAAATGTGTGGTTAATGGACCTACAGATTTCATTGAAGAATTTGTTATTTTGAAATACTTGGCACATATATTTTTTGATGATTGAGATAATATCATCCAAAAATAGGGGGCAACTGATATTACCCTAAAAATTTCTCTAATCGAGCACGAATCTTGATGCCGAAAGCAAGCTGATCAGAAATTGAAACTGGTCGAGATCAAGCACTTAAAATATCATTGAAAATTTTGAGACATCAGTTAAATTCTTAAAAAGCTCTCAAATATAGAGTGTTTATAGTCAAATCGAAGCGTCTCCGTGGCCGGTTCCAACAAGCCAAAGATCTTACAATTCTGACTTTATTTGAGCATTCAAATACACAAAATACATCATATAATCAAGGGAATCATCATGAGCCGTACGATGGAGAGGAGTGGTTTGGATTTTGCATATATTCTAGAGACTCCTCCATCTATAAATAACCCTCATTATTCATATGAGGGGAGCAAGAGAGAGGAGAGCTCTAAAGATCCTCCAAGAACAATCGTCGACCGATGGTCGCCAACCACCGCCGCCCTCCACCGTCGGCCGATTGATTCGCCGTTTACCTATTGTCATCATCACCGACCACTATCGTCGGTCATCATCGTCAACATCGTCATCGTCGTCAACATCATCGCCAACATCGTCGTCCATCATCGCCGTCATTCGCTTATTTATTATTCCCTTCTGATTCTAATCCTTGTCGGAAGATCTTGTACTCAAAACGGATACATAGTGGAAGCTTTTCTTTGGCTAGGCCGTGGTTTTCCCTCTTTTGAGGTTTTCACGTAAAATTTTGAGTTTTATTGTTCGACTTTATATATGTGTGTCTTTGGATTCCAAAGGCGAAAATTTTACTCTACCACTAATTTTCTAACGCATGCATGTTACTAATATTGAGAAGAAAAAAAAAGTGCGAACGAGCGATTATGAACAAAAGAAAGAAAAATAATTTGCAATCACTATCAAATTGAAGGCTTTCGCGATAGTTATATTGAGCTTTACAGCGATTTAAATTACTACAAAAAGGCTTGCGACGATTATAGAACCACTACCAGACCATTGTCATTACTGTCCACCCAAAGGTTATTATAGCAATGATTTTTGAGTTATAAGGAAAATTTATACTCCATTAATTTGTTAATAATTAATTTTAAGCAAGGCATTAACCTAATTTTTATTACAATTATTAGGCAACTATGTAACATCACAATGCCATGTCAACTCCATATAAAATAGCCTTCATAATATCTTCAATCAACCTATTATCCTAATCTTTTGTGTTTAAGTTAGTCTTATGATTACTTCATTAATTAACATTGAGAGATTGAAGAATCTATTAATAAATAATCCCAATAAATTTAATTTAAATTAAAATATATATACAATTGGTTGATTTTCCTATATAGTCAAAAGGAAAGTTATTCTTCAATGAAAAATATTTTTAGGATCTGTTTAGGATAGGTGTATCTTTTTGAAAAATAAATCAGTTAGAAAGTTATCCTAAATACACCCTTAATCTCATTCATTTTTGAAATATAAGTTGTCTTGCATAAAAAAAAAAATATATATTTTATATGTTCGCATATTATTAGGTAAAAAAATGAATTTAAAATTTTATTGCTCCTTAAAGTCAATGAGATTTTATAAATATTTTAATAATTTTTTTTTTTAAAATGTCTTACAAATAATTGAATGTCAATAAAAATAATAATAAATTAATAAAAAATAAAGCGACAAAATTAAGAAATAATAATTTTAATATACATATATAATTAAATTATTTTATTGATAATATCATGATTTAAAAGTGTTACATATATAAACTGCAAATATTAAATATAACAATTATATATATATCTGCTCTTTTTTTATATTTGCCCGTATATCTTCCGTTAGGCAATCATATGACATTTTTACCTTCTCTAAAGCTAAAGCTACTTCGATCTCAACTACATCGAGTTTCTCTCATTCGCAAGAGTTCGTGAACTTCCTCTGTGGCGGTAGGTATCGGCCTTTGCCCCGAAAGTCTCGGCTTTTACATTTGATGTTGTGGATTCATCCACTACTTTGTTCTTCCTCTCAGGCAAGATCATGGCGGCGGCATCGGTCTTAATTCCGACCTCTTTACTTATAGCCGAGAAGAATCCCCATTTCACAAATAAGCGCAAACTCCCAATTTCTCCAATCATTGGTTGTCCTCTTTCATCTTCCTTCAACTTTTTTTTATACTTTTTGCACTGTAGATGTCGTTTTTTCAAGCGTGGATTTGGGATTGGTTCCGAGTTCTTGTAGCTTTGCAGTGTTCGAAGTACTTTACTTTCATTGTTTAATTAGGTTTCACTTATATGAATTTCCGGTGTTGGATGTTCATATTTTTTTCTACATTAGTTGATTTTTATCAGATATTAGTTAGTCGTTCTTCTAGTTTTTTTTGTGCATCTTAGCTAGTGACAGTGCCTCAAATAATGGGGCTGGGTACAACCATTTCATCATCATGCTTGTTGTGTGATAATGAACATTGTCTAAGATGAATTACGTAATGTGCCCCTTGCTGTGAATTAGTTCGCGACCTAGTTTGAATCACCGAGAGCAGATAAATGCTAGAAAAATAAATGCAGAAAAACACCAGGATTTTTTCTGTTATTGAAGTTCATCTATTTGATGCCTATTTCCTTATTTTTATTTTCTGTTTATGCGGAGATTGTATCCATTATGATGATGACAATGAAGGTTTTTACAATATAAATTCAATGACCTCATGCACTGCATTTTTTTTTCTCTCTTCAATGAAACCCTAATAAAAACTACCCTTTCCTGCCCGCTTTCAACGCCATGACAACCTTACCATGAAGGTTGATTTGTTACTATTCCTGCTAAGGTATTTCTTTGTAGGACATTATTTAAGCTCCACAAATTACCATTCATTTCATAAAACAAAGTCTTATTTATACAGTTATACCTATTTTAGTAATTGTAATTCTTATCTTCATGCGTGATCTTGTGTTTTCATACTAGTTTTCTTATGCATGATGCTTTGATAACATCATTGATGTTATTTTGAACCATTTTTGTTAACTAAATGAACCTTCTACTCTATATATGCCTTAAGCTTTAAAATAATAACTTTAGTTTAAGACATGGCAGGCTTTGGGGTTAGTGCTATATTAAATAGTTAAAAAAATATGTTGATGTACTCTCACCCACATGCTTTAGTTTTTGAAGTGAAAACTTGTTTGACCCGTAGTACATTTGATCAAACTTCAATCTCCCTTTGGTTCGTTCACCTTTTAACTCGATAACCTTGTAGTGAAACTAACATGGCTAGCATATTCCATGAGTAAGGCTTCATAGCAACTTCTCTAAGCCATTACTTGTTTTAGCTATTTAGCCATGTATTTGTACATTCACTAGCAGTTCAGTTGCTTATCTTCAATCTAGAGTAGAATCTACGAATTTTCTCATGATATTGGTCTTGTTTTGCTACTTTTTGTGCTATCCATATCTTAATGTTGGTTAATGAACTATAGCTATTACTATGCTCATCTAATTGAGCATGATGTCAATTATTTATGAGTAAAACAACAATACTATTTTTTGGTGTTTTATTTTCTAAAGAACCTTAGTTCTTTGCAATTACATGTTTATTATGATCAAATATCCATTTTTTATTTGTAAGGTCCACGAAAAATTTTTAGGAGATATGTAATTTTGAGGTTAATTAATTTGAAACATTATTTTTTTTGATAGTTTAAAAAACAAATGAAATCATTTATAGTTTACAAAACTTATTCTCTTGGCAATGGCATAAGAATATAATTTAAATCTAAGATGATTTTTTTTTGCTTTTGCTGAGTATTTGACATACTTTATGCACATGATATGATATAATATTAGTTCCTATCTTTATGCTTTTATTGCATCCTTTTAGTATATTATTCTCTCAAATGTCTATGAAACATAAATAGTTTTATGGGAGCTCCATATCAAACAATAAGATACAATAAGATTCAATTCAAAAATTATGAATGAATAAGTGGTTAATGTATCTATTATGTAAATGGTCTGTCATATTTGAAATTTTTAATTTTTTTATCAGCAAATTTCGTCTTTTCGGGTAGATATAATATAAATTGATTATAATTTTATTTTATTTTTGTTATTTATATTCTATCCATTTATGTGTTATGATATGCATTTATTGTATGTGTGTGTATGAGTATGTTTGTGTTTATGTTAGTGTATATTTTTATGACAAAAATGAGAACAATAAAATGGACATGTATAATAATTATGATATAGTTCAAAATGATTATATTAGGCAAAGCATATGTGCATCAATAAATCGTTAAGATATGGTTAAATAAGATTAAATTTAATGATTTAATCAAGCAATATAGAGAGTAATGATGCACTGATAAGATAGGAACTTGCCATATTCTTATTTTCAGGTTTCATATTATTTTGGTAGACTTATTCATGGTTTATAGATGGATGCACATGAAATAAGAACCTTTTCAAGATATAAGCTAGATTTCAATAGAAAAATGTGTATTGTCTTGATGCCAACCTATGCTTGTGAGCATGCTATATGTCATTAGCATTCATCTTGTTTTCCACAATTCATTTAAGAGTCATATGTATATTAATTTATGAAGCTAATAATCTTCAAGCCTATCATTTATAAGTGCCTAAGATCTCACCGTTGTAGGAGCTTGGGTTGTGTAATTGTTGGTCCATCTTTCGCTCTCATTAAATGAAAATTAGTTTATATATTCTCTTGAATGGACCTCTAATAACTTTATGGATTAGTTAGTTGAAATTTGGGAAATAGTATAGATGGTAACTTGAACTACCTTCTATTGTAGAAATTATTCCCTTGATACCAATTTCATTGATTGTTCCTTGATGATAATTTCTTTATTAATCTTCCTATTTCATCTCTCTAATTGTATTTAAAATAGCTTTTTTATTCTTGAGTCCAATCTCTTTTTAGAGATGATTGCTTGAATTAGGATTTTAGAGAGAAAAGATAGAGTAGAGAGAGGAAATCATATGTGAACTTTGGAAGGCATGTATGTATGGTATGGGAGAGGGTTAGAATGGCTATGAAGGGAGGAAATTGATGGAGAGAGAGTGAGGAACATTTTTTGGAGAGAGAAAGCCTATAGGTGAGAGAAAAAAGAGAGGAATGAGGAGAATCTTGATTCAAAGTCAATTTATAATAAATAATTATTTACAATTTTTCTATTTCTATTCATAAAAATAGTGTTGCATTGAAAATCAATCTAATTTAAAAGCTAACTCTTCGTAAGCTATAAAAGTCATATTATATAATTTAAAAAGAAGTTAATCCTGAAAATCAAATACATTAACATCGAAATAAAATTTTAAAAGCCTAAAAATTTTGAGGCAATATATAAAAATACTAGAATAATATTAATGCATGTGTTTCATTACATTAATTTTCGTTGAATTGATAGAATTCTTCTCCTAAAATGTCATACAAAACCCTTTCTTAGATGTTTTGTTTTTGAATTATCATATGTAGTTTGAACATAGGAAATAAAATATGGAGGCATTGGTGCTAAATATTGCCATGTAACACAACTTTATTATATCATTACCATTTGTGTGAATCTCATTGTCATATGTTAGTGGTAGCTGAGGTCATATGAGTTCAACCTGTATTTTTTATGATAAAATAAGCTGCAATTTTGAAACTTTTAACATGACGTCATAACCTATATGTTTGAAAAAATAATTTTGCTAGAATATAAGAATATATGGATAATTTTTTTTATTTTAATAATGGCAGCACCAAAAGATACTCATACCTTAGTCATAACAATATAACGTTAAACACAATCTCAAGTTATTCTTAGGAATAGTCTTTAGGTGCAACTTGTTAGGCTTGATAAAAAGTTTCATTATTATTAATTAATCATAATTATAATCATCAACTTCATATTATAAAACCTAGATCATGATGATAATTATTCTCAAAAGTCAAATCAACATTATGATTAAGTTTTTGAAGTTTTTGCAGTGACGAATGTACCTACTATTTTTTTTTAATTGACATAATTTTTGAATTATAAGAGTTTGAGAAACTAGTATATGATATATCATCATATATTGATATAGTCTTGGATGGAGGGACCATAAACCAAAAAGGTACATTTGATATATACATGTGATATTAACATCTATACTTATTTAAGTTTTGACCTATAATTTTTTCAAGTTGATTATTGGGATGTATAAGATGATCAATTATAATAGGACAATTGGTTATGATGATATTTTTTATACTTGTTTGATGCATAATTACATTTATTCCATCAGGCAATAATCCTCGATCAATCATATGGCCTACAGTTCTTGATCTCTCTGGGTATAATATATCATTTTTAAGGCCCATGATGCTGGACAAAATGAATACTTTAGGGATAAAGTAGTTGTGCTCATAGTTGAGGTTATGATTTTCACTAAGGGCAACCAAAATTTAAATAATTTTGAGAAAATATATAGTTTTAACTAATTGCCTAAGAGCTTAAAGAAGTTATGGGTTTTAGTTTAACGGAGATTTGTCACAAACTAACACCAGGTGATACCCAATTGACTAAAGCAAAAAAATAAACTTCTAGCAAATGAAAATATCAAATATAACTTAGTTAACACAAACCTAATGGTACTAATATTGAAGTGAAGTTTAATACAATTGTCTCATGAAGAAGAATATGATGAAAATATGCAATGAGTATGCTGCAATAGCTTAAAGACTTTTGATGTGACTATGATTTTCTCAACCATAGAAATCCTTATCTAAGGGCAGTACTCACTTATAAAACGAATGTTTCTTTCAAAATAAGGAGCACATGAGAGTAGAAGCATAATAAATTCTTTTATTTTTAAGCAAGTGCATTACATTATAATTTGTCACTATTCATAGGCATGAGAGGGAGATCAAGCATCACAAATCATATGAAAGGGAGAGGAAGTGATAGCTGACCACTTAATGGAAGAGAAACGATTCAAAAACCTTTATAAAATTAGAAGAGCCATGGACAAGTTAAATGGTTGTTGAGAAAACATGGAGGTAAAATAATCGGTGGAGAATATAAATATATAAAAGATTACTAAAAAAATTAATAACACATATGATCCAATGTGACCTATGACCTATAATTTGGCCCAAAATACATGAAAATAATATAATAATAATTATACATGATATCATTTAATCATAAAATATAATGGGTATAAAAACAACGGGTCCTACATATATAAAATCTAGACTCTTACATTAAGACAACAATGATGATGACTCTGGTTAAGATACTTTGTTTTAGCAATACTTTGTAAAGAATTTGACTTTACAGAATGAAGATTAAGTTATTGTCAATATATATATATACTATTGATAGATTTGTAGTAGCTTCTTATGTGTCAGCCAAGAATTCTCTAATGATAAATGCCCTCTCAAACAAACTAGTTCATTGATTACTAGCATCTATTGTGGGAATGTCTTGTCCTTCAAAATTTAATTTGATACACTTGATTGTAGGCAACGAGTTAGTTGTATTATAAGTATAGTCTATGGTACCCATTGGTATCTGTAGGTATCAAGGAGTAGGAGATGGATATATGGAAGGAATAAGGCAAAGTATCAGAGACTAGCTCTTATTAGGCTGTTCAGCCAGCTATTGTAAATACTATGGAGATTCCAACATTCCAAGAGCGATTTAAATTATATGTATTGTAATTTATTTTTTTGAATAATTTTAGAATATCCCAAGTTCCTTGTAATTATTTTTTTGAGAGTTCTAGATGAAAATTTCTTAGGAAGAATACAACAACAACAACAACAACAACAACAAGCCTTAATCCCACTAGGTGGGGTCGGCTACATGAATCCTTCGTCCATTGTGTTATTATGTGTCAAATTCTCATTTAATTCGAGGATACTAAGATCATTTTTATACATCTTAACCAAGTCTTTTAGGTCTACCTCTACCTTTCTTAACATAAGGAAAATCTAATACATCTACTCTCCTAATGGTCATGGACGACGCTTTATGTGGCCAAACCATCTAAGGCGACTCTCCTAATCTTATCTATCACCTGAGCTACTCCAACTTTTTCCCGAACATACTCATTTTGCATTCTATCTCTAAGGGTAAAGCCACTCATCCACCGAGCATCCTCATCTGTAACACTTAACTTACTCTTATGTTTCTCTTTATTGGCCAACATTCTGCACCATAAGTCATTGCAGGTCTTACCACCATCTTATAAAATTTTCCCTTAAGTTTAAGTGGAACTTTTCTATCACATAATAGGCCAGATGCATTCCTCCACTTCAACCATCCCACTTGAATTCTACAAAATTTCTTAGGAAGAATCTAATTAAAAATATATCTCACTCAATAAATTAAATAAACCTCCTATGTGAGTCAATTGTAAATTTATGTTTATTGTAAGTTTAGGGTTTAGGAACAAACTCTTTGTGAAGATCATACATAGTTCTGCAAATGATAATGCAAGCCACGTTGAAACTTAGGGAGATTCCAACATTCAAAGAGAGATTTAAATTATATATTATTTTTATTTCAATAATCTTATAAAATTTTGAGTTCTTTGCAATTATTTTCTTGGGAGTTCTAGATGAAAACATCATATGATAAATTCTAATTAAAAATTAATCTCTCTTATTAAATTCAACAAACCTCCAATAAGAATCAATTGTAAATTTATATTTATCATAAGTAATAAAAAGTTTTATTGAAACTCTTTGTGAGAATCATCATGATTTTGCAAATGATAATGCAGACTTGCTAACCTTATATGAGATGAGTAGGCATACAATCCTTCCTGACTAAAATATTTGTCAAGGTATCCTCACTTAATATTTTTCTATCCACTCCTTAAGCATTTCTATTTCATCAAACATAGGTATGTTTCTTAAATTAATACTTATTTTTTTATTAGTGTTGTTCATATCATTGTGCTTTTATTTCCTCTTATCTTATTTAATTTAATGCTAATATACTTGGTGTAGCTAAACGCACACTTTTGAAAATTTCTGCAAAGGCTGTCGGCGATGGCTCAGATTCTTCCTCTCAAAGCAACGTTAAATTTGTACAGAATGCTGTAAGTTGATGTTGAATTTATCATATTTTATGCTATACACATGGCCTGCTAGTGCCTCTAATTGATGTAGAAAATTCTACATTAAACCTAGACTGATCAATGGTCATATATATGCTATGTTCCAATTCCACATTCATTAAGACATGGTTCTTGTCACTTGAATTTAATCACCAGAGATATATGTGTGTGCTAATTGTGCTTAACAAGTATATGATGATTAAACATATGTACAGTTGTTGCCTTTATTTTTTTTTAAGTTTACTTCTTGATTATGAGGAACTGAACAGGAAGGGTTCGAGTGCATGCGAGAGTGATTTGAGAGTGGGGAAGGTGAGTGCATGTGAGAGTGATTTGAGAGGGGGGAAGGTGACCACATGCAAGGGAGCGGCAAGGCGCAAGAGCATGTGTGAGGTTGGTTTTGAACACAGGGAGAGGTGCATGCAAAATATTGGGTGGGTGATCGAGGTAAGGGGAGGGACTAGGCCTACATCACACTATACTCAATAGCTTTTTGGAGAGATGTTCTTGATATATTATTAATTAAATATAGGAGTGTATATACAGGAATGCATGATCAATGCTGAAAAGGAAGCTAGAGAAGAATATTTATGATTTATGTGTTTATAAAAATATATCTTCCTAATCATGTATTCTCTTTTCTTAATACTTTTTACAATATCATATACTAACAACTATAAACATAGAATTAATTCCTTTATATTCAAGATGACCTAGAAATTCCTCTTTTAAGCGAAGAAGATGCTGGACTCATATCATTTATTTAAGAGAAGCGATCATATAGCAAAATGTTCTTAAAGGAATCCACTAATTCTGTCAGAAACTGTTTAAAGTCACAAGAACTCGCTTGTTCTCGGGCATTACATTCATTAGTCTATTAGTTTTTAGTTAATTTTCTTTACAGCTTTTTAATCTGCATATATTTTGATCATATTATGATATCTTTTAATTCTTCCTTTTTTTTTCTTGATGCGGATTTCCTTTAAAGCAGTGGGACAGCAATGAAGATCGAGTTGCTCTGGTTGGCTTAGGATTTGCATCTATTGCTGGATTTTGGGCCTTACTAAACCTTATTGCGGTAATTTGCATTACCATTTGTGCAGCTTTGATCTTGGCAAGCCTCATTTTAAAGTACTAAAGCAACGAGGTTCCAGTTATAAATTATTTACCTTACCTGTTTTTCTGCTCCTTTATTGTGTTTAGGTCATTGACAGACTCCCTGTGATCCCCAGTGTTCTTGAATTCATTGGGATATTGTTTTCTTGGGTAAGATGATTTGTCATAATCTTTAAAATTAAGTTAATATTTTTCAGAATTTGTTTCTTATAGGTCTGACAATGACTTTTTTCCTCTAGTGGTTTATCTACCGGTATCTCCTATTCAAACCAGACAGGTAAATAACTTGTATTGAGCTACTTTAAATTTCCTTTCGTCTGTTCTTTTCTAATGAAATTCAGTTGATCATTCTGATCAATATAGTCTATTATTATGAATGCCAGTTCACAGTGCCAGTAATATTGTATGTATGTTAAATATATTATAAGCAAACTTAAATATATTCAAATTTGAATTTTAGGGGTCTGTATGGGCTAGCCTGCCTTATACGGCCATGGTTGATTTTCCTGCTCCTTGGTCAACTTAGATAAGTCCTTATTGGACAAGACCAAACTCCATGGGGCCAGTTGAGACCTAAATTGACCTTCTCAGGACCCCTACAATCTTGATAGACTCAATACAGACTTGGTGGATCTACTATGGTAACTCGATGTGATCCTACTTGCCCTAGTGCAATCTTTGTTAGCTCAACCTATGTTAGTCTCAATTGATTTCGATAGTTCTAATTCCCTTAGTTAGCCCCAATTAACTCAAATCTCTTCCTTGGTTTTGGGTGACGCTTACTTAGATCTTTCAATCCTACTTCTTTGGTTGCATATATTTTGAGCTTATTATAAGATCTTTTGATCATTGAACTAGATTTGGTCAACTTTTTTGGACATAATTGACCTTGACTGCATTTAATTGACTCCAGTCTGAACTTTACTAATTTGTTTTTTATTCGATTGACCTAGATAGGTCCTAGTAGCTTACTTGATCTCGATTAATCTATCTCAAACCTAATTAACTTGGTTGAACCAATTAGGCCCATGTTGACTAGTGACTTCAACTAGTTATCATCAAATTAATTGACTTTTTGATTTTCTTAATAGGTTGACTTAGCATATGCAAACTCATATTTTTGTTAATTAAAACAAAGTTAACCTCAATCACTCCTAATTGAATCACCATAAGTTTTCATGATCTAACCCAATCAAATTAAGTCTTTTAGATCAATACCTCCCATCAATTGGTTAGCTTCTCAGCCTCATCAAAACTTGAGCATGTTTAATTTTCTAGTTTGGATAACTTAGCTAGCCCAATTAGTTAATCAAACTCAAATTGTTTAAAATTGCTGCCTTATTTGACCCAAATGGCTAGATGGGGCTTTGAGCCCAAATCAATTTGCTCATTTGGCCCGGCACTTGAGTCAACTGGTCATATCAACTCATTTCAGCCTTGATGAGCAAATCAAGCTTAGACTGAACCCAATGGGCTTTTGGCACAACCAAGTGGTCACCCCCAAGTTTGGTTGAACGACTCCATTGAATTTTTATGGGTATGAACATATGATACGAGTTTTTGCATGACAACCTATCACATTTGAATTGAGCAGAACTTCCCTAGATAGGGTTGTTCTAGCTCTAAAGTAATCGATATATTATCTTGGCCCACTTCATTCTCTCTTTCTCCCCTTTTTTTAAGGCTACAACAACAACAAGCCTTTATCTCATAAGAATCTTTCATCTCCATTGTGTCCTATTAAACATCAAAGTCTCATTTAAAGTCTACCTATACTTTTCTTAACATAAGATGAATCTAATACATCTACTCTTCTAACTATGTCATCGGATGACCCATGCTTTTTGTGACCAAACCATCTAAGATGACTATCTCTAATCTTACTGTCATTGGAGCTACTCCAATATTTTTATGAATATATTCATTTCACATTTTATCTCTAAGAGTAAAGCAACTCATCCTCTCGAGCATCCTCATCTCTGCAACACTTAATTTTATAATTCTCTTTCATTGGCCAAACATTCTTCACCATAAATCATTGTAAGTCTTACCACCATCCAATAAAATTTTCATTTAAGTCTAAGCGATACTTTTCTATCACACAACAAGCCAGATGCATTCCTCCACTTCAATTATCCAACTTGAATTCTACTAAACCATGTCCATCTATTTCACCATTATTTTGAACAATTGATCTCAGATATCTGAAATGTTCACTTTTTTTAGGCTAAGAAGTTAAAATTATGTCTCCTAAATATGGCAAATCTTATATTCAAATAAAGATATGAGTGAAAGGGGTCACATTTTGATATTCTAGGAAGGTTACATGATCGTTCATTATTTTGACCTCGATCAATCATGTTTTTCTTAGTTTGGCTTTCTTTGAAGTAAGTCTTTTTAAATCTATCATGCATGTCTTGAATTCTTCTTTTTTTTTTTTTTTTACGTGAGCTAAAAATGAGTTTCACGTGAAACTTTTTACATTGAATAAATACTTCAAAATCTTACAAAAAAAAATTTTTTTTAAAGAAGAAAATTTCTTATATGCATGAGTTCCTCTTACATTAGGAGAATGAGGAATCTTGGAATCTTTATACCCCATTTTTTATCATTTAAGGAAAATTTTACAATCCTAAATGGGCGCTACTCGCATGAGATTTACAATCGAGGTTTCACTCGTGCTTGTTAAATTACATCATTAGATATCAAATTTTTTTTTTTCCTTCTATTATATGTCTTGACCCAAAAAAAAAAACTAATACCAATTTTCTTTCAAGAGATGAGCCTAATAATCAAGATACTTTGTAGCGAGGGTGCAATTATTCATCTTGAATTTTATAATTTCTCTTATATGAGACAGTTAAATTGGTCATTTCTCCACCCTAAAAATTACTTTCTCTCTATTTTATCATAACATGTAAATTTTCTCCTCCTGATAACAGAGACTAGTTTCACCTATATTTATAGTTGTAGTCGAGCAGAAATAATATAAATATAAAGGAGCAAATGGTCTAATGACTTCTTTGAGTGAGAAAAAAATATATTCTTTTCTTTGTTTTCATAAAATCTTTCCAATTCATATCAAGAAAGTCCTCCCTTTGTTTTGAACATGAAACAACCTTAAAAATCCCTACTTTAGTTGCATGAAGATGTATGAATAGCTATGCATCAACTTAGACATGAGCTATCCCATGATTCTTTTTGAGTAAATCAAAGAGTGCATACTAATTAGGGTAATTTTTTTTAAATTATTTTGTTTAATAACCATCAATATTTATGTATTGTGGAGTCTTTTGTTGAACTAAGCTACCCTTTCTTTGATTTATAAGATCAATTAATTAGTTTAGGCCAGTCTTTGGTATTTACTCTGCTGTATTTACTTGTTGATCCTACTTTTGACTTGAAATGTTGATGATTTTGAGATTTATAGATTGAGTTTTTTTTTTTATTTACTTATAATTTGTTTCTACTATGTGACTAATCCTTATTTATTTATCTATTTATTTATTACAGGGAAGAATTGTACAAAATTATAAAGAATTCCTTATCTGATGTATTGGGACAGTAGCACCTGTTGGCTGAGTGCTATTTTTTTCTTATTAATCCACTATGTATTCTGATACTGAGGGTGTTTTATATATATATATATATATATATATATATATATATATATATATATATATATACTCCTTTCTATATTCTTTTCTTTTAGAAAACATGTCGAAGCATTTTATGGCATGTGATAAGTGATTTTTTAAATAAAAAAAAAAGAAAAAATATTTAAGTATTTTGTACTTGTTTTATTGATCTTGATTAATTTAAATTCTGTGCAAATATGAATAAATAGAAATCATTGGATAATTATGATTAATTATTAATGTTATTTTAAATTTGTTTTATAAAGAAATCATAAAAAATTGTTCATCATAGGATAGAAAATCACCAATGAATGATTTATCAGTGTATTCTCTTGCTAAATGTTTGATTTATTTACTTTCGCTCTAAGTATGCCAAATATGGTTTAAAAAAATATTTTTCTAATAAAATATGGGATGAGCTATTTATAATAAAATTTAAAATAAAAATGAACTGTTAAGTTATTTTTATTTTATTTATTTATTTTGTAAGAATAAATTAGTGATTCAGATGAAAAAGAAAGTATTATATTTTTAATTTTCTAAAATCATTAAAAGATAAAATAATAATTTTTTATGAATAATTTATACAAAGAGATATTAACATAAATGGCCCAAAAGCATTCATGCCAAAAAGACAGCATGAGGGAAATTGATGTTTTTGAATGGTCATTGAAGTTTAGGGTTTCATTCATGAATGCTTAGATGTGATTAGATATTAAATTTTAAGGAATGTATACACATATCATATAATTTTTATGCATTTATATATCTAATATCTAAATTTTAATTTTCATATATATAACATTTTAATCTTCAATATCATATCAAAAATATTATCATTCATCACTTTTAAAAATAAAATATAACCTTTTAAACAAGAAAAATATTAGATAAATAAATATCTATTTTTAAATATTAGATATATAAATACATAAGAATTATATGATATATAAATCTTCTTAAATTTTATTAAAAGACCCACATACAAAAACTCTATAGGATCTTCACCTCAAACATTTGTTGGGATATTTTGATACATTTTCTATCATAATTCTCTTAAAATTATAACACAATTTGAAATTACATGTTTGACTTATTCATCTTGATTCAATTTTTACTTTAAAAAAAAAGAAAATAATTATAATAATTTGGAATACAAAATATCATATTTTAAAGGCATTAATGCATATAAATCTTGGCATAAAATACTTAAAAAATTTACAATAATTTTATAAAGAAAACAATAAAATTTGAAAATACTTAGATGAAATCACACACAAAAATAAATAAATAAATAAATAGTGCCCATTAATGAGTTCATATATGCAACTATAACAGTAAACATGGGGATTTTAGCTGATACAAAACTACATAAAGGATGCATAAACTTCAATTTTAAACATAAAATCACACAAAAAAAGTTTTTTTTAAAAAAAAAAAAAACAATGTGCTATATATATACACAGACACAGAGATATACATACTGTAACACAAGCAGCATGAAACTTAAAGCTGAATCTACATTAAAAAAGAAAAAGAAAGATGACTTGAATCTATAAATTACAGCAATTTGAAAACTAAACTATGCTGACAGAACCTGATCACTTTTAATGCTAATGACAGGTTACAATAATTGAAATCAGCATTGAGCTTCCAACAGCACTGTAATGGCTGCCAGAATAAAATCTACAGGAAGGTGTAATAATATGATTTGAAGATTTCTGTATAATATTTATTTAATATTCTACATCTCAATATTCTCAATCTTAGGTTTTAGGAGGCCATTTTCTATAGTTTGGTTTCCAACTCTTGAAGGTACATTGCTATTTGAAAAAGCTGGGAATCCATTTAAATTCTGATGAGACTGCTGCATGGCACCTGATGAAGCTATTCTATTCATGCTACTGTTGACTGCCTCCTGATGACTGAACTTATCTGATTTTAAAGCCATTGAAGAGAATTTTGCTTCTGCAAATACCAAGGAAACATCAGCTTTGAGAGGAAGAAGATTGATCCAAGTTGTACCTAATGAGTTTGACAAGAATGAGGAAGTAAAGTTCCTTCATAATCACATTCCAAGATCAGGGTTTATTTTAGGGAAATTTACATAGCACACAATTCTTATGTATTTACATATCTAGCACCTAAAATTTGATATTTACAAAAATAGCATTTTTTCTATGCATGAAAGGGCGCACTTCATGTCATGATTATTTCGACAAATTTTACATTGGCTGTCGACTACCTAACGCAACCCTCCACTTTTTGCATCCGGACTTAGGACCGGTAATGAGAATTTGACACATAATAGGACATAATGGAGACGAAGGATTCATGAAGCCGACCCCACCTAGTGGGATTAAGGCTTGTTGTTGTTGTTGTTGTTGTTGTATGAAAGGGCACACTTCACCTTAAAAAAGTTAATGATTATGCTATTTTTGATGTAATATTAAAAATTTAGGTGATATTTATGTACATATGAAAGTTTATGCTTTAGATATGTAAATATACAAGAATTGTGTACTATGCATGTAAATGATGAAGGAAATTTCACCTCAGCCCAAAAATCAATATGCAAAAGTTGCTATAAATCATAAATCAGGATCAGATAATTAAAGATTGTGAGTTAGTAGGTCACTTTAATCCAAAATTATGTGATGCTTTAAGTGAACCGAGATGACAATAGCTGAGATTTCAGTACAACACACGTTTAGGTAAGTGATAATAGTATGTTTCATAAAAAGGGTGTAATGTTTTCTTTGAAAAAATATGAAGAATTCAATTCATCAAAGAAGTCCCATCAAATAGATTTTTTTTCTCTCGATAATCTTCTAATTATAAATATGAAAAATAAGGACCACTACTATAAATATTATTAAGGAAGATTCACATACATAGCACACAATTCTTGTGAATTTTTATATCTAACACCTACATTTTGATGTTTACAAATATAACACTTTTTCTATGCATGGAGAGGTGCATTTCACTTTAAAAAAATTAATGATTGTGCTTTTAGGGGTGTAAATGAGTTGAGCCGGCTCAAACTCGACTCGATAATAAGTCACGAGTCGAGCTTGTTGAGCCACGAGCTCGAGCTTAACATGATCCGGCTCGTTGGCTTATTGAGTCAGCTCGATATATATATATATATATAATTTTATTATTATATGTTCAAAATTATTGTTAACTTTATGTAAAAAATTGTAGTTATTTTGCCGTGTATTTTTTATGCATATCCTCAATTCACGTTTCAATATTTTGGAAGATGAAAAGGTTGTTGCTTTTTCCCATAAAAAGGCTACTGCCTTTTTTGATAAGTTGTTGCTTTGTTTTTTATTTGAATTTTTTTGGGAGAAGGACCGGTCATCACTCACCTTCAGAACTTCCCTTGTTTCAATCAAAATTTCTCCTCCAGGCAATTTCTTAGTCCCTCCAATAGCTCGTGGAGCTCTCGAGCCTAACAATAAGCCAACGAGTCGAGTTCGAGCCTCATTTCTGAATGATGAATCGAGCTCGAGTTCATTGTGACTCGAGCTCGACTCGTTTACACCCCTAATTGTGCTTTATTTTATGTAATATTAAAGATTTAGATGCTATTTATGAAAATGTTAAAGTTTGATGTTAGATATATAAATATATAAGAATTGTGTACTATATATGTAAATCTTACTTATTATCAGAGCTTTGATCATGAAATATCGATTGTTGAATGAATCATTCTAAGATAATGAGAAAACCAAGAGGTTAGAATGAATTGGTGATTTGCATTGACTAATGCTGCTGACAAAAATTGAAAAAAAGAAAATTGAATTACCTTTCGCTGTTCCACAGTTGATAAGTTTAAGGAGGGATTCTCGATAAGCCATCAACACACATTTCTCTTGCTCGACATACACCTCTGTCAAGCTCTGGTTGTAAGGAAGCCTTGAAGGTGGATTAGGTTCCTGCGATGGCATAAACAACATGTCTTGCTCGTCGCACATCAGTGCGAGAGTCCCAGGAGACATAGGCCTTCCAACTTTCTGAGCATCAGCCAAGTCAGAACAAGACTCTTCTGTGCTCATTTTGTCTGCATGTGTGCCGCTGAGTCGATCATCGGCTGATGTTTTCTGAACATCTGCATCCTTCTGACTCTCATCCTTATCACGGCTTGACGAAGCAGGTGAACTTTCTGTTTGTTCCTCCATATCAGGCATCTTCTCCTCATGCATTCTTTTATCTGTACAAGCAGTTCATAGAAGATGAAACATATTAAGATTTTCAGAGATTTAATGAGACTATAAGCAAAGCATAGATGTGATCTAGAAAGAGTTGGAACAATAAATGGAAAGAGGAAAATTACATAAAATGTAGGTCCTGACAAAGTGTGATAAAAACAGATTTGAGAGTAAGAGAACAAGACAGCAATTGACATGGCAGCCTATGTTTGTAAGCTTCCTTTGATATCATTAAAAACATGATCAACAGATTTTGTTTAATAAGTTTCTCAATGTTTAGAAAAAATAATAATTCATATCATTACAATATTGAATCTCTTAACCAATCATTTATAAAACATTGCAAAGGCATGAAAACTCCAAACCCAGTGAATATTAATATGCGAGAATCAATTATTAATTGCTTTGACTTTCTTAAGTTCAACAAATACTCTTTCACAAGACAGAAAATACCTAAAAAAAAAACAAATCACAAATGATGACGCAAACACTTCATCACATTGGCATATACCTTCTTACAATACTTCAAAAAGATCGCTAAATGATCCTTCTAATTTTAAAGTTCAAAAAAAAAAAAAAGATTTGTGGGATGCAGGTAATATTGTGAAATGAGTACTGTCATACCAGCAATTGTCTTGGCAGCCTCTCCTGATACTGCTACCAAAATTCTGCAGAGCTCCTTTACATCCTCTGTGTGGACTATATCAGCCAGTAGTGGCCTAAGAGAAAGAAGGTATGGGTCAACCATTCAAATATGAAAAAACAAATAAAAAAGTAATAGCATGGAAAAAAGATTATCATTAATAGCAACATTGCATGTAACAAAAGTAGAAGTAATACCTATATGAAATTTTAAAAGATCCCAATGAAGTTGAAGACAGATTTGTGGCACGACCTGAAGGGGCAGAAGCAAAAGTAGGCCCCAAAGTCTGCAAATAAGTAAGAAATATAAGCAATATATATATATATATATATATATATATTATTTGATCAGGCAGAAGAAATCTTTTTGAAGAACCAAAATATAAAGATTTGGCATCTTTATTTTCTGTGACATAAATTAGAACAAAAAAACAGAATAAAAAAGTCAAAGAGAAAGCAAAATTTGATTTTTTTTTTTTTTTTTTTTCATATTAAAGCAGAATTTTCTTGAATTTTTTCCTTGGCAACTCAGGAATTTACATGATGCAAATATTTTTTACCAGTTCTGAGATGAAATAAAATTCTAACTGGACAGTCTAGACTTAACAATTACCACCATTTTTTTTTAAGAAATCAGAGCCCTCATCATCTTTGTTGAAGAAAGAGGAGAATGAAACCTAAGCTATTAAAGAACAAAAATTACTGTTAATATTTTAAATCTATCCATACCTGTGGGCATTGTGCAAGCCTGGGAATAGATTGATCCTTAGCTGATAATCCAAAGAAAATATCATTGTTTTTTCTCTTCTTTGATGTAGGTGATGCATAGATGGAAGACCCTATAGCTCTATTCAAGGCAGCATTTGCCGCCTGCTGCATGTAAGTCAAGGCATTTCCATGATCTCCATGGAAAAGGGCCCTCCTCTCTTCACTTCCTTCAAAGTTCTTGCAGTCCATACACTTGCAATTATCCGAGCAGAGAATGTTGGCTTGGAAACACTCACAGTATTTCTTGAGACATCCTGATTTCTTGCAATGGCAGCCCTTATTATGCTTACCTGTTAGAGCAATTTCACATGTGTCTTCCTGCCATAATGACGAAATTTAAGTTTAGAAGCAAACAACCATGAGCAATCATAAATGACAAAAGAAAAACCACAAAAAGGGACTGCTTAAATGGAGCCATATGATTCTTCAACGCAACATCTTTGATTGTTTATTAAACTAAACTACCAAGAGGTAGCATGAAATGGAAGTTATTTATTAGCTTCAGGATACATTTAATGTTGACTGGCCAGGGCTTACCAACAGGCATAAAGGGTGTAAATGACCTCAACAAGAATGAGTCAAATATTTGAACACCTCAAATCATAGATCATCCAGCTACAAAATCACCTCATATATTTGTACACCTCAACAAGAAATCTTGTTTAGGTCTATTCACAAGTTCAAGTTCATTAACAACTAAAAATCTTGTTCAACTTATTTATGATTAAACTGAATACAAACTAAACCAAAAAAAAAACTAAGTTGATGACTAACAAAATCACTGAAAACTTTCTTATTTATGGGTTCAATTTCATGAAAAAAGGCATAGAACATAAAACATGTGGTATCCATGATGTTTAAAATATATTACATGATTTTTAACAGAATAATAAATGTGCAGAAATTATATATATTGCTCAGCTTGAGGGTTAGGGAGGCTTGAGTTAATCAAGAATCAAGATGACAAAGCCTCCTACCCATCCCTAAGGAAGGGAGATAATTCCATCCCATTAAAGTAGAATAGAAACAAGTATTACGCAGGTATGCAAACACACAATATTAACAAAAAGAACTGTCTTCACTCTAGCTTCACTAGATAATACCCATATATATACATATATTAATATATATATATATATTAATTTTGGGGCAGTCATGTATGTTATACTTTTGATTGACCAACTTACCTTTGATTTGATTTCCATCGTCTACCAAGCTAAAGATCAGCTTAAGTAGAAAAGGTGGGCATCCTCTTCTTATAGGATGCATAGCAGAGAACCCTTCCACAAAAAATGATTCAAAATCTTATTTTATAGTTTAATGAGTGGCCAAATAAACTTTTCACCACGGGCTTTTCTTCTTCTCCCATTGTTTATTGATTTTACTAATATCATGCTTCTTCATTTTACTATTCTAGACACAGATATTCTATGGTAGACTTGTCTTTCTTTCGTGGGAATTCTCATGGTTAAAGAATAATCTAAGGGTCATAGGTTACAAAATCTAATTTTTAGCCTTTCCCCCAATTAAAACTTCCTTTTTTTTCTCAGATAAGACAACCTCAGTCAATAAACAGGTACGAGATTGGATATGATAGGCAAGAATAAATATCTTGTTAAGCTCTGAACTATTGTCAACTCCTTTGCCATACTTTTATTTTCATTAAAAAAAGGAACGGAACAAGATATATGTTTGTATGTATATAGTGAAATTGGAGAATAATCTGACATGAAAGGTGAAATAAGCATTGAGCTCATAAAATATTAGTGGACCTTACCCATTATGTACTTTTTGGTAGATGAATGTACATATACTAATATATTGAGCTCAACTTAAGTCTTCAATGTTACACCATCCTAAAGGTGATATCAAAGGCTATGTTTATTAGGCTCAAGTGGTACAAACGACTTGTGACTTTCATGGGCTCTGCCAACATATAACATGGTCGAATAAAATTTAAGGGCAAGCAACTCTCAAACAGACTCCATGCAATTGAGAGCATATAAATGAGACATCACATGACACAACAAAGTCATAATGATAAAATATATAATGAGTTTAAGATCAAATTGATCCCTCAATTATTTATGAAGGACTGATTTAGTCCCAGACTAAACAGGGAGGACGATTTGGTCTGACATTTGATAAGGACAGAGTTGGTCGCTTTCGTTTTAAATTTAATGGAAAGTTGTAAAGAAATAATGAAATACTACAGATTTTGAAATAACAAAAAATAAAAATAAGTAGATAATTAATAAAAACTACCCTCTTCTCATTTTCAATCGATCACTACGGAATAACTTAGTCCGCGATCAAATAGTCAAGACCAATTGGTCTCCTTCCTTCATAAATAGTTGAGGGACCAATTTAATCTTAAACCCAATATATAATTAAAAACATACAATACACTACTCGTAATCTTTATGATTATTTTACACATGCACAAGCATATATGCACATATTGCACATGCATATATTATAGAGTAATTTTTGTAAAATAGATTATAAAAATATCAACTAAGAAAGATGATAAGAAAAAATTATAGGGATGGAAAAATGAAATGAGAAAATGTAAGATAAGATTCATCCGGTGTGTAAACAAGTAAGAAAGAGATAAAACTGTATCAATTTTGTGCCTAACAATCATTTATGAGATGTCCATAGCTTGTTGAAGAAGTTTTAAAGAAAAATATAAAAAAGGGAATTGCAAAGAACACGAAAATGGCAAGTTCAACTTTATGTCCTATCGAGTCTGACTAACCAAGAACATGATAGTAAGCAAAACTTGAAAACCCTTCAAGAGTGTTCGCATTTGATAAATGATAACAAGTTATAAAAAGATTTTTTGAGAAACAAATGAATTATATTTATAATAAGCAAGTAATTGATTAAAGTTCCAACGCTAAAAAAATCATATCTGAGCATCTCCAATATCATAGCATCAAAGTGATGACAACTTCAGGTCCATGTGCAGAGAAAGAAGTGAAGGATGCAAACATAAAGATCAGTAATCACCCAAAGAAACACAGATGCACACAGACCAAAGACCAAGTTCATTATCATCAGCAGCAGAATTTTCCTAACTAAATAGACATTATGAATCACACTTCTTCAAAAGAAATATTACTGTTGTCCATTGACGATATTATAAATCTGAAGCACTTTTACACAGTAAGCACATTAAACAATACTTATTGTTAGGCCACAATAATGCAGCACCACAGGGACATGAACAAGTAATAGTGGGGATTGACATTTTTTAACATTTTTTTATATCTAATCCTATATTGTTTTTAATGAAGGTACTTGGGAACTTCTATGTAATGTTCAATAGACTATTTAAAATTGTTTTATGGTTAACCCTAAGCATCATAAGATTTTGAAAACTCATCTACAATGAATGACTGATTCTCTTTGCTGAATGTATGATGCATTTTGGTGATTTCTGAGCAATTCCCTAATCTTGGTGGTAGACTGATCTCAAAATTTTCTCTTAATTCAGTATTTTCTATATTTTCTTTCTCCAACCTATCCCTTCATTGTATTATAGAGGTGATACAAAGATTGAGGATTGAGGGTCGTCATAAATGTTATACATCTGCTAGGATCTTCCTAGTCCTTTTGTTGATTCAATGTTGAAAAGTGTGATATCTACTCTTATTCCTTTGCATCCAAAACTAAAGGAAAATTACAACTCTTGAAATAGAACAGACGATAAATGCTGTATTTTTAATGTTAATATTGTTTACATGAGCCATTGAGAGCACGTCGCATGGCATATATTTCATGTCTTGACAGCCATCTATTGCATGATGCCTGAATGAGAATTCTTTTCTTCTCCCTCAGGAGCCATATTTCTATAACTTCTGCTTAAAAAATCATATTTAGCAAGCCAAGAAAATTATTTCGGAGATTTTTTTCATCTTTTATGGTAATTTGGCCTTTTTATCTCTTCGCATGTCATCTTCTGACCCTAATCCTTTCCTGGATCAGTAAGTCAACAAAAAACACTCATAATTAAGCCTATAGGCAAAAAACATAAATGTAGCATATGCCTTAGAAACACTACAAGTCAATTTGCATCTATAGAAACAGCCTATATTCTAATTACCTAAACTGAAGGATTAACAACCACAGAAATATGGACAAAAGCAAATAGACAAAAATAGATCCATAGTTCTAAAATACCTCAACATCAACTAATGTAACAAGCCACAAAAATATCACTATGTGCATAGAAATGATTGAAAGCATACCCTGACATCACGAATTGGGCTATTGCCAATCTTAGGTCTGAAGGCAGTGGGATTGCGCTCTAGAGTGGCTTCAACTGCCTCTTGTCTAGCAGCTTCATTTTCAACATTGTTAAAACAATTTCAGTTGCAACCATCGCAATAAACTCCAGATGCAAAACACTCATATACCTACAAGTGGATTGTTAAAATTAATGTAAAAAGATAGTAAAAAAGGTTAAAAATAAATGTTAAATCTGACAATGATTGCATTGCTACGTGCATTTTGTGTAAGGAACCAAGATTATTAAAAGCATAATCAATATAAGATGAGTTATAAAGCTTGCATTTAAAAATTATATTTCAAAAAGAAAAGCATCCCATGATACAAATATAATCGAGAATAAGAAAAAAAAATTCAAGCAGAGCTCCACTAGCAATAGTTTTTAATCATTTTTTCCTATGAAGAAATCAACAATTTTATGCATATACTTATTTCATTAAATAATCAATGAGTGAACCATTCATATCTAGTATTTTTCGTTGATGAATTTTACACAGTCAAAATATATAGAAAAGTTCTATAAAATACATCTCTTTTTTTTGGACAATTGAGTAAATTTAATCGCAAACTCATACATACAATGTATATATATGGGCTTGAATCTAAGACCACTTGGTTGAAAGACTAAGGAGCCGCAATGCCATTTGACTACTACGTTCGGGCTGTGTTTTAGCTACGTTTTGAAAAACTTGTGGTGGGATCAGAAAGTTACATTTTTCAACTTAACTTGGCTACTGCTTGCGATCGAAAGTTCGGGTTTGACTTTAAAAAAAAAAAATTTTATACCGGTAACTTACCATAGCATCTTGATGCTTTTTCATACAGTTGCAGCTGTCCCAAATGGACCCTAAGCTCTAAATCACTAAGCTAAGGTGCCTTGCATGGTAAAATACATGTCAAACCACAAAATATTAGTATTTTGACTGATAACTACCTAGTCATGAGATACCGAGATTAACATCAAACCATAATAAAAAAGAACAAATCATTTTCTGTCCTCAGAATGAATCCAAATTTTGGAATTCAGTTATCCCCCTTTTTGTCTAAGGATCTGAAAATGGAAGCTCAAAATGATAATATAAGCATGTGTCAGCAGATTCGTCAATCAAAAAAATAATAATAACAATAATAACAATAATTTATCTTTGAATGGTGTTAGAATAAATTTATGACTTGACTGCACGAGCAAGCTGATTATCCTGCTCAATGTCTAATGTACCAAGATAACTCTTCCACCAAACCAAAAATGGAATTCAGTTCAAGGCCATAGTATGCAATTTCAACTGCTGATACAAAAGTAGCACCACATCAAACATTAAATAACAATGCAGTTCATTGCAAGACAACAAAGATGGCTAGAAAAGAAGAAATGAACAGAAAAAAGACTAATAAGAAACTATAAATTCTTTAATAGTGATCTCCTACATATGCTGCATATGAAAACTTATAAACCATTACTTCACTGAATAAAGAAATTTAAAGCATTAAAAATAAATAATGCAGTCAATTCAACTTACAGCTTCAAACATCGTGAGTGTTTGCAGTTGCAGTTCTTCTTTCTTGTTGGCGTGCCTTCTTTCATCTCAAATAAAGGCTTTGGCCTTGTTTGTGGGGACTCAGCTTTTCTGAAAATGACAGAAGGACTAGTAAAAGTTAAAACATGAATATTAGCACAGATTTGAAAACAATGTGAAACACAAGTTGCATGGAGATTGAAGAACTGATGTGAAAGAAAGTAAAAACTGGATGAATAGAGCCAACAATTATACTATTCGGAATCAGAAAATTGAAACACAACCTCAATGCTGCTGCTTTTTTCCATGGTAACAGAAAGTCGATCTAGGAACTCGTTTAAGTGAAAGAAGGCACCAACAACTAATAGGACAGCCGCCGTGTAAACAGAAAAACAGATACAAGTGTTATGAATCGAAACCACCAACTAATTTCGGTGCCCAATGGCAGTGAATCCATAAAAGTTCAACTGAAAGGCTTAGATGAAGACTCGTTCCTTGACTGAGTAATCCAAATTCAAAACTTCTATTTGATGCACATCAATGTTTCTTAGCAGATAATAATGCGAACTTTATAACCACAAATTAAGTTCTAGGCCCGGTAACTAGTATTAGAAGAAGAATCTGAAATGACCTGGATTCCAAATCTCCACTACCAAATTCAAATTTGACGACTCGGTCAAAAGTAGAAACAAGGGGCAACTAAATCCTCTCGAAGAATAAATGAAGCAATTTCATCATAAAAAACGAAAGAAAAAAAAAGTTTTCTTGCAAAACAAGATAAAACGCATCTCAGAAACTATCGGAATAGAAATTTGTAAGCAAAATTTGATGAAATTTTGAAATCTGCGAAGCTCACATGGACGCAGGAATCGAAGGCCGTGCGATAGACAGCGACGGGGCAAGCATCTGGTTATGCTGCTGCTGTTGCTGCGCAGGCGGCGGCAACGGTGACTGCTCGAAGGGGACTGAAACCACCGGTGACGCCGGTGCCTGCGTCCTGCAATTAGCCGGCGTGAAATCCAGCTGCCTCACGAGCTTCCTGGGAGGAAAATCCGACAGCCCCGACGAAGCGGATTTAGTGCCTTGCTCCATCAGAGCCGCCGAATCGACCGACGGAAAGATAATCAAGTGCAGACTTGCGACAACGTCCAAAGGCCTCAGTCCCGCGCTGAACACCCGTGGCTCCACATCCACGCAAAGTACTTGTCCTGATTTGAGAACTTCTGGATCCAGCGGAGCTCGACCAAGGGATCGCCGAAGATAGCTGGAGCGGTCGGCGGGAATCGAGAGAATGGCGGGGGATAAATCCCCGCCAAAGAGAAATCACGCTATGGAGATCCGGCGAGGGAAAGAATGTACGGAGAAGGGAAGGAAGATTGGAAGAGGACTATGAAAGAGCGACCTGTAACCCTTTTTATGTCTGACTCTTTGAGCGCTGCGGGAAAAAAATTTGAGAAGAGGGGGAAGGAGAGCGGAAGAGGGATACAGACTCTCCCTCTCTCTCTCTCTCTCTCTCTCTCTCTACTTTTGAAATCAAATTGGGATCGGACGGCGAAGAGAACGAAAACAAATCCTGCGGCTCAAATTCATAGGCATTGGCGTCTTGAAATATCGGCCGTAGGATCCAACTTGGGAAGTAGACTGGGACTTGCTTAGGATCTGTTTTGAACAGTTTTAAATTATTTTTATTATTTTCTTTTCCGGATATTTTTTTATGATTTTATTTAATTATGATGTAATTATTATTGATCAATTCTTTAAAAGGTTATAAGATCAAATATGGATATTGCAGAAATATTTTAATTAAAAAATTTTGAAATTTGAATTTAATTGAATGTATAGTTGAGGCCAACATTTTGACAAAAAAAAAAGTCTAAAATTGGTATTATTATATGAATAATATGATCATTGAATTTTGTGAGATTAAAGCCAAGCTAGAGCATCCTGAGAAAAATCTAAAGAGCTTAATTTCATTTAATTATGATGATATTAAAGTAATTAAATAATAAAAGAAGAATTTTGATGTAAAATGTCATTATAAAATTTTATACATCTATTATTTACATGAGGGAAAGAAAAAAAATGAAGAGAGCTCAGAAAACCAAAAAAATTTAAAACTCAATTTGATAATCGACATCAATAATCACAAACACTAATCATCATCTGACTGTCATAGCTCAACTGTCATAACCTCGTCTTTTTCACTTAATCATTGCCTTAAATGTCACAACTTTATCATAATCATCTAATTGATGCAGCCTAATTGTTGTCACGCAATTGTCATTAATCAATCACCCTTCTCTAATCATCATCTTAAATATTAACATTCATCGACTAACTTTCACTGTATGCTCGTTATAATCACCCTTCATTTTATCTCCAATAATATCCATCACATTCATAAACAAAACTTAAGTGCTCCTCAACGTCATTAGCTATGATCCCCATCGTAAGCCATTGACTCTAACCCTTAACCTCACTTCGAACATAATGTATCGTGCCCTATATCCTAAATCAACGCCCAAACCCAGATTTTGACCTCAACCCTAACCCTACATCTTCATGTTATTCTCACAATCTACATCATCACTTAATCAAATCAATTTGAAAATCTTTAAGTTGTATACTTGGAAATCAAAATCATAAAATCGTGATGATAAATAGCATTCAAAAACACCTGAAAAATATGATTGAAGAACGAAAACTTTTCGAGAAATCAAGATCAAATCAAATCTAACTAAAGATTAAAAGAAATTCCACTAACTTGACTTTAAATTAAAATGATTTTACTCAAGTCTCTTGAAGAAGAATCCCCTTGAAAGAACTTAAAGATGAGAACAAAAGAGAAGAGATCTTGAACACTTGAATCATATAGGGCACAACAGATTTAGTTTTGTGAAGGGTCGACTAAGAGTTGATTATTGGCAAAAGATATTGAAATCACTCAACAACAACAACAAGCCTTAATCCCACTAGGTGGGGTCGGCTACATGAATCCTTCGTCTCCATTGTGTCCTATTATGTGTCAAATTCTCATTTAATTCAAGTATACTAAGAACATTTTTTATACATCTTAACCAAGTCTTTTTAGGTCTACCTCTACCTTTCTTAATATAAGGCAAATCTAATGCATCTACTCTCTTAATCGGGTCATCGGACGGCTGACGCTTTATGTGGCCAAACCATCTAAGGCGACTCTCCCTAATCTTATCTACCACTGGAGCTACTCTAACTTTTTCCCGAACATACTCATTTTGCATTCTATCTCTAAGGGTAAAGCCACTCATCCACTTGAGCATCCTCATCTCTGTAACACTTAACTTAGTCTTATGTTTCTCTCTTATTGGCCAACATTCTCGCACCATAAGTCACAGGTGTCTTACCACCATCTTATAAAATTTTTCCTTAAGTTTAAGTGGAACTTTTCTATCACATAATAGGCCAGATGCATTCCTCCACTTCAACCATCCAACTTGAATTCTACTAATAATATCTCCATCTATTTCACCATCATTTTGAACAATAGAGCCTAAATATCTGAATCGCTCACTCTTATTAATGACTTTATCACCTAAAGTCACAACACTACCACTAAAACTTCTACAACTAAATTACACTCCATATATTCAGTTTTAGATCTACTTAAACGAAAACCTTTAGACTCTAAAGTTGACCTCCATAATTCAAGTTTCTGTTGAACTCCCTCTCTAGTCTTATCAACAAGAAGAATGTCATCAGCAAAAAGCATACACCAAGGTACATCTTCTTGTAAATGCCTCGTAAGAACATCCATAACTAAAGTAAAAAAGATAAGGGATTAAAGTTGATCCTTGATGTGATCCAATTGAAATAGGAAAATATTTTATCAATCCTCCTTGTGTTTGGACACAAGTATCAGCTCTAGTATACATATCCTTAATGACTTGAATATAGTCAATATTAACTCCTTTCTGTTCTAGAACTCTCCAAAGAACATCTCTTGAGACTTTATCATAAGCTTTCTCTAAATCAATAAATATCATATGTAGATCCTTCTTATTTTCTCTATGCTTCTCCATCAAATCTCTTAACAAATGTATAGCATCCATAGTAGATCTACCTGGCATGAAACCAAACTGATTGTGAGAAACTTTTGTATCACATCGTAACCTATGCTCAATTACTCTCTCCCATAATTTTAATGTATGACACATTAACTTAATTCCTCTATAATTTGCACACTCTTGTGCATCACCTTTATTCTTAAATATATGAACCAATACTGCACAGTACATATATGTGTCTTTAAAATAATATTAAAAAGATTTGTAAGCCAAGAAATTCCTTGATCTCCTAAACATTTTCACACTTCTATTGGAATATTATCCGGTCCTACTGCTTTTCCACATTTCATTTTCTTTAAAGTTTCACTAACTTCAGATTTACTAATACGATGATAAAAATAAAATTCTCTATTTTTATTTAGGGTATTAAGGTTGCTAAAATCAATCGTACTTTCAGATCCTTCATTGAAAAGTTTATTAAAATACCTCATCCACCTATTTTCAATATCTTTTTCTAAGAAAAGCACTTTATTATTTTCATCCTTAATACTCTTCACTTGAACTATATCTTTACTTCTCCTATCTCTTTGGTTGGCTAACTTATACATACATCTTCCACCTTCTTTGGTATCTAATCTATTATATAAATCACTAAAAGTTAAATTTTTTGCATCATATATTGCTTTCTTAGAATCTCTACAGGCCATTTTATATCTTTCCCAATTCTTCGAGTTTTTACATCTAAACTAAGTTTTATAACAATGCTTCTTATTTCTTATCTTTTCTTACACACTCTGATATTCTTATTAAAAGAAGCTTTTTCTTTTGATTCGCCAAGCACATCTTTAGCAACTTGTTTAATTTGATGATATTTTTCCCACATAATGTTAGCTTCCATGAACATCTCAAACTCTAATTTCTTGTAGCTTACTCTTAAAAATATTTTTATTTATGTTCTTTAAGTGTCCCCATCTAATCTAGGATAATAATTTAGTTTATTTTTCTCTTACAACCTTTCATCTTAAAATCTAAAACTAATCGATGTTGGGTACTTAAAATTTCACTTGGAATGACCTTACAATCTTTACAATCTAAATGATCTATTTTTCTTATCAAAAAATGATCAATCTGTGTTTTACTAGATCCATTTTTATAAGTAATAATATGTTCATCTCTTTTCTTAAATAAAGTATTAGCAACTATAAAATCATAAGCTAAGGCAAAATCTAATATAGTCCTACATTCTTCATTAGTCACTCCAAATCCATAACCACCATGAATACTTTTAAAATATTCTACCACTCTACCAACATGTCCATTTAAATCTCTCCCAATAAATACTTTTTCTTCAAGAGGTATCTTTTGTATTAATCTCTCTATTTCATTCCAAAATTTTTTTTTTGAGCTTACCTCCAAACCTACTTGAGGAGCATAGACACTTATAACATTGATAATCTTAGTATCAACAATAATCTTTAAAGCTATAATTCTATCTCCACATCTATTAATACTTGTAACATTATCCTTCAAACTTTTATCTATAATCACACCTACACCATTTCTAGTTCAACTTTTATCTGAATACCAAAGTTTAAAACCTAATTTATCAATCTCCTTGGCCTTCTCACCAACCCATTTAGTTTCTTGAACACATAAAATATTTATCTTTCTATGAACCATAATATCTATTAATTTCATTATTAATTTACGTAAGTACCTATATTCCAAGATCCTAACCTAATTCTAGTTTCATGGACTAACTTCTTTGCCCGCATCCATTCATAATGTGGGAACCTTTGCTTATTTAACATTGCACCGGCCGACGCAAAGAAGCACATTTTTCATCAGTATTCAAGCCATACACAAGCCGCTTGAGGGACGCAAGATAACACAATGATTTAAATGATTCATGTCATGATTATTTCGATAAATTTTACGCTGTTGTCGACTACCTAACGCAACCCTCCACTTTTTGCATCCGGACTTAGGACCGGCAATGGTAGTGTTAATCAAAAGAAAGATAAAACATAAGGGAAAATCAAGAGGAAAAAAAAGATTATGGAAGTGACTTAATTTTGAAATTCAAAGCACCTTGATTTGAATTTGAATCAAATCAAATTCCATAAGCATGTGGTTGGTCAAAACATTGGAGGGAAGAGACTTCAATGCACTTAACATAATAAAACAATCATTAATTAATCATGAAACTAATTAAGAAATGAATTTGAATAAATTGAAATAAAATACATCCAATATTTCTTTATGTAAGGGATGGCCAAGACTTGCCATGCATGAATCAATCTCCAATTAATGTTATTTAATTATTTACAAATCAAGGAAGTTTAATTAAGATAAATTTTTAAATTTAAACTCAATTTAATTTAAATAAAAATAATAAGAGGGATGGCCATATAAAAATTACCAAAAACAAATATTTAAACAAGGAAAATACATTAAATCCATATTCACTTGATTCTAAATTTGAATTAAATCAAATCAATTCAAATAAAACCAAATTAAATCAATTAGAATAAATGAGGAGGTAGACCATATATTTCCAAAAATAAATAAAATACATATGAAAATAATTTATAGCATTATTCAAATTTTGAAATTCAAAGAAGTTTTAATTTTTTTTAAAATATTAAATAAGAAAAGTAATATAGCAATATTTTAAATAAATAAAATAAAATATTTCATATAAAAATAATAAAAAATTTAGCTGAATATGAAAAAATATATAAAAATTAAATAAAATTATTAATATGAGAGAGAACTTACCATGAGTAAATCAAAACCTTATCATTCGACAAGTTAAATCAAAACATTTAAACACAATCAAAGTAAATTTAAGAATAATCTTACTTGAATGAAGTTGAAAAAGGAAATAACACATGACAATAATATGAAATTGAAATTCAAATTATTTAATTTGAATCAAATTAATTGAAATAGGCAATAAGAGTGGATGACCCAAGCATGGTGAAAATTTGAATTAAATACAAATCAATTTACTAAATATTAATAGATAATTATGAAAGCATTTAAGGAACCATTTTGAATTAAATTAAAATAATTTGAATAAAAAGGAGAAGACAACCAAGGCTTTCTATAAGTGGAGATATCATGAATTAATTACAAATCAATCAACAAGATAATTAAGAAATTATTTAAGAAGTTATTTCAAAATTTAAACAATAATTCAAACTTTATTTGAATCAATAAGGGGGTTACCTAAATATTTTTTAAAATTGGGATTTTGAAAAAAAAAAGGAAACAATGCACATCAAATCAAACTTAAATTTAAAGTAAATCAAATACATAAAATTAAATCTAATTAATTTAAATCATTTCCATAGGTGGAGAAAAGGATTTTGGAAATAAATTAATGCATTATTTAAATTTAAACTTTAAAATATATAAAAATAAAAATAATTAATTATGTAATTTAATGAATTAAATCAAAATATTCTATAAAAAATCAATGTGAATTTTAGTCATGGCATGATGGATTAATCAAAATAAATGCAAAATGTTGATAGGAGAGAGAAATAAATAAATTGAAGATCATGAAAGGATAATTGCATTATTTAAGAGAATAATTCATATCATGCTCAAATTAAATGAATAATTAATAAATAAATTATAGAAATTAAGTAATGCAATATTAAATAAATTTAATTTAGTTTAAGGTGCAGTGGATAAATGATTAATTTGTGCAAGGAACCAAGTTATTCAAAAAAATATATAATTTCATGATTTTTTAAAATAATGCACAAAATAACAACAGATATTTCAAAAAATAAAATATATAAAATTAAATTAATTTTACAATTATTATTAATTTTGTGAGCTCTATTTATCATTTCATGCAAGTCCAAGAAAATTTCCTATAAATCCAAGTCCAAATTGAATTGGTCTTCCCAAGCTGATCGATCAAGCTAGGTTAAGTGATTTTCTTGAAAATGCACTAAGATAAATATTAGTGATTTTAAGTAAATATCTACTACGAACAAAATCTCAAATTTATAATGATAGTTATAAAGATTTATATGAATATGTATCATGCAACCAAAAAAATGCAATTTCAAATTCATTATGCAACAACTTTGTTGACCCTCTTTGGTATCCCATTTTTTTGGAATAAAAAATAATACTAAGGATGAAACTGGGGTTTGAAGGCCTCATCACACTCATCAGGGCGTAACGAGATAAAATTTGACTATGGTATCACAGGATATCACTCGCTCGCTCATCAGGGCGTACCGAGTAAGCCACTATCTGTTAGATGTCGCACCCCATATGCCAAAATTTAAAATATTTGTATCTATATTTGCTTTATTGCAGGTGATTGAAGGCCTCGTTATGCTCATCGTGTAAGTGAAGTCTGAAGTTTTAAAACACCAACCGCCATGCTAATCGAGCTTGACGATAAGCTAAAACACTTAATGCAGCTCATGCGACGACGCCGGAGCCAAAAATTTTGCCAAATTTTGGGACTTAACAAAAAAAGTATATAAAATATAAAGTCCTAAAGAAATGGAGTGGAAATTAAATATAAATGAAATGAAAATGAATTTGAAAGAGACTTTAGCACAAATAAAATTAAAAATCATATTTCAAATAAGAAAATAGAGATCAAACTCAAGTGAACCTATAAAATTTGAAATAAATTTGAATTCCTTTTATATACATCACAAATGACTTAAAATAAATTTGAAGTTTAATTTTTAAATAAATAGGGAATTTGATATGAAATGTGAACATTCATTAAATGATAAAATTAGAGAGACTTGAAACTTTCTTACTGGTGAACTTCGTACATATAAACTTATATGAATACAACTGTATGAAGTATGTCCTCACACATATCTTATAGCAGTCACTCATTTGGGTCAAATATTTCAAAATACATGCAAATGCTTGAATGAAAATAAATTCATTACCTATATCTAAAATGAATATATTTTTATTCAAAGCTTGTACAAACTTTCAAATATTCACCACTGAATCTGCAACTCTTTATACAAGCAGACAGAAGGCGATACTAAATCCAATTCTATAAAAATGATAGGGATTTCTTTGATCAAAAATTAAGAAATTTCATTTTAATTATAATTTTCAAAATCAATGATTCCACTAGTTATATGAAATTTCCTATACTATAAATTCCTACATGTGCTCGAAAATAGAGATTTCAAGTGCAAATTTTAATGTCTAAAAAAGCTGCACAGACTAAATTAGAATGTATTAAATATTAATCTGAAAAATTTAATAAGATATTAGATAAATTCACAACGCCTGCTTAGCCACCGGATCTGCAACTCTTTGTACAAACAGACAGAAGATAATATTAAATCAAAATCTACAGAAATCATAGAGCTTCTTTTGATCAAAAATTAAGGAATTTTATTTTAATTATGATTTTCAAAGTCAAGGAAATCACTAATTAGGTAAAGTTATCTAAGCTATAAACACTTGCATGTGCTCGGACATAAGGATTTCAAGTACAAATTTTAATGTATGAAAAGGCTGCGCAGACTAAAGTTGGAGTTAAATGACAAATCTGAAATCAAAGCTCATAATTCAAACATAAAATTACCTAAAATTACTATACACTTGCATGTGCTCCGACACTATGTTGAATGCCTAAATTTAAGTGTCTGAGGATGCTGCGAGGGTTACTTCCTGGTTTAGTTTTAGGACTGGGTCCAGGTTAACAAAACCTAAAAACGTATAATAAGAGTTTCAAATCAGTGAAATATCTGAGAAACTGATTATATCAGGTAATAGTAGATGTAATCCTCTATTAACAGCTAAACAGAGTTGACATAATCTAAAGCTTTTAGGCATATTCAAATTAATTAATTTTTCAAATCAAATTAAGTAGCAATCTGAAACTGCTTAAATGAAACTCTATCATTAAAAACTTAAATCAAACTCAATCTACCCACCTTCCGCAACTATTTATCGAGGATGATAAATTAAAAAAACTCTAGCTCATAAAGGAGCCAATGTCAAATCAAGTGTTCTGCTATGTTCACTCTCAATCAATCTCACACAAGTAAGACGTTTGTCCTCGACATGTGGCCAAGAGGCTCCATGATGAACTCCATGATGAGAGTCCTTTGATCGTGGTTTGGCGCCGCTCTATTATATTACGATCAATGCAGAGCCGTATGCTCCCCAATGGCTCTACCCTTTGAGTTGTGAATCATAGAGTATACTTGATAGAACAAACATCCCTCTGTCAGCTAAGGTAGACTTAAGTCTGTCTCGTTAGACAAACACCACCCCAAGTCTACAAGAATTTCTTGGACGCCGTAACTCATGTGTTGCTGATGAGGATCCTTCTGTTAGGTTGGGTCGACTACCTCCTCCACCAAAGATTAAGGATCGTACGCCTGATGACTAAACCATGGGATCGCACATCATCATTCCCCCAACCATCCGGTTTAAGCTTAAATGATGAATTTCATAATCTAAATTATGAAACTATATATTGCTACTATACGATATGCATCTAGCGATCTAACGACTAGCCTTAATCGAAAGTGTAGAAAAATATAGGGGCTTGCGCCTATGGGAAACTTGGAACCAGATCTAAAGTCATCACCAGATGAGAACGAAATCTCTGGGTAGTGTCTTATTTACTATTCTATCTGCCTTCTGAAAATTACACCGACACTTCAAATCATATTATCTTCAATTCAATTCAATATTAATAAAAATTGTTGAGAGTTTGGCGGCGAATTTTCGGAGCCCACAAACTTGAAGATGTATCATGCAACCAACAAATTGACTTATATGAGGAGAATTTGCATTTCTCTTGGAAGAAAATGATTTTGTTCTTTAAAGCACTCAATTCCATCATAATAGTCAAAATAATTTCATCTAAAGTTGTATCAAAGTGATTGTACAAAGCTAAAAATTTTCTTACTAAGTTGCTTGAACAAGTTTTCTATGATCCTCCAATTAAGTTGGACTTTGGAAACTTTTTGGGTATCTTCGACATTTTAAATTTCATGCTATCCCAGAAGAAAAGTAATGTTTTCTTTAAAAGCTTCCAAATATTTGAGTAAAGGCACTAAAACTTTCATAATTGAAAGTTTTGAAGTGAGTATCTCAATAGATCATCTTATATAGGGCTCGTTTGGCTGAGCTTTTACTTTTTAAAAAAATCTGTTTAAAATAGTTTTCAAAAATGCTCTTTTAAAACAATATATAAACATTATTCTTAAAAGAGAGGAAATTGATGTTTTCTAAAAAGTGTAGAAAAATCAAATAGGTTTTAAAATTATTAATGCATTTTGTAGAACGCGACGTAGAAAAAACACGGAAACAAACGAAGTCATTGTTTTTGAGATCAACGCCCTTTTCTACATGCTTTGAACTAGTAACTATATTCATGCACTAACCACCAACTACATAATGAATTAGGGAGCCAACTAATCAATTTGCTTCATAAGTTAATAGCTAATTAGAGACATAAATAATATTACTAATAAACTTTTTTTATACTTTACATCCAATGCAAACAAGATGAAGAGGAAGTAAAACTAATATATTTTATTAAAGAGATTTTCTTGAGAAGTTCAATTACAATAGATAATTGAACAATTTTATCCTTCTCATCCCCATTAATCATATTTTTGATATTCTATAAGAAAAATGAGGATGAAAATTCATCTATACTATTCCTCACTTCCCACTCTTCATTAATTTTCAATAGCATTATAATAAGTTCCTTAGTTGAAGCTTATTTTCTCTATTCAAGGTAAGTCATTCTCTTAAAAAGAATTAACTTACTTAAGGCTTCATTTGGTTAACCTTTTCGGATTCCTGAAAAGCTGGTTTAAAAGTATTTCCTGAAAATTTATTTGTCTTTTGCTTTTTGAAAAGGGGCTAAAACAGAACTTTCAGTGAGATGGAGCTAAAACGCAGTTTCAAAAAGCACACTATTTAAACGAGTATCAAAATCAGAAATTCTCGTTTTAAAACGCAAAACGCACTAAAAAAGCCCTCCCAAACGAAACCTTTCTTGAGTCAAAGATCACAGACACTTTTATTCGTACCTTTCTTGAGTCATATTTCTACAATTCTAGAGGTTGTCAACTAATTTTTTGCATCAAGAAACCAAGCAATAGCAGCAAAAAAAGTTATTACGGAGGACTCATACTCATAGTGGAGTCCAAGACTATGTCAAAATTAACTATGGTCCTCTATAAATTATCTCTATCTGCTACGCGAGGAGAGGAGCTGTGGTTTTTCTTATCAACCTGCAGCTTTCTAGTTAAGCTATGCCTTGCATTCCTGCTTCTTCTTTTAGCGAAATTCAATCAATTATAAGCCATTCGCCTCCTAGGAAATCATTCAACTAAATCAAAGGACAATAGAGTTATCGGAGGAGAGCTATATTATCTAGCAGAAAGAATTTTTTTAATGACAAGAACACAAAAGAATTTCTGCAACAATGATATCTAGTTTCCTACAAACCATGGCGGTGGTTGAAATTACCAAAATTTGAGAATGAACAACATCTATCTATTGCACAAAGTAAGATTCTTCTCTTCATAATTGCACTCGAATCCATTGGGAAGCAAGTCTTGTGATTGTTTATATTGAGAATTTTTGAATGTGATCTCATATATGAATTTAATTATACATTATACGTTATCTTATTTTTAAACCTATTAATTTTATGATCAAATAAAGATTAATTAATTTTGGACTTTTGAGTCATCTTATTAATTTTGTATTAAATTATCATCAGTAAAGACAAAATGTTTTATTTTATTTTAATGATGGGTTAAAATAAAATGAAATGCACTCAAGATATAGAATTCCCCCATTCTAAAGTGGGTTCTTATTTTCCTCACATCCCATCTGGTTAAAATAAGATTCTCTCTCTCTCAAGAACACCCTTTAAGAAGTTTCAAAATTTTCGACAAATTTCTATGGATTCAAGTACGCTTATGATCGAATCTTCTTGATGATTTGATATGAGATCCGAAAAAAGATAAATTTATTCTATCTTCATATGTTTCTAACAGTTCAGTCTTACATATATTATAATTCTTATATATTTTTTTTAATTTTTCACTCATCGGCAAGTAATTTCATAAGAGTTTTTATTATTATTCGATCTTGTAATGGTTTAGAACTTCATTCTTTCAAACTATTTGGTGTCAACATGACTCATTTTTCATATAACAAGTGCTTTTTAAGCTTTTGCTAAATACATTTTTTTATAGCTTAAAATATTGATCCAAGCTTTAAATAATAGAAGGAGAGCCTAGAACATAGAATCATTTGAACTTGAAATCTTATACTATTCTCAATCTAATAAAGTCTTAAAGTTTATCTCATATATTCTCTTTCTCTCACTAGTTTTTTTTCCCTTTTTTTCTTTTGTTATTCTTGTTAGTAAGATTTTAATATTATCTATAGATAAATTTGAATCAAATAAATTTAGCATTTATCATAGCTCAATAGAACACTCTATACATTGAAAAATGAATGCCTTGTAATCTATTTATATTATCAAATAAAGTATACGTTCATGCTTTTAGCTCAACTTCATGCATTCAATGGGATATAAAATCTTTTGTCGACTGGGGCTATTCTAAAATTAGCCAGTGGGTTGACTTTCATTATGAGTCTATGAATAATAATTGAATGAAGTAAGAAATTGTTGACGATAAATATGTTTTAGTCAAATAAGGTCAATTGTCCACATTGATTAAATACATTTTCTTAAAAGCATTTTAGCTCATGATCCATCCAAATGATAAAATAATATGATATTAACTATTAAAGTCATTAGTCCACTCTTAAACCCTTCTTAAACATATATTATAATCTCTTAGTTACGCAATTAGGAGAAAGTAAATATTTTTAACCTTAATAAAAAGTGTTCCTACACAACAAAATTAATCTGTTATTTGCTTCAATAAAAAAAATATCACAATTATATTAATTAACTTGAATATATTTATTATTTTTTTGTAGTATTTAAAATAAAAAATACAAATTTATAAAAATAAAATAATAAAGGGGTATTTATATATATAACACATATTTGTTTACATATTTATATATTTAATATTTATATAAATAGCAATTAAATAGTTTAATTATTAATATTTTAAAATAAAATGTATATTTTTAAGCATAAAAAAAATATATTATATTTATAAAATTTAAATTTATAGGAGAGATATGTAAATATATAAGAATTATATGTTAAGTATAATCTTCGAATACACACATATTTAACAAACCGGCGAAAATAGGGACCTGAAGGCTTTGACGGACCCTCGACCTGCGAAGGAGAAGAGGAGCTCGTTAGAGAGAAGAGGCGAAGGAGAACGAGTGAAAGCCCTAATTTCTTTCTTTACTTTGTCCACCCCCTCTTCGATCTTTGTCCTAGCCATGGCCACCACTGTGATCCCGCCGACAGCCCCAGGCGGCGCCTCCGGCGATGCCCTGGATGATGACGGCTTTGTTGAATACATCCCAGTGAAGAAGCGCCGAGCTATGGAGGCGCAAAAGATCCTACAGCGAAAGGGTCGGCTCTCTTCTTCTTCATCCGCCGCCGGTGCCCCCTCCTCCTCCGATGATCCCACGGCATCCCTTCCCCCGCCTGAAGCCAAGCCGAGCCTTCTTGTCAAGGCCACCCAACTCAAGCGAGACCTCCCGGAGATCAGCCTCGCCGAGCAGCTTGTCCAGCAAGAGAAGGAGATGATTGAGCACCTCTCTGATCGAAAAACCCTAATGTCAGTTCGCGAGCTCGCCAAGGGAATCACCTACACGGATCCCATTCCCACTGGCTGGAAACCCCCCGCCGCAATTCGCCGCATGTCTGCCCGCCAGGCCGATGCCATCCGCCGCCAGTGGCACATTCTTGTCGAGGGCGATGACGTCCCACCGCCTATTAAGAACTTTAAGGATATGCGACTCCCTGAGCCCATTTTAAGGAAGCTAAAGGAGAAGGGCATCGTTCAGCCAACCCCAATCCAAGTGCAGGGGCTGCCGCTGGTCCTCTCAGGTCGGGATATGATTGGAATTGCTTTTACTGGATCGGGGAAGACGCTTGTGTTTGTGCTTCCCTTGATAATGGTGGCACTGCAGGAAGAGCTGACGATGCCGATTGTGCCTGGGGAAGGGCCGTTTGGGCTTATAGTGTGCCCCTCCAGGGAGCTTGCAAGACAGACGTTTGAGGTGGTGGAGCAGTTTCTTGTTCCCCTTCGGGATGCTGGATACCCGGATCTCAGGCCGCTGCTATGCATTGGAGGAGTTGACATGAGGTCGCAACTCGAGATTGTTAAGAAAGGGGTTCATATAGTTGTTGCAACACCTGGCAGGCTTAAGGATTTACTGGCTAAGAAGAAGATGAATCTGGACAACTGCAGGTTTGACATCCTATTTCTTTAATTTCTGAGAATTTGCATATTATTGATTCATTTTAGTAATTTATAGGCATGTCAACTGTTGTTTAAGGAGACGTTTGGGTGTTTCTGATTTCAGGCGTTAACTCAGTTATTTTTTTTAATAATGAGCTTAGAAATGTTTAAGGTGCAGCTATAGTAACTCATCTTTTAGTACCGGTTACATAATTGTCTTAACAAGAAAGACATTCCTTTGTTTTACAAAATATTAGTCAGAACTTTGTAAAAATTAAATTATCCCAAAGATTGATTTGGTTGTTGAATATGCGGGCAAAAATTCAGCTTCATATATTAAACGCCTAAAAGAAAAAAAAAAATTGTTGTAAAGGTGTAGTAATTAAACTAATCTTTCCTTAATTGAGATTAACAATTAATTTCAACAGATAAGAATAGATGCAGATTTATTGATCTATCTTGATGAAATCAACAGCTAAAAGGCCTATTGGCAAAGGCTTAGTGCTGAGTAACAATAAAGCATATGCCAAACCAATGCTTGTAAATACTTTTTTTGGCTGTGGTGTGACATCACAGACAACTTAAAAACATGCTCATAACATTTATCTTATAATTTTTTAGTGGCGGCAGAGTGAAGGCTTGGGTTGTTTAGAACAGGCATTTATGTTATAAGTTCTTGATATGGGAAAGCATGTTAGAAAAGTGTGCTTAAGCATTTCTCTCTCGTAATTTGGTGTAGATTTCAACAATATACATGCACACATGTCTATAGTTTATTGGAAGTGAGCTTATAATTTTTTCCATATGCAACCATACCAAAGGTTTGGTTGGCCCAATGTGACAAAACCCATCCTTCCTAAGTAATCACATATAAACATCCTCTGATGTCCTTGGTGACTTGTTCTTGTTCGGGGACTATCTCATAGATTTATTAGAAACTTGTGTAAAATGGATTAGTTCCCATATAATATTTTTTCCCCCTCTTCATGAAGAGTAATTTGATGTATGCTCCAACTCCACCAAACTTATCTCACCAATATCTAGTGTTTTCAAGTGCAAGGTGTAATGCTGAGTGCAAGAATTCTTTTGTGTTTCAATATGCAAATTGCAAAGTGCAAAATGAAGTGGCTTTTTTGTTAAGTAAAACTCTCATGACATGTATATCATGCACGCATATATTATGTGTCTATAATATCATGTAGTTAACCAAGCAAAAACCATAGTAGTTTATAATTTCTAACAAATATAATGATTTGATAATTAACTAGGCATTATTATTATTTAATAGCTAACTTAAATTTGTTTAATATTAAAAAAGCATGATGAACATATCTAATTAAAAGAAGAACTTCAAAATTGAACTTGTAAATTCTATAGGACTCTTTGTGGTTAATTAATATATATTTTAGGAATTTTTAGATTGCAAAACAGAATTGAAGGCAAAATTTAAAATTTAAAATGCATATTTAACCCTTATAAATTTTTCTTAAATAATAATAGAAACATATGCTAGCTCATATTATGGATGAATTTCTTCTTGGTTTTGCTATGGTAAATCTTAAAGCATGCTTTGGATCTATTTCTATTGATGCTGCGTCAAATTGTCTTAATTTTTTTTCAACACCAAGATGTTTCACTGTTTAGCATCTTTCATTTCCCTAATAATTCATTTTCTACTTTCTTCCATATAATCCAAGCTAATTAGATTAGTAATATTTCTAAAGTTTATTTTTTTTCAAAGCTAGGTTGTGCTTGAAAAAGTAGTCATTTAGATTTTTCTTATTTGTGTGAATATATGAAATTGTAATTAATTCTACTTAAATATATTTGTATCAAAATGTAATTCTTAAAATTATATACTATTTAGTAAATATAAAATGATTAGCTTGCGTAAAGACACCTCTTCCTCTCATATCGAACAACGCTACAAGTCATGCTCAAAACTTTAATTTTTAATTTTTGTAAGTGTGGAGTTAATGCACAATACATATGCTACTTCATTGAATTAAAATTATAATATTGCCTTCAAGCTAAAATATGTATTAATTAAAATTTTTAAAATTTTGGAACATTAATAAATAAATCTACTTTGATATTTTGTCTTAGTTGTCAATGAAAAACTCCGATGCAAATAAGCCTTTAACGTGTGATGTAGAATAACAAAGTTGTGATAAAAATTGGATATTTATAGGCAGAAAATAGATTTATCATTTTGATAAGATTTTGAAATATCTTTCGAGTCATGGACCAAGCTAAAATGGTGTATCGTATATGCAAGTGTATGTACTGTTCAAGTAATATAATAATGAGATTAGTATCATTCCTATGATGATTTATTACAAAATTTTAAAAAGTCAATAACTAATGCTATGAACACCTAAGCTTTTATCCATCTACTCAAAACTAACAAAAATTTGCTATTAGAGAAAATTTATACATAGCTCTAAATTTTTATTTCTAAATTTAATATGAAAATAGTACTTTGAGTTTATGGATCATCTAACCTATTCTTCAAAATTTTGTGTTCATATTTTTCGTTAAAAGTTGTCAATCATGAGCAATTGTATCTTCTAGTCTCTACCAATAACTAGAAGTCCTAATCACTAATTTAATGAGTTATTCCTATACTAATTAAAATGGAGTGCTCATTTTAATTATTTTTCTAAATAATTGTAAACTTTCAAATATTATATATCTATGTATATTCCAAAGACTTGTTCGTTTATTCCTAATTATTTCTCTATAACTCTTTTGATATCTCTATATCACATTTGATTTTTAAGTTTGTAATTAATAAGATTACAACACAATTTTATTTCAACTTCAACACAATAATTTAAAAGAAAGGCATAAATTCACCATAAATCCATAGTAACAAATATTTAGTTCAACGTCTTGAAAAACAAAACACAACAACAATACAATAACATGCGAAAAAAAAAACTAGAAACACAACAACAACAACAACAACAACAACAAGCCTTAATCCCACTAGGTGGGGTCGGCTACATGAATCCTTCGCCATCTGTGTATTACCAAATTCTCATTTAAATCAAGTATACTAAGATCATTTTTTATTCATCTTAACCAAGTCTTTTTAGGCCTACCTCTACTTTCTTAACATAAGACAAATCTAATGCATCTACTCTCCTAATCGAGTCATCGGATGGCCGACGCTTTATGTGGCCAAACCATCGAAAGCGTCTCTCCCCAATCTTATCTACCACTGGAGCTACTCCAACTTTTTTTCGAATATGCTCAATTTGCATTCTATCTCTAAGAGTAAAACTACTCATCCACCTAAGCATCCTCATCTCTGTAACACTTAACTTAGTCTTATGCTTCTTTTTTATTGGCCAACATTCTGCACCATAAGTCATTGCAGGTCTTACCACAATCTTATAAAATTTTCCTTAAATTTTTGGAATTTTTCTATCACATAATAGGCCAGATGCATTCCTCCACTTCAACCATCCAACTTGAATTCTACTAATAACATCTCTATCTATTTCACCATCATTTTGAACAATAGAGCCTAAATATCTGAAACACTCACTCTTATTAATAACTTGTTCACCTAATGTCATAACACTACCACTAGAACTTCTACAACTAAAATTACACTCCATATATTCAGTTTTAGATCTACTTAAACGAAAATCTTTAGACTCTAGAGTTGACCTCCATAATTCAAGTTACTGTTGGCCTCCCTCTCTAGTCTTATCAACAAGAAGAATGTCATCAGCAAAAAGCATATACCAAGGTACATCTTCTTGTAAATGCCTAGTAAGAACATCCATAACTAAAGTAAAAAGATAAGGGCTTAAAGCTGATCCTTGGTGTAATCCAACTGAAATAGGAAAATATTTTGTCAATCCTCCTTGTGTTTGGACACAAGTAACAACTCTAGTATACATATCCTTAATGACTTGAATATAACTAATATTAACTTCTTTCTGTTCTAGAACTCTCCAAAGAACATCTCTTGAAACTTTTTCATAAGCTTTCTCTAAATCATTAAAAAAAATAAAATAGTGAACCAGGAATCGTTCTTATTAGTTTGTAGTCTCTTTTTCCTTGTTCTCTTGAATGTGTTATCCTCCATGCTCATACATTCATTTGAAGTCTTACTCTCCAAGTTACTCCAAACACTAATCACGGGAAAATAAGCATGAAAATTTCCTCCAAATACAATGAAAATATGTTTTTATACTGCCACACTTGTCATCTCTATTAGTGGACTCTTCCCACCTATTTAAAACTGCCCTCATAACTCCCCAAATTAGCTCTAAAACTACCTCAAAATTGAATCCGTCGGATCGTAGCACTGTTGCGTTGGTTTGTAGCACCTAGGCACCGCACTCTCTAATTTTTGGCTTCAAATCACTGGTTTTGGCGTCGCGGTGTTGGTTTGTAGCTCTTAGCGCTGGTTCTAGCTCTACAAAATTGGCGCTGTGGTGCTATTTTCTTTATTCTTGAGTCTGAATTTTTTATGTGCGCTGTAAGAAATAGTGTTGTGGCACTGCACTGACTTTTTACATTTTTTTCTCCAATAAGAGATTTTTTGTCATAATCATTTAAAATTATGAACATAAAATTTTGGCTTAAAAACACATACTAATTTCACTAAAATTTTCAATGATTAATCATCATCATGCAAGATGTTGATTATCATGATGCATATCATCCACAACTTCCACTTTTTTGGCAATAAAAATCATCTTCAATTTATGAAAAAAAAAAATTATTTTGAAAATTGTTATGCAGTTATGAGTTCTTGGTATTGTAAAGCATTTTAGGAAGGTGCACTTAAGCATTCTTCTCTCTTAAATTGGTGTAGATTGTAGCAACAATATACATGCACACATGTCTATAGTTTATTGGAAATGAGCTTACATGGATATAATTTTTGACATGTGCAACCATCTTAATGGTTGGGATGGCCCAATGTTATAAGCTGCATCCCTCCTATGTAAGCGCACTTTGACATCCTTTATTGTCCCCTAGTGACTTGTTCTTGTTCAAATACTATGTACTTAACCACATTAGGAGCTTGCATAAATGGATTAGTTTCCAAATAATATTCTCTTTTTTGTTCCCTCCTCATGAAGAGCATCTTCATGAATGTTTGTTTTCTCCTTCAACTCCACCAAATTTTACTAGCATTTAGTGTTTTGAAGGTGCAAGGTGTAATGCTGAACACAATAATTCTTTTGTGCTTCAATATGTAGAGTGCAAAATGAAGTGGTTCTTGCGCTAACTAAAATGCTCATGACATGTATATCATGCACACATATTTTATGTATATATAATACCATTTAGTTAACCAAGCATAAACCATAGTAGTTTAATATTTCTAATAAATATAATGATTTGATAAATAACTAAGCATTGATTAGTTAATAAATAACATAACATTTGTTTAATATTAAAATATGCTGAACATACCTACTTAAAAGACAAACTTTAAAATTGAACTTGTGAATTCTATAGGGATCTACAAAAGATTAAAAGCGCTGTAGTAAATTAATGGATATTTTAGGAGTTTTTGGATTGCATAACATAATTGAAGGAAAAAAAATTAAATTTAAAAATCACATTTAATTTAGTTAAAAAAAACTCAAGTTGAATGTTTAGTTCCATTAAGCAATTTCAAGGAAAGCCATTAGTAATCATCTTTTATTTTATTTACATAATCTCTCTCTCTCTCTCTCTCCCCCTCCCTCTCTCTCTCTCTCTCAATCTCTCTTACTAAGAATTTCTCCACCTTACAAATTCTTTTATTTTTCATTTTTTTTCGCCATCCTTATCACCCTCATAATCTTTTTCTTTAACAACACTAGAAATATATGCATGTTGATATGAATTAGCCCTTATTATAGATGAATTTATTCTTGGTTTTGCTATGCTAAATCTTAAAGCATGCTTCCGATCTACTTCTATTGATTTTTCTTCTGTTTCTCTTAATTCATTTTCGATGTTGCAGTAAAAATTAGATATTTATAGGAAGAAAGAAGATTTTTCAATTTGATCAGATTTTGAAATACCTTTCAAGTAGAGTCATCATTATACAAGATGTTGATCATCATTGTGCAAATGTAGAAAAATGATGCACATTGTTCATAACTTCCATTCTTTTGACTCTAATATAATTTATGAAAAAAGTTATATAGGGGTATTTACTTTCATACCTCATAGTTCTTATATAATTACATATCTAACACATAAAGTTTGATATTCATATGCATAATATTCAAAGCTGAATACATCATGAAATATAAATATCAAATTTTAGGGATTAGATTTATAAATGCATAAAATTATGTTGTATATATTTAAATCTTTTATAAATATATTGATCATTATAAATTAATTATTGGATTTATCCTCTTTTCAAGTAGGGATGGTGAAAATTTTATGCAATAAATCAAAGTAGAGTTAGGTTGTTTGGACATGTATAGTGAATAGTAAAATTTAAATTTATTAAATGAGTTGATAAAATTTGTGTCAAGGATTAAGAAGAAAAAGATGTAGCAGAATATCATAAACATCACATGCAACATTTTGTAGGAATGAATGCAAAATGATGATTCAATAACTAAGCCCCAAATAGTTAGATAAAGCTATTCTTTTAGAACTATGTGATGATGAGAAGATGATGCTATGATTTGTAAATCTTATAGTTACACTATCATCCTTTTAGAATGATACAATTATTTAGGGGCTGTTTGGTTGGAAGAATTTTGAGTGCAAAGTAAAGTAAATGTAGGGATTTTAACTTTTTTTTATGTTTGGCTTGAAGTAAAGTAAATTTCAAAGGTAATGTAATGTATTTCAAATACATTATAAAGGTCATTTTGGTGATGAATTCGCCGATCGAATTCCAAATACACGGCCATCGAAGTTACGGCCGGTCGGGCCGCCACCAACCGACCATGCCGCCACCGTCATAATCACCGGCCAAAACTATTAAAATATTTTACATTACATTTTTTTAAACAAACAGAAAAAAATGAAGTCATAAATTTATAAAATTCTCAATCAAATAATTGTAAAATAATCCTTTCACACTGTATTTCTTTTATATTTTTTTTTATATTGTATTCTTTTTTTCACTCAACCAAATATCTCCTTATGGGACATTACTTGCAAAGAGTTCTATTATTATTTCTAACTTTATCAAACGAAGTTGTGTTGCAGGTATTTAACATTGGATGAGGCTGATAGGCTGGTGGATTTAGGCTTTGAGGATGACATAAGGGAGGTTTTTGATCATTTCAAAGCTCAGAGACAGACACTTCTCTTCTCCGCCACCATGCCGAAGAAGATTCAGAACTTCGCAAGGAACGCCTTGGTTAAACCGGTGACTGTCAACGTCGGAAGAGCCGGAGCAGCAAATCTCGACGTGATACAGGAAGTCGAGTATGTGAAGCAGGAGGCGAAAATCGTTTATCTCCTCGAATGCCTCCAGAAGACGCCGCCTCCCGTCCTCATCTTCTGCGAAAACAAGGCCGACGTGGACGACATCCACGAATATCTCCTTCTGAAGGGCGTCGAGGCGGTCGCCATTCACGGCGGGAAAGATCAAGAAGAAAGAGAGTACGCGATCGCATCGTTCAAGTCAGGCAAGAAGGACGTGCTGGTCGCCACTGACGTTGCGTCCAAGGGGCTCGATTTCCCCGACATCCAGCACGTGATTAACTACGACATGCCCGCCGAGATCGAGAACTACGTCCACCGGATCGGACGAACTGGCCGGTGCGGGAAAACCGGCATCGCGACGACGTTCATAAACAAGAACCAGAGCGAAACCACGCTCCTCGATTTGAAGCACCTGTTGCAGGAAGCAAAGCAGAGGATCCCACCTGTTCTGGCGGAACTGAATGATCCCATGGAGTACAGTGAAGCTCTTGCTGATGCGAGTGGGGTCAAGGGATGCGCCTATTGCGGCGGGCTCGGCCATAGGATACGGGACTGTCCTAAACTCGAGCATCAGAAGACGATGGCCATTGCCGGCTCGAGAAGAGATTATTTTGGTTCCGGCGGCTATCGCGGCGAGATATGACTTTTCTGGAGGATGGATTTCTCAGCAGATCTCATTTAAAATTTCTGCCATGCTATGTTCCAAGTAAGTTCTCAATTCTTAATCTTCTTCTCATTGCAATAGAGTGTGATTTCTAGTGGAACTTGCTATGTACTCGATACAGTTTGTAACATAAGGGGAAAAACTTGTGCCAAGGAAACATGTAGATTGCTTTCAAAGCTCAATTTTTCTAATGATTTGTAGGATTCTTGTATTTGATGTACAGTATGTTAGCCGATGAGGATTTTACTTTGATGAACTTTGCAATTATTGCAGAGAAAATTTTAAAAAAATTATAATATGTATCAGATGGTGTGATTATTTATCAGCAAAGTTTGCCATGGAACTGTTTATTTATAATTTTATTTAGTAGATTATTTTGTCTTGTCTATTTAATGAACGATTTGAATGAGAACTTCTTAACGAGCAGAATATAAATTGTTTGTGAACAAATTTTTTTGATAGCTCTATGTGAGTTAAGTTGTTTTGTTAAATCGGTTTGAACTCAACTCGATAAGATTGATGAACTAACAACAAATCAAATTTGATCTAATCCTGATTTACCAAATTTTAGCTAGTCTTGACTACACTTGGACCTTGGTTATTAAGTGAGTTGACTCGAGCTTGTATAATAAAACTTTATTTTGAACTCGATTAATTAATCAAGTTCAACAAAAGGTTGATTCGAACTTAGCGTCACTCATGTGCATCCCTACCGACGATTGAAAGAACTTATCCATTCATTGATAAGATTAGGATTTCAAGTGGTCTAATTATCAAATTTTATAATATATATATATATATATATATATATATATATATATATATATATTTGTAATATTGAGTGCTGCTATTTTTTTTTTTCAAATTGATTCATATTTTAAATGGGACCCATCGATACTTAATAATTAGCGATATAAAATTAGTTTATATATAACACAATAATTATTACTTCCCCATACAATAAAACACTTCCAACGTTGTAATGTTCAAAAACCTAATGAGCAAAAGCTCTTTTCAACTCCTATTCTTAACAATTCAGATGTTTGAATCTTCTGTTAAATCTGGGCACAAGTATGTTCTTCTATACTTATCATTTATTTAACATAATAATAATAATAAGTTATTATTATTATTATTATTATTATTTATTATAATATATATATATATATTATGAATTTACTAAAATGATATTACAATAATGGCAAAATCAAGTTATTAAATCAAATCATCGTGCACAAATTTTTAAAAATATTTAATTAAAGTAATTTTTCTAAATTTTTAATGAATGATGGTTGCATGGAAATTATTCAAAAAACTTCGAGTCAAAAATTACAATTTAAGTTATTTTACAAATTTAGATTATTTCATGCAAAAAGGTGTTAGCTCCTCCACTTTCCCCATTTTAAATTTCATTTTATTTTGCTTAATTGAAATCTCAATTAATTTATGAAATTAGCAAGATTATTTTTATTAAAAATTATTCAAAAAGCTTCTCTCTCTCTCACACTCACTCACTCTTCAAACTATAACATAGAATATAATTTTGATTTGGGACAAATGGCTAATACATTACAAATAGTTATGGAATAATTATTAAAAATCAAATAACTAAGTGTGCATTTGTGACAGTTTTTTGCCTATATTTTTTTTTAAAGCAACCAAAAAGGAAAGCAATTTCATTTGACTATTAATTTTTTAGCTATTTTTTAAAATATTTTGTTATAAAAAAATTATTTTGATAATCAGAACTATTAGAGTGTGGTGGTTGTTAAAAAGTTATTATTTGAATTTTTCAAAAAGAAAAATATTTATAACATATAAAATAGTTTTTTAAAAATATGATTTTTTTCATAGTAGCTTTATAATTAATTTTTCAAAAAATTACAGCCGCCCTAAATAGATCCTAAATTAAAAGCAAAAAAGTAATATATGAACATTTCAATCTCATCTTCTAACTCATTGCTTGCTATCCCCCCTTTAAAACCCTAAGCTAAAATCCCTAAGTCCCATGCAATAAAGAAGCGAGAAAATCACACAAGAACTCGCTTGCAAAGGTATTAGTGAATCCATGTGACAATTAGAGGAAGCGAAGAAGTCTTGTGAGAGCTTATTAAATAAAGCCTCTATATATGCAATGACATATTATAAAAAATAAAAACTTTTACATCATAAATTCAATGAAATGCTTAATAAGATTCCTTAATTAACAAAATATTTATCAATATAAATAATAAATTTAGATATTAAATATATAAATTTTATAATATATATATATATATACATTATTATTGTTTCTCTTATATTAATTTTTTTTTATTATGGAGCTGACGGTTAGGGGTGTAAACGAGTGCGAACAGAATTCTTGTTAGTGTTCGGCTCATTTGAAATTTATTTTGTTCATGTTCGGCTCGTTTATATATTGAGCTTGAAATATCTGTTCGTGTTCGGCAGCTTGTTAACGGCTCATTTAGTTAATGAGCTGAACACGAGCTGTTCACGAACAACGAGTTTTTTTGACAACCATATATGAGAGAGGATTCGAACTTAGGTCAATCTTTTACATAATAAAAGTTTTAACCACTAAACTATGCTTGTATTTGTGATATGTAAATGTGTTCGTATGTATATAATAATAATAATAATGTCTGAAAACCGCCAGAGAGTGAAAGTTTACGCTTTAGCCTTGTTGTGAAGTCCAAAGACACATAATTAAAGAGAACAAGAGACACTTCAGAATTTTTAACGTGGAAAACCTCGAAAAGAGGGGAAAAATCACGGGGCCTAGCCCAGTAAAAAGCTTCCACTATGTATCTGTTTGAATACAAAATCTTCCGACAGTGATTAGAATTGCATATGAGAGAGGAATAACAACTGTAACAATGATCGATAATCATATGCGATGGTGAATCTCCTACGAATACACAATTACTGACGACAATGTGGTGGCGATGATTGATGGTGGCCGAGGAGAATCGCTTTGCGATCTTGCTTGAGGATCTGCCTCTCTCTTCCTCCTCACTGCTTTTCCTCTTCTTCCTCGCTTGACTCTTCCTTTTCTTCCTTGCTTGACTCTCTTCTTCCTTCCGCTCTTCCTCTTCTTCCTTTGGACTCTTCCTCTTCTTCCTTGCAGCGGATTGGCGTAAGGATCGACGGCGGTGGCGGCGGTGGTGACCGTGGGTTCTCTTCTTCTGTTTCACTCCTCTTCACTTCCCATTTGTTCTTCACTTGGCCTCCCTTCATGTGGGAATCATTTATGGGAGGAGATTCTCAGAATTCATGCGTCGCACTCCCCCTCGACGGACGGCTCGGGATGAATCCTTCAATCATTTGATGTATTTTGAGCATTTTGGATGCCCAAATGAAGTCCAATTATGAGATCTTAGGCTCGTTAGATCCTCGAGACGCTTCGACTATAAATACTATTTGAGAGCTATTTTGGGATTTAATTGACGTCCAAAGATTCTAATGATATTTTAAGTGTTTGATCTCGACGGTTTTGACTCAAAATCATATCGCTTCGACATCAAGATTTTGACTACCATATTTTGGTGAGCCATCAATAATAATAATAATAATAATAATAATAATAATAATATTAATAATAATAAATAATAGTAATAAATAAAAATAATAGTAATAAAATAATAATAATAATAATAATAAATAAAAATAATAGTAATAAAATAAATAAAAATAATAATAATAATAATAATATATAATATAATATAATTTTTATTTGACTCATTCTTTAATTAAACATGAGCTGTTCGCGATTTTTTTACAGCGCTGCTAATGGTTGACATATTTATCCGTTTTATCCGGCACGGTGTAGGACGACAGCCGTCGGATCATAATCAGAGCCAAATTCGCAGAATGAACGGTCCTGATGGGAGTCACAGTACCAGTGGGTTTGGGATTTAGCGCGTGGATGGGAGACGAACACGCCGCCGCCTCCGTGGCGTCGCCCGCCATTTCTGGTACCTGCGATCTCGCGTCCGTTAGGGTTTAAGGCTTATAGCTTTCACCTGTAGCCGTCGCCTCCCACCTAGGGTTTAACTACAGATGCGTGGACTGTGGAGGAGGAGGGAAGCCGCCGCTGTTGGTTCGGCTTTGTGGAAGTGTAGGGCCGTTTCCACGGCGACGGAATGTAGAGCCGTAGTGCTGCCGCGGTTTGGTGGGCCAGAGGTATTGGAGATTCGTGCGTCGGTTGGAGTCCCTGATCTCAAGCCGCAGGAGGTGCTTGTCCGCGCCCGGGCCGTATCCATCAATCCGCTGGATCTCAGGGTGAGCTTTAAACAATTTGATGTAATTTATATTTTAGTTCGGAGAAAGGGAGACAATGATTGCGATGGTCTAATTATTTGTTATTTAGTTTTCGATTGTCCATTTGGAGGTGGATTTGAGTGGAGTTTAATCAAGTCTTATACTGGAGCTCTTTGATTGGATGATTTAGCCAAGTTTTATTAAGCTAAATTTTACCAAGAAGTTTTTTCAGCCGCATTAATCCCATTATATTCTTAAATGCAATATTTCTTTCATTCTAGAATTTAGCTGGGGGAAATAGGATTTAAGTGATTTACATCACTTTCTTCTCCTTTATTTAATCCTCAACTCTTGAAAATACCTGCGAAGTAATTTGCTATGATTTAATTAGACTTAGCAACTATCACGCCATATGGTTTTCAGATTTAATGCCTACAGGATTCACTAAATTTTGATTTACGAGATTTACGAAATCCTACTTGAATTGAATTCTACTTGTAGCAAAACAGCCCCTTAATGAAGATAATCTTTCTTGATGAATGACAGGTTTTGGAACTATAACTGTGCGTCTAAGCTTTTTGTTTGTTATAGGTGATTCTAATTTTTGTAATAATATTGTAGCATGCATGCATTTGCAGAGTTTTTTTTTCCAGGCTTAGTGAGGATGAAAAGATACATTTTCCCTTTAACATGTTACACTCCACTATGGATCAGAAGAGAGTCCCCATTTACATGAATAGAATCCTTAAATATTTTGTAGCTTCTGTGATGCGTTTTTATTAGATAGCCTGAGTTCTGAATTTTTTATTACCTTGAGCTGCATTTTTATGATCTTCCTCATCTACTTGCAGGTGAGATCAGGGTATGGCCGATCAATATTTGAATCTCTTTTGCCGCTGATTTTGGGTCGTGATGTTAGCGGTGAAGTTGTAGCTGTTGGAGCTTCAGTCTCATCACTGGTCCTTGGGCAGGAAGTTTTTGGCGCGCTGCATCCGACGGCTGTGAGAGGCACTTATGCTGATTATTGCGTTCTATCCGAAGATGAGTTATCCGTGAAACCATCTTCAGTATCTCATGTGGTAATTAGTTATATTCAAAATATTTACTTTTCATGCTTTTATCCAAAGTCGTGTTTTTTGTTAATTCTGTAAGAAGTCATGTGGCGCTATACCTGTGTGTTACATGAATTTATCCATTTCTTCATAAATGAATGGTAGGACTATTAAACCACAGTCTTCATCATGTCTAATTTTTGGGTTTACTGAAATTATAGATGTTCATTTTCATGTAAATTTTTCTACATTGTGAGATGAATCATGAATTTGTTGCTCTACAATTTTGTTTGAGGTGCGCTTTCTTGTTACCAAAATTCTGTTTGGCCAAGCCTTGAGTGTTGACAAGTTTCCTTTATTGTTGCATGTGCTTTTCCATTGCACTTATATGGACTTTTTCATTTCTGGTATTGTTTCAGGAGGCAAGTGCTGTTCCTTTTGCTGCCTTAACTGCATGGCGAGCCTTGAAATGCACTGCTAGAATATCTAAAGGGTATGTTGAATGCTAAACAACGACCATATATTTTCCTTTAAGATGGCTTATTATGGAATTTGTTGTGGGAATCCCTGAGATTTAGAAGTTTGGCTAATTTGTTCCTTGCCCTCAAATAGTTTCTCTATTTAGATTGGTTTTCTTGTTCCTTATAAAATTACTTTACAGAACAATTTACACTTAATGGCATTAGCTTATTTTTTGTTTTTGTAGATGGGTATTTTTTTAAGAGAGTGCTAAAAATTTGAAAAACTGTTAAAAGAAAGAATGATGACTTTGTCAAGGTAATTTTAAGTAATTTTTTAGCTGAGGTCTTATAACCAAAATTTGTAAGCATCTTTTTTGTTTGGTTTTATTCTGTGAAGCATGAACATTTCAAAGTGTCTTTTGTCCCAGTGTTGGACAGGTGTTGAACATAAAAGTGCATCCAACACCTATCTAACACACTTAAAAAATTGTATTCGAGATATTTTTTCTGAAATTAGAGTCAGACATAGCCTAGACACAGTCCAACACAATAGCAATATGTGCAAGGCATTGCACGATACATTTTAGGCATTTTCTTATTAGTTCAATCAATTTCGTGTTAATTCAATTTGAAAACTGAAAGTCCCTATTTTGGTTTTTTCCTTATTCATTTTCTGCTCATTCTAATTTTTCCATGTCGAATCTTCATGCACAGTAATTCACTTGTTCCCTCGTCTTCAGTTTGCCTTGTGTACAATTTTCATCTCATTGAGCTTGCTATGCTCCTGCTCCTTTACTGACAGCTCGTTAGGCATGCATGTTGCTCCTCCACTATTTCTCATGCCACAAAGGTTCTCTAACTTTATTTTGATGCTATTCGAGAACTTTTCTTCGGTTCAACAAATATTTGTCTCTCTCCATCTACTTTCCTCTCTTTAATCAAAACTCTGGATCTGTTATTCTTTTTTGCATTTAAAAAGAAATTTCTTCTCCACTTCTTTTTGAGGTATGATTCTTTTATCTTTAATTTGCATGAAATGTTTATATTTTTAGGATTTTTTTAATAAATTTCTTTTAATATATGTGCGTGTATGTATCATGTATGTATGTATGATGAAGTACTCTAACAATTATTTAGTTTTATTTTATTTTGCAATTTGGTCACTAAATTTAGAAAATGATAGAAGAATCATTTTGTTTTCAATTTTATTTCTCATTGAAAATTTAAATAAGTTGCCACACCCCGTTTCAAAAAGTATTACAACTTGGAAACATGAGATATGATGAAGAGATTGATCTCAACTCTGAAACAAGTCTCAAAAGTCAAGATTGATATTAATACGTTTTGTGAGGAATGTTTATACTAGTAATCATAAACAATAAGAGTAAATGAGGGGCCCCAACACTGCATAACTTCTATTGACTGACCATCTGACAATGACGTTCAATATAAACAATAAGAGTAAATGAGGGAAAGTCATATTTTTTGCATTGATCGAGTCCATAGAAGTGATACAACAAAGAAGCAAAAACAATAGCTAAACAAAACAAAACAAAAAAAAAAACAAAAAAAAAAACTTGGAATCATTGCTATATAAGCAAAAAGGTTAAATCCTAACATGATCTCCCTACTATTTACATGTGACCAATTTACTCCTAGAGTATCACATTTATCTAATTTAGTTTTTGACTAGACAAAATTGATTCAAGATAATCCTTCGAGGAGTAAATTGGGATCAATTTTAGACCATCATGGGATTTATTTCATAAGCAAAACTGCCCAAATCTTAACAAAAGTATGAGTAAATGCTATAACATACAATAAAAAATATTGAATGATAGATTACTACTGTGAATTCTACTCCAGCAATGACAATCTACCAAATAACTTGGTAGAACTTATTGTAAGAGAAATTTACAACGAATAAGCTTTTTGATTCAAATATAGTATTGCTATTTATTGATGCATAAATGACAACTAAATAGGAATGATTTACTACATGATAAGAGGTAATGAGTGCCTTTTCATCGTCAATTTAAAGTGGTATTGTACTGCATAAATGAAAAGTGTCACATGTTTTAAAATGACTTCTAGTATAATGATTTTCATGTTCATTTATACGATAAACTATATGCAATACATTTCCATAATAATATGTTTATATTGAAAGACTATTGCTCTGAACCATTTTACTCTTTTTACTATGGTTCTCCACTTCTCCATGAAGCTTCTTATCCTCCTTTTGTTTGGCCTACCTTTAGGCCATGTTGTATTCAATATGCCAATTTGAAGACCATCATCAGGCAGAGTTCGTTGATATTTCTCGGAAGTGTTGCAATTGTATAGTTGTAGGCTTCTAGCATTTGTAATTACTTAGAGAAATTCAATTATACACCAAACCATGTAAAATATTTTAAAAAAATTACCTAATTGCATAATAATGCTCATTCATGCAGATATGCCACAATGTATGCTTTTCGGTATGGTTGAAAGTGAGAATATGAATACATAATAGCTCGATCATCTGCCAATATTTGTAACTGTATTATTTATTATCAATCTCCACTTCATGTCTTTCATGATGTCCCTAAATCTCAATCGTGCATTTTGTTGATTACCTGAAAATAAAGTGTGTATTTATTGTAGTTATATCTTTAATAGATTCCTTAATTACATGAACTAATATGTCTTTCCATCTATTTAAATTCACCTTTCTTTTTGCCTTTTGTTTCATGAGCATGTCTTTAATTATATGCGCAAAATTGACAATGAGTTTACTCTAGTCTCCCCAATCCTAGAGTTGAATGATTCTAACATATTATTAGCGTTTGATTGATTTTTTTGTTTCAGATAATAATTAGCATTCGAGTCATTTATAAGGAAGATTAATCAGATAAACATGAAGTTGGGAGTTAGTTTCAAATAATTCATGAATTTTGACATCATAATCATATAATATATACGCATTTATAACCAACCGCAAAATATTTTGAATCCTCTTGTTACCATGACAACAGTGGTATTTTTTATATTTTTTTTATAGATGATGCATGCAAATCATATGTTCTGCATTGAGAAATACATGTCTCATGGCCTCACCTAAACTTTTTTTTATATTTGAAATGAATGACAATGGCTTGACTTCACAGTAAAAGTTTTAGTCAAATTATTTGGAAGTTATTGTCATATTCTTTTTTATTTAGACTCAATAATTAGAAATGATATTATATAAAGTCCATTATTACCTTCTAGAGCATTTGTTGAATGCAACACCGCCTAAATATTTTTATTTCAAATGACATGCATGAGTGAAGAAGCTATCAATGCACACTCTAAAATAAACATAGAATCTCTCGAAGGAGTTGTCATTGCCATTACATTCAAAAGTCATGTGAGAACTATGATTTTTTTAATAAGTTATGCTCTAAATGTAGGAACCCACTTATAATTATCATTAATTTATCCAAATATATTATCTTGTGCTAAATGCCTCGGCCATCATAACTTCACATATAACAATGACAGCCCATACTTAGTTTTCAAGCTATTGTTAATCTGCTCTGGATGATTGTCTAGATATTTTTTTAATATATAGTTCATGGGACACCTATCTAGATATTGCTTATTTATTACTACCTTTATTGACATCTAGACATAAGTGCGAAGCTTCTAGTTTTCTCACTTCAAATGTCTGACCATCAACACACACCAAAGCTCTTACTCTCCAATGGCATCAAAGGTAAGAACATGAGGTTATAACTCTCCTTTTATCGTTGGCTTTAATTTTTAGGCCAAAATTATTAACAATGTCTTTTGATTAAAGAAATTACCTAAAACTCACGGAATCATTAAAGTGAGTAGCAACTGTTAAAGACATATCATTAACAGTTTGACTTGTTAAGTGCCTATCAATGTGTGGATCAAGTTCATCTATATATTTAACAATCAGAGCTTGAATGTCGGTAGTCTGACATTTGACAAAGATCCGCAACCTCTGCACTTTGTGGATTTGTCACATCTTAGTTACCTTGTGACATGATGTCAATCTTTTGCATATAAATACAATTTAACCCATCTTTGGTTATGATATCTATCTAGGCTCGATCATTTTGGGTAGATATTTTTCTTAATTTCGTGACCTTCATGCCATTTTAAATGATCTTATGCTCCTTGGGGTATGTCATAAAATAGTAGAAAAATTCATAATCACAGCTGCTTAGTTTTGAAATGTAAAGGCCATTTTATAATCCTAGTTAAAATACCTAAGTTTAGAAATTATATATATATATATATTCTCACTTAAAATGTAAATAATTATGTTTTAGATAGCAGGTGTGTAAATCCCCTAATAAATATCTCATTCATTCCTTTAATAATTTTTTAAAGAATTTTTGAATCATACTTTGGAACATTATAGTCATGAAACTAAAGATAGAACATACTTTTAATTACAGTTTGGATTGCCTGCCCATTAAAAGTTGGAAATGAAAAGTAACATAGAATGGTGATTCATCTTGAAGAATTAAATATGTTTGGAATTAGAAGTTCAAGGTAGGAGGTTCATGTGGGAGGGAAGCAAAGACATAGATGATGGAGGATATGGGCTGGGAGATGGAGTTAATTGGGAGAGATCGAGGAGATAGGGTTAATCACGTGGGATGCATTGGGAACCAGGGATAATCGCTGGAGATAGAGTCGAGGGGTTGGGGGAAAGGGTTAGGAAAAATAACATAGTGGCTTTTTTGCATGTTTAGAAAGATTTGGGTGGTCTAGTTGTAAATAATAAAGTTTAGGTGTTATGGAAATGTCAATGTTTTAGATGGTAGGTATGTAAATTGCCTTTTATTATTTTATTTTATAATTAGGGGATTTACATACACAACACTTAGAAGTTTTAATATTTACATATCTTACACCCCATTATTAGATTCACCTATATAGCACCTCCGCACCAAAAATTTCATTAACACAACAAATTTAGTATTCCGTTAAACAACATCTTTGCCAAAACTATGCTGGAACATTAGAGAAATGCTTTTCTATTCTTCGAGTCACCTCGAAGAATTGCCTAGTTGTTTGTGTTTCTCCCCCCCTAACTTCATCTCCTCATGGTTGACGAGTTCGTTGCATCAGGCAAAGAATTGCACAATTGTCATATTATGTTACCGAATAACAATAACAGTTCAATATATCTCCCGGATTGCAATATTATGTGCCCAAATAAATCGCAAGATTGCTTCCCAGAGATTTCTAGTGAAGTTTTACTTCGATTTTTACCTGTTTTCATAAATGAACGGCCGTCTCATTACATCAATATTTTAGGATATACAATCTAACATGGAATATATGTACTGTATAGTTAGTACTATTTTTGAAGAAGTAATTAAAATTTTTATAAGTTTTTATTGCTGCTTACTAGCATGTTTTACTTTTCAGCCAGAGATTATTGGTATTAGGTGGAGGTGGGGCTGTTGGATTAGCTGCAATTCAACTTGCTGTAGCTGCAGGTTGCAGTGTGTCAACTATTTGTGGAAGTAAGAGTATTGAACGTGTTATGGCAGTTGGGGCTGAGGAGGCTATTGATTACAAAACTGAGGTAATGGAATCACGAGTAAGCTTGCAATTGAGGAAAAGTTGGACTTGGTTTGATTTAAAATTTTCTTCTCTTAGATTCAACAATTCATATATTTTTGTAGTCTTGAAGGAAACCTGGCACCTGAAATCTAATCATCTGATAGTGACAAAGCGTCACGATTGGATTGTCTAATTTTTTTTTTTGGAAGGGTATCCACCCAATACTCCACCCATCTTGTGGGTGGGGATGTCGTTGTGACTAATCCCCTGGGGCCTAAAGCGTCACATTCATCACCCACGCGTAACAGGTTCTCTTGATGTTCCCCACCGCGCGGAGAGAATCGAACCTGTGCGGTTCCGACTCGCCCACCAACCGAGCTAAGAGACGGTGGATTGTCTAATTAGTCTCATATATCTTATGGTGCAGTAAAAAAAAAAGATGCTTAGGAACAATCTGTAGAAGGCTTAGTTTAATTGAAAGTGAATAATAGCTTCAAAAAAATTTAGGTTATGATAGGTCTCAAAATTGTTGGATAGTGTGGCCTTGAATAAAATACATAGGGAATGAATAAAATTTATATTTTATTTGTCTCAAAGTAAATCCTATGACTTGACATGATCATTTGTCCATAAATGTTGGTTTGACTTAAAGAAGGTTGTCTAAAGGACATGAGTTTTTGGTTTTAATTAGTTTTTACTAAAATTAATTTTTATTGATGAGCTTGCTAGCATAATAGATGACCTGTGTTTAGATTGGGTTGACGTTTATATCCGTTATAAGGCCCAAGTTTTGATTTAATGAGTTTCTTGACTTTAATCTGGCCTAAATTGATTAGGATGGGACTTAACATTTTGAAGGCCCATAAGTGGGATATATATTTGGCAGGATATGCTTGAAAGTGGATGTGTGAGCGTCATAACTTGAAAATTACGCTTTAAGGAAGAAACAAGTTCCAGACCTTGTGGTGCAATGTTTATTGATCTCTTTGGCCTTGGTTCCAACTGGTTTCAGCTAGGAAATGCCTAGAGAGGGAAGCACTAGCTGGAGAAAGAGCACTGAATAAGAGAGAGAATCCATGAGGGGGAAGAAAGAGAGAGGTCATGGAAAAGAATCTTTTAATTGCTTTTAATCTTTAAAAAAATAATTTAAGCCACAAAATCCCCTTCTTGTAGAAATAGAGTTTTTAGATAACATCAAACTAATTTGACCTAAACCTGTTCGAAGTCTAGATAATTCTTAACATCCTTATCATCTAATTCAAAATCAGATGAGACTTACAATTAGATAAATTTAAAACTGAGATAAATCCTAAATTAATTGGAATGCTAGTATTATCTAAATAAGAATCTAGATTTATTTATTTATTGTTACCTCACGGAGAGAGAGAGATGATAGCTAGAGAAAATGGCAGAGATTAGAGAGAGAGAGAGAGGGGGGGGGGGGGGAGAGAGAGAGAGAGAGAGAGAGAGAGAGAGAGAGAAAGCAAAGCATGTAGGAAGGCTCATTAGTCAATTTGATAATGAGACAGGTAAATCAATTAATATCAGTGTCTTTCAGATTAAGAATGGCATGATTGCGCATCGATGGGTTCTTGCCATACTAACGCAACCTTTTTAATGTCATCACTGGTCATTATTGCATATTTCTCATGTGCATTTCATACGCAATCGTCTTTTGTTAAATTTGTCATACGAAATTATCTTTTTTAAACTTCAAATTTGTGAAGAAAATGCTCATATTGTTCTACATGGGCAATAATCTGCAGGATATTCAGCTAGCAATCAAAGGTCAGTTTGATGCTGTTTTGGACACCATAGGTGTGCCCGAAACTGAAAGAATAGGCGTAAACCTTTTGAAGAAAGGCGGGCATTACATGACCCTGCAGGTGCCTAACAATTCAGCCTGTTGCTTTCTTTATCCTTTTTGTTTGGTTTTTTTTATTTTTTAGCTTTTTTGTTTGATTTGCTTTGGTTGAACACAGACTAGTCTTTTTTGTTGTGATAGGGCGAAGCAGCATCCTTTGCTGATAGATATGGTTTATTTATTGGTCTTCCTGCTGCAACGGCTATTTTGCTGAAGAAGAAACTTCAATACAAATATTCTCATGGAATAGGTAAGACCGGCAGAGGAGATTTTGAGAGATTTGTTTCTATTGCTATTTTTTTTCTATATGTGAAAATTGATAACAAGTAATTACGTTTTTAGAGAAGAATCTTTTAAAAAAAATAATACTAATAACTTTGTAACCATCTGGCTGATAGGACTTCTTTGATCTTGTTTATCGAACCTCGAATGAGTGGATATTAGCTAACACATTTTCTGCCCGTAGCCTTCCATTCTTTCTCCTTTCGCTCCTGCTTGGCGGAGCGAATAGCATCTCAAGAAATCCTCATTCTTTTCCATTCAATCTTTCCTCCAGCCCAGCTACACATTGACCTTCCTACCTGAATCTTAGATCTCTCTCCCGGAGATCCATGTCCCTATCCCATTGTTGATGAATCGCATCTCTACCCTTCATTTGTTCTCCCTGAAAATGAAAGGTCAGTCTTTCTTTTTTAAGAAGTTTTAACTGTGCCATATGCCATTTATATGAATGTTTTGATTGGTTTCATGGATTGCCAATGCTGTTTTCGGTTCAATAATCTCTAATTCTTTTACCTTTTTGGGTAATTTATTAGCTTGCAGCTTGCATTATTATTATCAAAGGACCAAGAAATCCTTAGAATATTTATGAGAGACCATTTTAGTCCCAAACTATCTAATCTGATCAATTTAATCCCTCGAACTCTCAAAGTTGATCCAAATAATCCATCGACTACTCAAATCTGATCCAAAATAATACAATCGAGGAACTTTTTAAGATCATATTTGAGAAATCAATGAACTAAATTGAACATAGATAAGATTAAACCAGTTTTATATAAACATTCCAAATATTATTAAAAAAAAAAAAAACTTATAAATCCAGTTTCATAGCAGGGTGTTATATTTTCTACCATCTGTACTGGTTTTAGCATATGATAATATATGTATTTCTTTTAAAAAATTCATCAGAGTATGGTTGGACATACATGAGAGCTGATGCAGAAGGCCTGGATGAAGTTCGCAGGCTATTAGAAGCTGGCAAGATGAAGATACCTGTGGAGAAGACTTTCCCCATTGCAGAAGCAAGACAGGCTCATGAAGCAAAGGAGAAGAGACTCATACCTGGTAAGGTAGTTCTTGAGCTAGACTGATTTGTTAATCTTCCCTGTCTTGGAATTTAAAATCCAAAAAGAAAATTATAGAATTTTATGTATATAATCAATGGATAATAGCTTGTTTTGCCTCTCTTTCTCTCTCCTATTTTTATTTTTTAAAATAATTGTAATTTCTAGAAACTTCTCTTTTCTTTTTCTCCTGGTGGTAGTAGCTTTCCCACCCTCTCATGGAAGGATTTTTTATTTTAATATTTGATGAATAATGGTTAAATATCAATAAAAGTTGATTAAATTTATTCACATTACTTTTATATTATAGGCTATAATTTGTAGAGTACTCTTGAGATTAAAGATTATTTAAAATGATAGATGTATAAATAAAAATTTGGATTAAATAATTATTTTTTCTACTTAGAGGAAAATTTATATTTGTACATGTCTCTCAATAAAGTGCTATTTATAAATAAATCTATTAAAATGCTTTATCTTATTTATGAATGTTTAAAAACATTCATTTGATTTGAATATCATTCTGAATTATTTATTGTATTAATTAGATGCTCAACTAAGTTGTTATTTTCTTAAATTTGTTGTATCATCAATTTATTTTTCAAAGATTTGTACATATTACATAAATTTTATGTATTTATATATTTAGCATCTAAAGTTAGACATTTATTTATCTAATATTTTTTATATTTAAAATAGTATATTTTATTTTTAAAAAGTGAGTGATGATAGTATTTTTGATGTGATATATAGATATATATATATATATATGTAAAGAAAAAGATTTAGGTGTTACATATGTAAATATATAAAAATTGTATGGTATGTATGCAATTTTTTTTTATTTTAAATTTTAATGAAATTTTATAATTTGTAATGATTATTGTTTTCTTATTTGGATGATATATAATTAAAAAAAAATAAGAAAAAGTCTTTCAAAAAATGATTCTAGGATAATATATTATATTATGATGGAAGTTACAACTTGTGTAGGCTATGTAGCAAATGGAATCATATTTCTCTATGAAGAAATCAAAGTTGAGTTAGTTGTTATAGGGTGTCTTTGTGAGAGCAGTGGTGCAGTGCGGTGAGAAAATGTATTAGTGTTATTTTAGAAAATATGCGATGAGAAAGTTATATTTTTTAGACAGTAATTTATTTTTTTTATCTGTTTTATCATTATTGTTTTAGACAGTTGCAGTTGTCCTAAACATATTTTAAATAAATTTAGTGGTCTTTTGAAATCACGGTTTTTTTTTATATTTTATTTTATTTATATTTTTATTATATTTTATAGTGATAATTATTTTAAAAATATATAAAATATCTTAAAATTATTTTGAGTATTTTTAAAATGATATTTTTAAATTTTTAAAATTAAATATAACATCACTTCAAAAATATATTTTTAAATATAATATAAAAATAAAAATTTCTAAAATAAAATTGATCCCAAATAGATTTTTAATTGATTTGATTTTTGTAGGCAACTTTATGGTAAACTAGCTCAAGCATTAGCTTTATTTGCCATCTTGGCTCATTTTACAAAGCCGATTGACCTTGATTTAGACATAGGGTTATAAGGGAATTAGTGAATTTGATGAATTTATAATATTTCTTTATTCAAATAATTGAGAAAATTTCAATTAAAATTTAAATGCTCGTTTTATAATGATTTAATTCACGTTCTTATAGTATTTTTTTTTTTTTTTATATATTTAGTAGTTTGAAAATTTGTATATTATTTTAAGTATAAGCATAAAATAAATATCAAATGAATGGTTTAATGTATTGATTAAAATTAATAAATATTAGAATTTGCCAATACTATAAATAAATTTTATTCAATCATGCCATTTTAATTAAAATTTTCTAAATTTATTTATATTAAGTAGCAAAAAATTATATATTTAAAATATTATCATCAAATATATAATTAGTTATGTTTTAATTAAAGCTCGATTATAACTACAACTTGATTAAAAAATAAAAAAATAGATTTAATAAGACTTTAAATTTTAGGTATATTTAAGATTGACTTAATTTTGATCATAAAGTAAATTAATAGGTTTAAATAAGATAATACTTGGTTTGTCTTTGCACATAATACAATCTTATTTAGATTAAATGTTTGATGAAAGTAGATTGAATATAACGATTTTGCACGAAAATTGGAAGTGGAGTGCTCTTTTTCCCCACCTAAGTTTATAAGATAAGATTTTATTACGATTGCAGACAAAATTTAAATCTAAGATTTTAATAATAACTTTCAAAATTCTTACCAACTGGACTAATTGGTACCCATCAAAGAGCAAAGTTAAAGATATGCAAATCTTTAGAAGTAGGCACCATTGGAAAATGCTACAAGAGAAATAAACCACTTAATTATATAGCAAATGAAGAAGTTGGATTTATCACCTTGTGGAAATTGTAAATGAGTTTAACCCACATGAAAGAATTCGTGTTGGTATACTTAGTTTTCGAGGGTGAGTACTCTTACTTGTTCACTTAGTTGATTGATTGTGAATTTATATAGGTGACAAGAAAGATTAGTAGAGATTACATCTTGAAATCATATTTCGTTCTATATATACGATTTTAAAATGAGAGATAGTGTAACCTGTAAACTCGCTCACAATTAGGGGTGTAAATGAGCCGAGCTTAAGCGAACATAACTCTTGTTCGTGTTCGGCTCATTTGAAATTTGTTTTGTTCGTGTTCGGCTCGTTTCAAATTTATTTTATTCAGATTCGCTTTATATATCGTTTGAAATGTTTGTTGCCGTTTAGTTAACTAGCCATTTCCGCTTTAGTTAAAAGAGTCGAACAGTCGTCGTGAATAATGAGCTTTTATACTGTATGAGGAGGATTCTACCTAGCCAATCTTTCGATAATAAAAGTTTTAACCACTAAAGTTAGATTTGTGATATATAAATGTGTTGTATATATATAATAATAATAATAATAATAATAATAATAATAATAATAATAAAAAAAAAAAAAAATAATAGTAATAAATAAAAATAATAGTAATAAATAAAAATAATAGTAATAAATAAAAATAATAGTAATAAAATAATAATAATAATAATAATAATAATAAAAAAAAATAATAATAATAATAATAATATAATATAATATAATTTTTTATTTCGAGCTAAATCAAAATAATGATCAAACAAACGATCATTCCGCCATATATCGAAAATGCTCGCCGTTCATTTTAACAAAAAGTCAAACACGTGCGAAAGAACTTTTTGACAGCCCTACTCACAATCATGATTACGTGCGAGAGAAACATGCGATACATCAGCATAAGCCATAAAGTGTCACTTTTAAATATTGTTCAACCTAGTGCAATACTATCCTCGACTTGCTCAATGGCTTACTCTTTGGGAAGGAAACCCCTTAGGGAAAAACTATCTTGAATGCGAGGTCCGCTTGAACAGTGCAATCATATCATAATTCTAGAGAAAATTTTTTAAAATAGTCATATTCTTAATTTTAATTAGTAATTTAGGAATCAAAAATTTTTTAATTTAAAATAAAATACCCTGACTGATATACATGGCGCCACGCCTACAGATTTTTTTTTTTTTTTTTTTGCTTTAATTTAATAATTTATTTAAAATATTTAAAATATTTTTAAAAAATATTTTTATAAAATATTTAATAATTAAATATTTATATATTTAGTTATTAATTTATTTATATATATAAATATATAATTTAAAAATATTTTTAATTATATATATAAATTTAGAAATTTATTTAATAATTTTTATTAATTAATATAATTATTTAAAATATATAATTTTTATTTTTTGTTAATATATAATTTAAAAATGTTTAAAATATATAAATAAATAATTTTTAATAAATAAATAAAGAAAGAAATAAATTATATAAATATTTTATAAATTATATAAATAAAGTAATTATATATATTTATAAATTTATTTAGTTATTTATATATTTAAATTATATAAATATTTTTAAGTTATATAAATAATTTAAAAATATTTAAAATATATAAAAAAAATAATTAGTTATTTATATATTTATTTATTTATTAGTTATTTATTTATTTAAAAATATTTATTTATTTAAAATATATAATTAGTTAAATAAATAAATAAATAAATTTTAATTATATAAATATTTAGTTATTTATATATTTAAAAAATATTTAGTTATTTATATATTTATTTATTTATTATATAAAGCTAATAAATTATATAAATAAATATATAAATAACTAAATATTTTATATATATATAATTACTTTATTTATATAATTTATAAAATATTTATATAATTTATTTATTTCTTTAAAAAATTATTTATTTATATATTTTAAATATTTTAAATTATATATTAAAAAAAGTAATAAAATTATATATTTTAAATAATTATATTAATTAATAAAAAATTATTAAATAAATTTCTAAATTTATATATATAATTAAAAAATATTTTAAATTATATATTTAATTATATATATAAATAAATTAATTAATAACTAAATATATAAATATTTAGTTATTAAATATTTTATAAAAAATATTTTTAAAATATATATTTTTAAATATTTAAATAATTATATTAATTAAAAAATTAATAAAACCCCTCTCTCTCTCTCTCTGTCTTTCTCTCCTTTCCTATATTTTCATAAAAAAAAAATTTTGATCAAATAATTTAAAGTTAAGGATGTGCCTATTTTAAAAATTTCTCCTAACTCTAGTATGATTTACAAAGGGACTCTAGATGACTAACTTCTTTATTTCATTATGAGAGACATAATAATACAGACCTAAAAGCTCATATGTTCTCTCCATATTATTCAATTTTGATTTTATAGCTCGACTATTTTTAGAGCAAGTATGGTTATTATAAGATATTTATAGAGTAAGTGATGAGGGAATGAGATAGACTAAGTATAATATGATGCATGGCATTGAAATTAAATAGTTTAGAATATTATATCTAAAAACTTTGAGGTTTCTAATACTTTTTTGAGAAATTTAGATATATAGTACACAATTCTTATGCATTTACATATCTAACACCTAAAATTTGATATTTACAAACACAATACCTTTTCTATGTTTCAAAAGGTAAATTTTATTTCAAAAAATTAAGAAAATTGCTTTTTTTGATATAATAATAAAGATTTAGGTATTATATATATATATATATACATATATATATATATATATATATATATATATATATATATATATATACATATATATATATATATATATATATATATATTTATGTTTAGATATATAAATATATAAGAATTGTGCCATGTGTTGCGTAGAAAACCATGGTAGAGTAAAAGTTTACGCTTAGCTTCGGAGAGTCCAAGACACAGATTTAAAGAAATGCGAAAGAAAACTCTAGAATTTATATGAAAAACCCCGAGGAAAACCACAGCCCAAGAAAAGCTTCCACTATGTATATTTTGAGTAAAGATCTTCCGATGGGATTACAGATTGTATGTGAGAAGAGCAACAGAAGCGAATACAATCGATGACGATATCAACAATATGACGAGACGACGATAGTGGTCTGATGATAATAATGCGAATGACGACACAAGGATCACGGTATGGCGATGATGGCGGTATGGCGGCGGCCGGCTGCGGCACGTGGTTTGACGACCGTCGGTGGCACGACATGCTTGGAGGATCTTTGAGCCTCTCTCTCTCGCTCTCCTCCTTCACTTCGCTTCCCTTCATATGAGGAATGAGGCTATTTATGAGGAGGTGCCTCTCAGAATACATGCAAAATAACCACTCCTCTCCATCGGATGGGATGATGATTTGATCATATGACATTTGATATGAATGCTCAAAATGAAGTCGAATTGTAAGATCTTTGGCTTGTTGAACCGGCTCATCGACGCCGATTGACTATATAAACACTTCATATTTGAGAGCTATTTAGAGATTTAACCGATATCCCAAAGTTTCCAAGGATATTTTGAGAGCTTGATCTGCAGGCCAACTTTGGATCACTTTTTCGGATCAAGATTCGCTTCGATAGAGAATTTTGGTCATATCACCATGTATGTAAATGCTCCTATTTATGTGATATTTTAATAAATAATAACAGATATATGTTATTTATATATATATATATATATATATATATATATATATATATTATATTACATGCTAGAAAACCAGGAAAACCTTCGGTAGAAAAAATTTATGCTTTAGCCTTATTATAAAATTCAGCACACACACATGTATTTAAATAGTGAACAAGAAAATTACAAAATTTTTACGTGGAAAATCTCAAAAATAGGGAAAAAATCTATCCCAAGAAAACTATATATTTATTTTGAGTACAAGTCCGATAACCGGGATTACATAATCAGACATGAAGGGACAATGAGAATCTCAAAATCGAACAACAACCATATAACACGTTGTAAAGTTGGTACAGATGATAGGAACGATAACAAAATAATGACGCGATGAAGGTCATCATGGGAGACCGACGGAGATTGATGACTACGAGGATCGGCTGGCCGACGACGGGTTGGTAAACTAATGGGTGGGCGATCGTGAGTGGCAACGATTATGCCTGGAGGATTTTCAAGTTTTAGAGCTCTCTACTCTCTCTTATTTGGCCTCCCCTCATATGAGGAATGAATGATTATTTATAGATTGGAGAAGTGACATCTCTATAAATACATGTAAAATCTAAACCACTCCATTTCATTGGACGGCTCAAAATGATTCATTTGATCAGTTGATGTATTTTAAGTATTTGATTACTCAAATGAAATCGTAATCAGATTGTTAGATCCCACAAGACGGATTATATAAACACCCATATTTAGATCGATAAACGATCTTAGTCTTGATTGTAATCGACGCTTTCCACATCAAGATTCTCAAAGTAGAATTTTCAGGAGAATATATATATATATATATAATATTTCTTTAAATTTTTATAATTATATTTATTTTAGTATATTTATTTTTTGATAGGTAAGAAATTTATTTATTTTATGAACAACTAAGATTTGTTTCAACCTACTCAATTTTTTATTATTTTTTTTTTCAGTAGATTGTCCCTCACATTTGTTTTTTTTTAAATAAATCTTCAAAAAAAAAAAAAGAAAAAAGAAAAATACGGGGGAGATCCGAAACGGAACTTCCTCCGCCGACCGGACAAAGAGGGCGGAAACACCCATCGCTCTCCATTTCTGCCCGACGCCAGAGATCGGGTCGGAAGGAGATGTCGCGGCGGTGGGCATTCTTTCCTAGGAAGAGCTCCTCCTTCTCCGGTGAACTCTCCACCCAGAGACAAGGATCTCTGCGCACTCAGTCCGAGGACGGCGATGATCTGCTGCGGCGGCCGGAGACCGGGGCAGGGACTTCATCCGCAATCACTTCTGCTGAGGAGGAGGATGAGGAAGGGGATCGATGGTCGTGCATGCTGTCGGAACTTCTCGCCGAGATCATAAAGAGGGTGGATGCGAGCGAGGACCGGTGGCCGCTTCGTAGGAGCGTCGTCACCTGCGCATGCGTCTGTCGCAAGTGGAGAGAGGTCACCACCAGTATCGTCAGATCTCCCCAAGAGTCCGGAATGATCACTTTCCCTTTGTCTCTTAAGCAGGTCTGATACCTATTATTCTCGGTGTTCTCCTATTTTCGCTTGATTTTGGTGGTTGCTACTGAAATTAGGATATTTCTTCTTCATCGTCGTTATGTTTTTATGATAGTTGGATGGGATTGATGGATTCTTACCTTCCATTTTGTAATTTGGATTTTTATCCATGCGATTCTTATATATGCGATCTCTGTAAATTGCCATCAAGCTTGTTTGTTGTCGGTGCAGCGGGGGCCTCGGGATACACCAATTCAATGCTTCATAAAGAGGGATCATGAGAATTCTATATTCTACCTTTATCTTGGCATAGCTCATAGTAAGTAAGAATATACTAACTTTGTGTTCGTTCATCAATATGTTATCATTATGCATTTTTTTAGTATTTTATGTTTTTACTGTATGTTGTTGCCTTGCGGCGTGCTAACATTACGGGATTTTAGTTGCAACGAAACGGCTGGGATTGTCCAGATTCAATTATCTGGAATTTTAGGCTGAGTTTGTCTTAGCTATATAACTTGTTTCTTTGGTTGGAAACCTTTTTACTATGCTTGTGCTGATCTGCTGTTCTTTATCAAACTATCTGCATTTTGCCTAGGCACTATATCAATTTTCTGATGACCGTAAAGGAGATAAATTTCTTCGTGCATCATGAGTTTAGGTTGTCATTTATATTTGTTAGATAAACTGCTTCTTCTTGATTCAAGTGGTTGTTAGAGAAGAGTGCTCACTAATGTAGGCTCAAGGCAAGCAGTGATCCGAGTGTAATTTATTGCGATATCTTGCATTCATAAAAGTATAGTTATGCATATGGCATGTGTCATCGGGTTATAAGTTTACCAAAAAATTGTTTTTCTTTCTTTATTAAAACTAACTTTCTAGGCAATCCACTGCTCTAGACTTTTTACAAATTAGAGTTTAGCACGTGCATATTATAGTTACAATGCACACCATGACAATACACACATAATTAAGGACAAATAAAACTACATAATTATAGGAATTACAATCCCATCCTATCTTTACTAAGAGATACAATCTAAGTGGCTTCTCCCATCCTTTGATGGAGGATCTCCCACCAAGTCATCGAAACAATAAAGTCTATCTTGCTTTGCATCTTTGAAATTCTTGGAGCACCTTCTGCTCTGATATGAGTTGCCACAAGGTTTGAGTTCACCAATTTTTCTTCTTCTCTTCAGTGAAATGCACCCTTGCTAGGCAATCTGGACATCACTTTGGAGGCTTCCCCACAAATTTGCATGCACTAGAAGTTTAGCACATGCACGACATACTTTTATCGCATATCATGACATTACAAACAACTTAGTACAAAGTGCACGCAGCAGAATTCTAGGAATTACAAGCGTAACATTTATTAAGTATGATTTGTAAGGACACATGGCTTATAAACAAAAGTATCCAGTATAAGTGAATACATGTTGCAAACACCTACTTAATTAGTAGATTGGACTTACAACATATAAGAACACCAAATGGTTGACCACATGTGTACACTTAAATATTCATGCATACCTTCAACAGCCACTAAATGATTTCTTGCTTTTAGATTGTGGTAGCCATAAGTACCTTCGCACGAGTCTTTCCAAACTATTAGCAATTCTTTTCTCTCTTTATGTGTGCATTTCTCCCTAGGGGTTTCTTAGGATTGACATAAGTTTCAACAACCCATCTGATAGCTGTATGTATGACTGCACGATATTGTGTAGGCATAATCATCCACTACACCACACACACTTGGCACCAACATTTGCACATGTTTTTTGTATGTGCATAAATTTTTGCAACCAACATGTATTTTTATAACTTTATTCATGCGGCTTGAGTATGCTTTTAACTTTGATTGGGTCAAGAAATCTAACTATCGCCACGATTAGCATCATCTTCTTTCATACATCTATCCATTAGTGCCCTTTATTTGCTATCCTCCCCACACAAACACTTGCCATTTATGCACTCGCACCTGTTCTTGCAATCGTTACCCCAATGCACATTCACCATGCCATTTATGCATGTTGTCAACATTAGTGGACTGGCTCTGTATATTCTTGCTTAATATGCATTGGTGTGTGGGCAATGTCTACAAACACTTATCAGTTGCAAATGTCCAACCACCGTTTGACCAATTCACTAGAAGCACACACCAGCACCAACACACACCGTTACAAGCATAAAATAATTACATGCATAGGACGCCACAAGTTTTAAATGACCTGAAGCACATGATACCACAAGCTCAAGACATTGAATGTACTGTTTTGCATTAGTTAAATTTGTCAAAACGTGCAAGGCACTCACTCAAATGCCTACATTCTTAGCTGCATCCTTTGGTGTGCAGCATCATGCTTGGATTAGAACATTATGCTGAAGGTGTTATAGATACATTGTTTTGCAGACATGGGGTGGGGACTTTTGTCTAAGAGCACATTATAGAAAAGAAAAACACTAATACTTGGCCTTAATCCAATTTAATGGAGGTCCTCATTGGAACCATGTTATAATTATTTTTGTGTGCACGTGTATTTTTTTCTTTATTTGTTTCTATTTTTTGGGATGGGGGATGCAAATATGAAAGCATTTATTCATCGGGATTATAAACAAATCTTAAGGATAAAAAGCCAAGAATGTGAATAATATGTTGAAGGAGTTATTACTCTAAGAGTACACATTTTAGGTTAATTCCTAAGGATAGGTCTAGGGCATGCATATCATTTGTATCATTTGATGAAAGCATCTTAAACTATCTTATAATCCATTAGAGCCATACACTAATAATGAAGTAGAATGCAATAATTGGTCAAAAAATAAACATTTTGATGGAGAATAAAAGAATCAAAATCTTTGCTGTTTCACAACCAATCATTAACCAAGTTAATAGTTACTTTTAAAGTCTTCAAACTTGACCTTTCCTTCTATCACCTACAAGTTATAGATTTATTAAGTTGTATACCAAATGTTGCCATTATTAAGATAATGTTACTACAATCGCAAAGTAGTGGCTCTCACTAAATTGTCAAAAGAGCTAACCGATCTTGATGATGGCCTGTGGCAGTTCTTATCCAATTTAAATGAGTCATATTATAAGCTTATCATGATCCCATTGATGCAATAAATATTGATTCTAAAGAACCTCATTAGCATAATTGATGAAGAAGTTGAGTAAAAGTAATTTATTATTGATTTTCTTGATCAAGGAGAACTTTCAAGTGATTGTTCTATTCCATTCCAAAGTTATAAGATAGCTCTTTCTTTAGCATAATAGCACCATGTACCTCCACTAAATTGCATTTGTTTAAAGGTCTTTAAACACTAAAAAGATCATGTGCAAATGGTGCATAAAAGATTACATGGAGCCAATCAATTAGGTCCCATAATGAAAATTAAAATTAAATGATTTAGGCATTCCCAATGGATTATGCCACAAGACTGTATTAAGCATGCTGTAAAATGTCATTAGTGTCAAGTATATAATAATATTCTATATTCATCACAAAATCCACGTCTTCCTATAATAGCTTCATGGCTTCATGAGTTCTAGGAGCAACATAATTGATGTCATAGACCCACCTTCATCCAAATATCATAGATTTATACTCTTTGTTGTTGATTTTTTTTAAGTGGTTTCATGTCGTGTCGTAGAAGTTGAGACAGATAGTTCTTTATAATTTTTTTATAACTATTATTTTTTATTATTTTAAATACCATTAAAAATGATACAAGCTTTATAAGTACTAAGATAAATAGATTCACATGACATCATAATATAGATTGGCGTTATTTTGTCAGACATTATCTTGGGTGAATATTTTTCTTGAAGCATTTAATAAAATCCCTATTCAACTTATTAAAAAAATTGTGCCCACAAATAAAAAAAATGGCATGATAAGCTTATGGACTATGGGCATCTAGAAAAATATATCGAACACCAACACAATCAATATCTAATACATGACATCATGAACAATATGTATAACTATAATTCTGTAGATGCACGCTAGCACAATAAACTACACTTAGATTCACCGCTTGCCTTGAGCTTACTAATTAGTACTCATCTCTAACTAATAAGTACCACTTATACCTCAAAGAAGCAATTTATATAACGAATATAATTGGTAATTTCTACTCAGGATGTGCAAAGATTATCTCCATTATGCTCATTAAAAAAAATGAGATGGTCCCATCCAGGAACCAGATAATTTGATGAAGAACAATAGATAAGCACAAGCACAATAAATAGGTTTCCAACCAAAGAAATAAAATACATAACTAAGACAAGCTCAACTTTAAATTCTACATAATTGATTATGGCCAATTCTAGTTGTTTGGGCTAGCAAATCCAAATATTTTCACCAATGACACCATCTTTTTTGATGCATATGACGATTGATGCTCTTTGTTTGCACATGATTAATCACTCTTGCATATTGTACATCTCCGTACAAGCACTCACCATTTATGCACTCTTTGTTACCTGTTGATGACTAGTTTTTGCAAGCATTACCCCTAGGCACATTCAACACACCATTTATGCATGTTTTTTGTATTTGTGGATTGGCTCTGTATGTACTTTCTTAACATGCCACTAGTGTGTGAGTAATGTTTACAATCATTTGCAAGCATCCGATTATCTAAGGAAGTCACCAAAAGCACACATCACTGCTAACACATGCCTTTGCAAATGCAAAACAATTGCATGCATAGGATACCACAAGCACAAATGACCCGAAGCACAAGACACGACAAATGCAAGTCATAGAATGTGTCTTATTTTGTATCACGCTCAGTTCACCTGAATGCCTAAATTATTAGCCACTATCTTTGGTGCGTAACAACAAGCTTGGATTAGAACATTTTGTAGGTGTTATAGATTAATCACTTTGTATACGCATATTGGGGACTTTTGTCTAAGAGCACATTCTAGAAAAGAACAACATTGATATTTGGACTTAATCCAGTTGAATGGAGGCACTCAATTGAAATATGTTATGATTGTTTTGTGTGCATGTGCATTTTTTCTTTCTTAATTTCAATTGTTTTGGGGTGGAGGTGGGATTAAAATATGAAAGTATTTTTTTATTGGAAATATTGATCATGTGTATTGATGTTGTTTTATTTTTAAAATTTTTGCTTTCTAGTTCATTCACTGTAAAACATGCCTATGATGATGGCTCTTATGAGAATGTGATGTATTCACTACTATTTTCTTGTTGGGATTGGATCATTGCTATAAGGTTTTAACTCAATCCCTTGAATTTTCCAATTTAGCCATTCCCAATTACCCATTTTAACTAATATTCATTTTTTTTTATTTTTATTTTGAGGTTGCTATACTGTTTAAATATTGCTTGTTGGTCATTGTCATAGAGTCCTTGTTTCTACTAGAAATTTCTTTCCATGGATGAAATATGGTGTGATATTTTTGTCTTTATTTCCCTTCTTAACCTCTCTTTCCCACCAACCATTATTCACAAGACTTGATTTTTGGGATTATAGCATCAAGGACTTATCCTAGTTTTTTTATATGATCTCTATTTTTCTAAGAGGGTAGTCAATGCGTGGCACTTTTAATGGTTGCTTTTCTTATTTGATTTCTTCAATTGACTTTATTGCATCCACTTTTTTTACCTATTCTTGATAAACCAAGTATTGTTTTCACTTGGAATAATTCGGGAACCTGTTGAAATCTAAGAATTAAAATTTGTATTTTTAAATTGGATCTTAGATGATTCTTAGGGATTTATTTTTTTGATCCTTTGTGTGCTGTAAATAGGATCCTTAAGGCATGTAATATTAATTTAATGTTTAATTAAAAATTAGATTTCCTCTCAATATTTTCGTTTTTTGTTTTTGGATGTGAATTATTTAAGTTCTTCACAGGTCTTGACGACTACTTTCATGGGATAATTATCATTGTACTAATATTACCCTTGGATCTTCATTTAGTGAATTTTATCAATGTTCTTTCTATTAGCTTGTTTGGTGTGTGAAAATGAAGTTTCGTCAAATTTGGTATACGCTGATTTTTTTGTGGTGTGAATCTTATTCATTATTAAATTTTATGTTTGCACTTAGTTTTATAAAGAAATTTTAAATTTTGGTGATTTTTAATTATTTTTTGGAATAGTAAAGTATTTTCTTATTTCGTATCAACGGTGGCTATTCTTGCTTGGCATTTACAAAAAGATGTTCCTTGGTGTATGCTTTTTGCTGATGACATTCTTCTTGTTGATAAGACTAGAGAGGGAGTCCAACAAACTTGAATTATGGAGGTAAACTCTAGAGTCTAAAGGTTTTCGTTTAAGTAGATCTAAAACCTGAATATATGGAGTGTAATTTTAGTTGTAGAAGTTCTAGTGGTAGTGACATTAGGTGAACAAGTCATTAATAAGAGTGAGCGTTTCAGATATTTAGGCTCTATTGTTCAAAATGATGGTGAAATAGATGGAGATGTTATTAGTAGAACTGGAGGAATGCATCTGGCCTATTATGTGATAGAAAAGTTCCACTTAAACTTAAGGGAAAATTTTATAAGATGGTGGTAAGACCGAATGACTATGGTAATGTTGGCCAATAAAAGAGAAGCATAAGACTAAGTTAAGTGTTATAGAGATGAGGATGCTTAGATGGATGAGTGGCTTTACTCTTAGAGATAGAATGCAAAATGAGTATATTCGGGAAAAAGTTGGAGTAGCTGGTAGATAAGATTAGAGAGTCGCCTTAGATGGTTTGGCCACATAAAGCGTCGTCCGATGACCGATTAGGAGAGTAGATGCATTAGATTTGCCTTTATGTTAAGAAAGGTAGAGGTAGACCTAAAAGACTTGGTTAAGATGTATAAAAAATGATCTTAGTATACTTGATTTAAATGAGAATTTGACACATAATAGGACACAATGGAGATGAAGGATTCATGTAGCCGACCTCACCTAGTGAGATTAAGGCTTGTTGTTGTTGTTGGTGGTGGTGGTGGTGGTGGTGGTGGCTATTCTTGCTAATATTGAAAGTTCTCAAGTTGTGAATTTTGTTGTTTGTGTGTTTCTTTGTGTATCTCAGTATAGGTTTGCATTAGTAAATTCTAGACCCTAAGATTTGCCACACTTTGTGTATCTCAGTATAGGTTTGCATTAGCAAATTCTAGACCCTAAGATTTGCCACACCATGTGGGCTATTGGGTGAGGTAATCTTATGTATCTTGTCAACGCCTTGATAGTTGTTGCAATGGAAATTCATCTGAAATGAAGAACTTGTAGCTGCACTTGGTGATGGTGATTCTCATTCATAGGCGATAACAATTTTCTCTCCTTCTGGTCTTGATTACTATAATGATTTATCCTTTTATTATCTTAAAAGCAAAATTCTTTATTGAAATTAGTTGATATTTGCCAAATTTTTCAATGAAATTTCAAAATTTTTTTTCCTTGTACAGCAGTTATAAGTCGCAGTTGTAGTGATGACCCCATGAAACCTGTGAGACATGATTGTAATTTCTGGATTTTTTATTTTGTAGATCTATGCTATGGATTAACATTAAAAGATTTCTGTAGTGATCATGTCCGTTATCCGTGATGTCCACCTTTTTCTGTTTGAACCTGTATTGCACGTTCAACATCTACTGGCCATACAGAATAATTTATCGTTTTTAAACTAATCCGCTATATCCTTTTGTTTGCCCTGACAAGTAGGATATATTATTCTTGCTTGAAACAGTGAGTGAGTATTCTTTGCAAGCCATTGTTTCTCTTGGGTTTGGTTAGCTTGCTTCATCAGATGTTTTGATTGTTTTATGTCTCCTTTTGATTTAATTTATTCTTGCAGCATTTGCCGATAAAGGGAAGTTTCTAATGGCTGCTCAAAGATACAAGAGTGGTGCTCGCAGTGAGTACGTGCTCTGTATTGATACTGATGACCTGTCCCAGAGAAGTAATGCATACGTGGGAAAGCTGAGGTTAAGCTCTTGTTCATTATTTTTGTAGCCTCTTCATAGACTTGTACTTGAAAGAAACGAAATATTTTTTGCACCAAGTGTTTTGATGATTTCTAAAGAATGTTTGGTCATAAAAATGACTAATAGTTAGGGATTTATATACAAGTAAAGAAAGTAATATAAATAAATAATTGCTCTGAAATGGGATTTCAACCTTAAAATATAAGAGATCGCTGACCATTTAAAAGAGGTTTTCAACAGAGGTAGTTTAGAACTTGAAAGAAACCTATCTTGTTGTTGAATAAATTGGACATAATTTAAAATTGTTAGAAAATTCAAAGAATATAGTGATAATTGTATATAAGGAGATTGGATGATTCAGTGAGGGGTAAAAAAAGTTTATTTGGACAAAGAAAAATTTTCTTAAAGAATGATAAAAAAAGAATTATTGAGACATGCAAGAACTATAAGTTGAATGTTGAAAAGTGAAATCATTAAATGACAACTGCTCTTTTAAGAAAAGACAAAGGTATTAGTCTTGATGCTTTGCATCATAGGTATTATGAGATATAAAGGGTTATAAATAAATCGGGATTGAAAAGTTATAGGGGATATTGTAGTAATTTGATTTAAGGAAATTTAATGATAATTCACAGGCTAAGATGGCACAAAATGATTTGAGAATTATTATTATACTAATATTAGAAATAAAGGAGATTTTAATATTGTGGTAATTATAATGGAATTAAACATATGGATCATAAAATGAAGTTATGTAAGGGGATAATTGAACTTGTGATTAGAAAGTTCGTGTACTTATCATATAAATAATTTGTTTATAATACATATTATGGATGCAATTTTATGTTTCGGTAATTAATGGAAAAGCATAAAGAGCAAAACAATATTTTTTATTGACCTTGGAATGACATGATTGGGTTTCATTATAATTAATTTGATAGGCACATGGAAAAATGTGTCAAAATATACGAAAGTTGTTAAATATTTATATATTGGAGCACATATTTGCATTAGAACTTCTGGGTGACCATAGTATTTTTAGTTCAGGCATGATTGAGGCATGATCTGGTCAACAATCATTATTAACTAATAACCATACATCTTTTTATATTGATTATATATATACTTGTAACAAACTTTCAATATGAAGTACCTTGGCATGTTTTTTTGGTAGATGCCATAATTTTGATGGATGAGGTATTTTTTGAAGTAACAGTTGAAGAAAAGTTCTTAAGATTAATAGAACAATGTGAATTGGATAGGTTCGTGAGTATCATGACACTGGTTGTTGGTGGTGTGATAGTAGTCTCATGCACTCTAAACCATCTGTGCACTAGTAGTATGTCTGGCTACTCTTTTGTAGAAAATGTTGCTACGTAAGTCATTTCCTGGGAGCATGGCTAAGATCATAGAGCAACGGAGTAGTAGGGGAAATCAAACCATCATCGTTAGGACAAATTCACCCAAGGATTTAATAATTAATTATACAAGATAAGTATCCTTAAATGAGCATATTTGATAAAAATTTGATGTATATGAAATCTGTATTTATCAGTTAATATTATAAGAAGAATAATTGATATTTAGATGTTATCCATGTAAGTACATTGTCTCCATTACAGAAAAGTGTGAATACATAAATAAGGATGGCACTTATTGATACAAAGCCATATTGGTTAAAATAAAGAAGCATCTTAAGTGTTTTATTATTTATGTAAAATGTCTTTAGAGGATAGAAGGAACAATTTTAAAGAATTCAAGAACAATGATGTTTTATTAATTTGAGTTTAGGTTGTTAAAGAAGTCATAGATAATAAAGTTGCATGATAGAAAGGACAAAGATGAATATGTGGTAGGAGGAGGAATGATATAATGAATAATATATAGGTATGATACTTGCAGCAGGTGGCTCTTAGTCATTGTGTATCCTTCAAGCCATATATGAACTATTGTGTTTTGTTCCCTGCTATCTAGGTTGCAATATGAGCATCGCTAGTGCTATAGTGATAAAGCAGTAAAGGATAAACTTGTAGCCATGCCAAACTTCCCTAAGGATTTACTAATGTTAATAATTAAATGAGCATGATTAGCAAGTAATTAATAATTATGAGTTTAATTAATTAAGGATTCATTAAGTATTTAATTAGAGTTATTTTTTAAAGTTATTTAGAAGTAAATAATTTGACTAATTGGTTTATTTTCATTTAATTTATTTCGATTTATTACTAATTATGATTTGGCATAATTAATTTTTAAGAGTATTTAACTATAAATTAATTAACTGACCTATCTAGATAAGTTTTGACTAATGGCAAGAATTAGTGAACCAATTATAATTTCATAGTCACTAATTTGTTATTATAATAAATTGATTTTATTAGTGCTTAGTGGTATTATTTTTGGCAAGTTAAGTATTAAACTAGGTCGTTTGATGGCATTATTATTATAATTAGGTTGTAACTATTGTTCAATTAAATCAATTCATTAATTAATTTTAGTTATGCTATTTCAAGTTTTTATAATTAAATCATTAGTTAATTAATTTGAAATCCAAAAAATAATTAATTCAAAATCAGTAAATATATTTGAGTAATTAATGTTTATTTTATATATATATATATATATATATATATATGTGTGTGTGTGTGTGTGTGTGTATGTATTTATATATAATAGTGAATTTTAAGATGAATGCGTGATCAGAGGATTGATTAATGAATGATCATATATTAGTAATGGTTTAAGTAGCATTTTGTAAACATAAGGTAGAGGAGAATAAACTTGGATAGTTTGGGCATATATGATGAAAGGGAAAAATTGAACCTATAAAATACGTTAAAAATTTTTTTGTTCAAGGATTATGAAGAGGTGTAGAATAAAGGAAATATTGATGGAAATTTTGTAAAAGTTTTGCATAGAATTTGTTTATAGCTTATATAATACTCAGGAGGAACAAATGAAAATGAGGATTTTTAAGCCAACCTCAATTAATTGGTATTATGTTAATGATGGTGATGATGAGTGAATAAAATATGCTTGCACATACGCCCCAACTATCTTAAGATTTCGTTAAACCATGGGATGCGAGTGACTTTAGGAATTAGGGTTTAGCTATATATAAGGGATTGAAAGATTTTCATATTATATGAATCCAAATAGCTATACAATTATGTTTGGAACCTTTCGATGGATCAAGGAATTAGTGGAGGTTAATTGTTGAAGTCTTTAATCTAAGCTGTTACCATTATCGCCTATATAAGCATTGTATATATTTTAATCCCCTAATCTTTTAGTCAATATATTAAGAGGTTAACTCGTACAAAAGAATGTAAATGATGTTTGTTTAGATTAAGAGAGAAAAAAATTTGTTTTGCTTAATTAAACATCACCTTAATTTTAAGCCTTTCATTTGCATTTTATTTTGAAATTAAAAAATTTTAGATAATATCAGATGCATGCATATGATTATGTAGATGTCATTGATGTTGTTTATGTTAAAAGATCAAATGAAAGTGGAAGTGAAGAGAGGAAAATACCTTGATAAAATATAAAATATTGCAAATATATATTAATTTTTACTTTGAAGGCAACGGAGTGAGGAATCATTTACTCTTAAGTAGAGCATAAATTTCTAAAGATAATGCCAAGCAAAAACTAGATATTTTTTTTTATACCCTATGTACTATCTACTATGTTGCACAGATATGGACACAACACGACATAAATATGAGACATATTTATTATTGAAAATATAAGACACAGATACATATGAGACACAACATTATAAAATTTATATCTTAATAATTATAAATAATATATCTAATCTAAATAAAATAAATAAAGTATTAAGAGTAAAAAATGATTAGACATTTAAGTTTAATATGAACTTTCAAAAGATTAAAAGTTAATAGATGATATGAAAGTATTAAAGGAAAGTATATCGAGAGGCGTGAAAACCTGATCTTCAACATCGATGACGATGACAAAAGCGATGACAAAGGCACCGATGAGGATGATTGATGATGCTCTATGATTACATGAGGACTCTTGTCACGTCTCACCAAGCAGATGGATCGAGGGAGAGCTGGCGACAATGTTCACATTCAAGAGACATATATTATAAGTTTAAAATTTATATTTAAAATGGTTTTAATTTTAATTTAACTATATGTGTGTCGCAGTTTTTTAAATAATTTTTATAATTTGACATGCTAGAGATGTGTCCGACTTGCGTTGGAGGTGCTTCGGACGAATGTTGGTGTTCAATACGTGTCGGACACTGCACATTATTATTTTTAGTATCGGTGTATCATAGAGTATCTATATATCCAAGCAAATTAGCATATCCTATATAGCTGTTAGGAGTAGTAGGGAAAAGGTAATCAATGTCCTAGCCATTCTAGGTTTCATTATATTCCCTTACATAGTGAAATTTCATCCTTGAGTTTAATGTTGTTCTAATTGAATTTCCATAATAGGGTTAATGTCATATATTGGATGCTAGACTAAAACCCATCCTATCTGGTAATTCAACTGAATATGTATATTGCCCAAAAATTTTTAGCTACAAATCTTTCATCTTGTCCTTTTAGTTTGTGTTATGTCTCAGTGGGAATCTCTTCTTGGGTAGATATAGCATTACCTAATTGCTTTCTTTGTAATCTTACGTTTTAAAAATAATTGTTGGGATCCTTATTGTAATTATCATATGATTCTTGAAAGAGTCCTCACTTGTTCACGTACCTCTTTAACATTATTTGCTAGTTTCTTCACTTAAATGCCTCTTGTGGTGCTTGATTTTGGGTGTTGTTGTTATCATCCTTAGATCACCTGAAATGAAAACCTTGGAGTCGATTGACATCTAAATTTGTTGCAAGCAAACACACTTTAGGAAATGAAGATATCCAATTGTTCCCAACGTTCACTAGCTAGATGTCAAATCATGTAACCAAGGGATCAATTAACCAACTTGATTTTCCCATCATTTTTAGGATGGAAAGCACTTCTGAATCAGAGTTAAGTGCCTAGATGTTTCCAATATATTCGTTAACTGTATATCTGAATTAGCGATGATAGTTCTTGGCAAGCCCTGTAGCATTTTAATTCCTTTTAAAAAGAGCTTTGCAACATTGGTTACATCATTGCTATTCTTAACAAGAAACAAAATGAATCATTTTAGGAAAGCAATCAACAGCAATAAATATAGTCATTACCTCTTTGTATTTGTCGTAGCCCAATCACAAAATTCATACTTGTCTTCTCATAGATGGATTGGAGTACACATGATTGGTATAAAATGGCATTTTTGTCTTCTTTCCATTTTTTACAATCATGTTTTTTATTTTACAATAATTCGTTTGATGCAACGCCCTACAAACAGAAACTAACCAAGTAGCAAAGGCACAAAGGGCACAAGCTATAATGGTGTTAACAGAAAAATAAGGAATCACTAAGCATATATTTTCTCTTCTTCCTTTTTACCTCTCGTATGCCTATATATATATATATATATATATATACATACATACTGTATCATAACAAAATTATCAAGAGAATAAACAAGTAAGGCTGCAAAGTAAATGCGTAATATATAAATAACAGATAAGCAGGAAATAAAAGCTTATGGTTGAGCTGCGTCATATTCCCCCTCGGTATTAGAAGAACTCGATTCGAGTTCGGTGACCTGTACTGGTACATCATCCGGCGGATAATAAGGATAGATATCCGAAATGTTGAATGTGGAGGAGAGATGAAGGTCCGGTGGCAAGTCGATGATGTATGCATTATCGTTAATGCGTTTTGAGATGGCAAACGGTCCAATTTTTCTTAGTTTGAGTTTGGAATATGTTTCGTTCGGGAACCTCTCCTTGCGGAGGCGAAACATTACTAAATCACCAGGTTGGAATGCTTTGAATCTCCTTTTGGAATTGGCATATTGTTTATATTTTGAATTGGAGTTCTGTAGTCTCGTTCTGACTTCCTGTATCAGTTTAGCAAAATCAATGGCGGTTGCGTTAGGTGTGGAGTTTTTACCTTTGGGGAGTAATGTGAGGTCTGTTGTGTGATTTGGTTCTTTGATATAGACAATGCTAAATGGTGTTCGTCCTGTTGAACGATTAAGCGTCAAATTATAGGCAAATTCAACCTGAGGAAGAATGGTGTCCCATGGTTATACATGGTCAACGATGAGGCAACGGAGCATGTTGCCTAATGTTCTATTTATAACTTTGGTTTGGCCATCTGTTTGAGGGTGATATGAAGAACTCAAGTGAAGAGTAGTGCCAAGGCGTTTCCACAGCTCCCTTTAGAAACAACCGAGGAATTTAGTGTCCTGATCGGATGTAATGCTACACGGTATTCCATGGAGTCTGACAATTTTCCTGAAAAATAACTTGGCAACACTATTGACATCAAAAGTTTTCTTACAAGCAACGAAGTGAGCCATCTTTGATAGACGGCCGACGACAACCATGACGGAGTCAGACTCATTTTTGGTACGTGGTAGACCCAATATGAAATCAACGCTAAGATCTTCCCAAATGGAGTTTGGGATAGGTAAAGGGAGGTATAAACCTGTGTTTTGAGTTGTACATTTGCTAAGTTGACATGTCAAACAGTGGTTGATAAATTTGTTTATGTATCGCCGCATTCGTGGCAAAAAAAAAAAAAAAAAAATGCGGCAACTGATGGAGTACTTTATCCCTTCTGAGATGAGTCTAGTCCTCCTTGTACCGATTAACTGCTTTAACCGATGAATCTGGAATGCACAACAAGTTGCCTTTAAACAAAAAACCATCGTGGATAGAATAATCAGCTGTCGGTTTGGACAATTGACACTGTTGCCATGCGTCACCAAAATTTGAATTTGTAGCATATAACTCCTTCAGTTTTGAGAGACCAGTGACTTCCATTTGTAGTGTTATAAGCAGTTGGGTCTGTTGGCTCAAAGCATCAGCGTTCCTATTTTGTTTGCCTGTTGTATATTTGATAACGAAAGTGAATTGTTGTAAACACAAAGCCCAGCGAGCATGCATGCGATTAAGACTTTTTTGGACTGTAAAAATTGAAGTGCTTGATGGTCGCTAAAGAGGATGAAATCCTGATGTAACAAATAGTGTTCCTACTGCTTCAAGGCTCTAACAATGGAATACAACTCTTGCTCGTAGATGGACCACTTTTGGCAGGAGGTGCTCAGCTTCTCGCTGAAAAAAGCTACAGGTTTACTCTCTTGTGATAATACCGCACCGATGCCAATAGCAGAAGCGTCAGTTTCAACCTGAAACGGTTTCTCAAAGTTAGGAGCAGCTAGGATAGGTGCTGTACATAGCTAATGTTTGATTTTATCAAAGCTTTGCTGTTGTGGTGCACCCCATTGAAATGTTTTCAGCTTTAGGCAATCTGTAATAGGGCTCATGATAATGCTGAATCCTTTGATAAGCCTTCTATAAAAATTTGCTAAACCGTGGAAGCTACGAATGTCGGTAAAAGATTTAGGAGTTGGCCATTCTTTGATAGCAGAAACTTTAGCCGGGTCAACTTGTATTCCATTTGAGTTTATGATGTATTTCTGGAAATAAACTAAATTAGTAGCAAATTGGCACTTTTCTTAATTCAAGAATAATTTGTTTGTCTACAACACTAGTAATATTTGTTGTAAATGTTGTACATGGTCTCCTAAAGTAGGGCTAAAGATTAGTATATCATCAAGATATACAACACAAAATGAATTTAAAAACGGTTTCAAGATTCCATGCATTAGTTGCATGAAGGTACTGGGAGCGTTGCACAGACCAAAAGGCATCACCCTCCACTTATAAAGTCCTTGTTTGGTTTTAAATGCCATTTTTCATTCATCATCAGAACGAATCCTGATTTGATGATAACCACTACGGAGGTCTAAATTTGAGAGGATTGCTGCTCCTGCTAAATGATCAAGTAAATCGTCGAATCTAGGCATAGGAAAGCGATACTTAATTGTGATTTTGTTTATAGCTCTACTGTCCACACATATCCTCCAGGAGCCATCTTTTTTTGGAACAAGAAGCGCTGGTACAACGCAAGGACTCAAGCTATTTTGAATGAATTCCTTCTGAAGTAGGTCTTCCACTATCTCTTGCAATGCTTGGTGCTCCTTAGGACTCATTTTGTAATAAGGTAGGTTCGGTAGAGATGCACCTAGAATCAGATCAATACAGTGTTGAATGCTTTTTAAGGGTGGAAGTACTGATGGTAATTCAGTGGAATACATGTCTTCAATTCTGCGAGCACATGTTTGATATCAGTGGGGATATCAGTACCTCCCTTTTGTTCCTCTCGTATCACTACAACAAAGAGAAACCCCTGTTCTCTGTATGCTGCCAGCAAACCCGCTTCATTTACAATTAATGTTGTATGGGGTTATGTTTTTGAGAATTGTGTTGTCTTGGGATTGAGAGGCATTAGCTTGATGTGTTTCCCTTTCCAACTGAATGAATAATAGTTAGCTCTACCATCATAAACCGCTCTAATGTCATATTGCCAAGGTCTTCCTAGTATTAGATGGCATACATCCATTTCAATAACATCACATAAGACTTCACATATGAAGTTCTTGCCAATAGAAAATGTTACATTGCACATCTCAATAACCAATATATCAACACCCCTCTTAACCCAAGTAATATTATATGGTTGTGGATGTTTAACGGTCGGAATTTGAAGTGTTTTAATGACTTTGTTGGACACTATATTTTCAATACATCTGCTATCTACTAGGAGTTCGCAAATTTTCCCATTAATTGTGCACCTGGTTCGAAAAATTGTGTGGCGCTGCGATCGAGTAGATTGTCTTGGTGCCATCAGAATTCTTTCTAGAACACAAGCTAAGACTTCTCCTTCATCTCCTTCCAATTCTTCCATATCGTTGGGGTTGATGTCCAGATCTTGGGTTCGGCATCCAGCTCTCCTCCAGCTAATTGTAAATGTCTTCGTTGAGGACATTCATTTGATTTGTGGCCAAATTGGAAACACCTAAGACACTTTAAAGTGTGCGATTTAGCATAAGGATTGTTCTTACTCGCTTCAGTGTTCTTTGGTGGTAGCTTCCCTTCAGCAGTTTTGCTAGTATTAGGTGTATTCGAAGAGTTAAGTGGTACTACCTTTGTGTTGTGGGACTACAATTTTACTTCTTCCGGATTGTTTACAATGCTGGTCCTTCTATTGAATCCCCCTTTTGCTAGTCTCGATAGTTGTTGTTTTGCCTTAAAAGAGAAATTAATGGCTTGTGAAAGGGACCGGATGGAGTTCAATCCCAACTTATCTTGTATAACTTATCTTAGACCTCCAATGTACCGTGCTATCAGCTAGTTGTTGGATTCATTCAAGTTGTTTCTTGCACTTAAACGATAGAATTTCTCAGTATAATCCCCCACTGATCTTGTACCCTGGCTGCACTGTTGGTATTGAATGTACAATAAATGTTCGAAATCGGTTGGCAGAAAATGTTCCCGGAGGAGCTATTTCATCCGCTTCCAATGTCTTACGCACTTTACCATCCTCGTGTTTGTAGCAACGATTCCATGCGGCACCGCTCTTCGCACGCCAAGCGAACTTGTCTATCCGGTCGGATTTCCATATAGTTAAAGAAGTTTTCTACTGATTGCTCCCAGTCAAGATAATCTTCGATGTGAAGATGTCCATCAAAAAGAGGGATGTCTATCTTTGGACGATAGTCGGTGAGAGAACATTGTTCATACCTAAGTTCTCAACCTCTTCTAAAAGCATGTTCTCGTGTTGGATTATTGCCTTCCTCGTCTGACTCAGAAGGATCAGATCGTTGTTGCTCTTCCACTTCAGCATTAGCTCTGAAGTTCTGTCTACCAATATTCAAACCGCTCTCGGTTTCCTGCCACAACACATTCACATCTCTTTCATCGGAGTTAAGTAACGTACCTTCACCCATTTTGAGAGCTTGCAATTCTTGTCGCACCTCCTTGGTGAATCGTTTAAACTCATCGACGACTTCCGCCACTCGATCTTCTAGCTTCGAATGAATTGCCCAAAGGGCGTCAAGGTTCCGATTGCCATCGGCAACCCCATGCTTGCTACCTTTTGCCATTCACTTGGCTCTGATACCAATTCTGATGCAGCGCCCTACAAACAGAAACTAACCAAGCAGCAAAGGCACAAAGGGCACAAGCTATAATGGTGTTAACAAAAAAACATGGAATCACTAAGCATATATTTTCTTCTCTTCCTTTTTACCTCTCGTATGCCTATATATATATACCGTATCATAATAGAATTGTCAAGAATAAACGAGTAAGGATGCAAAGTAAATGCGTAATATGTAAATACAGATAACCAGGAAATAAAAGCTTATGGTTGAGCTGCATCTTTTTTTATTTTCAATTGTAGTAATATTGAATTCATAGAAAATTTTAATCTCATCTAAATTTATCCTATTAAAGCACCACCATGTAATTTAGAAATAAATTGAGGATAAAAAGCTAATAAGAGTATCAAGTTAGTTCCCTTCGAAAAGATGCCATTAATATTTATGAAATTTATATCATTTTCGATTTCATATTTTGATAAATAAGGCCTAAAATATAAATTATTCTTGTATAATCTAGTTATATGTCAAAGGGTAAGATATTTTTGAGGCAAAGCTTTCTACATGTACATTGGCTCCCTTGTATAAGGTAATTGACTTTGTGATGAAAATTTTATTGTAAATTCGATATTCATTTGGCTTGCTTCGAGGCTAACTTCTGAGCATTCAAACATTAATGAAAAAAAAATCTTTATGGTTAGAATGCAAAATAAATTTCTCTATGGATGAAATAATGATGCCATAATTGTAGAGTTTAGACAACTGTATAAGACTCCCAATCATATGTGAAATATGTTTTCCTTGTTTCATATAGTTTTTATTAAAGAAGGTGATTAAATACTTATTTTAACTTAATAATGATGTCAATATCAATCAGATGCATCACACTAACCTTCAATAACTGTGTTAAAATTATTGCAAAGCAAACCTTATAACTTTGGTTGATTTACTTTTTATCAATTTAAAACTTTCATATACTCTGTTTAGTTGATTCAAAATGCTTAATTTTCAAACAATCATTTACTAATGCAATCGTAGAACATAAAAGTTCTGTTAGACTGTCTATAAAAAAGTTGCAAGATCATGAAAGCTTCTTATCTCTATAAGGTATTTTGGTGCTAGCCACTGATTCTTCACTTCTTGAAAGGACCAAATATAGGAAAAATGTAAGAGGGGTTGGGGAATTAGTTATTGATTTTTTTAAAATAATTTTCTCTGGAATTTAATCCACATGCTTAAATGACAACAATATATTTGATAAGAGAGTGCAAAAATTAAATACATGATATAAAATTGTTGAATTAAGCATGCAACCCAAAGTTTTATTATGGCTTAGCAGTCAGCCCTACATTTGCTTTCCTGGGTTCCATTAGATTCCATTTTCATAGTGACAATGGAGAAGTATCAGTGCAAGCATTCTTTTATAATAAAGGATTCAAAATCTATTTTCAAATTGAGAAAAGAGCGAATTAACTTGTATCATTCAACTAGATAGTAATGTTGGTTTGGGTGCTTTCTACGTTGATTATGTAATCCATTTGGAATGGCTTGTAAAGTTGAGTTTTGATTTAATAGAGTAAAGATTGAACGGATTTTATTTTTCTATGCCAAACAAATCAAATCTTAGTAGCGAGCACTTATTCATTTTTTAGAATTTTCAATAAATCTTCAGTTGTCCCCACTCTGTTAAGATGTCCAATATAGCATTTGCTGATGCTCATTTGGAAGTTCCCCCAAAACAAAGTATGTTAGGTGTTCTGTATGGTGGAAGCTTTCTCATTAACTTCTGTCTTGCTAGAAGTTGGTAGTTGACAACTACTCTTGCTTTTTAGGGCCCATAAAACCATTAGGTAGACTATTGTATGAGGTTGCTAAACTTGAGTGCTAATAGCTAGGACAAGGCCTTTTGGTGATGAAAAAAGAAATTTAGGAACTCGAATCCCTGACTTCATCAATTCTTTGTGCCTTGAATTAGGTGGATGATCTTTTAACCTATCCTTGTAGCTTTTTCTTTGTTCATTTCTAGTAACTCTTTACTTTAAAAATACATGGTTAGAAGCTTTAATACTTGCTATCGATTGCCACTTTTCCATCTAAACATATTTTACTTGATCTTTAATCTCCATGTGAATGTGGTGTGATGATATGATATAATCCAGGTGGAAGTGGGAGAGATGGTGAAGGCCTCCAAGGGAGAATATTGATGTTGACATTGTTTTTTATAAATTTTGGCATTGTGTGATTAAGGATTATGTTTAGGCCTTTAAGTTGATGATTGTTGACCTTAATGAGTTGTCAGTGCCGCATGATCCTAATTGTGACTCCATCTTGTTGTGTGATTTTGGATGGATGTTGAAAAGAAGTAAGAGATAAAAATGGATGTATTTTTAAAATATTATTTTGATATGCTTAGAAGCATGTATGTTTCCTCTTTGCTTAGGTGTTATACTCCATGGCGAGTAGTTTAATTCTTGCCAAATGGGTTGCTTGACGTTCCGATCATTTTTTTTGGTTTGTTGGATGAATAGACTTTGAGTATAGTAAATAGCTTTTTTATATTATTACTATGGTATGCTAAGTTATTTTCATTGAGAGCTTATGTAGAGTATGAAAATGTCTGCAGAGTTGATACCATTAAGTAAACTAGAATTACTCAAGATTTGTTGATGTCGACACTTGTGGCGCTAATGCAACCTAACGTGGGTGCATTGATTCCTACTTCCTTGAGAACTTTTGGAGACTAATAGTTGGAGAGACTATTGATATTGAATCTAGCTCAATTTATGAAAACTACTCCACCTAAAGCAGAAGATAGGGTAGTGCAAGTCATAAAGCTTTTTAAGGGATGGAGTGTTCATCAATAAAGAAAATTGCTTTGGTAACTTTCGTTCGAATTAAGGATCTATAGCACTAATGGATGAAATAACGACACATTTATTTTGATGGCCCATGACAACATCTCTTGGTCAAGCATATGATATGACAAATGCATGTACAATTTAGTTTATTGAATCTATCTCTAATATTTTTTGATATTTTACTCATTAGAATGGAATGGGTATAAAGTTTATCACCTAAATGACCTGAACTTACACATCCATCGCAACCTTAAACTTAAAGAGATCAAATAAGATACAAGTTAGTTGTGCAAAAGTATTTTGAAATTTCAATTTATTCAACTAAAGAGTTTCTAGTAAACATCATAGTTCATGTACATAACATTAAACTTTCATCTTATACGTTTACCTTAGCATATTCATCTTATACATCAAAATATAAGATAATATATTTAAAACTTGATCCTCACTCAGTTCAACCTTATCCTTTACTCATATCAATAGTTAAAATAAGAATTTGATAAGTTGTAAAGCTCAACAAGATAAATAATTCTGATATACAATTCAGACATTTAAGGAAAGGAAATAGCAGGATATACTAATCATGGACATGATTAATAATATAATCATAATCTAGTTTAATTGCATTACATATAATCCTTATAAAATGAAATTGCTTAGAAGGACATAACATAACATTAAAGTAATTGTACTAAACGAACCATAATTAAAAATGTGAAGTATCTAACTTTCATATACATTATACTAGTAAAGTGTATCAATTGTTATACATTGGATTAATCATTACATTTATTTGTTTATTTTTTATTAGATAGCATATCATGTTATAGCCTTACAATATATCATGTATGGATGTTCGGATTTATTAGCCATCGTAAAGTAGTGGATTGTGTAAGAAGCAAACCATATATCATCATATGGTTATCATCTAGCTCATAGGCAAATATTATAAAATTTAATAGAGCCTAAGTGTAATATAGCATTATCGCTATTGAATTGCCATTCAAATCAATATCATGGTGGTTGGGGATCATTTTTCCTTCATAGGAACAAGCATAAATGTAAATCAATTGTTTTTCTTCAATTCTGAATTCAGAGCAAGAAAGATTTTTGACATTTTATTAGTTTGTTGTCTTCACATATACGAGTCATCATAAATATTATCAATCTATCCCACATAACCTGATCATTCTTATGCTCTCTGCATTTTTCGTCATTGGACATTTAATTTCATATATCATTTAGTTTAAGCATGCTAGTCAAAATTATGCATCAATATGCAAATAATAATTATTAAGTATCTTAGTTTTAAAGTACATTTTTTTGATAAAATGTTAACATACTCATATCACTTTAAACATGTGCTTTACATAATTTAAAATTTATGCATGATTATTTTATATGGATGACAGGACATAAATATGTTCTTTGCAATCTGAAGATTTTTTTAATGCATTGCTTGCATATTACATGTAAAATTTATTTGGAAAAGAGAATTCAATACCTTGTTCTTTTATATTTAATCTAAAATTGTAAACTTTTTATATTATATATATTTTGAGCATTATAGGCTGGCTGATGGGATAATAACTAGAATTTGTGGAGATGTTTCAAGATAAGTACAGTCTAACAGTGGCAAGGTGTAGAGTGCAAATGGGGTTGAACCAACATGTCCAAAGAAACCTTTCAATGGAGTCTGAAGCAAAGTTCAGTCTTTGTTCATTACCTTGCATTTATGATCTCTAACAAAGTTAGTGGGGATTCTTATTTTAGAAATGAATATGGGATTACATTTGATGATAGCTTGTGCCATTGCAAATTACTTCTTGTCATTCTTTAGTGTAGCACTTGATGATGGCGGGGGGATGAAAATAGAGCAACAAAGATAAAAATGCACTCACATAAGCGGTGGATTGAGATAATTAACTGAGACAAGAAGACTTAAAAGATTACTTTCAATAATCCTTACCTAAAATTTGGTTAGTGGTATAGCGAAAATTGCTTCAAAGATACACAATGTCATGCTTACAACTACATTCCTAGTAGCTACCCCTAAGGGTCAATCAGATATTTAAAGATTAGGCACCAAGGATTGGTGGCATTAGTCTCACTTGTCAATTTCAATATTCTTATCATAATTATTCATACGCTTTAGAAGAGCCTATTTTTTGAGATGGCCAACCATTTAAGAGTTGAAGCATTGGATGAAGTCAATAACATCACAGGTAATGTTTTAAAAGGTGGGGGCGTTGGGCGAGGGTTTTTAGTTACCATATGGCAAGGCATAAATCCTATGATATAACTACTAAATATAACTTTAATAATAAATATAAGCATAAAATTAATAAAAAATATAAACTAAAACTTGTAATCATTTAATTTCAATTCTAGGCTTTTAGAACTAAAATCTTTAACATAAAATCACCAAAAAGTTATAAATATATAAAAATAAGTTAACACTTTGAGACTTAAGAAAGAAACCAGCCATGCATTAACAATAACATTTATGATTCACACTCTAATTTCATTTTAAATTAAAAAAATATATAAAGTTTACCTAATTTTTCAGTCAATTTTTTTTCATTGAGAACATGTAATAAAAAAATTGGAAATTTACATACATAACACATAGTTCTTATGCATTTACACATCAAACACCTAAAGTTTGATATTTATAATTATAATATCTTTCTTATGCTTAAAAAGGTGCATATCACTTTGAAAAAAATATTAAAAGTGCTATTTTTGATATAATATTAGAGATTTGGGTGCTAAATATGTAATTATCAAAATTTAGGTGTTAGATTTGTAAATATATAAGAATTGTGTGCTATGTATGTAAATGCATTTAAAAAATATTATTTCTTACTTGTGTAGTATTTTGAGATTCAACCTCATTCAAATTAGTAATAGACACACTTCGAATTACATCAATATCAAATAAATTTTCTTTTTCTTTCATTCAAGAAGGTTCTTATGGAAATACTAGATCTTATTTCTCAACAATCCACTCATCATCAAAGTTTATATTTACTAAAATTGAATCAATAAGAGTCAATTTATTTTTCAGGTTAAATTTAGTTAATAAATATATAATAATATGGGGTGAACAACTCATGTAAGGGCGTAAAAAGCGCCCCGGGCATGCTCCTTGGAGTTGGGGCATATGCCCATGGGAGGAAAAGCCTGCTTATAGTTCTGGTACAAAATTGATCTAGCCACGTCTTAGGGTGAGCCTCGGGTGCGACCAGAAAATTCCTTTTAAAACATTGATCATATGTACTCTTATTTTATTGACTACTCCATATTTGTCCCATTTGCTTCAAGAGATTCTTATTCATTCATATTTGAATTGATTTGTAAGAAGTTGAATGTTGCCGCATATCCTTTAAATAATGTGTTATCTCTTAGGTCATTGATCAAAGGTAAAGTCAGTCTTACCTTTTTTTCTATATGGTGATTTGACACTTTAGAATAGAATGTTCTCTGTCCTTAATTGTGTTTCCCTTGATCGAGTTTGATACGATGCTCATGATGAATTAGATGGCTTAGCATTAATAGCATTAAATTGTTGAGAGAAGAAAATGAAATTTCAATCGCTAAATTAGTCCTTATTTGCTTTATGTAGAGAGCCAAGCATTTTTACCTTTGGTACCTGGTCTTAGAGCTCATTGATTTATTCCAAAGAGGTGTCAGTCCTTACCCACTTTAGAGTAAGTATCAGGTTGAGAAGTCGAGCCAACCAAAAGAAGTCCCTATAGTGTGTGATTTTTTTAGCATATCTAGCAATGGCTTGGTTTATCAGTCGGCTGATAGATGAAATTAATTATAGATTTATAAGTCAGGATGAGAATTCACAATATTCATTGATTTACTAACCCATTTAGTGTCAATAATGATGTGATATTTAGATTTAAGGGGCTATTTCCAAACATTGTTTCAAATAAATTAGATTTGCTCTTCATCTGTATTAGGAACCAAAAATTCATCGAAGAGGGTTTCTTTTGCACTACTAGGTTCATTTTTTGAAATAAAACATTGATATACTAATTTATTTATAAATCACGAATGAGTTTTTTTTCTCCTTGTGACCGATCTTTCTTAATACGCTCCTTGAGATGACTTATAGCAAACATCTAATTTTTTTTTGGTATGTCATTTTTTGTTCCTTCATCATTAGCATTGCTTTGTTGCAAGTTGTGGAGTCTAATTTTTGTTGACAATATCAAATATTTGTGAGTTGTTTTATCAATTTTATTTGGGGGGATATAATTGTATTTTTTGTTGCTTTGATTTTTAATTTATAAAGGGGCACCATCTTTATTTGATGTTGGAGAGATTATGGCTATAAAAATTTTGGATGCAAAAGTTCTAAGGGTCTAAATATTTAAATGAGGGTTAAATCTTGAAAAAGTTCCACAACTATTCATATGTAACAATTTAGTCTCAAAGCATCAATTTTTTTTTTAATTTAGTTTTTCGATTATACAAGTAGGCTCAATTTTATATAGTTGACAAACTAAATTGCTATCAATTTTGTATCTTAATCTTCATCAATTTCTACCATAAAGATCATTTAGGAGTAGTCTTGTATAGTCTAGAGACTAAGTTGAAGAAATGTGATAATTTGGGACTAAATTGGCTATATATGAATAATCTGGGGATTATTTTGGTGTTTATTTTATTAAAACCATGTTATTAGATTTAAAGGAAGTCTTTGGTTGCTTGCCAATTTAACATGATCCTAGAGGTGAGCGTTCTCATATTCTAAGGTAGAAATACAATCATTTCTATCATAGAAATCTTGGCGGCTGTGCTCATGCTAGAATGACATATTCTATAATGCCAAAGCTATAGATTATTTGAGATAAATTTTAGGCATTTCAGATTTTTATCATCTAAGCTATGAATGTCAAATAAACAAACATTATCATGAAAATTTTTAACTAATAAAACGTGATCATCATTTTTTTTGATAGAATGAGAAGAGTTTAGAAACTATTTTATACCTTTTATTAGTTAGTTGATTTCATACTAAACGAGTTATATCTAGTGGACCTTTCAATAAAGGAGGTATAAGATTGCCAACATTAACAATGTCAATATCTTCTTTTCTAGAATCAGTATTATGTTTTCTTCCTTTCTAGACATTCAAAAGCATGATAACAACTCTTTTAATCACCCAAATAAAGACTATATTTTCCTTTGCTATTAGGGAGGCTAACGTCTCCTTTGAACCTATCTAGCACTGGGCTTAGAGGCTCAACTGTGTTGCCAATTTCTTGCCTCATAAAGTTCTTAAACTATAAATATTGAGTTGTTTCTTTGCCTTTTTCTGTCTTTAAAGTCATTAGTTAACCTTTTTCTATATTTTTTTACTGGTGAAAAATTAAATCAACATATATGATTGCTTAAATATTTTGCATCCAATTGATCATGTATTTTATTTAAATTTTGTCTACTTAAGTATTTATAAAAAAGATTTTTTTATTCGGATATATACTTTTTATTCTTAAACTGTTAATTTAAAGTGTGCAAAAATTTAATGAGAAGTTTTTTTTAATCTAATTTGTCTTTTCACTGAAATATGCTGAAGAGGCAAAGAACTCTTCATTTATGACATAGCTGATATTGTTTCCACCAAATTAAGGCATTACCTTGCGTTTCATCACAACACATTTTGCTTTTCATTGTTCATTTAATGAAAAATTTCATGAGACAACCAATTACAATAATATATACCATCAAGTCTATCATTAAAATCAGACACATTTTCAGGAGTGTTTTTATTAGTATTTTTTTGATTGCACATGCGGATTGATCTAGGGCCAAAGTAAATTGCAGCAGAGGTTACTGGATCACCGATTGATAAGTAACTTATAAGGTCAAACTTGATGTATAGGCTTCCTCATGCGACTACTCCAAGCTGAATGACCACACCATTCTTGTTCACATCTGTTATGGATTGTTTGGGGAAGCTTTGTGGTGGTAATTGACAAAAGAACTTCATCATGTGTTAATGATTGTCAAGTCTAATTAACCTCATCTCGGAGTGTGACTTCAGGGACGGTTGATTTTTATGCATGGTGAGTATGCCAGCACTTATGGAACACGTTAATTGACTCCCATTCGCAATGGAACATTGAATGAGGATGGATGTGAAGGTAAAACGAGGTTGTGCTTCAACAAAATAGAGAGATTGCAAAATATCAGGGACTTTCTCGCCCCAAAAAAGAGAGGAATCATTTACTAATAGAAGCTTCTAAGGACAAGGTCAAGTAAAATTAATTACTTTTCTTTCATTCACCATGTACTATTTATATCATTCAAACAAGCAACCATATTCCATATAGTCGGTGGGAGTTGTTGGGAAAAGGTAGCTAATGTCCAAGCCGTTGTGGGCTGCTGCATAACTATTAGTTTGAATTTTTAGCTGTTTAGAAACAGTTGCACATCATAATATGTACATAGACATTTAATTCTTGTTTTTGTAGCTTTCATATATGCTATGCTGAGAACCTTCTCATGCTGTTTTTTTTTTTATTTCAATTTCAAAAGTGAAAATAATATAAATTTTCAATAGAATGAATAGACTTTCCTTCAAGTTACTTTTTATAAATTTTCTTTTGTTATAGTTTACTCTTTGGATCATAATTCAGTTTGTTTATGAATTTTCTGTCATTTTCCCCCCAACATTCGTCATTATAAGTGCTTCCTAAAGGTTGTTCACACAATTTTTTGCTTGTTATGTGCATATCTATAAACACCTTCGTGGATATCTGAAGGCACTTCTTCTCCTCTTCCAAAGGCTAAAAATGTGTTAAATACTGAAACCTTCTTCAGGTCCGACTTTCTTGGCACAAAGTTTACATTTTATGACTGCCAGCCTCCGTACGATGGTGCAAAAGCATCAAAGAGTCGATCTTGCCGACGTTTTGCTAGCAAACAGATCAGTCCACAGGTCCCAGCTGGTAATTTTAAAATTGGATATGTCTCCTATAAATTTAACCTCCTTAAAACAAAAGGGCCAAGAAGGATGCACTGCACTCTCCAACTTCCTCCAGAAACCATGGATTCTAATCTCAAATCATCTGTTCAAGTACCTCCAGAACCTTTTGTAATGAAGAACAAAACTCCTCGGTGGCATGAACACCTGCAGTGCTGGTGCTTGAACTTCCATGGAAGAGTCACAGTGGCTTCAGTTAAGAATTTCCAACTGGTGGCTGTCGGTGATGAGGAAACTGTGTTGCTCCAATTCGGTAAGGTCGGCGATGACATGTTCACCATGGATTACACTTATCCACTCTCCGCCTTTCAGGCATTCGTCATCTGTCTCACCTGCTTTGGTAATAAGATTGGCTGCGAATAATAGTGAGACTGTGGCTTCACAAAGTATATATCCTCAGGTGATATTACTGTAACTGATAAAAAGTTGTGTTTTTGTTGTCATGTTGGATGATGCTTTTGTATTTATTATTTGTATTCACTTCTTTTATCACAGTATCGTTTGTTCTGGAAGTGGTTTACCCTATTGTGGTATTTTATTCTCATACTCTTTGATTGGGGATCTTCTGTTCATGTAATACAAAGTATAATTAACCAAAATTATGTCCAGAAAGCACATGATGAATACTCAACATTGTTGTACTTGTAAAATGTATTGTCGGTGACATTACTGTAACTGCTAAAAAGTATGATTTTGCTATCATATTGGATGCTGTTTATATATATATATATATATATATATAGTTGTATTTAGTTTTATTACATTATTGTTTGTTCTGGAAGTGGTTTTCTCTATTGTGATATTTTATTTTCATATTCTTGCAGTTGAAGTAGACAGGGGGTGTCTTTTGTTCATATTTTACATGTATTTATGCATAAGTATAATTATTCAAATTTATGTTAAGAAACCACATGATTATTTGTACATGCATATGCATGCGGAAGAATAATGCATGCATGCTGATTGACTGTGATCAAGTTCATGTGAGCATGTGTTGCAGCATCAGCATAATCACTGAAGAACCCTTATTTGAGAACCATCTGCTAGTTTTGGAGGAAATGTTGGGTGAGAATATCCTCGCTCAATTATTACCAGAATGAATTTTCATGAGAATATGTAGCTTTAAAAATAAGGTTAGATTTCTTATATAGAATTTAAGGTTTTGAAATATTGAAAGATAGGAGGATTTATTTGCACAATGATTAGAAGAAGAATATATATTTACTTATTCGTGAACAACTTAAATGAAAAGGGATAAAAATTCAAGAATTTTGTGAAGGCTATTTTATGTTGAACATGTTTACCAATAGAAGTAGAGTTAGTAATGTAGTGAATAAAAGTTGAAAGATTACCGAGGTCTATATGATTAGTGTTAGGATAATCAATTTTAAGATAATTATTGATGAGATCATTATAAATCTGAATAGTGCTTTTGTTGCCCAAGTTGATTGAAGATTGAAAATATAATTTTGAGAATGATGAACTACACAAGAATGATGTTACAATCTTTATGCTATTTGATTGCAGGGTGAGTAAGTGGTGTCTTTTTTAGTGACATGTAATTTGAGCATATTTAAATTTTGCTGCTTGTTATTGTTGATAGTTATCATGGTTATATTTTTAGTTGATTCATTTCTAGTATGTTAATTTTATACATGTTCTAATGCTTGCTTCTATGTTTTGTTGTGAGGAATATGATTTGTATATTGTTCATGATAAGGAAAATGTCATCGTCCTTTTATTGAGATATTTTGATTGTCTTGGTTGGTTGGTCATAAGCCCAATTTAGATATTTTTCTTGTGTTGTAGTTTGTCTCATTGTGTTTGATTAATGGTATTACAAACAATATTGTATATGCATTTATTTTATTTTCACATGTGAGTTTGGTGGGGGTGAGCCCTTTGAGTTTAATGTGATATCCACATGACAATTGAATCTTAGATTAATAATCTTGCATTGTGCGTTATGAATTAGCTAATCTTCTATCAAATAATTCATATTGATCTTTAATGTGTACCTTTGAGGCCAATTGGGTCCCATCATTTCCCATTATTGGGCTACCCTTTGTTGATCATGTCATATCATGTGCTATTTGGTTAACACAAGTTCTAGCCATTTTGGAGTCTTGTTATAAAATGTTAAAAAGATCATGAAAATGTCAAAAAATATTTAAGTCATGTAAGATCATTATTCTAATGATCTTAAAGTATTTTGGGGTGATCTTACCCTTTTAGTAGGGTTTAGAAATCCTTTGAATGTTTTAAGGTTTACCTTTTAAGCGTGCTAATAATAAAAGCTATAAAATTGACTCAATTAGATAAATGTTACGACTATGTTTGACTAAGTCGTAACGTATCTTGACCATACCCTTGGCCTAGCCTAATTAACATTGTGTAGCTTAATATCATGTTATGGTTTACTCTAAAGCAACCTTAGTTAAACTAGTGGCTCACTCTAGGTTAACTTGATAGACCTTTGGTTGCCTTAATCCTTTTGATCTCAACTCTTGCATGTCTTAGTTGAGCTAGGTGATGTAGTAGTTTACCTTACTTTGTTCTTGACAATCCTAGATGTGCTCTACGGGACTTAAGATGATCTTAAATTATTGTTTTGTAGCCCTCTCTTACTTGGTTCTAGTAGCCTTTAGTATAGCCTACTATGTTTGGAAGTTAGACCCTAAACCATTTGTGTTGGCCTTAGGTATTCTAGTGGGTTTCACACTCTTTTGACTTAAGTATTTGGCTTTACTCTAGACCTAGTTGAACCTAGCTGATTAGTAGTCTACCTTAATCTGTAGAATGACTAGTAATTTGCTTTTAAGTAGTCATAAATACTCCTACGTTGTCTAATGATTTCCTATATTAGGTCATAGTCTCTCTTTTCTGACGTTACGTGGATTAGTGATCAAACCCCAAGTTATTCTAGTTAACCCTAGATGATATAATTGACTCAATGTCTTTTTTGCTAACTTATCTTAAGTGAGCATAGGTGCTTTTGTATTTTGCTTAAATTTGTTCTAGTTGAGCCTATACTAATTAGTGGCTTATCTTGGGTAGTCTTAGTTAGTCTTATGCTACTTAGTAGCTCTTATAATTTTGGCAAACCATGTAGAATACTATAATGTGACATTCTATTATAAGATGTAGCCTTTACATCGTTAAGCATTGAGGCTCTAGAATGTAATTGTTCACCCAAAGGTGAATTGTGTCCATTTTTATGATTTTGAATAAAACTTTGTAATTACAGTAGACATAGGAGCTAAGAACCTAGGTTAGATCATTCTCATTTATTTAGTTTAGAACATTTTATCTCCTGAATTTAAGATGTAGGATCATGGAGTGGGTTACTATCTCCATTAATACCTTATGACATATAGATCTATGATCATGCACTTGGAGATGATTTGCCCCCATCTTTATGTTTTCATAATATAACAATATTTTAGACATGGGTCTTAAAACTTTGGCATGATATTGTCCACCTTAAGGTGGATTGTGTTCATCCATCCATAGTTTTTTTATAAAATTTTAATGATAAACTCACTTAGACATAAAATGTATCAATAAACTAATCAAACCATTAATGATTTAAATTTAGATAAACTCTAATTAATAAACTTGAATACTTACCTCACTTTTAGTTATGATGATTTGATGGCCACCCACAATAGCATACCACACATTTAGTTGTTATGATAGACATGTACTTAGGAATACTAAAGATGTAGTTATGATTGCACTTTTTATTTGATTGAGTGATGTATTAATGGCCTATAAATAATGCTTGTTTTGTAATTATACACATTAGGATAAAAAAAAAAATACTCTCATTTTTGCGTATTATATAGTGTCTAGAAGTCACTGTTTACTCACATATTTACTCGCATAACACAATATTCTGTTAGGTTAAAAGTTTAGAGAAATTTGCGCGTATGGTTGTCATATTATACTTTTATTGTTCTCATGTATATTTATGTTTAGAAAACTATGTAATATGTAGATGACCTCAATTGGTGGAGGGCCAAATATGAGCTAGATTGAGTTCATAATTAAGATCAAATATATCATAATTATTGTATATAATATTCGATTAGGATATATATTATAAGCCTAGTTAATTTTTCATTTTTTTTAAGAAGGGCTATATTATAAAATCTAATTATATCAAGATATTTATACTTTCATACTCATGCAAATTATTTTTTATTTATTTATTTTGGATGCTTTAGAACATGCATGCTCTTTCTTAAGCTTGTTATGGTTTTAATTGTGATTGACTTAAATTTGATTTCATTGTGGCCATTCTTTTAAAATAATGAATAGCACCTCCTTTATGATTCATTGATATGTAGTCAATATTTGTTTTATTACTCTGTTTAGTAAGAGCATTGTGGTGAAAAAATTTATATCTTCGGATTCTTCATCCAAATATTTCCCCTGAAGAGAAAAGAAAATGAAGAACCCAAAAATAAATTCTTCTGACAACACTTCTTGTGTTGGACATCACGCAAATTCACAGATGTTCTTATCAAGGTGATCGGGTACAGTATTGAGGAATAGTGTACTATTTCGAGAGATAGAAGTCATCGTCCTACAAATGGACCTAATTACCTTAATAAGAACTGTTAAGGACAATGTGTCTTCGGAATGTAGCAGAGATTCTTCCCCTATTTTACATGGAGAAGTAAAGTAGAGTTTATTTTAAACTAGATTCGTTAAGTTCCCTGTAAGGGCAAACTCTCATAGTTAATTATATCCTAAGGAACATAATTCCTTAAAAATACTCTCGATTAAGGTAAATGATCGTTGTCTCCAAAGATTTCGAAGGTATGACTATCAATCGATTGGTTTATTTTTAGAAGATCAAGTGAGATTGATCAAGAGAATGTAGTTATTATCGAAGCTAAATGAAGATGAGTAGGGGATGCTTAGGATATTAGGAAGTCTAGTAAACATCCCAAATTACCCTATGATTGAGCTTTATATTTTTGAAATTGAAGTGATTTATTAGTTTAAGTTGAATTTTTATTAGAAATTTAAGTCTTACAATTCCATGACATAAGGTCATGAAAATGCCTAAGATGTGAGGATTTATGCTTATAGCGTGTAAAGAGAAGTAGCGACCTTTGAACCTAAATCTATGGAGTTTTTGCGAGGGCCAAAAGCACGACTTAAACCTAAGACAAAAATGGGTATTTGGTTTACCTCCACAAGAGAGGATAAATCACTCGACTGTTGGACTTACAACCGCCTGGGGGTGGCCGTCAACTAACTCATCATACAGTTTTAAATACATGTATGCAAGTCATATGCTTTTGTAAGATAGGTAAACTGTTGTTATTTAGAAAGAGACTAAGCCCTTAAACACACTCCTTAAGAGACTAGATCATGTATGACATGATTAATGACTTAAATCTAATGCAAATTTTTGTTATATTTTATTTTCATTTTGGACAATCAATTTGACACAGACTTTAGGATTTGTATGCCTAATGCATGAGAAATTAGATTATGGGCCAAAATCAGCAAGATGGGAGGTGTGCTTCCATCATTGCTCTCAAATATCAAGTCAAGTTTTCTGGCAAAGGTGAAAGCTCTCCAAATCAAGAGTGAAATAAGATGCTTTTTATGCATGATGTGAGAAACAAAATACAACATCCAGCTAAGGGATTGCTAATTCTTTTATCTTATTTATAACTTAGGCTTTAGGCGACGTTGAGTTGTTTATTTTTAGTTTGAATTGATTAGTTGGATAGAACATTTATTTTCCTAAGAGCCTAATCATCATCCGGGTCATACATCAAAGCAGGGGAGAAATTAGGAAAAGATGTCATCTTAATGCACAAGTTAAACAAACATCAATCAATTTATAAAGTTAGCGCAAAAGAATAAGAGACCATTTATGGTCGGGCTCCACCGCACAAACCCGAAAATAAATTCGATAGCCGAACTCTACCCTTATACAACTCGGATTACAAATGAATAAATTACAATCAAGAAGGAATTCATTATTATGGGGGTCTTCATTCTTCATTCTTCATTTCTTCATTTCTTCTTTATTTTTTATTTTTTATTATTTATTCTTTATTCTTTCTTCTTTTGGTTGGTTGGAATGTGATTGCTCCAAATGTTTTATATGGTTCATAAGACATAGTCTTATAACCAATGTTCATCTTAATCTCCCATAACAATCATTTCAAAATCCTAATTGCAAAATTACATGAAAATGGGAAAAAAAGAAATCTAACTAAAACCTATAAAACAGAGATTATGGAAACAAATCATACAATCCTAAGCATGTATATATATAAATTGGACTTAGCACCCCCACACATGGGTAACCAAGTCCACATAGCCTATTTTGGATTATGCTTAGGGGTATAAGCAACATGCATGGCAAAAATATTTTTATATTTTTATTACAGCGCCCCTTAAGCACAATCCCCTGCAGAAGATAATGGTTAGACTAAGATCGTCTTACCATTCAGTCTATGCACATACACCCTAACATCCAGACTTAAACATTACATCACAAAACTAAAGCAAAGCATCAAATCATGCACTGCCCTAACCAAAAGCTAGAAGTGGTGACTTAGTCTAATGTGTGTGCCATTTAAGATTTGTGTGGTATGCTTAGCTATGCTTTAAAGTTAAAGTTTTCTAAGTGTGAAGGAGTTCAACTTAGAGGGTAGTTTCATTTAAGTGATTTAGTTGGCTCGGTTAGTTTTTTATTTGATGATTTGTTTAAGTTTGAATGAACCTATAATTAATTACTAAGTGTTATAAAGAGAGAAAAAGAGAAGAGAACTTCTCTTTCTTTCCTACCTTAAGTAATTTCTAAGGTAGATTCATATTTGATTTTTGTTTAGTGAATATTTTATTATGTATTTTGATTAATCTTAAATTTAGATTTTTTTCTAAATAAACCTATTAAAAAAGAAAGTCATTTTAAGATTAAATTAAGTGAATTACTATCACAAAATACACAATATTTTGTTTCTTTCCCAACATGTGTAACATGCATATGGATGAACCCTAGCATATCTATACATGCAAATGAAAGTGTTTAGCACACCTTCATGAATGCTAAGTGAGTTGTTTAAAAAAATTTGGAATATTTCAAGTATGCATGTTTTTGTCAAGTAGAAAAGAGAGATTCTTTTATCCATTCTTCATATGCACATTTACACATATGAAAGGCATAAGTGAGTACGGAGCCATTATTTACTATACCAGGGGTGTAAGGTACAAGAGCTACTTGGGACTACTTAAAATTTCGCAACCCCGGGATGTCCAGACTAATATACCACTTTCTTTAAATACAAGTGCATGTACCAAAAGAAATGAATGGGAAAAGAGTCATGCAAAAAAGTTTATGTGTTTGTTTGATTTTGGTTGTTTAATTTATATGTGTAAGTGTTAATATCCTTCTTAATTGATAACATAGGAATGAGTAAGAATGGATTTAAGCAAGTGTTGTGTTCTTTTCAAATAAACTATACACTTTACAAATTATATTCAAAACTATGTTAAAAGAGAAGAGAAGGAAAGCCACATAATGCACATCTTTATATTTTACTCGCATGCAAGCTCATAAGTAATTGTAAGTAACATATCTTTCAGTTGTGATGTTTGATTTATAAATTTTGAAAATAATTTTAAATTTAATAGTGATAATAGCCATTCATATTCTTATTTTAGCCAAAACATGCAATTTGACATAAAAGAAATATTTTATTTTTTTTAATTTAGTTTTCAAAAGGCATAAATGCATGATTTTCATATGATATATATATTTAGCATGTTAGGAAAAAAATAAAGTGATGAAAGTATATAAATTCATTCACTCTAGTTAATTCCTAAAGACAATCTTATAGAATAAGATTATTTAAAGTGAATCAAAATTATTTAAAGAATTTTTTTAGTTTTGTTTTGAGTTTTATTTGAATTTAGGAAATGTGGAAAGGTTTGTTGGTCCTAACTCATTTCCCACATGTGTATGTTGATTTAGTTTAATTTTAGAACCATTAGATTGATTTTATATTTTGTTTAGGTTAAGGTGTACATTAAGTCCATTAATTATCCCTTACCTACACCACTTTAGTATATTTAATCAAATAATTATGAGCCAATGTATGACATAAAATCATAAGGAATTTAAATCAGTAATGCACCTAAGAAAGAATGGAGCCTAATGCATTTGACTCATAATTAATGATTAATTAAGTTAAATGATTTAATTTAAGTACTTTCATAACCCTTCCCACATGTTGGTTGGATTTAATTTCCTTAAGTCACTTAGGTTATTGAATGCCTAAACATCCACTCAAGAAGGATTTGATTAAGTGATTAAGTTTTTGGATTAATTTGATTTTTGAATTTTGATTAATTAAGCTATTTAATAAAATGATTAAATTATTTAATTAATTTGCATCTTAATTAGATTTTTATCCAAATAAAATAAACTCAGGGGAAAAGATTTGGGAAAAAACTCCCAATCTCATTTCCTAAGTCCATTCATTGTTCTATGATAATTAGCAAACTTAATTAATGAATTTATCACTTTCTAATAGGTTAATTAATTATTTAATTGATTAAGGGAGTGATTAGGAATGAATCAATCAATTCTCCTAATTAAATCATTAATAAATCTCAAGAAAATTAGGGGATGTAGAAGTCATCCCATTAAATGCACTTAAGAAGTTTGAAATTAATCAATGGGATAATTAAGGGGTAATTAACATAATTACATTCTCAATAAAATTTAAATTGTATAAAATTCATTGTTCAAAATCTATCAAACTTAATTTTAAGATTATTCCCCTTTGAAATATCCCATAGATTTCTTAGTTATGAATCCCATATAGGCCAAATTATTTTGGAAAAAGAAAGAAAAGAGTTGTTTAAGTGTCGGTGATAATTTCAGAAGGCAGATGAATAGTAGATAAGACATTACCCAGAGATTTCGTTCTCATTTGGTGACAACTTTTATATCGATTCGGGTTTCCTATAAAGCAAGCCCCTATAATTAATTACCCCTCCTAATACTGAGAGAGCACTTTCGATTAAGGCTAGTCAATGAATCATTAAAAAATGAGTATATAATTGCAGTGAGTGGAGTTTAGAACTTATGAAATTTATTATTTTAACTTAAAACTTTTTTTGGGGGGAACGATGACGCGCCCGATCTAGATCCCATGGTTCCATCATCCTGGGCTGTCGTGGTCCCTGGTCCGCTTAGTCTAAGGAGGTAGTCGACAACCGAAGGATCCTTGTCAAGAACACATGAGTTACGCCATCCAAGGTGTCCTTGCAGACTGGGTGGAGTTTGTCAAGGGGACAAACATAAGTCAACCTTAGCTAGCATAGGGCCCAACCAAATACATTCTATATTTCACAACCAAAGAGCAAAGCCGTTGGGGAACATTTGCGGACGGGTGCCATATCGCGGCAAACCACCCGGTCAGAGGGCTCAGGTCGTAATCGCCATTTATGTGGTGCCATATCGCGACAAAATCACGCGGACAGAGGACACGAGCCACGTCCTTACGGGCTTTAGGAATATTTGAGTGTGAAGGTAGTTATGTATTTAATTTGACATTGGCTCTTTGTGAGAAAAAATTTTCTTAATTTGTCACCCGAAGACAAACAGTTGCGGAGGGGTGGATTGATTTTTTTTAAAGTTTTAATTTAAATAATTAATTTCATTTTTTTATTTATATTTATTTTGTTATTTTATTTAAATTTTTATCATTTTATGATTGATTTTAGATTTGAATATATGATCATTTATCATTGAAATTTTAATTATAATTATCCTTCTCGATCATAGGGCTAATATCAATTGATAGACCTTGTCTACCCTGTCCGATTTTCTACATAGGATCAGGTCTAAATTCATTATCTCAAGAAGTATAATCCTTCAAAACCTTGTCCACTCTAGCTTGAACATAGATGATCGGGTTTGAGACTCTTCTTCTTGAGAGTTTGAATTTCATAAGCTATGTCAGTTTATTCATATTTTGTATTACATGACAGAATTAGCTTCTTAGATACTATTTATTTGAAATTCTTATAATATCACATTTTTAGGTTTTGTTAACCCAGACCCGGTCCGAACACCAAACCGGGAAGATATAAGATATGTTCTTTGTTTTTTTATCTAACTTGCACATGTCCCTAATGTTTGAACATTTTAACATACGAGTATATGTTCTTTTTTTTTTAAAATGTTGTATGAACATAGGAATGTCAAGTTGAAATGTAGGCATCAATTTGCAAGTTTAGGTTTTGATGTGATATTTTTAGGTTTTATTAACCCGGACCCGGTCCGAAGACCAAACCGGGGTGTGTGACATCTGTTCTTTTGTATTTGACTTAGTAATTACTTCAACATGCATGTAAGTATCTATTCTTTTGAAAATTTTGCATGGACATTAAGATGTCTAAGTTGAAGTTTATATGTCAAATTTTGATTTTTGAGTTTTGTTAACTGGACCCGATCCGAAGACGAAGTATAGCATATGTTCTTTGTTTATTTATCTTGCATTTGGATCACATGTCTTTCTAGATATTTGATTTATTGGATACTTCATTTGGGCCAAAAATGAAGTGAGGAATCTAAAATAGACATAATTATTTGATTGGGAACATGATATGCACTTCATTTGGGCCAAAAAATTCCCCTTTTTATGCCACCAATCAACAAGGGAAAAGAGACTGAAATAAATTATTTTGGAGACCCATTTGATCAATCATGAAGTAGTGGACTTAAAATAGACTTAGGCATTTGATTGAAAATAAGATATGCATAATGTTTGGGCCAAAATCCCTCTTTTATGCCACAAATTAGCAAGGGAAAATAGGGATTGAAACTGAATATTTTGAGCCATTTTGATCAAGTAAAATATTGTTGATGTAAGATAAAGACTGTCATTTATCTAAGAGTATGTCAATCGAGGCCAAATACTCCATTTTATGCAACAAATCAGCAAGGGATATGAGCTGAAATAAATCACTTTGAGGGTCCATTTAATCAACTATGAAGTAATGGACCTAAAGTAGATTTAAGAATTTAATTTGGGCTAGAAATCCTCTCCTTATGTAACAAATCAGCTAAGGAAAGAGGCTGAAATAAATTATTTTAGAGGTCCATATAATCAACTACAATGTAATGGGTCTAACATAGACTTAAGCATTTAATTTGGGCTAGAAATCCGCACAAGTACCCATTAAATTTTATTAAGAAGATATGACAAAAAGAGTTTATTTTCCCTTTAAATCCATTCCTCTCTTTTTATTTATGACATTAAGGGAAGTGATAATGATGCACAAGGGCATGCCACATGTCCATGCATGTGCATGTGATGTGACAAATGGCATGAATTTGGATGAAAACTCCTTACATGCAACTTATGACAAGGCACTATATGTGTCAATGGAATAATAATAGATGATAAGAGGAGAAGGCTAGGGAAGCCTATAAATAAGAGGGGATTTCCCTTTCACAAAATCCATACATTTCCTACTCTCTTTTTCTCCCTTATACCACAAGTTTAAGTTCTTTCATTCTTACAAAAGGGTTAAGTTATGCCACATAGACTTATAAGATTCCTTTCTAACTTGACAATTTTCTATTTTGATATCTTCATGATATATGTCATGTCATATGGTAGATATTATTTTCTATATTTTTCAAGCTTTATGTTTAAGCACATGTCCAACATGTAACATGTCAAGCTAAGTAGAGCTTTAAGATGAGCATTAAATAATACATATCATAATGACCACTTAATAGGATAACTTATATGATGTAAAAATCAATAAATAAGCATTCATGTTTAACATAAATAAGCATTGATCAATTCATATACTCATGTTGCATTTGCCATAGAATAGGATAGCTTGCATGCTATAAAAATTGAAGCATAAGTATCAACTCATGTCACATTTGCCACAAAATAGGATAGCTTGCATGATATAGAAATTGAAGCATAAACATTTACATTTGAGATAAAGAAAATTTTAAGCCAACATGACAACTTAAGCATTTCATCCCTTTCTTTCTATCTTCTTTTTTTTAAAATAAATTTCGGCAACCTCCCGGCGTCATCCCCTCATAAGGGGGCTACTTTGGGGGACTAGGTCTTCCCACCACGCCAAAAAAGGCGTGTATGGTAGGTGTCGTGAGACACTGCGACCGAAATTTACTTGCCCACCATGCCAAGAAAGGCGTGTATGGGTTAGCACATCATAACATTTCTCTACCATGTTGGAGAAATATGAGTAGGTACTTATAGTAATAGATTTAAAGTTTGCATTTGCATATAGACATGCTTAAACATTGCAAGAAAAGAAATCTTTCTTCTTTTTTTTATTATTAAAATTTGCAATAGCCTCCTGGCGTCACCCGCGCATATGGGGGTTGCCATGAGAGACTGGGTCTTCCCACCACGCTAAGAAAGGCGTGTATGGGTGGATGTCGTGAGACACCACGGCTGAAATTTTGTTTGCCCACCACGCCAAGAAAGGCGTGTATGGGTTAGCACATCATAGCATTTCCTTACCATGTTGGAAAACATGAGTAGGTACTTACAGTAATAGATTTCAAGTTTGTATTTGTATATAAACATGCTTATATATATATTTAACAAAGACATAATATCTATTAAACATTGCAAGAAAATAAATCTTTCCTCCCTTTTTTTTTAAATAAAATTTCTCCTACACACCAGATATGGGGTTGTCATGAGAGACTGGGCCTTCCCACCATGCCAAAAAAGGTGTGTATGGGTGGATGTCGTGAGACACCACGGCCGAAATTTTGTTTGCCCACCACGCCAAGAAAGACGTGTATGGGTTAGCATAGCATAATAAATTTCCCTGTTAATAAGATATCAAATGACATAAGTAGGCAAGTATGTAGGTAGGGATTAAACTCAAAAGGCAATCATTCCTTTCTTCCTTTCACAAGGTTTTGCATAATGTATCATTAAGAATTGATTTAAGCAAGGCAACAAGAATGAAACCCATAGGAAATAGCAAGTAGCATGACAAAACCCCCCTCTTTTTAATTTCAGATTTTATTTTCAGATTTCATCGTACTCATGTGCAAGAGATAAAACAAATGAAATCCATAGGAGATAACAAGTAGCTTGGCAAAAACCCCTTTCTATTTAATTTCAGATTTCACTTTTTAGATTTCATTCTACTCATGTGCAAGAGATAAAACAAATGAAATCCATAGGAGATAGCAAGTAGCATGGCAAAACCCCCTTTCTATTTAATTTTAGATTTCACTTTTCAGATTTCATTCTACTCATGTGCAAGAGATAAAATAAATGAAATCCATAGGAGACAGCAAGTAGCATGGCAAAAACTCCTTTCTTTTTAATTTCAGATTTCACTCTACTCATGTGCAAGAGATAAAACAAATGAAATCCATAGGAGTAGCAAGTAGCATGGCAAAAAAAAAAATCCCCTTTGATAAAAATGATTTCAGCATGTATCATACTTCTTTAAAAGCAAATCTGATTCAATTCCCCTCTAGTAAAAATATTTTCAGCATGCATCATGCCTTTAGACAACAAGACAATAGATTTCTCCTTAGGTAAAAATATTTTCAGCATGCATTATGCCTTTAGAAAAGCAAATCAATGGATTTCCCCCTTTAGGTAAAACAATTTCAGCAAGTGTAATACCTTTGTATAACAAATCAACTAATTTTCCCCTTAGGTAAAGCAATTTCAGCAAACACAATACCTCAAAGCCAATCGATTCAATTTCCCCTCGGTAAAATAATTTTAGCATGCTTTATACCTTTCAAACAACAAATTGATCTAATTTCCCCTTAGGTAAAACCAATTTCAGCAATTTCCTCATATCCAGAAATTTTTTTCAGCAAGGGAAACACATAGGTGCTTATTAAAAAATAACAAATAGCATAATATTTGGGCCATACATCATCCCAAAGCATTTTCAGCAAGATAAACACCATAAAATCCATAGATAATAGGAAATAAAATGAGGTTTGGGCCATACATCATCCCAAATCTCCAAAGAAAACTCTTAGCATCATTTCAACCAAAGAAAGGAAACATCCACTTCATTTTATCACAAGAAATAAAATTCTATGTATGTAAAAATAAGCTTAGGGTTGAAAGGAAACAACCTAGAATTTTCGAAAGAAGGAAGAATGAAAGGGGTTCCATAGGGCTCAAGGACGACAGAAAGGAAGAACAAAACCGCAAGGGAGCGTTGGTCGCTACTCAGAGCAACCACGAAAGGGAAAGGGAAACACTTTGATCGAGCCTCGATTTCACCGAGAGTAGAATGACGAGAGCAACAGAGAACGAGGGAACCGTGAGGGATCGCGAGAGTCGAAGGGCGAATCATGGCGAGAGGAATCGCGAGCCGTGAGACCGAAAGGTTGCGGCGTGAGAATGCCGAGAGTAAGAGGAATCGCAGGGGAAGAGCGAGAGGTGGGAGCGTGAATGAGTCAACGTGAGCCGCAGATTAGGGGATAACGTGTTCCTTCGCCTTTTAGACCGCTTAATCCCATTGGCCAAACGAGCGGCGGGCTATTTTTCATTGGTCGAGCGAGCAGCAGGGGTTAGGTAAGGATTAAGGGGTTAAGAGAAATAAGGGATTAAACAACCATTAGTCATTCTAATTGTATTTTAATATTACTTTTGCATGATTTTATTTTATTTAATAAACCCTAGTAATATGGGTGTCAATCTAAGTGTTTCAGTTGTGCCGAACGCAACGTCGCGATCAATTTTGTGATCGGAGGCTGTTCAGACAACGTCGGCGATGGTCGAAGTGAAATTAGATTCAAATTGAACGACGTCACGCTCAAATTGATTGATGTTCGCGCATACTTTGCCGAATCGACCGCGGAAGGCGTCGTTTGATAGGTTTCGACGTTTCGGCGACAACGGTGCGATCAATTTCACGAACGGAGGTCGTTTAGACGTCGTCGAGGCTTCTCGACTTCGATATGCGTGTATTTTCACTAAAAGTTGCTTTTAATTATTTGATTGGTTCTTAATCGATTCGATATTTTCCAATTAATTAATTTTAATATTTTTGACGCATTATGAGGCGAATTTTCAAATCAATGCAATGTTAATCAATTTTGATCACGATTATGGCATTTTAATTTCCACCTTATTTATTTAATTTCAAGTGACACATAGTTGTAGGTCAACAAATACCCCCCCAACAAACATGGTGTGCGCATGGAGCAGACCGTGTTTGTTGCACGAGATCTTTTCTTCTCTTCTTCTCGTGGGATTTTATTTGGCCATCATATGCCACATAGAGAAATATTCCTTTAGAATTTGCATAATCTGATTCATGTTTATTTATAAATAAAGGTTTTCCTTCTTTTTGAATTTCCCTCTGCCTCATTTCCATTTTCTTCTTCTTTCTTCCTTTTTTTTATTTCACATAGTCATCTATATATTTATATATTTGCCTTTTGACTCCTTACAAGAAAATGTTCAACTGGAGGAGATCACCAGGTTTGCCTTTTGAGGAGCCCACCGAGGATGCTATATGGTCTATGATTGATTCACATGACCCTCGCAATAACGTGGACATTTTGGACAGACTGGTGCAACACAATGATATGCTATAGGGGTGTGATATATTTCAGAACTTCTTCACCCGTTCTCCTGTCCTTCCACACCAAAGAACTTGTTCAATTCTAACTTTGATGAATATGTGACTACTGCTAGTCAAATGCATGTATAACCTTGATAGCGACTTTCATTGACAGCAATACGTAACCGGGTTATGTGAAATTCTTCAGCCAGCTGATGACATCATCGAGCAAACAGGGCAATCACACTTACATAGTCATCGATAATTACAGTTCAGCTCATTAGAGTGGCCTCGAGACTCGCCCATAGGCCAAATTCATGATCCAGCAAAGGGGTATGTTGCTTGGGCTAGATACATTCTTCGAGCTCACAAGGACGTTCTAAAGGTGGCTGGTGTTTATAAGCGGTTATGCTTATGCTTGATTTCAGGAACATTCCTTCTTCTTGGGTAAGAGGCTTTATTGAGTTCTGGGATGCGGGGAGTAATACTTGTTGGATCGGCCCTGAGGAATTAACCATTACATTGAGTGACTTGCAAGCGGTGTCGGGCCTTCCTATTTATGGTAGTCGTTATGAAGAATATATTCCTTCTAACAATGAGCTTTTTCGTAGGCAGTCCTCCATAGATGGGAATAAGCGGGGAGAGATGATTCTACCCTTAGTTTATCCTGAGTTGCTTAATCATTATCGACGAACATATGAAGCTGCTGGGCTATCCATGTGTTCGAAAGCAATCATGCCTACAGAGATTTGGATTTGTAGCTTTCTAAGAGAGGATATCTTATTACCTCTTTCGGCTCTATTACATGACCCTTTCGAAATGGGCGTACAGTTTGACGGTCATTTATCTGAGGAGATTGCCGAGCCTTTCTTATCACATGGACATTTTTCCCCATCACATCCAGGTATGGACGAAGACTTGTTTTAAGCCGGCTTTTTAGTTACTTGGTTTGTTGAAGTTTGCAGACTTGAAAATTTTCTTCTTTGGTCAGTAAGACTTTTAAATTTGAGCATTTGAACATATAATTTTGAGTATGTATGTAAGGATCTCGGCACTAGGCACGATGTCGACCCAAAGAGAAAGAAAGGCCCCCTGTATTACTAGGAACGCTCGACATTTGACTATAAAACTTAAAAAAAATGCCCCCTGTCTAACAGGGGAATTTTTATTTTATTTTGGAAATGTATTCTTGTGTTACAAGAGAATTTCCAATGAAAATTTCTATCATGTGTTTGGCAATAAAGATTTTCAAATGCAGGATTTGTCCAATCACACTTTCATGTGTAATATTTCTTTAAATACCGACCGTTGATTGGCGGCATTGGTCTTTCACCTTTGAAGTCTACGAGCTGATAGGCTCCTCCTTGATATACCTTTTTAATAACGAAAGGTCCTTCCCAATTAGGTTCAAATTTTATCAATTGTGATGAGGGATGATTGGTCTTTTTTGTGATCAATTCCCCTTCCTGAAAAGCTCGAGGACGTACTGTATGATCGAATGCTCTAGACATCCTCACCCGATAGACTTCTAGATTTTCTTTGAGCCAGCTAACCTCGTCAAGCGCATCAAGCTCTTCCATTCGTAGACGAGCATTCTCATATTGGGTAAGATTTTGTTGAATGGCTACTCGGAGCTAAGGTAGTTCAACTTCGAGTGGAAAAGCTGCCGACAAACACCGATGCATGGGAGTAGACTTTGTAGGAGTTTTGTAAGTGGTACGGTCATAACACTTCCACAAGTTTGGTATGTCACTCTCTTTTATTCTTGTGAGAATTTTTCTAAGCAATTTGACTAGTATTTTATTAAAGGCCTCAGCCAAGCCATTTGCTCTCGGATTATAAATTGACGAATATCGCCAATCAATCTTATGTCGATCAGCAAATTTATAAACTTTAGTACTTTTGAAGGCTGATCCGTTATCTGAAATGATTCGGCGTGGTACACCAAATCTATAGACAATATTGTGGGTAAAGAAGTTGGTCACTTGTTCAGCTGTAACTTCTTTAAATGGTGCTTACCTTAGAAGTAATCGGTCGCTAAGATGAAACGCGACCGTTGATGATGGTGGATCAATCGGTCCAATTACCGTCCCCAAGACTCAAACGGCCAAGATGCTATCGCTGTGCATTGGAGGTTGATGAATTATGTTATGGACGACATTCATGGCATCGCTGCATGATTGATACAATCTTTACCATATAGCCAATAATATCCAATTCTTTTAATTTTGAAAGCCATTTTAGGACTGATTGGTGCACCACAAAGTCCTTGATAGATTTCAACAATTACTTTGTTCTTCTATTCCCAAATATCGTAGCCACATCGCCAAGGATCTACGATACGTATTGCCAACATAAGCATATATAAGCCTTTTCTCAAGTTGTGCGACTATCGATTACTTGGCAATTTGCCTTCCTTGAAGTAGTCGACGAAGAGCTGTCTCCAGTCTTCCTTCTCTTCTACTGTAAGAATTTCATTGTGTGGTTTTGGCACTTTCGCAGGTTGGAGGCTTTCTTCTTGCATGACCTATGACTTGTCTTGTTGACTTTGAGAAGTAATTTGTAAGGGAGTGTAAGGAGCAACATGAGCTGCACCCTATTGATTTGCGTTTGATGACCCCTCTTCCAACGGAGATTTTACACTTATTGGCTCTAAGACTCGACGGGTGCAAACACTAATTAGTATATAATCGTCATCGTCCATACTCTCCATTTCTTTAGCTAACTTAGCTAAGCAGTCTGCTTTGCTATTCCTAGCTCTGGAGACTCGAGTCATAATGATATTTGGGATTTGCTTCATAAGTTCGAGAACTCGCTTGTGATAGTAGGCCAATTTAAGCTTGTTGATTTTGTAAAGACCCAACACTTGATTGATGGCGAGTTAAGAATCACCATAAATTTGCAAATTCTAGACTCCCATGGAAATGGATTCCTCTAAACCTGCCACCAACGCTTCATATTTTGCTTCGTTGTTGGTTTGGGGTTGAGTTAATTTATAAGAATGTCTCATTATACCACCTTGTGATCAAGAGAGAGATACCACCGAGCCTTTGGGAGATTTGAGGGTTGAGTATATTTAATGGACGAAGCTCCATCAAAATACAATTCCCACATTTGTTGTCTTTCTTTTTCATATATGTGCATGATTTGCTCATCAGGAAGATCATCGTTAAGCAATGAATCTGCCGGGATGGGATGAACCGCAAGAAAATCTGCTAGAATTTGCCCTTTTATCGCTTTCTGGGGAACATATGTAATATCAAATTGTAGTGAACGCCCATCGCCTTTACGTCAACGCTGGTCTTGTCATCAAGAACTTCAATGATCGATCCTGAGATGGGTAATTTTATGAGACAGATGTAATGACGTAGCTTTTGAAAAAATTAACGAACAATGCTTCTCAATTGGAGAATAACGTGCTTCCGCTCCTATTAGTCTTCGATTAATATAATATAGAGCGTTCTCCTTTCCTTCCTCATTATGTTGCACCAACAAAGCACCTAGAGATTCTTCCGGTGCTGCTGTGTACAGGATGAGAGGTTTTCCTAGGATTGGTGCTGCAAGAATGGGTGGATTCAACATATATCTTTTGATACTGTCGAAGGCTTCTTGATATTCTTCGTCCCACTTGAAAGGAGTATCTTTCTTCATTAATTTTTCAAAGGGTACATCTCATGATTTGATATAAATCTTTAATGAATGTGAGATGTCCTGTATGGAGAAGTTGACGAAGACTCCTTGAGGAGGCATTCGCTTTGATTTTGTTAGGATCGATTTCAATCCCTCCACGGCGCACAACATATCCAAGGAACTTTCCCGAAGAGACTCCAAAGGCACACTTGAGAGGATTCATCTTTAGATCGTATTTTATGATTCTTTCGCGATCATCCTTAAGTCGAGGTGATCGGCGATCTATACTCTTGACAACGAGGTCATCAACATAGACTCTACTTTTGATGAATCAACTCATCAAAGATTCGTGTCATACTTTGGTATGTAGCTCCAAAGATTCTTCAAGCCCATGACATGTATAGCAATATATGCCAATTGACGTCCTGAATGAGGAATGCTTCTCATCTTCAGGAGCCATCTTGATTTGATTGTAACCTGACGATCCGTCCATAAATGAGAACATGTCGTGGTTTGAAGTGTTATCCACTGACAGTTCTGATACAAGTCATCCTTTGGACATGCTTTGTTTAAATCAAGTCGATACGTATCTGAATCGACCATTCCTCTTCTTTATATGGACGATATTAGCTATCCAATCAGCATATTTTTCTTCTCGAATGAAGCCAGCTTCAATGAGCTTCTTGGTTTCTGTAATTACCTGTTCTTCAACCTCCAATCTCATTCTCCTAGAGGCTTGCTTGACTGGTGATGCATCTAACTTGATTGCTAGTTTGTGAACCGCTACATCAGGGGATAAGCCTGACATTTCGGCATATGTCCAGGCAAAATAATCTCTGAATTCACAGAGCAAAGTTTTTAATTCTTCCACTTTATCTTCAGAAAGTAGGGCGCTGATGAACGTAGGGCGAGGATCCTCCTCAGTTCCCAAATTAATTTATTTAAGTTCATCCATAGTAGCTGTCTGCCCACCATCTTCAAGCTCTTCAGGTGCCGATCTGGCTTTTACTTCTTCATTATTTGTGAGACTAACATTAAGAATGATATTCTCATCTTCATCATCACTCTCAACTTCTATTCATGTTATAGCGTAACAGGTATATTCTTGTGGACCATTGTCTTGGATGAAACCAAGGCCTTTGGTAGTATGCTTGTTTCTTCTACCAATGGTTTGAGAACCTTTTGGATACCACATCATTTCAAAGAGCTTAGTCCTTTGCTTACTTGCTCCAGCCTGGACCCTATGTTTGCGCATCAGATTTTGCATCTTTGGAGAGTAATATTTTGGTATTCTTGTGGGCATGGCTTCTTCTTCTTCAGATAGTTGTATTACCCAATCAGGATCTTCTTCTTGACACCCCTCAGATTTGTAAAATAGGCTTCCTGGTCCGTGCTTTCCAGGGAGAGGAGGTACATAGAAGGTCACCAGTTCCTCGACTTTATGAGTTTCTCGAGGGGTGATTCCTTTAAAATATTGGGAAGAATAGAAGTGACCACGAGTGTAGTCTCTGCTGCTGATGGATCTATGATTATTTTAAAGTAGGTGCATTGCACCTTACCTTCAAAAGCAGATTCAAACTCATAATCAGAGTCAAACTGATTTTCCTCAATCAGTGTTTTACTCGAAGATTCGCATGGACCTTTGGATTTGAAAGGAACACATTCATCATCTTCTTCTTGATCACCCTTTAGATGAGGGACAGTGTTATTGATTTTAAACCTGTTCTTTATATCCCTAGGGATATTTGAAACAGTCTCCTTTCTTTTATTCTTTTTAACTTCTCCCTTCTTCTTTACTTATTCTTTTATGGGTTTTGAAGTAGATGCAGTATTTGCTAGTTGTTTTGTTAGCTTTGATTCCTTAGGAAGAAAGTAGCTGACATCTTGATATATCTTCATTTCATGCACCGCAAAAGGTTGCATGTCACCCACAATTTGGTATTCTTCCCCATCCTTTATATATTTCATACATTGATGCAATGTAGATGGGACAATGCCATACTTATGAAGCCATGGTCGACCCGTAAGGGCTCAATGAAGTATCGATCGATCACATGAAATTTGGCTTCTCAGTAGAGGTCTCCAAATTTAAGAGGGAGGACGAATGACCTGATAGTTTTCTGTCCCTTCTCATTGAATCCTTGAACCATGACTTTATCTCGTCCCAGATGTTGTACATCTAGAGATAGACATCTAAGAGTTGTCAAGTTCATAAGATTCACGGAGGAACCGGGATCAATTAAGATTCGCGGTACTATAATTTTATCACTTTCATATAACTGAGGCGATTGTGCTCAGCCCCGAGCATTAGATCATCTTGAAAATGTGATTGGAGGCTCTTGAACATGCAAGGTCTCCGCAAAAAATATGCTTCGAACTTTCCCGGCTCTTTGAGAGCTTCAATTAAGGTGTTACGAAGATCTTCCGACATTAGAAGTGCTTCGTATACACTAAGCTGCGCCGGAATTTTCCTTAGATGGGATTGAATATTGTAGTCGATCCCTTTTGATGAAGGCTTCTTATTTGAATCCTTAGGGATAACTTTTTCATTGATTTCAATTTCTTTTCCTTTATCCATATTCATTGGCTCTTTCCTCTGTTGGGATGGTAGCACTCGACCACTTCTCAATCATTTGAGCTACTTCATTTGCATCGAATCTTCGATGACTCGGCTTACATTTGCTTCACCTTCAATGATAAACTAGAAGATTCAGAATTACTGCCCAACTTTACATTTTTATGTCTGTTGATATGGTGAGCTTTGATTCATCTTCATTTGGGAAACAGAGTTCTTCTAAGCTGTTATCAGCTTAATTCATCATTAAGAAAGACTTAGTAGGAAGTTCTGGAGCTTCTTCCCTTGCTTCTTCGTTGATATGAAGATTTGTAATGAATTCTGCAAGCGTGATAGATCGTCTTGCTGATTGTATGTAATCTTCCATATTATTGATGATCCTTTGTGTTACGTTGCGACCATCAATAGTAGTAGTAACATTTTGTGCTACTGCCTTCTTCTTTTTATTTAATTTATTTTTTTCGTTTGGTAGGTTTCTTAGCCTTCCTTTGCGCTATTTGGCTAGGCTGTCTTTCATGAGATGAACTAGCATTTCCATAACTTAGGTTTTGTCTCAACTCAAGTACGGGCTCAAGTGGTGAGTTCCACTGAATACCTGGAACGCCTTCCAATTGCTTCAACATTTTGCTTTTTTTAGATCGTGACTTTCCATCTTTCATCATCGACGCTTTCTTTGCCTTTATCATTGCTTGATAGTACTGGAGATGAGGTGATGACTTTTGTGGATTCTTTCTTCGGACGCACCAATACATTGTCCGATAATATGAATCCTCCATTTCTATATTTTTCGTTCTAGCCAATCTTTGAATATGTAGCAATCTTCAATAGGATGATTGAGCACCCGATCGTATGGGCAATAGTTAGGATTATCTGCTTGTCCAGCCTCTTCAGGTATTTTACACTATGGTAGTTGGAGACCTACTTTGAGTGCATGTTTAAACAATTTGGCCACACTTTCTCTCTTAAAAGAATACTCTTTGTTCAGCTTTTCTTTTAGGGTCGGGGCCATTGAGTCATTTGCTCCTTTTGTTTGTTTTGGTCGCTCGCCTTCACTGAAGCGGCCTCGAGGCACATCATTACCTCCAAGTATGAGCTTGGGTTGTGGAGTAGGATTGAATGACTATTTTGGTCTTTCTTGATAAACAGGTAGCCTTTCTTTGTCTACGTTATAGACTAACCGCTTACCTGTATCTTTCTTGAATGAGGTGAAATGTGTTTCACCCTTCTTCGGATCCGGAGCTTTTGCACTTTTAGATTTATCTTGGTGGCTATCAGAACGTGATAAACTTAATTTCTCAAATTTAGCCACCCTATCAAGCAGCTCTTGAAATGTGGTGATTGAAGCCATGCAAAGATAAGACACCATCTTGTCATCAATGTTGCCCATCAGTAATTGAATTGCATGCTCTTCTTCTAATTATTGTTCACATTTCATACTCATATTTTGCTAACGCGTAATATATCTAGTTACTGACTCGTCTTTCTTCCTCTTCTCAAGAGCGAGATCAGCAATTGTTGTCTTTTTGACTGCGCTAGCGAATCTTTTAACGAACATGTTTTCAAGTTCGGATAAAGTTTTGACTGAGTCATTTGGCAACTCAGCATACCATTCGAAAGCAGTCGAAGTTAAATTACTGACAAATTGACGGAATAGTAATGCATCATTGCCCCCTATGTTACCACATGATGCAATGGCTAGATTAATTACCATTTCACAAATAGATTAAATTTTGGCATTGAATATCCCTTTGGGTATGGAATTTGATCATACCTGCGGATATGACCTTTGCTTACCAATTTTTTCTGCGCTTGCAGTATATCTTTGATCTTCTCATTCAAGATAATATCAAGTTGAGAGGATGTCACGGCTTCATATATAGTTTGTATATTCTGAGAAGCAGGTTGCCGAGCTGACTCATTTATTTCAATCCTCGCTTCAGGCTCAATTTGGACCTTTGAAGCATGTGAGATCAGATTTATTAGAAGATTGTCATGTGCATTACTAGAGGCTTGATGATCATTTGGAGGGACAGGTGTTGGGCCTGCCACGATATTTCTCTGCATTAACTGCATCATTGCAATCATCTGCATCATCATTTTGCTCATTTTCATATTCAACTGAGTGATTTCTTTATCTTTGGCTTTCATCTGAATTTGTCGCCAAAGTGGTAGTATTGATGAAGGTGTGATTTTCTTCCCTTTCTTCTTCTTCTTCTTCTTGTTGTTCCTCTCATAAAGACTCAGAGGATGCTTCCTCTATTTGAACATTTTGTTGTTCTTTAGGTTGAGGGGAGTCGTATGCGCCTATGTTGGTATTACACACCAGATGGCTCACTGACTTGTTGTACCATATACACCACTTCAACAGTCGTTGCATCCTCCTCTGCTTCTTCATCCCCTTGGATACGGTTTTTAGATCGACGTCTCCAATGGACTTCCGATTCTAAGTGTGGAATCGAAACTTCTTCAATTAGAGGGCTTCGATCGAAGTTAACCTCCTCTTGATGGGATGGAGTTGATTGATGATGGGATCCTCTGGAGGATTCTCCAAGGTGTCTACCGTCAGATATTTTATCATATGGGGCCCTCTTTTTAGGCTCCCATCGTTGATAGATTTGAGTTGGGGTGGATCTCTGGGAATTCACACCAGATGTCACGTCATTCCTTTGCTCTAAAGCAATTTCTTTTTGAGGCCTAAGCCTCCATATCTGCTTATCTTTCCACCGGGACCTTTCGGCGGATTCCTGGACGGGTGGTCCAAGTGTCACACCCCGATGCTCACCGTGTGGGACATGGATCGGTTGGCGTCCTGCCATTTGAGTTACGGGATGAGGTCTCCTTGGAGGAGCGGTCCTAACATCCCTGATAACAGGACCTTGGTATTTTCTTTTCATCAGTCCTCTCTCCTTGGCAACTTGGAGATACCAATCATGAAGAGGGTTGTTACTAGGCGGACTATCTCCCTAGTCCCTCAGAACAATGCAATCCTGTCAGCTGAACCCTTCGCCCCGGGGAGACACGATGCTGAAGCTTCTTCATCTGGAAGCAAGCTTAGCCGGAGGCAACGAAGAAAGAGAAGTCTTGAGCTGCGTGCTCAACACTTACTGCCCATGCAGCCAGCTGCACAATCAACTGTGGAACCAACAGTGAGTGTTCCAACCGACATACTGACCAAAAAAGAAAATTTTCAAGTCTGCAAACTTTAACAAACCAAGTAACTAAAAAGCCAGCTAAAAACAAGTCTTCGTCCATACCTAGATGTGATGGGGAAAAATGTCCATGTGATAAGAAAGGCTTGGCAATCTCCTCAGATAAATGACCGCCAAACTGTACGCCTATTTCAAAAGGGTCATGTAATAGAGCCGAAAGATGTAATAAGCTATCATCTCTTAGAAAGCTACAAATCCAAATCTCCGTAGGCATGATTGCTTTCGAACGCATGGATATCCCAGTAGCTTCATAAGTTTGTCGATAATGATTAAGCAACTCAGGATAAACTAAGGGTAGAATCATCTCTCTCCGCCTATTCCCATCTACGGAGGGCTGCCTACGAAAAAGCTCATTGTCATAAGGAATATATTCTTCATAACGACTACCATAAATAGGAAGGCCTGACACCGCTTGCAAGTCACTCAATGTAATGGTTAATTCCTCAGGGCTGATCTAACAAGTATTACTCCCCGCATCCCAGAACTCAATAAAGCCTCTTACCCAAGAAGAAGGAATGTTCCTGAAATCAAGCATAGAAGCATAAACTGCTCTATAAACACCAGCCGCCTTCAGAACGTCCTTGTGAGCTCGAAGAATGTATCTAGTCCAAGCAACATACCCCTTTGCTGGACCATGAATTTGGCCTATGGGCGAGTCTCGAGGCTACTCTAATGAGCTGGACTGTAATTGTTGATGACTAAGTAAGTGTGATTGCCCTGTTTGCTCGATGATGTCAGTGGCTGGCTGAAGAATTTCACATAACCCGTAACTCACCTGATCAACGGTGCTATCTAAAGGGTTATACTCGCCACATTTCAGCCTAACGGTAGTCACCCATTCTGGGAGATTATCGAATTGAATAGGTTCTTCAGAACAATCTGGAAAGACAGGAGAACAGGTGAAGAAGTTCTGAAATATATCACGCCCCTGTAGCATATCATTGTGTTGCTCCAATTTGTCCAAAATGTCCACGTTATTGCGAGGGTCATGTGAATCAATCATATACCATATAGCATCTTCGGTGGGCTCCTCAAAAGGCAAACCTGGTGATCTCCTCCAGTTGAACATTTTCCTGTAAGGAGTCAAAAGGCAAACATATAAATATATAGATGACTATGTGAAATAAAAAAAGGGAGAAAGAAGAAGAAAATGGAAATGAGGCAGAGGGAAATTCAAAAAGAAGGAAAACCTTTATTTATAAATAAACATGAATCAGATTATGCAAATTCTAAAGGAATGTTTCTCTATGTGGCATATGATGGCCAAATAAAATCCCACGAGAAGAAGAGAAGAAAAGATCTCGTGCACGCACCATGTTTGTTCGGGGGGCATTTGTTGACCTACAACTATGTGTCACTTGAAATTAAATAAATAAGATGGAAATTAAAATGCCCTAATCGCGATCAAAATCGATTATCCTTGCATAGATTTGAAAATTCGCCTCATAATGCATCAAAAATATTAAAATTAATTAATTGAAAAATATTGAATCAATTAAGAACCAATCAAATAATTAAAAATAACTTTTAGTGAAAATACACGCATATCGAAGTCGAGAAGCCTCGACGACATCTAAATAACCTCTGTTCGCAAAATTGATCGCACCATTATCGTCGAAACGTCGAAACCTATCAAACGACACTTTTCGCGGTCAATTCGGCAAAGTACGCACGAATATCGATCAATTTGAGCGTGACATCGCACAAGTTGAATCTAATTTTACTTCGACCATCGCCGATGTTGTCAATGACCGATCACAAAATTGACGCTTCGCACAAATCAAACACTTAAGATTGACACCCATATTGCTAGGATTTATTAAATAAAATAAAATCATGCAAAAGTAATATTAAAGTACAATTATAATTATTAATTGCTGTTTAATCCCTCATTTCTCTTAACCTCTTAATCCTTACCTAACTCCTGCCGCCCGCTCGACCAATGAAAAATAACCCGCCGCTCGTTTGGCCAATGGGATTAAGCGGTCTAACCTAAAGGCCGAAAGGAACACGCTATCCCTAATCTCGCACGGCTCCTTCGTTGACTCTCATTCACGCTCTCGCTCTTCCCCACGCGTGATTCCTCTTACTCTGCATTCTCATCGACGACACTGCCGGTCTCACGGCTCACATTTCGCTTCGACTCTCACGGCATTCCCTCACGGTTCCCTCGTTCTCTGTTTCTCTAGGCATTCTACTCTCGAGGCATGAAATCGAGGCTCGATCAAAGATGTCCGTCCCTTTCCCTTTCGTGGTTGCCCCAAATATGCCATAAGTTGGCAAATGATGTGAGGCATTAGGTTTGTAGCTATTATTAGCTTTTATCGCGGTGACGCCCCTGTCATTTCCTTCGCAACCCCATACGCGGGGTGACGGGAGGATGTCATGAGAGACTGGGCCTGCCCACCACGCCAAGAAAGGCGTGTATGGGTGGATGTCGTGAGACACCACGGCCGAAATTTTGTTTGCCCACCACGCCAAGAAAGGCGTGTATGGGTTAGCACATCATAGCATTTCCCTACCATGTTGGAGAAACATGAGTAGGTACTTATAGTAATAGATTTCAAGTTTGCATTTGTATATAAACATGCTTGCATATATATTTAACAAAGACATAATATCTATTAAACATTGCAAGAAAATAAATATTTCCTCCCTTTTTAAACAAAATTTGCAACAGCTCCCTCCACCCCCGATATGGGGTTGCCATGAGAGACTAGGCCTGCCCACCACGCCAAGAAAGGCGTGTATGGGTGGATGTCGTGAGACACCACGACCGAAATTTTGTTTGCACACCACACCAAGAAAGACGTGTATGGGTTAGCATAGCATAATGAATTTCCTTGTTAATAAGATATCAAATGACAGAAATAGGCAAGTATGCAAGTAGGGATTAAACTCAAAAGCCAATCATTCCTTTCTTCCTTTCACAAGGTTTTGCATAATGTATCATTAAGAATTGATTTAAGCAAGACAACAAGAATGAAACCCATAGGAAATAGCAAGTAGCATGACAAAACCCCCCTCTTTTTAATTTCAGATTTCATTTTCAGATTTCATCCTACTCATGTGCAAGAGATAAAACAAATGAAATCCATAGGAGATAGCAAGTAGCATGACAAAACTCCCTTTCTATTTAATTTCAGATTTTACTTTTCAGATTTCATTCTACTCATGTGCAAGAGATAAAACAAATGAAATCCATAGGAGATAGCAAGTAGCATGGCAAAACCCCCTTTCTATTTAATTTTAGATTTCACTTTTCAGATTTCATTCTACTCATATGCAAGAGATAAAACAAATGAAATCCATAGGAGATAGTAAGTAGCATGGAAAAAACTCCTTTCTTTTTAATTTCAGATTTCACTCTGCTCATGTGCAAGAGATAAAACAAATGAAATCCATAGGAGATAGCAAGTAGCATGGCAAAAAAAAAAAAACCCCTTTGATAAAAATAATTTCAGCATGTATCATACTTCTTTAAAAGCAAATCTGATTCAATTCCCCTCTAGTAAAAATATTTTCAGCATGCATCATGCCTTTAGACAACAAAACAATAGATTTCTCCTTAGGTAAAAATATTTTCAGCATGCATTATGCCTTTAGAAAAGCAAATCAATGGATTTCCCCCTTTAGGTAAAACAATTTTAGCAAGTGTAATACCTTTGTACAACAAATCAACTAATTTTCCCCTTAGGTAAAGCAATTTCAGCAAACACAATACCCCTCAAAAGCCAATCGATTCAATTTCCCCCTCAGGTAAAATAATTTTAGCATGCTTTATACCTTTCAAACAACAAATTGATCTAATTTTCCCTTAGGTAAAACCAATTTCAGCAATTTTCTCATATCCAGAAATTTTTTTCAGCAAGGGAAACACATAGGTGCTCATTAAAAAATAGCAAATAGCACAATATTTGGGCCACACATCTTCCCAAAGCATTTTCAGCAAGATAAACACCATAAAATCCTTAGATAATAGGAAATAAAATGAGATTTGGGCCATACATCATCCCAAATCTCCAAAGAAAACTCTTAGCATCATTTCAACCAAAGAAAGGAAACATCCACTTCATTTTATCACAAGAAATGAAATTCTATGTATGTAAAAATAAGCTTAGGGTTGAAAGGAAACAACCTAGAATTTCCAGTTGCAAAGATGGAAGAATGAAAGGGGTTAGCTCATGAAGGACGACAGAGAAAGGAAGAAACCGCGACAAAAGGAGCCGGTCGACGCTCCGACAACCACGAAAAGGGAAAGGGACGGACCTTTGATCGAGCCTCAATTTTAAGAGTAGAATGCCTGAGCAAGAGAACGAGGGAACCGAGAGAGTTGAGCAAAGGAATCACAGGAATCATGAGCCGTGAGACCGAGCAATGTCATGCGTGAGAATGCCGAGAGTAAGAGGAATCGCGTGAGGGGGAAGAGCCGAGAGCAGGGAGCATGAATGAGAGTCAACGAAGGAGCCGTGCGAGATTAGGGATAGCGTGTTCCTTTCGGCCTTTAGGTTAGACCGCTTAATCCCATTGGCCAAACGAGCGGTGGGTTATTTTTCATTGGTCGAGCGGGCGGCAGGGGTTAGGTAAGGATTAAGGGGTTAAGAGAAATGAGGGAGTAAACAGCCATTAATCATTCTAATTGCATTTTAATATTACTTTTGCATGATTTTATTTTATTTAATAAACCATAGCAATATGGGTATCAATCTTAAGTGTTTCAGTTGTGCCGAACGCAACGGCGAGATCAATTTTGTGATCGGAGGCTGTTCGGACAACGTCGGCGACGGTCGAAGTGAAATTAGATTCAAATTGTGCGACGTCACGCTCAAATTGATCGATGTTCGCGCATACTTTGCCAAATCGACCGCGGAAGGCATCGTTTGATAGGTTTCGACATTTCGGCGACAACGGTGCCATCAATTTCGCGAACGGAGGTTGTTTAGATATCGTCGAGGCTTCTCGACTTCGATATGTGTGTATTTTCACTAAAAGTTGTTTTTAATTATTTGATTGGTTCTTAATTGATTCGATATTTTCCAATTAATTAATTTTAATATTTTTGATGCATTATGAGGCAAATTTTCAAATCAATGCAAGGTTAATCGATTTTGATCGCGATTAGGGCATTTTAATTTCCACCTTATTTATTTAATTTCAAGTTGCACATAGTTGTAGGTCAACAAAAATCTATCAAACTTAATTTTAGATTATTCCCCTTTGAAATATCTTCACAATGCATTTGAGTTTGTATTTTCTAATTTTTCTACATTTAATTATGTATTTTTGAATATTCTGTGATTAAAACTTAATTAAATAGCCTAATTATATAGTTAAACCCGTCGGCGCCACGTGGACCCCTGACGCAGCACGCGCTTTCCACGTAGCGTGATCAGATTCACTATTTAAGTAGTCACATCAAGTGTCGCGTTAGTCGGTGGCGCTACGTAGTTTCTCCCTGGACCGTTCGATCAAAGATCGGACGGTCAAGATTAAACTTACAGTTCTAATAGGATAAATCATGAGATCTAATGTGGATTAATCAGGACCGTCCATCCAGAACGTACGGATGGACAGTCCATGATCCATCCCTGGGCTCGCCTGTGGGAGAGGGCAACCATTCACTCCTTAGGGCTTGATCTGATCCGAGCTCGATTGAGTTCGGATTGAGCTTAAATTGAACCCACACCATCGTCATGCAAGGAGATGAATATCTAATGGCCAAATTCACATGGGGTGAAAGTTTCTTTCATAAAGGACCAAAAACTCCTACACCTAAGCTCGATTTTAATTCATACCTTGCCGGAGGCTATCATCGGCACTCCCAACCGTCGAGGTAGCTTTGTCTAGTAGAGACGAAGCCCTGTTGAAGATTTGAGGGCTTGAGGTCGAGTGGATCTTCCTATGGACCAAAGTGGGCTTCAATTGCTTGCGACCTTGATCAAACTCTCCCTTCCAGTGGCTTGAGAGCTTGGATGAAGACTTAGGTGAGCTCAATTGGGTCCCCTCAAGGTGTTTGAAGGAGGAATTGAGTTGAAGTTGAGTATTGGATGAGTTGGAAAATTGCTTGAGCTCTCCTGTTTTTGGCTTGAAAAAATTGAGAATGGAGAAATCGAATTAGCTTTAGGAAGCTTGGGAATGCTTGCTCTGGCTTCCTATCACTCAATCGAATGCAAATCAGTGAAGTTCAAGTGAAATTATGGGGAGTATATCTCCCCTTAGGAGGATCGTACGACCGAGCATGGCTTTGCCATTTTGATCAAATTGATTAAGCTGATTGAGTTTGTTAGGTCGTTTGAGGTAGCATGTGATTCGGTTTGGCCATAGGAGTCGAATGGTGAAGCTCCCATGTGCTCAAGAGAGTGGAGGAGTGATTCCCATGTGCTCATTTTGAGCGGGGTGGCCAGTTTTGGCCTTGGGTTGGGTTTGGCTGACCCAAACCTATTGGGTCATGTGCAGCACACCCACTAGTGTCTACTTAGTCCACTAAGAAGGTGCCAAGTGTCCATAAAAAGGATATGACCAAATTTTAGTAGAATTAACTATAGGTTATCCCTTGACCTAGGGGTAAAATGGTCATTTGGCTTTGATTTTCACTTTAGACAGATTTAAAATAGTTTGAAGTTAAGTTGGTCCAAATTTCAAAGAGTTTGAAGTTGATTTGATGTCATTTGACTCATGTTGACTAATTTAAGTCAAAATGGGTCAACTTGGGTCAAGTTGACCAATTGGTCAAATTGGGTCAAACTAAGGGTTGGGTCAAATTCATATGACCATTTGAAATATTTTGGCATCATTGGTTTGGTTCAATTTGATTTATATTTATTTTTGGTTCATTTGATTTCATTTAGGTCAAATGGGTCAAGTTGACCAATTTGACCCATTTGACCTAATTGGGTTAGGCCATGGGTTTATTTAGGTTTGGTTAGTCATTTGAAATGTTTAGGTGGCTTTGGTTTCAATCAATTTTGATTTGATTTGATTTTGGCTCAATTTGACCTTTCAGGTCAAGTTAGGTTCATGGTCAATTGGGCTATGTTGGGTCTAGTTGGTCAATTGAGGCTTCAAGTTCAACAAGTGATTTGGAATGAACTTGACCCATCGGTTTCAATTGATTTAGCTTAGATCAAGATTTGACCCATTTTGACTTTTATGTCAAGTTGGGTCAACTTGGGTCAACTTGGGTCAAGTGGCCAATTGAGCTAGGTTAAGCTCAAATAATGACTTGGTCAAGTTCAAACATTGATCATGAATTGGTTTTGATCAATGGTTTCAATCAATTTGGCTTATAGTGGATTTTGGCTAGTTTAGATTTCATTTTAGCTAAGTGTTGATTTGATCAACCCTTAGGTTTGACTTGTTTGACCCAATTTGAGTGATTAATCATCTCATGATGATTGTTGCTCATAATGTGAGGCTTAGGTGGGCTTAGTTCAATCCAATTTGGGTAGGATTAGAATTTGGCTCAAAAATGGTACGTTAGGTCACTTTGGGTCAAGTGAGCTTAAGTGGGTCAATTGACTTGATCAAGGCTTGATTCAAGTTTGGTTGAACTCACATATGAACTTATGATTGAAATATAAATCCATTTGCAAGTGATTTGGAATCAAATGGATTTTGATTCATTTGACAATTTCAAGTTCAAAAGGGTGAACATGAGTTTGATTTGGGTTTGATTTTTGAATTGAGTTTTGGTTTGATGATTGAAGTTTGTGTTTATATTTGGATTCATGATTGAAGGATTGATTGAATCATGAAGAAAAATTAAGGGTTTGGCTTGATTTGAGTTTGATTTGGTTAAGTTCAAGAATTTGACTTGAAAGACTTAGATTGGATTTTGGTTGAATTTGGGTTTGATTTTTGAATTAAGTTTTGGATATTTGAATTTATATCTCATTTATATTTATGAATATAAACGAGAGTATAAATGGGTTATGAGAAATTTTTTTGAATTTGATTTGATTTGGATTTGATTTGATCTAAGTCCATAAGATGAAATCAAAAAGGCTTAGGAAAGATTTTTTAGGATTTGGATTCAATCATGTGTTTCAATCATTTGGAATTGATTCATGATTTGAGAAAATCCATTGGAATTGATTTAAGGTTTGAGAAAATCAATTAAGTTTGGAATTGATTTGAGTTTGAAGTTATTTTAGAGTTGAATTTGATTTGAGTTGAAGTTGATTTAGATTTGAGAAAATCAATCATGTTGGAATTGATTTGAGTTTTGATTTAGAATTGATTTGAAGTCTGATTTGAATTTTGAAATTTGACTTGAAGGAATGAAGTGAGGATTGGTTAAAGTTATGAGGTAGGCAAATTTTTCTAACACCCCTAAGGCATGACCTATTTTTATGGCTAATTCTTGTAAGTCTCTAGGTTTAAGTTAAGTGTTCACCTAATCACTAGAAGTGTCTTAAGACTAAGAAATTTTTAGTGTTTAAGAGGAATCTTATGTCTAAGATGGAGGGGTTGAGAGCTCATTCTAAAAGTGAGGTCAACAAACATGTTTAATAGAGATCGATGAATATCTTTTTTCTCTCACTTTATGGACCAAATAAGTTATTAAACTATGCATAGTCATGTTCATATCACAACCACGTGGCCTGGTTCCCTTTAGTGGCAATATTATATGTCTCACCTCTTAATTAATAATAAATTTGTATTATCTCACATTTGTATGGAGATTTGGTGTTTGAGATTTAAAAATGCTTAGGTTGATCTACTTGGTTGCTCTTTCTTTACTTGAGATTCAACATACATATATAACGCTTTAAGCTCTATTACTCAAAACAAAGGTTGGAGGAAGTACAACTCTAATGTTAGTGAAGTTCTAAATGATGATTTTGATGTCTATAAACTCAATTTAGGGCCTAGCCATTCATCATGGATGTAAGTGAGCAGAGTTGTCTAGAATTCAACTCATTAATAAGGTCACAAATTGAGCATTTTCAGCCATGCCCTTGTGATCAAGCTTAAATTCAAGTTTATATCTTAAAATGAGTTCAAGTCTAAGCTTACTTAGGTTCAGCCTATCAATTCACGAGCTAGCTCATATATCTAATCACTAGTCACATCAATGTCTTCTTTGGTGAACCTCAACGATTACTTCTTGTTCAACTGTTAGTCACATCTGTGCCTTCTCTAATGATCTCTAATGATTGGTTACTTTGATTTAGCTTACGAGTTCGTTGTTATTGCCATAAGTTATGCTTGAGCTTTCCTTTTGAGCTTGACTCGAGATTGAGCTTGAGCTTACAATTTGATGGATGCCAAACTCAAGTTAGGTGTGATTTGAGCTCAGCTCAACTCATTTATACCATTAATAGTATTGATGTCCTTTCTTAAGCAATGGAGGAAAGAAAAGAGCAATTGCCATTGAATCATCTCGATTTTGAGATCTAATGAAACATGATATGTTATACTTAACACAATATGATGTGCATTGCATAATAATCCCATGTTACTCATAGTTGCCCACTATTTAGTTGACTTAAAAATGTGACGTCATTAAAGTTGGGCCCAACTTATTCACCTAGTTTGTTTTAAAAGAAAATAAATAATGCTTAAAGCTTATAAAATCTTAAAAAATAAATATAACTTAGAAAAAATATTAACAATTTTTCATCATTTTAAAAAATATTAAATGCTTGTGTTGTGTTAAATAAATATTTTAAGTGATTTTAGCAATGTTTTTTATTTGATTGATGTAAAATAAGATATTAAAAATGATAAATTTAACTTCATATGCTTTATAATACACTTCAATGGACCAATTATCCTACCTATCTATATTTTTAAAGAAATATGCTTAAAAATTTATTTTGGATAAAATTACTTTCAATAATGAATAAAACTTATAATGTTTATGGACTATTTATTGAAGTTGAAGCCTAAGAAATTAATTCAAACTTATTTGAATGCAAACTAGTTTGAACCTAATTCAAATTTGATTTGAACCTTTGTTCAATCCTGATTCAAATTTTAAGCTAAGATTTGAAAAGTAGGATTATTAGTAATAAGTCCATCAACAAGATCATAATGAACTCCTCATATGAGAATAATAAAAGGTTCGAATAAAATATCTAATTATGATTCAAATAATGTTCAAATCATTTCTAATTCAATAGATTTGAGCTGGTTGAAGGAGTGTGAAATCGATCGATTTGAACGGATCAGTTTTAAAATTTATTAAACTGTTCGATTTTAAATTCAGAATAAAAAAAATCAATCATTTTAATCAATAATATAAGCCAAATTAATCCAATCAATTTTTTTTTTTAAATTTTCAATTTGATTTAAAAAAAAATTGAAAATAGAAATTATTATAATAATTATTTATCAAAGAATTATATTAATTAGATCACTTTATCAAATCATTTCATATAAAATAAAATAACTCTTTAACAAATAAAATTGATAATATATAAATTTATCATTGAAATTATTTTTTTGAGAGAAATTTTCTAAAAAAATTAAAAAAATTGATTTTTTTTTAGATATTTTCAATTTAATCTGATTAAGATGATACAAAATAAAATCGAAAATCAAATCTATGTTAACAAATGAAACTAATAATATAATTTTAATATAAAATCAATTATATATATATATATAGAGAGAGTGAGAGATTTGAAATCTACTAAAAATTTATTTTATATAATTTACTTCAAAAAAAAATCAAGAAAATAAAATGAATTACAATACAAATTCTACGGACCGAATATACGCATAAGGAAAACGCGAAGTCGGTACGGTGGAGAGGTTTCGCGAGGCCGAGCCCTGTAGCGATTCTCAGTGATTCTCGAGTGCATATCTGCCTCGCTGATCGTCAGCGTTTCCGGGTGTCGGAGGAGGCGGCGCGCTGTCGCAGGCAATTGGTTGCATCTTACCGGAGCTCGATTGTGAGTCCTTCTTCTTCTTTTTCTCTTCTCTTATTGTCAACTCTTTTCTTCTATTCTTTAGAGAAGTCTAATCAATACATTTGACCCTTAAGCCTAAGTACATTTAGCTCCCTTGCTGTATTCTTTGTGAGAGGGTTTAGGGCTTTATGGAAGGCTTCGAACTTTCTTGTTTGTGGTTTTCTTTAGCTTGTAGAAATGAGCGGCAAAAGTGTTTTGTAAGGAAGAAATGTTGTCAGATGATCTTGTATATTGCTAACTATTTCAGTTTCAATGGACACAAGCATTAGCTTCTTTTCTTATAATCTTATATTTGATAATGGTGATTAAAAAAAATCATCTTAAGCCCTTTGTTACTTTGTTACTCTTGCTCGTAATCCCTACAGTTACAGAGTTCCCTCCACTCGCTTCTCCAGTTTTCCATTTTCATTTTCTACAATTCGGATTCTGGAACTAATTATTCTGATACATTTTAATTATCATAACTTATTTTTAGTTAATCGAACTTTGTAGTTATGGAGAGGTACTTAAGAGAAATTCATTGTGGATATAATATACATTCCAATTACTTCTATGGGTCATAGTAGCAGTACATAGGCCAAACAATGTTATGTAGAAATCAATTTCAATAATCTACTAGTTGATCCTGTATAACGAAAAAATACATATTTTTAGACTGCTATCCAAGTGATTACTGCAAAATTTGGAGAATTTACTTACAAATAGACTGTGTTAACCTCGTGTTCATGATTGTTCTCAAACAAAATTTGGAAGTAGGTTGCTTAGATTTAATTCTGATTGGTTTGATTAGTATACAAGGTGGTCGGCGTAGTATTATAAATGATGCTACTTATCACATATGTTGTTATCTTTTTAGGTCGGTACATCAAACACAATTAGTGGCCACATTGGATTGTATGTAATCTAGTTATTTAATTATGTAATTGTTAAGTTGCACCTTTGTGTGGCATATTTGAATTTAAGTGACTCTTTTTCAGCTTTAATAAGTAAAAGATGGTTTTTATCACACAATTTTATCCGTTCAACTTTGCAAATGTAGAGCCTAATTATACTAAACAATAAACTTGAGAATTTTATTGTTGACAGGAAGTATATGATGGATTTTTGAAGCTAAAAGGGATTATGGATCTTTTTCCGAAATTTATTGAGATCAAGAATAATGGTGTTTATCTTTTCATCTAGTTTTTCATTAAGTAATCTTTGATGTTATTGATTTCCATGCCAAAAGTTCAAAAGGGCATTTTTTGCTTTGACGATTGTGGAAAATTCTTTGTACAATAATTTTGGGGATTCTTGGATGAATGATTGTCTAATTGCATATATTGAAAATGACATATTTAATATTAGAGGGATTTACATACGTACCACACAATTCTTATGTATTTACATATCTAACACTTAAACTTCAATTTTTACATATGTAACACTCCAATCTTCAATATCACATCAAAAATACCATCATCATTCACTTTTTAAAAGTGAAATGCACATTTTTAAGCATAGGAAAGTGTTAGATAAGTAAATATCTAACTTTAGGTGTTAGATATGTAAATACATAAGAATTGTGTGATATGTATGTAAACCTTTCTTAATATTATTGATAATGATATTTGATTGATTACTTTAGTTGATGTCATATAATTTTTTTAAAATTATATTGTATTATTTTATTTCCCCTCATAAAATAATTTATAGATTTGATCCTACATGGAACCATGTTGTGGTGTTTGATTCCTACAGAAGATAAAAATCAATAGCTTAGATTGTTCTAGAAAAATGTTATTTGAGCATCATATTTCTATGTTGTTATTTCTTGAAACTCTTTGTTTCCTTTAGTGATGTTTTTCTTGCATCGGATGACAAGTATAAATTCACTAAACATGTTTTGTTGTTTAAGAAAGTTCATAAAGATAGTTCTCATTGATAATGTATTATACTACTAGCTTTAAGAAGGCGAGGATCGCATGGAACTAACTGTTTGTATTATTCCTAATGAACCAAGTGGGCAGAGTTACCTTACCTCATCTACTCAAGCCAAAAAAGGTTAGTAATATCTTCAATGTTTAGTTCTCAGGACCAACTCTCATCAATTTTAAACGAGTGACATGCTGAAAGAACTAAAAAGGTAATGATTTGATTATATAAATGACCAATTTAAATATTAAAAAAAATATGGGACAGATGAATACACTTAAGCAATTTAGGGACCATTTTTGTAATTTTCTTATAATTTTAATGTTTTATTAGATAGTGAATCTAGCAAGTAAGGTTTCAACAAAATAAATAATGGAAAATTATATATTTACCAACCAAAACTTATTTACATATTTAACACCTATCAAAATAAATAAATAAATAAAAAGCAAACTTATGCATTTACATGTGCTAAGAACAAATCATCGATGATTTAATGAAAGCAAAAATACTAGTTATAATTTGTTGTGCTTTTGGAGATTTAGGTGGTATTATTTTAATTAGAAGTAGTGCGTTAATTTTGTAAATAAGCAATATTTGGGTTTTACATAGGTGGTTGCTAAATAAAAATAAAATAAAATTTATTGGATTAGTTGCATACAATTTTTTATAACATTAGAAATTTTTTTTCATCTTTTTCTGCAAATGGTTGAAGAAAGGAATGCTATTGCTAGATAGCAAGGAATGACGAGCAATTGTTTAGGGAATACATAAATGATGGTGATGATATAGATGGTAGTCATGATCCTACATCAATTAGCCTTTATTTGGGACAAAATCATAAGCTAAGGTAAAATCTAATATAGTCCTATCTTCTTCATTAGTCACTCCAAATCCATAACTACCATGAACACTTTTAAAATCTTCTACCACTCTACCAACATGTCCATTTAAATCTCCTCTAATAAATACTTTTTCTTCAAGAGGTATCTTTTGTATTAATCTCTCTAATTCATTTCAAATTTTTTTTTTTTTGAGCTTACATCCAAACCTACTTGAGGAGCATAAATACTTATAATATTGATAATCTTAGTATCAACAATAATCTTTAAAGCTATAATTTTATCTCCACATCTATTAATATTTATAACATTATCCTTCAAACTTTTATCTATAATCACACCTACACCATTTCTAGTTCGACTTCTACCCGAATACCAAAGTTTAAAATCTAAACTATCAATCTCCTTGGCCTTCTCTCAAACTCATTTAGTTTCTTGAATATATAAAATATTTATTTTTCTATGAACCATAATATCTATTAATTTCATTAATTTACCTGTAAGAGTATCTATATTCCAAGATCCTAACCTAATTCTACTTTCATGGACTAACTTCTTTGCCCTGATCCGTCCATGATGTGGGAACCCTTGCTTATTTAACACTGCACCCGGGTTCCGATGCAAGCGGCTCTTGCACATTTTCACTATATTTAAGCCATACAACGCGTCGCTTCCGAGGGACGCCCTAGCATTAACACAATAATTTAATGGATTCATGTCATGATTATTTCAACAAGTTTTAAACCCTGAGCCTGAAGAATAGGGCACCAAAACTAGGATCTTCTCAATGTGAAGCAAACAAGGAGGATCATACCTTCTAGCAGGAGAACATCATGTTTATAGTTCGTTTAAGCATTGTCCATTGTGAAAGTAAGTGGATTGGATGGTAATGGAGGTATGGAGAAATGAAGAGAGCACAACATTATTTTTGGCGCTGACCAATTGCTAATAAGGCTTATGTTAACTCAATCAGAAGGAAAGGAGGTTGGAATTGAGGGCTTCGTAGTAAAGAGAGCAAAAAGATACTCGCAAAATCAACCAACAACTTCAGGATTTTGATAATGCATATTTGATTTAGGATTGATATGACCCATTTGATCAATCAACGATAGAAACAAAGGCATAAAAGTTTTTTTAGGAGAAAATGTTATCACATGATATGTCTCCAGGATTTGAACTCACCTTAACAATAAAAATTATTTCAGAGTTTATATAAAGTTATACGCATAAAATTTTGTTGTATGTTGGAGTAGTTTTGAGGAAGTCGACTTAAAATTTGAAATAGCTTGACTTTAATTTTGGTTTGTGATACTAGCTTAGGAATCACATTGAAATTATTTGAGCTGATTTTAATATGACTTCAAATTTAAGTGATTTTCAAGTAAGTGTTGAATTTTAACATTGAAGGGCTACTAGAGTTGATTGTTGGGGTCAACATCGTCTGGAAAGAGCTTGTCAAGTCATCATGGATTGCAGGTATTGGTGTGAGTCAAGCCGACTCATTAGCCGACTCAAGTTTGGCTAAATAAATGACTCATGAGCAAAGTTCGATGAGCTATCAAATCAAGATTTAGTTAGCTCCAATTCGACTCGTTAGCTTGTGTCATGTTGTTTAAAAAATATTAATTTAAAATACACTTAAAATATATTAGAATTCAATAGTTTAAATATAAATTTATCAAAAATATTTAAAATTTATATCTCATTTTTTGTATCAAGTAATTTTTTATTATTTTTCTTATAATTATTCATTCTTTTTATCATTTTATTGTAACAATTGTTTGAATCAAAATCATTTTTCTTTCCATACATTCTTTATTATCTTTTATAGTCCTTATGACTATCCTAGTTTTAAGATTGCCTGATTTTTCTATGGCTTTTGAGGTTGCATGTGATGCCTCCAAGGTAGGTATTGGGGGAGTATTAAGTCAAAAAAAAAAAAATCATGTTGTAGCTTACTTTAGTGAAACTAAATAATACCAGCCAAAGATATTCCACTTATGATAAATAGTTTTATGTAATCATTCAGTTTCTCAAGCATTGGAGACACTACTTATTGCATAGATAGTTCATATTTCACATTATCCATCAAGCCCTTAATCTTATGAACACCCCAGAAGAAGTTGAGTTATTGATCCAAATCGATAGAATTTTTTTAAGAGTGCACTTTGTTCTCAAGCACAAGCCTAATTAGGGCTGCAAACGAACCGAGCCGAGCCGAGCAGAGGCTTGTTCAAGTTCAAGCTCGTTTGCCATTATGAGCTCGAGCTCGATACGAGCTTTTAGGATAGTGTTCAAGCTCGAGCTCGTTTAAAAAAATCTTGTTCGAGCTCGGCTCAAGCTTGTTTGCGAGCTCGGTTCGAATTTATCGAGCATTAACAATCCTTTAATGAAATAAACGAGCCTTAATCGAGCTTGTTCATGAAAGCGATGTTGAGAAATATAAATGATAATCGTTTATGAACAAGCTTTAATTGAGTTATCGAAGCCATAACGCTTTCGCAGCTTTAAATGGTACCGTCATGAACATAAATAAACTGAACAACAACTTGTTCAAGCTTGTTCATTTAGCAATCGGGTATTTACAAAAGTGTTCAAGCTCGTTCGATTAGTTAAATGAACGAACATAAACGAGCTTTAATCGATCTGAGTCACGAGTAGCTTGTTGAATGCTCGGTTCATTTGCAGCCCTAAGCCTAATGTTGAGAATAAGTCTTCAAATGCTATATCTAGAGTAACATTGTCATTACTTCTTTACAGTCTTAGATTTCTGATTTTGAGAGACTTGGAAAGACTTATCTTTCATGTCTTAGTTTTAATGGCATTTATCATGAGTATAAAGACAAGCCTTTGTCCTTATTAAGATTATTTGTAGCCATTGATCTCTAGGATATTCCTTATAGATTTCTTATCTTAGAACTACATTCAGGAGGGATTGTTGGATACTTAGGGAGAGACAAGACCATTAGTTTGGTTGGTAGTAGGCTTGTACTTGGATGCTATACATGTAAGCAAGCAAAAGCAACCAAACAACAAACTAAGAAGTATATTGTTTTCGTATACCTTATAGACCTTAGGATGATTTATTTATGCATTTTAGATTGAGGTTACCTCAGTCACCCAGGAGAGTTGATAGCATCTTTATAGTGGTGGACAGATTCTCCAAAATGGCATATTTTTATCTCATAATAAAATTAATATACCTCTCATATTACAAGGATATTTTTCAAGGAGATAGTGGAATTACATGGTTTGTCCAATGCCATAGTATTTGGAGGGATGTTAGATTTATTTTGTATTTTTGGATTACACTATGGAAGTTGATGGGGATTAAGCTCAAATTTTCTTCAGCTTTTTATTATTAAATTGTTAGACAAATTGAAGTAGTTAATAGGTCACTTGTCAACCTATTGAGCTGCTAAGTAGAGAAGAGCATAGGAAGCTGGGATTTGCACTTAGCTATTTTTGAATTTTCCCATAATAGCATTGTTTCAAAAGCAACCAAATTGACACCTTTTGAAATAAAATCTGGCTTCAATCTCAAAAAGCCTCTTGCTATAACTGATGTTCCTACTAATGCATTTTCAAAATTTGCATTCATATTTGCAAAATGATTTTACTAGTTTACATGTAACTATTAATAAATAAATTGAATAAAGTAATATTAATATGCTGAATCTATGAATAAATTTATAGTTGTAAACGAATATAATGAATGTGATTATCTAATAATTTATATTAGACTTGAAAGAAATACCTCTAAATTTAAAAAGCTTCATGCAAGGGTATCTGGACCATTTAAAATTCTTAAAAAAGTTAGACCTAATGAATATTTTTTGAATAGCCTCATGACATGCATATTAGCCTTTTAATTAATGTTGAAGATATACTAATATTTTAGAAAAATATATTATATGGGAATTTGGAGATTAACCTTTTTGTAGATGGAGAGATACATGTGGATATTCAACTTGATATTTTTGAAGTGGAGAACACAATGCTTAAAATTGTACTGTATTAAGGTATTTTTTATTCGTGAGGTGAGGTGTAAGCTTCAAAACGGTTCAAGACATAAGACTTAAAAATCAACAAATTACATAAAGCAAGAATTATTATGCACACATCCAAGTACAAAGCAAGAAACAATATTTTAATATCCTAAGCTATTGACATATAAATATAATACATTAACTTCTAATATAATAGAAAGTAGCAAATTATGTGAAGTATTGACATATGAACATCTTAACATTGAATTATGAAGTAAGAAGATTTTATATAAATATCAAAGTAATATAAGATATCAAAGTAAGAACAAATAGCATAATAATTCAAAATAAGTTCAACATAATAAATTTCTCTCCCACTCATATTATCCAACATTGAAGTAAGAATATCACAATTAACGGAAGAAGAGGCAATGGCAATTGTGGTTGGCATGCGTAGAGGGCACGAAATGAGAGTCACATGGGTAATCCCTATTTTGAAATTAGTTGTGTGCGTGTTAATACATGAGTATTATTTAGATAATTAAAGCTTTTATTTTTTCAAATAATGGGAACATGTAGTGACAGATGAGGCACATGTTATTGGTGAAGTGGACTAGTCATGAAACATGACTTTTAAGAGCTTATTTGGAGAAAATGACATCTAATCTAGTGAACTATCTTGATTATAACTTCTCAGAAAAGAGTTGTCAATGACTAGGGGAAATGATGCAGCACAGAATCCAGTAATAAGGAGTCAGATCAACAAGAAAATTGGGCCAATTATAAGGAGCATGAAGAATATTTAATTATATTAAGGATTTAATTTTTTTTTTTTTTTGTAATTTTCTTTTATTTTATGAGAACTTAGGTTTAATATTTTGGACTTATATGAAAATTTTGAAATTTAAAATCATTGGATATAAATTTTCAAATTTTGGAGAAAATTTTATTTTTTATGAGAGAAATTACTAATTAATTGGATGAAAATCATGTAATTAGTTAATATTTTTAGGATTTGTTATAATACCTTGCAAGTAGTGATTTTACTTTATATCGAAACATGGTATTTGAAGTTGCAAATGGTGTTGTGGGTTTATTGGCTGAGGTAGATGATCAGGAGCTTGTTAACAATGAGTGAAATCACTATTTCATGAACATGCAAGCACCTATAGGGTTGGTTTGGCCTTGTGGGAGTTGTCACTCGATGATTTTGGGGTTGGCGTGAATAAGTGGTAGAGCTTTTTTTTTTTTTTTTTTTTTTTTTTTGAGACAGGGCATGATATATCTAGCAATTTAAGAAAGGGGGACAAATTAGAAAATTCTTATGTATTTATATATCTAACATCTAAACTTCAATTTTTACATATATAATATTCAATATCATATAAAAAATATCATCATCACTCACTTTATAAAAGTGAAATGCACATTTTTAAGCATAGGAAAGTGTTAGATAAGTAAATATCTAATTTTAAGTATTAGATATATAAATACATAAGAATTATGTGATATGTATGTAAATTGTCCTTTAAGAAAACTAAAAAAATTTAATTGTTTATTATGAATAGAAAATGATAAATAAAATAATAATTACTTAAATTTATTTAGATCATTGTATATTTATAATATATATACTTTTTTTATAAAAATTAATCTTTTATTTTTTAAGAATCTTATCCATTAAATCCTAAAATTTTAGCGGGAGCATAATATCAAATTTTTTATAGATGAAAATAAAATTAAAATAAATACTAGGATATCTCAAAATTTTAGAGGAGGGCACATGCCTCCTCCATCCCCCTTTTAAATCCGCGCTCATGAGATGAATGCTTAAATTCGTTAGGAGTTCATGCCTACTATAACAGATTTTTGAAGCAGAATCTTGAAAAGTCTAGCTATAACGACTTCCAGGGTGTTGCAGCTCTAGCCGACATCATGGAAAGACATGGTCGTTCAAGGAGACTAGGCTTATCGTAGAAAGCAATTTGTTCATCCCTCATAAAGAATGAAGGAGGCACTTAATAACAGCCAATGCAATCTTTCATGTTAATTTGATGGACCATCACATATAATTTTACAATCAACTGCAACCATCTGAAAGCATATCCTAATCTACTAGCTTGAACATATACCAGCTCGGCCTTAATTTATGTCCGTTTAATTGCCATCAATTTCTGTATATGGCTTCTTACAGGTCTTGTTGAAGAGCATAGAAAGCATATAGCCCAAGAAAGCCATGGCTAAGCACCATCCAGATCTCATAATGTGCAGGAAGCAACCGGGGATTGCCATCGGTCGTCTTTGCGAGAAATGCGACGGAAAATGCGTGATCTGCGACTCTTACGTGCGGCCATGCACGCTTGTCCGTGTCTGCGACGAGTGCAACTACGGGTCTTTTCAGGGCCGCTGTGTCATCTGTGGAGGCGTCGGCATCTCCGACGCCTACTATTGTAAGGAATGCACTCAGCAGGAGAAGGATAGGGATGGATGCCCCAAGATTGTCAATCTTGGAAGCGCCAAGACGGATTTGTTTTATGAGAGGAAGAAGTATGGTTTCAAGAAAAGATGATTCTGAATGGTATTATTTCTAATTTGAAACTGGTATTACAGTGTTGCTTGAACTCACAGAACCTTTTTCATGCTATTCTGTTTGGTGGTAGAAACCAAATTAATTTCTTTGCATTTTTTACTGTGGGATGGTTAGATTGAACGAAATGAATGATGCTGTGTGAGGTCCTTTTGATCACATAGGATGAATTAAGACTACTTGGGACAATTAGGTTTAGGGTTTAGCCAACCGAAGCTTAGAAACGCTTTACTAGGCATAGCTTAACTTGGTGCTGAAGGGGTTGAGGTTAACTTGCAAGCAGGAGAGTTAAATGACGAGAAAGAGGTGAGAAGAGGAGACCACTAGAGGTGTAAATGAGCCGAGCTAAGCTCGACTCTCCCTCGGGTTGAGCTTGAGCTTGATTAACTAATCGAGTTCAAGCTTTATTTTACGAGTTAGAGTCGGCTTATGAGTGAGTCAGCTCATTTAGTATGAAAGAGATAGAATAATTATGATTTATGTAATTATTATGATAAAAATGATAAAAAATAAAAAATTAGAAGAAAAGTAATGAGAAATTACTTGATACAAGAGAATGAAATATAATTTTTAATTATTTTTAATAATTTTACACTTAAATCATTAAATTCTAATATATTTAAAGTATATTTTTAGATTAATATCTATTAATCGAGTTAATTTACAAGTTAACAAGCCGAGTCAAGGCTAGCTTGAGCTTGGCTTGTTAGCTCATCGAACTCGGTTCACCAGCCATTTATCAAGTCAACACGAGATGGCTCATGAGCCGTCTTGACTTAGTTATACCCCCTAGAAGCAATATATAAACTTTTAAGTGGTTTAGCCTTATGGATTATCACCATTATGGGATAAGAAGAATTCCATCAGGTCTCAAAAAGGAGGAACATCAGCTCTATATCTAGCCTCTCAACTTTTTTAGGTCTCTTCTAATGAGTTCCTCTTAATAATATTACTTTTGTGCTCTTTTTCATAAAATGTTCTCCCTTGTGCTTGTTAGAGCCTAGTGTTTCAAAAGAGTTAAGTGTTGAACTCGACCCTTTCGAAAATATAATCAAGGAAATGTTCGAGTATGGTTGGGTCGCCAACTCTTATGTATGATTCTTCTCTCTTGTGATGGGCATGATGGACATTTCTTCTCATTTACATTCTTTTTCTCATCTTCTTTGTGAATTGTTTTAGATGTAGTTTTTAATACTTCATTTTATTTTATCCCAAGATCTACTAATGATCATAATTCACATTTTTTTTTAAAAGAAGAGATTGAATATTTATGTTTGCTAGATCTTTATTAGTTCCACTATTTTGTTTTTTCAGTAGTCTTTTATCAGCCTCCATCTACTCTTGTCTTTACAGAGTTTATTGTCTTGGTTATTTATTTATTTATTTATTTTCCTCTCAATCATCATAAAGAAATACTTGTCCGGCCAATATTTTCTGGTATGTTGTAATACATGCTTGACATATATGTTATATAGGGAAGAATATTTGTTTCTTTAAGGATTAGGGCTATGAATATTTCATGTTTAGCATCAACACTATGCCTTGGGTTCTTTAGAACACATCGCTTTGATATGAATAACTTAAAAGTGAATCCAACATGACACTAAAATATGATTTGTCCAACATGTAGAACAAGCAAGCATGGGTTGGGGGCATTAAGAGATAATTGTTTCATTTATGAGAGCTAGATAAATGTACAATAAAAGAGAAATATGATGCTTCATTAAATTCATTCTCTTTAGATCTCTAACCTCTTCTAATTTAGCGGTTGTAAAAGTAAATCTCTTAATAAAGACCAAATCTCCAAGAAAAAAATACCCATTTTTAAATATAGGAAACGCCTAAGTTATGAGGAGCTATCGCTGATTGTGGCATTGAGTTTGTAGATTGTTGTTGTTAGACATCGCCATAATTGCTCGATAATAATTTTTTTGTCATAGATTCACTTAACACTTATGTTACTTTCTACTTCTTTAATCTTCCACACTTTCTTCGAGTCATTGTCTATTGATTATTATCATTAATTATAAGATTATGAGAGAATGCTAGTAGGCCCTCCTATTGAGAAGTGTATCAATACTTTTGCTAGGAATGATTCAATTAACCAATGAGTTGACTACTATTTAGAGCAAAGAAGATTGATGCCTAACTTGAGAGTAGGGGTGTCAAAAATTGACCCGACTCGATAACTCGACACGAACCCGACTCGAAAAAATCGGGTTTGGGTTGACCCGAAAAATGTTCGGGTCGGGTTCGGGTTGAAGAAATTGACCGAAAATTTTGGTCGTTGGTGACCTCTAACCAAATTGACCGATTTACCCGCCAACTCAAATAAATCCACAAAATCGACAAATCGACAAATCGATCCAAAATCAAATTGACCAAATCGATTCGGTCGCTTAGGTCAATCGGGAAAATCGGGTTCGGGTTGAAGTTTTTGACCCGTTTCCAAAATCGGGTTGGGTTCGAGTCAATCAGATATTGGCCGGGTCCTGATCCAAACACCGAATTCAATTGACACCCCTACTTGAGAGAGTGTTTCTCTCACTCTTGTGAGAAATGGGTTGACATTATAATTGTGAGCGTAACCCAAGCGGGATGATGAGTTTGATTCTTCAATCACAACTTTATAGTTTATTCAATTCATAAAATAATCCACACAAGAACACAAAAATACAACAACAATATATATATATATATATATATATATTATAATAATTATCTAGAGTAAGATAAGACCAATTAAACCAATTTTAAAATGGTTCAACCCACCCATCAAGTTCTTTTCACTTGAGCTTCATTAGATCCCTTCTATCATTATTATGTAGGTAGAGAAATTGTAGGGAGGAGCTTCCCTATTCCCTACTTTAGGGTTCCTACAAGTTTCCACAATTGGGCAATACACTAACAAGTGAGATACAATCCTAACTTTTATAAAATGAAAGCAATTTATAAAGATGTCTCCATTGTTGAGAGGGAGGGAGGGTAGCAAGGATGGCTTATTGAAGGTGTGTAAATTTTGAGGGTATATTTAGTTCAATGCTATTTATACTATATTATTATCTAGATAATAATGTTAGGTAAATAGCATTATTATATTTCAAATGAGGTTTGTTTCATTTAATATCATCTTATTTAAAATATACATTATTGTTTAAAATAATTAATGATGATTAAGACTTTTTTGAACTATCTTGATGAGGGAATTGAGATAACATCAAATGTAGTTATTATTTAGATTTCTTCAATTATAACTAGTAATGCTATTCAAATTACTTTAATGTGAGAGATTTTGTCCAAGCAAACTTTTTTTTTTTATTCTAGAAAATATAAAAAATATTTAAATAAATAGCCCATAATATATTTCAACAAAATCCTTTCTTTTATAATAGGATTTGTTATTGATTATATATGAAGCAAAAAAAAAAGAAAAAAAAAAAGAAGAAGATATGAATGTCACTTGTATATAAACATCATTTAAAGACATTTTAAAAAAATGTTTTAAATATAAAATGATCTTATTAAATTATGAAATTCATTGCAATTAAATAAAAATAAAAATATCCAAAAAGGGAGCCTTAGTCCTACTAGAATCTTCTTAAAAAATTTCAAATTATAGAATTTCAAAAAGAAATAAATAAATGTAAATTAAATATAAATAGATGTTTGAAAAGTATAAAAAAATTGCATGTGCTTGTATTTTAAAATGTTGAAGCTTGTGATGCACTTTGGTTTACACAATTTTTTTGTAAATAAACTAATTTTTCATGTTTTATTTTGCCATTCTTTTTATTTTTTTTAAATATATAAATGTAATAAAATTGGACGTTTACATACTTACCATTATAATTTTTATGCATTTAAACTTTGACATTTATTGATATTTTAAGTATTCTATTTTTAAAATAAATAAATAAATTTTAAAAATTAAGAATAACAAAAATGAAGAATTTATATAAATAACATTTAAAATAACTCTATTTATATAATTTGAACCTAAGTTAAGGGAGTGATAATTTTGTGAGCGGAGTATTTATAAATTATGGCGCTTAAAATTATTTTATATTGATAGTTTAGTAAATATAAATTTTTGAATGTTAAATGTATAAATAGAAAATTTATCGTAAAATTCCTTTTAAAATGGTATAATTATTTTTAAAGAAGAAAAAAATATGAAAAGATATATTTTATTTTAAAGAATTAATGATGAATTGATGATGTTATTTTTAATATAATAATAAAATTGTAACTGTTATATATATATATATATATATATATATATATATATATATATATATAAACGCCCGTTTATAAAAGCAGCATTTAATCGGGTCGTCCGCCCACGGCCCACTTCGCCTTCGTCTCGCTTCTCCAGCTTCCTTCTCACGCGATCATCTACAGCCGGAGCCGACTAGGCTCCAACTTCAGTCTCTTCGACCTCGGCGGTGACGGAGGCCAAGAATCTTGATCCAGTGCATTCGCGGTGACATTTTCAATCGTCTTCTTAGGATTGTATCACTTCGTTCTTCTGCCGTCGACTACCGATCGATGCGCTTCTTCTCCTTCATAGGGTTCTTCAATCTAATTTTTTGACTCTAATAAAGTATAGTTTTAGGTTTAGAGCTGAGTTGACTCGGTATTCCTCTTATTCTGTGATGATACCTTTCTTGAAGTTGTTCCAAGCCAGCCTAAGGCGAGCAGGAACGTCCCTGAATCGCCTTATAAGGTTGGTACGATATTATTCTTTGTTAATGGGCATGGAGTTTTTTGTTGTCTGATGTCGTTATAGGATTGATTTGTTGGTTAGGTACTCCATTGTAGGGTGATTTCTAGCTCAATACAGTTGATTGGTTTTCACACAATGTTTTGATCCCTTGTGTAAGTCTTCTTAATGCTTCTTGATCCGTCATATTGGTTTCGTTTGATAACTGCATTCCTGATCTCTTGTCTCTTGAAAATCCTGCTATTATTAGTGCCGTAGCACCACGTTATAATTAAGCGAGCCTTTAAGGGAAGGCACAATGAGAAAGTACATGATGTTGATCTAAATTTGATCTAATTCGACAATTATGAGGCAAATCAAATGGTTTTTTTTAAAAAAAATTTCATAGCGTCATTTCTTCTAAAGTTCATTACGAACTATAAATCTAGTAGAACCCAACAACAACAACAACAACAACAACAAGCCTTAATCCCACTAGGTGGGGTCGGCTACATGAATCCTTCGTATCATGTGATTATGTGTCAAATTCTCATTTAATTCAAGATACCAAGATCATTTTTTATACATTTTAACCAAGATTTTTTAGGTCTACTCACCTTTCTTAACATAGGCAAAAATCTAACGATCTACTCTCCTAATCGGCCATCTGACGGCTTTATGCTTTAGGCCAAACTATCTAAGGCACTCCCTAATCTTATCTACCACCGGAGCTACTCCAACTTTTTCAACATACTCATTTTGCATTCTATCTCTAAGAGTAAAGCCACTCATCCACCTGAGTATCCTCATCTCTGTAACACTTAATTTAGTCTTATGCTTCTCTTTTATTGGCCAACATTCTGCACCATAAGTCATTTAAAACAAAATCAATTGAATTGCGTGTTTCGTCCCAATTCTCTTTCAGGTCATCTCAAATAAATCTGTTCAAGTTTGAATTTTGATATCATATGAAGCAAGAAGGAAGAATGAGATTTGATCCCAGTTCATCTCAAATTAAATCTGTTGCAATCCCAATTCAAGATAAAGATAATTGGTTGACAAAACTTAACTTGCATTACTCTCAACAAGCTTAGATGATCTGAAACACACAGCTACCTACACACAGATTTGTTTTAAAATTATGCTAACTCATAATCCCCATATGGCTAACGCCCCATTCAATCCTTAAGAAGCTTAGGTCCTAAATATCAAATCAATATATCAACTTCCTAATAGTCAACACCGAATTAAAACCCTTCAAGGGTTTTTTAAGGCTTACTTTAATATTATGCCAATGCGCAACATATCCTAAAAGCTTTATATGGCTGCTAATAAAAATATCATCCCATCATAGTTAGGGCTCTTTGAATCATAAACCATGAATCACAAAAAATATAATGGGTTATTTGATCTAACGATTTCAAATACATCATATAGTTTCCCAATTTATAGTTATATTGTCACAATCTAGCATGGAACTATGAAAACTTTAAAATAATATATACCTCAAATCCCCAGTTAGATTGCTTTCATCATGCTAATTTATCTTTTGTTTCAAAGCACTTGATTGATGGTTCTCTTAGATCAAAATTAATAATTGGGGCTTTCACCTATTGAAATTGTTGAACCTCACACTCATGAAATCTTTAGCCTAAGTTGAAATTTTTAGATGTGGTTTATTCAGTGTATCAATCTGAGATTCTGTTTAATTTTTCATGAAATGATTACAACTTTACATTACACCAACTATGGCTCGTAACGTTTATTTTTGCGCTTGAAAAGTCTCTTCATTTAGAACCCAGCTAGAGTTTCTGTAAAGCACGACCAGGAGAATCTCTGTCAACCTCTTTGTGCCTACTCTTATCGAGAGTTTTCGCAGATGTTAGCGAAACAGGCACTCTTCTCCTCTCAGGCACCACCACAAAAGCTAGCTAATAGCTACAGTTAACAACTACAATGCCTCCCTGTCATTTGCCAACTTATGGCGTATTTGGGGTGCTAGTGTGGTGTGGTGTGATACAAAAATACATCACAGGTGCTATTTGGGAAACTATATTCTAGTGACGTTTTGGAGAATCTGTGATGAGAAAGCTACATGTTTTCACTTGGTTTAATAAAGTGCGGTAGCTACTAGAAAGTTATAGTATGACTTTTTAAAAAGTTATAGGCACTCTTCTCCTCTCAGGCACCACTAGGAAAGCTAGCTAATAGCTATAGCTAACAACTACAATGCCACCCTACCATTTGCCAATTTAGGGTACATTTGAAGGAGCAGTGTGGTGTGGTGTGATACGAAAATGCACCATAGGTGCTTTTTGGGAAATTGCTTTCTGATCACGTTTTGAAGAATCTGTGATGAAAAAATTATATTTTTCAACCTGACTTAATAAAGTGTGGTGACTAGTAGAAAGTTACAGTCTGATTTTATAAAATAAAAAATTATAATATTTATTGCAACTTCTTTAGACAGCTGCTCTATCATTATATTTTCATACTACTGTAGTTGCCCCGAATAGACCCTTACTAATAACACGAAAGTGTAGAATCTAACATTAGTTGTCTCCCTGTTCTCCTCTTGCATTTTTCATCATGATTGTTTCTGGTCATGCAAGAATTAATCTCGGTTTCGACAATCCATGTTCTTTTATAGCTTTTTTCCACAGCATGAATACATATTAATATTCAAAATTTTATCCAAAATTGTGATTTTTGAGCTGTGTGCTGCCTAAGCCACCGAAACATGCATTTTGAACCGATTCATCTAATCATACTCTGACATTATTCTAATGTTTGCGCTTTGCAGTATGTCCCAATGGCAAAAGCATAGCAATTAACCCTCAAATTATGGATGCTTTTCCATCATTAGATTGTTCGAGCTCTGTAGCCAACCATCAGGAAGAAGAGGATGAGGACTGGGTTGTTGTTAAGAAACAAAAAATTATCATTCTCATCCCCCCACCATCTCCACCAAGCCAACAAATTGCGAAAATTACGAAAGAGTTGAGCCCAAAATCAACTAACCAGCCAAAATCAGCCAAAATCAGTTCCAATATCAGTAAGGAAAAGAGTTCTGTACACAAAAAAACTGGTCATAAGCCCCTTGTTTTTGGCTCAGATCGATTCGATCAAAAACCGAAGCAGCGGCAACAACCAGAGCCCTCAGTTCGTCCTCATGCCGTCGGAAAGGTTGGCGCAGTGAAACTTGCGAACCGACAAATGAGAGCCATGAATCTCGAAAGGAAGCTTCGAAGCTTTGGAGGGATCAGAAGATGGCTTTCATTACTGGGACTCGATCGATTCGCTGATCTCTTCGAGAGGAAGAACGTTGGTCGATATCAGCTTGTTAATCTTTCTACGACTAAGCTCAAAGACATGGGCATGAATGCTGTGGGACCGAGGAGGAAGCTCATGCATGCCATTGATCTCCTCTGTCAACCTTACTACAGACAGGGCTTCTGATCGTATATAGGTTAGTGATCTGTTGTTTATACTCTTATTTCACAGTCATTTTTTACTTTCCCAGAACTAGCAGCATTTCTCTGGTTCATAGACTTTTTCTGTTTGAGGCAAGCTGTCCCGGCATGAAAAAATTGTGATGAAACTGCCGTGAATATAATAATTTTTTATTATTTTAAAAAATTTAGAGCATAATTTTTTGATAATCACCACATTCTCTCATGTCAACTTGAAAAATACAATTTTTCTATCACAAATTCTTCAAAACGGAATTAGAACGATATTCTCAAATGACACTATAATGCATTTTCCCACTATACTGCACCGCCACGGCTGCCCTAAATGTATAAATCTTATAAATTTAGTATTAGTAAATTTTATTAATGTTTTTATACATATTTTTAAAATGCAATATTTTAATAGAGGAGAAGGGGTATATTTTGGAGTATCAAACATCTCTTAAATCTTACTTCTCCAAGGACTTAATGTAGGAATGCATGATTAAGCCTAAAATAAGAGGAAATTAGGGTTTAAGAAAATAGCAAGATTTATCTATCTAATTAAAAATATTTGAAAATATTTAAATTAAATTCTAGTTAAATTTTGATTAAGGGTTTGTTTGTGGTACCTGTATTTTTTTGTTAAGTTAGTTGTAAAGTTATTATGTTAAGTTATAAAATTGTTGTAGGAAAAATAATTTTTTGAAAAATTGTTATGGTATAATAAATATTTTCTTATTTAAAAAATTCAAATAATAATTTTTTTGATAGCCACAACATTCTAACAAATTTGATTCTCAAAAGTAACTTTTAACTACAAATTTTTTTACAAAATAATTAAAAAATTAATAGCTAAATATAGTTGTAATTGCTTTTTATTTGAAAAAAAAAAGTAGCTAAAAAATTATCTCTAAATCATGCAACCAAACTATCCTTTGGTATGAACTGTGGTTGAAATGCTTTAGCATGTAAAAATAGGTTTTGTTTTAATTAATCTTTCTCATCTGTGTGAAATTTTTTATAGTTTTGATTTATTTATATTGAAAATGGTGTTTTTGCATTTATAAGGATGATGATTAACTAAAGGCTTGTTTGTGATCAATATTTTTATATTTTTTTATGCATTTTTAAAATATATTTATTTGATATAAATTTTATATATTTTTATTTAAAATAAATAAATAAAACATATTATTTTTAAAAACTCAAAACTAAATTTGTGTCTTTTGAGTATTTTTAATTTTTTTGCAATCGCTCGTCACTGCCTATCACTGTAGCTACTTGTTGCCATCTATCATCTTTAACTATTGCTTGTCGTTGCTACAATTATTATTCATCATCGTCATCATCACCATCACTATATGAAAGTAAAAGTAACATATTTTTTAAAGATAATAAATATGTTTTATTTTAAATTAAAATATAAATAAAAATTTTTAAAATTTAATAAATAGAAGTGATCCTAAATGATCCCCAAATTTCTATTTGAAATGGAAAATCAGAATGCTTCGTTTACAATTTTGTGGGAAGTTTATACAAACCGGTTTCAGCATATCCTACGGTTTTTAAAATTTTCTTTGCATTCATAACCTATGGATGATTTGATTGTCTCTTTAAGAGGACTCAGGGATCATTTTGTTAGTTGCTTAATTGTAGGAAATGTGTTTTAAAGAGAAAGTATGTAATTTTAATTTCTTTTATTTTGGAATTAAAATGAAATTATTAATTTCAAGGGAGTTTGGAGAAAGTGCACGTGGTTTGAAAATAATATATAATTTGAATTTCATTTATATTTGAAATGAAAATGAAATTATTGTTCTCAAGGGAGTTTAAGAAAGTGTATGTTATTTCAAATTAGTGTTTTTAAGTATAATAATTTAAAAAATTCAACACTTATGTCATTAAATTAAAATTAAAATAATAATAATAATTCATATATTATTTTATAATATATATTTTTTAATTTATAACTCGTGCTCTAAAGATGTGAATATCTTCCAGCTCTTTCGTCCAAGTTTCCGACTCATCTACTTCAGGAGTTGTGATTAAGATTTCTCATATGATCATAGAGGATTGTTGATCATCGCCTTCAATTTCTTCGTCATTATTGTTGATATTGAATGTCGATGTCTTCATATTTCTTCACACTTTTAAAAGTTTATAATAGACTTAAATATCTTTTTTTTTTCCTCTTAATTTTATTTTTATTTAGATTAGATATATTATTGATAATTGTTAATATATAAGTTTATAATGTTATGTGTAACATTTATATTTTTAATAATTGATGTATCTCATATCCTATCTTATTGTGTATGTTTGTGTCCTTATGCTCATCATAGCAGGTCATAAATGACTCAAATTACAACCAATTATTTACCATGCAATGGGGTTTTTTTCAACGACCGTGAACCGATCACCGTATCGGTCCAAATTGTTTAAAAAATCACTCCAACGTTGTTATAATCTTTGTAAAATAATGTCATATAGATTTTAAATTTAGAATATATAATAATTTTAATTAAATGAGTTTTATATCAATTTTTAAAATTATAATTATTAGTAATATTATTTATATATTTCTATTTTTTTATTATATATTTATCATATATTTGAATTATTATATCATTAATATTTATTACATCATTCGGTTCAACTTCAATCGAACCATCGAACCTTGAACTTATCTCTTTTCTGATTCTACGTCCGATTTGATTTTCATAACCTTGATTTTTTTTTTACTGTGACATCTCTATTTGATTATAATTTTCTTATTATTTTTTGAAAATTTTAATGTAGAATGTAGATATCTAATTATTTAAAAAAAATGTTATAATACTTACAATAATTCTTTAAAAATTTGCCTTCACCATAATTTCATAGCTATTTCTACAATTTACGATCAGAATAAGAAAAAGGGAATTTATATATATATATCACATAATTCTTATATATTTACATATTTAACACATAAAATTAGATATTTACTTATCTAACAGTTTTATATGCTTAAAAAATGTATCTCATTTTTAAAAAATGAATAAAGTGATATTTTTGATGTGATATTGAAAATTAGGATGCTATATATATATATATATATATATATATAATTATTATAAATATAAATTTTTTTTAGATTTTTACATACATAGCACTCGAAATATGTATATTTACATATTTCATACTCCAAACTTAAATATTATTTACATATCACTCTCTTAGTCTCCGTTTGAATTTTCACGCTAGAATGAGTTCACGGGAGGTTGACGGAAGTTTATTTTTTGTAGTAATACCACTTTTGAGTGTTATGTAATTAATATTTAAGTTTAGGATATGAAACATGTAAATAGACATATTATGGATGCTATGTATGTAAAAATCCCGAATTTTTATAATGCATTTACTAAAAAAACACAACACTTTATTCATAATCATCCAAATTACATAATCCGACAGACGATAGAAGCAAATCATCAAACACATAGCAGGCACAGAGATTTTCAGCGTTTCGATCTTCAATCACACATAAAAGCCCTAAATTTAAATTCCAGAAACATGAAAAAAAAAATATTACGATCAAACTAATAAAACCAGTCTGAAATGCAGCAATTCTATAGATAAAGTCCAGCGTTCTTCTCTACTTGCCATTGATCCTCTCGATCACTGTAATAATCCCCTGCGTCCCCATCTTCCCGTCTCCATTGGCCACCATCGCCTGATACAGCTGCCGGTAAAGCGCTGCCCCTGGAAGCACCGCCGGCGATGATCCTTCCTCTCCGCCGCTGCCGCCGTCGCCATCCTCCAAACCCATCCCCAAATCCTTAACCATATACTCCACGAAGCCTCCTGGCAGGAAGTCCCTCTGTATTACCCGATCTCCCCAGATCTCCATCGCCGCCGACCCTCCTGCTCCACCCCGCACCGCCGCCAGGAAGTCGCCGGCGTTAAGGCCGGCCGCTCGCGCGAAAACTAGCGCCTCGCTGAGCCCTAGGAGACTTCCCCCTACCGTGATCTGGTTCGCGATCTTGCTGCTCTGCCCACTCCCCGGCCCGCCCATCGCCGTCGCTTTCCCGAGGATATTCCACAGAGGAGTAAGCCACTGGATGACTACGTCCTCCCCGCCGGCGAAGATCGCTAGCTTGCCGTCCCTGGCGCCGACGTCGCCGCCGGATACCGGCGCATCGATGGACCAGCAGCCGCGGGCAAGCGCGGCGGCGGCGATCTCTCGCGCTAGCGCTGGGTGGCTGCTTGTGTGGTCGACGAGGACGCCGCCGGTGGGCAGTGCGTTAAGGACCCCGGAGACGGGGTCCAGGACCGCGGCGCGGACATCGGAGGGGTGGCTGACCATGGTGAATACAACGTTGGCGCCTGTAGCAGCGTCAGCAGGGGTAGAAGCGAGGCGAGCGCCGGCGGCGACAAGGGTCGCTGCTTTGGAAGGGGTGCGTGCGTAGACGGCGAGGGAGTAGCCGGCGGCAAGAATACGGCCGGCCATGGCGGCGCCCATCACACCCGTGCCGATCCAGCCAATTCGGGTCCTGTCGGGCCTGATTGGCCAGGGGTAGCCGCCGCCGGCGATTAGCGTCTCTTCCATTGCTTTCTTGCACAAAACCCGTATTGTTCATCACTCCGTTATGTATTCTGCTTTTCTTCTTTGTTTTTTTTTTTAATTCAAAAATTTTAATGTATAATTGTGAACTGTTATATATATATTAAAAATTAAAATATAATACAAATAAATATTAAATATATAAATATTATTTTGTACATATAAAATCTTATTATATGTATATATATATTATTGTTGCAAGAAAATCTAGAAGAAAAAATTACTTACTTCTGAACACACACACATATATATTTAAATAAATGAACAATAAAACTCAGAATTTTTTTAAAAATCTCAAAAGAGGAAAACCAGCACTTAAGTAAAACTTTCATATGATGTTTTTTAGAAGACAAAGATCTTCCGATAACGGATTACAAATCAGATATGTATAACAAATGAGATGTTAACTGATGACGATTGGCAATGACGATGAAGTCGATGATGTTGGACGAAGACGTGAATGACGCAGTGACGATGATGACGACGACGTTGACGCAGACGAATGACGATAATGGCCGACGATGATGACCGGCAACAATGGCCGACGATACGGCCGGCGGTGGCTTGATGGCGGCGTTACGACCGTCGGTGGTGCAGACGATGCTGGAGGATCTTTAGAGCTCTCCTCTCTACTCTTCCCTTCTTCCTTCACTACTCATACGGGAATGAAAGTATTATAGGGATGGCGTGACGTCAAATACACGCAACCGTACCACTCCACTTCATCTGACAGCTCAAAATGATCCCCTTGATCATATGATGTATTTTGTGTATTTGAATGCTCAAATGGAATAGTAAGATCTTTGGAATTTGGCCGTCAAACGCCGATTTGACTATAAACACTTCATATTTGAGAGGTATTTAGGGATTTAATTGATATCCCAAAGTTTCTAAAGATATTTTAAGAGCTTGATTTCGATCAGTTTCAACTTCGGATCAGCTTACTTTTAATATCAAGATTCATGCTTCGACTAATAGTATTATAAGTGTCATATCAATTATATATATATATATATTATTTAAAAAAATAATGATATTTATATTTTTTATATAATATTAAAATTTTAATTATTATTTATATAAATATATATAAATTATATGATATTTATGTAAATTTTTTATGATTATTACAATATATTTTCTGAATGAATGCTGGCTATCGATGACTTGACGAGCAAACCAGTCAACTTAACCCGTACTTATTTTAATCACGATTGGACTTCATCCTCGGCGAAGGAGATGCGATAAATCGGCCGGCCGATGGTGCCGGCCGTCTGCTACCGGGCCTTCGCCTTCGCCGGACTTCTTCTCGCCTTCTCTCTTCATGCTTCGTCTGTGTCGCCTCTCCCTCCTTCTTTCCTTGGAATATCCCCTCAAGACGAAAAGTACTACTCGGGAGCCCGCATCGCTTGCAGGGACGGTTCCAAAACCTTCACTCGGAACCGTCTCAACGATGGCTTCTGCGATTGTCCCGACGGGACCGACGAACCAGGTGAGTTTCGGAATTCCCGAATCTTAATTTCCGATTTCCCGAATCTTAATTTCCGATTTCCGTGCCCTAATTTGATATTGTAGGAACTAACAGTAGCCCTAGTTTCAACCTTTCTACTTGCATAAATTTCTCTTTGCTCTTACCACTGCTGATCAAAGCAATACATTAAAACAACTTAGAATACTTATCCATAGGAGATTGCTATGCATTTTGTGAAGTAGTGGTTAAGGGGCTAGTCGCTCATCGTTTTTTACACCTTTTGTTATACATGTTCCAACAAACTTAGTATATTCTCAACTATCTTATTTTAAATGGATGCTACTCCAACTATATCTTCATTAGAATTATTTCTCAATTTATCTTTTTTAGTTTTGTTGTTATCCCATCTTAACATTTTTATTTTTGCTACACTCAACTTATACATCATGGATTCTTTTCACTTCAGAATAGTTAGATTCATACAATATAGTCAGCTAATTGTAATTTTATAAATTTATCATTAAGTTTTCATGATATCCTCTTAATAAAAATATTCTTGTTGCATTTCTCCATTTCAGTCATTTAATCTTAACCCTAGTAGTTATATCTTTATCTATATCCACACTTTTTAGTGTAATATATTTAAGATATTTATACCTATAATGGTTAAATATATTTTTTTCTTTGATAATGTTAACTAATAGTTTTTGATATACCTCCCAAAAAAAAGATTTACATATCATATACCTAGTTTTTGTTCTGCTATTCTAAGCATTTTTCTTGTAAGTGGCAGTATTTTGAATTTCTTCTATAAGTTTCTCCATGATGAATTTAAAAAGATATAACTTAATATTGATCATTGATGTAATTCTGCTATAATTGAAAGCTCTTTGATCACTCCATAATTATTTCTAATACTAATCAACTTTTTATTGTATATATTATTTATGACTTCAATACCTTAAGCACGCACATTTCATCTTTAATCCACGCCAAATCAAATCTTATTGTACTCATAATAAAGAAAAGAATGTCTCTTGTAATGGATTCTGGGAACCGACCCACCATCAAGTGAGAAGATTTGCTCTTTCCCGAGTGTGATCAACCAACTATGAAAATTACTCAATTAGGGCTGCAAATGAATCAAGTGTTTGACAAACTACTCATGACTCGGCTCGATTAAAACTTGTTCATAATTGTTTGATTAACTAATCGAACGAGCTTTAACACTTTCGTAAATACTCAATTGCTAAATGAACAAACTTAAACAACTTGTTGTTCGGTTCATTTATTTTAATGAATAGTATTGTTCAAAACCTGCAAACACATTTGTTAAGGAGCTCAATTAAAGCTCGATTATGGCTCGATTAAGGCTCAATTAAAGCTTATTTGTGAACAATATTGGCTTAATAAGCTTAATTGACATAGCTCAAGTATATTTCTCGACAAGCTACTCGCGAACAAGCTCAATTAAGGCTTAATTAGCTCGTTTGTTTCATTAAATAAATTGCTTGTTAATAAGCTTGATGACTCCAAATTGAATCGAGCTCATGAATAAACTCGAGCCAAGCTCGAAAAAGTTGTTTTTTTAAAATGAGCTCAAACTCGTGCATCATCCTAAAAGCTCAAATCAAGCTTGATAATGACAAATGAGCTTGAACTCGAACAGGCACATACTCGACTCCGCTCGGTTCATTTGCAATCCTAATCTCAATATTCACACTTGCATGACACAAAGCTCAAAAATCCACCTAAATATCACCCTATAAGAACTTTGTATGTCAAGCATCTCCTAATTATCTATGATGTTGCAATAATTTATTGAGAAAATAATCAAAATAATCTTCTAATTACCTGTAAAGGATCAAAATGCCCCTACTATTTAAAAAGGAATTAAATCAATGCTCCTTCCCAATCTAACGGAAAGTTAAGATCTAAGGGGTTATTTTTAGATTATATATTTTCTTCCACGGAGAGATTAGAAATCTTAGCATACTCAGCATAAGGAGTCTTAAGATATTTAATTTATATATATAGTTCTATAGTCAAATTTATAAGCATTTGAAGTTGCATTCAATCATGTATACCAACAAATGTTATTTACATTACACCCAAATAATTTACATAAATGTTATTTAGCATCTTATCATTGATTATTCGATATTATTAACCTCTGCAGGAACATCTGCCTGCCCTGAGAGCAAGTTTTACTGCAGAAACATTGGCGATGCCCCTAAGCTACTGTTCTCATCTAGAGTGAATGATCAAATTTGTGGTTAGCCCCTTCCCTTCTCTTTTATTTACAGTTCTCTATACTTTATTATTATTTTTATATCTTATATAATTTTTTTTTGTATTATTTTACTCCTTCCATATGACTTTTTTGTGCTATTTTAATGAAAATTTCGACCTCCTTAAAGATTGCTGTGATGGGAGCGATGAGTACGATGGGGGCATTGCTTGCAGAAACGTATGCTTCAAAAATGGAGTTACTGATGATTTGAATATTGGTGATGATGCTCTTCATTCAGCAGAAACAAAAATCAATTATTTTAGTGTCAGGGAAAGCAAAATTAAAGTTGAGTTAGAGGAACTTCTCCAAAACCTAAGAGGTAACGCACAAGCATTAATTTTTTTTGGGTTGTATTCTGATTTGATTAGAGGTGTGAATGAGTCAAGCTGATTCGTGAGCTGGCTCGAACTCGACCTGACAAATGGCTCCTGTGCCGAGTTCGATATGCCAACAAGTCAAGCTTTTGAGCCAACTCTAACTCGACTTGATAGCTCTTTAGCCAGCTCATTTAAAAAAATATATTAATATAAAATACACTTAAAATATATTAAAAATTAATAATTTAAGTATTTTTTTATTATACCAATTATTTGAATGAGGATTGTTTTTTTAAATGAGTCAGCTATTGAGCATAGGCTTTGACTCGTTCACACATTTATCTCATAATGAATTTTTTTTTTATTTTTTTTATTTTTTGGCCTTTTAATTTCTGCAGGATTGAGGATAATTACAGTAATTGAGCTGGCTTCCTTTATGGGTCTGTTTATCTTAGTATGTCGACGCACCAGGATTCCAAGGAGGCGTTATCTATGGAGAAATTTGTAAGGAAAACAATTGTCTTTTTAAGTTGAAACTTTTACAAATTTATGTTTTAATTCCATTTTATATCTTATTTTGCTATTTAACAACTAAATATTAATATCTACATGCGTAACATTCAAATTCTTAAAATTATTTTAAAAAATATCAATATTCGCTATTTTAAAGTGAATGCATATTTCATGTATAGGTAAAAGTTAGAAATATAAATATTGAATATTAGATATTTAAATAAAAATTATATGATATATATATGTAAATTTCCATATAAATAAATATGAAATTTTAAGTATATATATATTAGGATGTTATTTTTATAAATATTGAAATTTAGATATTTAATATGTAAATATATAAAAATTGTGTGTTATGTATGTAAATACTTCTTGTTTTAATTATGGAAGTAATGCACATAACAATTTAAAAAAAGTAAAATATAATTCAATAATACATTAAAAATAAGTTAATTTGATAAAAAAAAATATTCCTCGACTAATAAAATTATATTAATTAACTGCAAAAAAAAATAATAATAATCTTCTTCTAGGTCAAATGCCTTCCACAGTCCCTCCTAATCTCTCCCTTCCTCCCCTTCTTAACCCTTATTTCCCCCAACCTATCCATCGCCGCCACGAACACCGCGAAGAACTTCCCCTTATCTCCGGCCATCTCCCTCACAATCGACCCGGTCCTCTCGTCCAGACCCAGCGCCTGATCCGTCGCCAACACGCCCATCCCCTTCCCGATCCCTTCGTAATACGCGTTGTCAAACTCGAACGGCGTTCCCACATCCAGCGGCGCCACCACGTCGGCATTGCCGCCGCTGCGCGGGCACTGTAGCCGCAGCGCCTGGAGAAGCCGTGGGTCCATCGCCATGGTGGTTGAGCCGGAGTAGAGGCGGAAGGCGAACTGGTCGCAGTGGGAGAAGCCGATGGTGTGGGCGCCGGAGAGAGCGACGAGGTCGGTGGTGCTGAGCCCTTTAGCAGCGAACAGAGCGATGAGCTCCGTCACGGTGGAGTTGGCTCGGGGAAGGTTCACGCGCACTATGGTCGACAGGCTCGCTGGCGACGACGATGATTTGCCGTCCTTCCTCCCTTTCTTCACCACGTAGTATGGTCCGCCCGCCTGCCAATTCTCACACGAGGTTAGTCTGTCCCTAAGATGTTTGATGAATTGTCTCAATCATAGGACAAATCCTTCACAAAAGAAGAAAAAATATATGTATGCCAGATGGACGAAATCACGAGCAGCAATGGCGAGAATGTCGGCGCAGGAGACGAGATTAGGGCACACTTTCTCCACGGCAGCTTTGGCTAACTGAACTGTATCGAATCCCTCAGCAACTAAGTTCCTGTTCTCATACATCTCCCTCTCCACCGCCACCCCCTTCCCCTCTGATCCCGCCTCCAGTAATATCGATCCATCACAGCCCTAACACGCCATAACATCGATTTTAAAGAGAAATTAATGAATTACTTGCGGGGATAGAGGTTAGTGAGTGAGTGAGTGATCGATGATTACTCGGACGAAACAGTCGTGGAAGAAGAGGCGAATGGTGGCGGGGCCGGAGACTGGGAGAGCCTTGTGCCGCTGGGAGGTGACGGAGCCGACGAGATTCTCCACTTGTGGGCATGTTTTCGCGTAGAAGTCTGCTGAGAGCTGGTGCTGGTGGACGGAGGAGGGTCTCTTGCCCTTCGCCTGCCCGCCGGTGCTCAGGAAGAAGAAGAGGAAGAAGGAGAAGAAGAAATGAGACATTTTTGGAGCTCTGAAAGTCTTCGTTTGATCGCGAGTGTGAGATACCCGTATATAGGCTCGTGAAGGAGAGAGGCCAAAGGGCTGTTATTGCAGTTTCTCCATTTATGTATTCTGTGTGCTCTCGTTTTATTGTGTTTTAAAATGTAGTCACGGGAAGCGTCCGGGATTCAGGACAGGGCTTATGGGGCTCATTTTTATTGATGAGAAAGTAGATATATTTAATATTTTGATATAAAGTGTTGGTGTTTTGAAGAGATTTATTTATCGCTTTGAGTTTGTCTCATTGAGTTGTATGGATTGATGATTCATTGGCATTCAAATTTCTTTTAGGGGCTGTTTGTTTGGAAAAATTTTGAGTGCAAAGTAAGATAAATGCCGGAATTTTAATTTTTTTTGGTATTTGGCTTGAAATAAAGTAAATTTTGAAGGTAATGTAATGTATTCCAAATACATTATAAAGGTCATTTTTGATGTATTTGAAATTCGTCCGATTTAGGCGAATTCCAAATACACTTAACGAGATTATGGCCGTTGCCTATTATCGCCACCACCGCTTGTTTGCAATCAACCAAGATCACTCGTTGCCACAACCGTTATCAGACGTCAAAATTTTTAAAATACTTTACATTATATTTTTTTTTAATTAAATAGGAAAAAAATAAAGTCATAAATTTGTAAAATTCTCAACCAATAGTATAGATGAAAGATACATAGTAGCTATATTAGTAAATTAAATCACAACTAGGTCTGATAAATTCCTATAAGAATCAGTAAGGGAATGTTAATTATCACAATTCAGAATACAACACGAGTTAATAGATCTTGAGAGAGAAAAGGATATAGAGATGACGTCTGATTTCATATTTATAGAATCATATAGCTATATATATTAGATATACTTAATATTTCGATATCAAGTGTTGGTGTTTTAAAGAGATTTATTTATTGCTTAGAGTTTGTCTCATTGAGTTGTATCATAGATTGATGATTCATTGGCATTCAAATTTCTTTTAGGGGCTGTTTGATTGGAACAATTTTGAGTACAAAGTAAAATAATTGTAGAGATTTTAACTTTATTTGATATTTAGCTTAAAGTAAAATAAATTTTCAAGGTAATGTAATGTATTTTAAATATATTATAAAGGTCATTTTTGGTGTATTTGAAATTCGTCCGATTGGAACGAATTTCAAATACACCTAAGCTATAAAGTGTTGCGTCGTCTTTACCGCTGCATCATTGCTTGGTTGGCTTAGCCCATTCATGTCGTATTAGGCGTTAAAATTTTCAAAATACTTTATATTACATTTTTTAATCAAATAGCAAAAAGTAAATTCATGATTTTGTAAAACTCTCAATCAAATAATTATAAAATAATCCTTTTACACTATTTTTTTTACATTGTATTCTTTTTTCAGTCAATCAAAGAGCCCTTTAGTTTAAATCTTGATGTCAAGGGAAAATTATAAAATCTTATGTTTAGTTGATTTGCAATTCGTTCAATGTAGAATGAAATTTAAAATAATAAAATTTAACCTTATTATAATATTTTATTAACAAAAAATGAGTTTTCTGACAATAAAATGGGTGAGATTTTAATAAGAATATATATTTAATTTAAATTTAAGAAAAATGAGTTTTCTACACTTAGTATTATTTTTATTTTAGATTTTATTGAGAATGAACATTTTCATGACAATAAAATTTGCCTTTCACTAAAGAGCTGATTGATTTCAAACTACGCTCTTGACTCGAAATCAATTTTTAAGTTGATTATGACTTGTTCTTATGCCATTTGAGTGCAATTAAAGGCTGCTCAAAATGAGCATTTTCATTTATTTTAACAAAAGTTAGGTTATAATGTGTAATAAATAAGATATATTTTTATCATCCTGGAGAGGTCTTGAGCAGCTTTAAAAATGCAGGATATGAAGAATACAAAGGCGCTGTTTAATATTAATTAATACATCGAACTTGACTTTATTTTCGCACTCAAGAGACAATCCATGGATGCCCTTTTGTCTGTTTGCTAAGACAGCTTGTGTCAGTTGGCACTATCCTTTTTTTTCTCCCTCCCGCACTAGTTGAGCTACAGCTTTGTTCAAAATTCTTGAATTTATATTTAAATTAATAAAATATACATAAATAATTGTTGTGTATTAGAAAATCAATTACAGTAGAATAAAAATTTATGCATTAATTTTGCTGCAAAATTATCACACACAGATGTTAAAAAAATTAATAAAAAATTCCAATTTTTTACTAACATCGAAAAAAAATGAAAACTCCAAAACGATAAATCACATTTCAGTATAAATTTTCAAATATAGGATTCTGAAATTGTATATGAAAGCACGGCAACCGAATCAATAACAGATTATATAGTCGGTTAGGTTATGCGATTTAATGGCAGAATGGTAGTGAATCGAAATAAGCGGTGATGATCGGCGGAGGTGGCCGTCGATAAGCGGCAGTGGTCAACGATGAAATGCAGCAGTAGTTGATAACAATGATGATTGATGATTTGGTCAGCAGCGGTGGCGGCGGTAATCGGCAGCGGCTGCCGGCGGCAGGTAATGAACGTCCGGTAATCAGAGAGATGACCGATAGTTATCGTAATACGGTAGTAACCGGCAGTGCTTAGCAGCGAGCAGCGCGGTGGTAGCAACGGCGGCAACCCACGATAGTTGTGTCAAACGGATAGCCGGCGATGCCAGCGATCGCCAGAGTGATACGTGGCGCTGGCGTAGTCAGCTGAGATGCCGGCGACAATGGTTGGGTGATGGCCGGCGGCGATGGTTGAAGCGGCCGGGGTGGTGGCGGCAGAGCGGCGAGCGATGGTTGGCGGCGTTGGCGGCCCGGTGCGTCGAGTGAGTTAAATATCTTTGGAGGATTTTTCAAGAGTCTCTCTCTTTAGCCTGATGAAGAATGGTATTTATAGATTAGTGGTGTGATGTTTAAAATACATGTAAAATCGAACCACTCCATCATCGGACGTTCAAAATGATTCCTTTGATCATTTAATGTATTAAATATTTGAATGAAATGAATTATGAGATCTTGGGCTTATTAGAGATCCGGCAGAGGCCGATTTGTCTAAACACTCCATGTTTAAGAGCTATTTAGGATTCGATATCCCAAAGTTTTGATGATATTTTAAGTCTTGATCTTGGTAGTTTGACTTAAGATCGCTTTTCTAACATCAAGATTAGTATTGTAGTATTTTAAGTCATATCAGTTCTTATTTTTGGATGATTATCATCATCCAAAATATATCGTTAAATCTTGAAAATAGCAATTCTTGAAATTTGAAATTTGGTCATTAAATATATTTTAAGAGAATGATCTTCAGGCAGAATTATGATCGAGCGGTCAGGGCCAGAATGTATATGCAGTCTGAGATCTGAAGTTATGGACCCAGGAACTTAAGAGCTCATCTTGCTCTGACTGCTTGGTGTAGGTGCACATGCCTGGCGCAAAAGCGATCTTGAGGGGTTTTGTCCGTTTTGGTTCGTTTTCTACAGTTTTTACCCAATTTTTTACGATTTTTCTTTGATTTTTTACCTTTTTGCCCCTATATGGGGTATATAAAACTCCCTCAAGGCGAGGGAAGGCACACACCTCATACTCTAGTGTTCTCTTCTTAGAGAAGATTTCGGTGGCGAGGCGTAGTTCTCAGTTCTTTCGAAGAAGGCCTTCTCGTCGGACCGACCATGTTGGGAGGCGATCAAGGCCCATGGATTCATCTGGCCGACTCGATTTTCCCTCAAAGAGCGTCGTCGTCGGGGGACCAAGGTTTGAAGCGAAGGCCCATAATTAATCTGGCCGAGACTCAATTTTCCTCGAAGAAGCAGTCATATCTCGACCGGCCGGGTTTGGAGTGAGGTTTGAGTTTATATGGCTCGGTTTTCTCGAAGAAGAGGTATCCTCGTCGAAATTAGGGAGGATCAAGGCCCGTAGTACTTCTTGTAGGAAATTGGATTTCTTGAAATTTCAATAGATGATTTAATTTGATTGACAAGCAAGATGGCGGAAGAACGCCGTCAGGAACCATCATTCGAGCAACTCGAAAGTCGATAGATAATTTTAGAGTATCATTCTCCATGATACGATGCTTGCTTTATGGAATGGGTGATTGAATTGACGAGGATTTTTGACTTATCTGAGGTTATTTGTCAAAGTGTTTCTTGATGACATGAACCTGCATAGAAAAGGGCGAATCGAATCCGGTTGAGATTTTTCAGTTGTTTTGTGTCTGCTTGCGTTAGCTATGGAATGAATTAAAATTGAATCGAAGATTTTGACATATCGAGATTATTTGTCGAGTGTTATGGCGTTAACTTGTATGGAAGGGGTCAATTGAATCCATTAGGATTTTGACTTTAGTTGTTTTATGTCGGATGTTAACGTTAACTATGGAAGGTCGAATTAGAATCCGTTGAGAATTTTTGACCTATCCGAGGTTGTTTCTCAGAGTGTTACTTGATGACGTTAACCTGTATGGAAGAGGTCGAATTGAATCCGTTGAAGATTTTTGCCCTGTCCGAGGTTATTTGTAAGAGTGTTACGCGATGACGTTAACTTATATGGAAGAGGTCGAATTGAATCTGCTGAGAATTTTTGACCTGTCTGAGGTTGTTTGTTATAATGTTGAGCGTTAATATGGAAGAGATTTGCGAATATTTTGACTATCCCAGGTTGTTTGTCGAGTGTTACTTGATGATGTTAACTTTATGGAAGAGTCGAGTTGAAGGAGGATTTTGACTGTCGAGTTGTTTGTCAGAGTATTTTCGATGGCGCTATATGGAAGAGTCGAATTGTTGAGGATTTTGACATCCGAGGGTTGTTTCGGTGTTACTCGATGGCGTTATATATGAAAGAGGTCGAATTGAATCCGTGAGAATTTTTGACTATCGATGTTATTGTTAGAGTGTTACCCGAATGCGTTAACTTGTATGGAAGAATCAATTAATCTTTTTTGACATATCGTTGTTTGTAAAGGTATTTTTTATGATGAGTTACTTGTATGGAAAAGGAATTAGAATCTGGCGAGGATTTTGACTGCTTGTTTTATGAGTATTCTTTATGGCGTTATATGAAAAAATCAGTGAATTAAAATTTGACTGTCGAGTTGTTTGTCGAGTGTTACTGATGGCGTTAACTTATATGGAAGAGTCAAATTGATCTGAGGATTTTTGGCTGTTGTCAGGTTGTTTGTCGAGTATTCTTCGATGATAACCTTATATGGAATAATTAATTAGTCTGGCGAGGATTTTTTGACTTATCAGAGGGTTGTTATGATGTTACCGTCGCGTTAATTATGGAAGAGATGAATTGAATTTTTTTTATCGAGGTTGTTTGTCGAGTGTTAGATGGCGTTAACGTATGGAAGAAGGTCGAATTGAATCCATTGATTTATCGAGTTCTTTATCGTATTATTGCGTTACGCTGTATGAAAAGGTTAGAATCGAATCCATGAGAATTTTGACCCATCCAGAGGTTGTTTGTCAAAGTATTATTATAACTTTCTGTATGGAAGAGATCGAATCTACTAGAATTGACCTGCTCGAGGTTGTTTGCTAGAATGTTACGATGGCGTAACGTATGGAAGAGGTCGAATTAAATCGTGAGGATTTTTTACTATCAGAAGCTTATTTGTCTACTTCGATAACGCGTTAATCTGTATGGAAGAGTGGAATTGAACTAGGATTTTACATGTTCGAGGTTATTTGTCAAAGTGTTCTTGGATGGGCGTTATATGGAAGAGGTTGAATCAGTCGAGGATTTTTGACAATCGGGTTGTTTGTCAAAGTGTTACTTGATGGCGTTGACAAATGGAAGGGTCAGTCGAATCCGGGATTTTTGGTATCAGGAGTTGTTTGTCGAGTGTTGCAGATGGCGTTAATTTGTATGGAAGAATTGAATCCGTGAGAATTTTGTATCAGGGATTATTTGTCGAGTGTCATTCTTCGATGGCGTTAACGCGTATGGAAGAGGTGAATTCAGAATCAGGATTTTGACTGTCTTGTTTGTTAGAGTCTTCGATGGCGTTAACTTGTATGGAAGAGAATTGAATCTGGCGAGGATTTTTGTCAGAAGTTGTTTGGAGTGTATTTCGATGGCGTTAACATGTAAGAATAGGTCAAATATTTGTTTAAGCTTGGCAGCTCAATGCTGTCTTTTCTTGTATTGAGCTTACCGGTGATAATCGATTAGATATCAGGAATATTGATTTGGATAACATTTTGAGATTAAGAGTTGCCCGTTACAAAGTTGAAGGATCGAAATTGATAAATCTTCATTCTTCTGTGTTTCTCGAGTAAGATTTTCTTCCATATAGGTGATTGTTCGTGAACATAAAATTCAGTTCATTGTGAAGATGTAAAGATATTCCACGGTGTGTCAGCTGACTTGCGTCTTGAAAAATTCTGATAGAATAAAGTTTACGCGCTTAAAACTTTTATTAGGAATCCAACACAGATGTTTGAAGAATTAATAAGAAAACTCAAGAATTTTTACGTGAAAAATCTCGAAAAGAGGAAAAATCACGAGACTTAGCAAAGAAAATTTTTTCACTGTACATTTGAGTACAAATTTTCCGATATGGGATTACAATCAGATATATGAAAGCGACAACCCCGAATCCGTAACAACTATATGCCATGGTTACAGGTTGTAACGATGCTGTGATAGATGATGGTGAACACGGGGTCACGAATAATGCGGATGACCACGGAGGTCAGCGATGACCGGCGACGGTAGTTGATGACAATGATGATTGATGGTTGACGGCCGACCGGCTTCTGGCGTGCAGCCGCGGTCACGGGCGACCGCAGCATCAGAATCCAGCGACCGCAAATAGTGAGGTGATGACGCGGTAATGACCGCAGTGGTTACGCCGGCAAGGACCGGCGATGGTCGGCGGTCGACCACGGCGGCCGGCATGAATCGGCGCGATGCGGAGCGCCGATAATGAGATGATGACCGACGATGATGGTTGACGGTGATGACCGGTGGTAATGACCAAGGACGGTGGTTGACGGCGACGACCGACGATGGTTGGCGATCGACAGCGGTGGCCGGCAGCAATGATTAGCGGCTAACGGAGATGGTCGATGGCCGTCGAGTGGTGGCACGATTATGCTTGGAGTATTTTCAAGCTTTAGAGCTCTCTTTTCTCTTTACTCTACTCCCCCATGTGAAGAATGAGAACGTTTATAGATTAGATGTCATTTCAGAAATACACAAAATCAACCACTCCACTCCATCAGATGGCTCAAAATGATTCCTTTGATCATTTGATGTATTTTAAATATTTGAATGCTCAAATGAAGTCAAAATTATGAAACCTTAGGCTTCTGGCTCGTCAAGACACTCGATTTGACTATAAACACTCCATGTTTAAGAGCTATTTAGGGATTTAACTGATATGTTAAAATTTTCAGTGATATTTTAAGTATTTAATCTCAACTAGTTTTAACTTAAGATCAACTTACTTTTGACATCAAAATTCGTGCTTCGACTAATAATATTTTAAGTGACATATCAATAATCAATCAGGTAATTATATTATACTTATTTTAAAGTAATGCTATTATTATAATTAATTTTGATTAGTATATTATAATCTAATTTTTTAGATAAATTTTGATTTTACTGCTCACTAAATAAGATATCTAAGATATCCCCATCTCAAATTTGATCAGGATAGATTTTTACAAAATTGAATTTGCTTTAAAATAAATATCATATCAAGTTATTCAACAAAAAAAAAAGTCAAAATTTGGTTAGAGATGTACAAAACAATACTACAAAATGTACAAATTAAAAACAACTCTTGCAATTAGCTAAGTCTCATGTCTGAATATTTTTCATCCTTAACAAAACCTCTGCTAAGCTCTACAGATGAATTTGACCTCAACGAAACATCAGACCAATTGCCTTCTGATCCATCTTCCTCTCTCAACTTCCTATGAACCTTTCTCTTAAGCGCATTCTTCAGCTTATGAGCAGACACTCCCGCATGCTTCATCATATCCATGGCTTTCTCCTTAATATGACCTCTCGTGGGGATTTCTTGTTCTCTAGAGACATTATTGTGGCCCTTTGGGTTAATCACTAAGCCAAGTTTGTGAAAGCCTCTATGTATCTTTCCATGGGTATGCCCTCTACTTTTGTCGGGGGTTTCGATGGTGATTGTGGCCTCATTGTGAGATGTTTCTGATGATTTAGGGCTTCTATTCTCCCATGATATGGGAACATCACCGCATGGATGATGAAGCCAATATTCAATGTTTTTGGGCTTGAAATTATCGACAAAGAGTTTTTTACCAACCTCCGAGGATGAGTCATGAACCATTAGATTCGATTCATTGCTTGTAGTTTCAGACAAGAGCGAGGAAGATTCATCATCAACATCATTACTTTCGTCATCAGTTTGGTTGTCTGAATTCTGTGTATGGATAAGGGGAATATATTCATAGTTCATTCATACTTTTAAATCTTGACATGCATAACACATTTAATATTTATAAATATAACATCTTTGCTATATATAAAAAATGTATATTACTTTAAATAAAAACTAATGATGAATGATGCTATCTATGATATAATATTAAAAATATAAATGATATATATATATATATATATATACTTTTTTTATTTTTTAAAATTTTAAATAATTTGATCGTGATAAATTTAGGTACATAGATTCAATAGTTCAAAAAAAAAAAAAAATTGAGCATTACTTTTATAAATAAGGAAAATTTTGATATTATGTGCATAAAATATCAATAAAAAAATATTTTTTCTACCGTACCTTATCCAATTCAACCTCGATTATGGTGATTGCCAGGCGTAACCTTCCAGTTTTAAGTGTCACCCACTTGTCATGCTTATGCCCACTTCTTATATCAGTTATATTTATGGAACAACTTCTGCAAAAAGGGGGAAAAAAAGAGTCAAGAAATGAATAGTAGTCATATATATATATATATATATATATATATATATATATATATATATATATAGATAGTGGAAACAGACCCTAGCATGGTATCAAAGATGTGATCTTTGTCATGAACTTCAATGGTTAGCTTATTACAAGCTTCCCAAGAAGTAATGGGAACTTTAAATTCTTCAAGCCATTTAGGAGACACAGTTTTCCTCTGAATCTTAGTCTGGAATCTGTAAGGACCAAGTTGGCCCTTCACATATGGGTCTGCTAGGCCTGCAAGACAAGTAGTAGGATGTTTTAAAAGACAAGTTGTAAAAGCAGAAATGTATATAAGAAAATGTTTTGAAAGTGCACCCAGCCAATCAGAATCTGACACATGGCATCTTCTGCGAGGCTGTGTTCAGGTTCTTGATTGACCGGATGGACCTCTCGTGCCTTTGTCGTCGAAAGAGAAACCTTACCATTATTGTCTAATGGTTGCATTTCAACTGCTTCAATGATCTCCACTTTGGCAAAAGCAATAGGATTTTTCACATCAACAGTGAACCAACTTTCTGTAAGAAGTTCATATAAGAAGGATAAAATGTAGTGTTTTCTGAAGCTTATGAATTAAATGATATGTTTAGTATTAAACGGTACTTCATAGTTTAAAAATAATAATAATGATAATACATATTAATACGGCTGAATTTTAAACTGACAGAATTGCTCATATAGATTTATCAAACACCATAAACATGAGAGATGTTTCTTGTATTTGAAGGAAAAATGCAAGTGATGTATAGAACTGAGCAAGAAAAGTAGAAGATCGGACAACTTCGAAAAGCACCTTAGCCTAGTGGTTGAAAACTTTGATTTTCAACTAAAAAATCTTAGGTTCAAATCTTTGCACATGCATTATATGTGTGAGTTTGTAATTAAATTCGCTCAAATGTCTAAAAACATAAAAAAAAAGACCAGAGGAGTAGAGGCTATAACTTAAATGGTTGAAACAAGGCTATGCAATTGAATAGAAGCATTTGCTTGGTTAAATTAATTTCCTTTGTATATTTAAATCAAAACTTGTGAATAATTATCCAAAGATTAAGTTTTTAACATGGGAATTTAATGTGTTGCATGATTTTCTGCATGTCATAATAGATTTATATTTAAAAACCTAGATAATAAGATGTCCTACGTCAACCTCTAACATAGTTAAGGCGTAAAGATGCCCCTATTAACGGCTTTATGGCAGAGAGAAAAGGTCTCAAAAACTCCAGTTCTGTTCATTTTGGAATAATAATGCCTCATTAAACAAAAGAGGGAAACAAGGGGAGGGATTCATGCTTTTACCATCGCATCGATAGTCAAATAAGGAAATTATTGCTTGGTTATTTTTCTTGTAATGATTGGGACGCTATCTACCTCTTCATAAAGCACTCGATAAGAATGAATAGAGAATAAGAATTAATAAAGTCACACAAAGTATAAGGAGGAAGACAAATATCTTTCCTTCTATTAGTTGATTAATAGGCATTATCTTCCTCTCTATGCAGCCCTTAGTGATGACAAATAAAGAATAAATATTAATAAAATTAGCCCCAAATAGTTGAGATGAGAAAGAGAAAGAGAATCATGGCATAGATTTTTTTCAAGTCAAAATAAATATTAATAAAATTATCCCCAAATAGTTGAGATAAGAAAGAGAGAGAGAATCATGGCAAAGCTTTTTCTTTTTTTTTTTCAAATTAATGTTAACAACATAATACTGAATATTGACAGCAGGCAAATAATTAGATGGATGCCAAAAAAATCTTATAAAATAAGTTGAGGCAACAAGAAATTTAGCTTTTGACTTTTTTCATCGCTTGTGGAAGAAAGTTAAATGTGGCGGTTTCGATTTAAAGGCCAAACATAAAATCAAACAAAAAAATGCATCAATCGTCAATCTGAATCCAATTTTGTTTAATATATGTTTTTCTAGCTTAAACAAGCAAGCTTTGATAGTTAAATATGTAAGTACCTCCTCCACCTGACGCAAATTTCTCTGCATCAACAACCAGCATATTTGGCTGGGGACAAAAGGTTTGTATATTAGAAACCAGCTATATATATCATTAAATGTGTATCAGAAAAAGGTAAAGCTTCAAATTTATAAATGTGGGCAATTATAAAAAGTAAAGTGCACCTTCTTTGTTCCAAGACATCTTAACAAGAATAAAACAAAAATATAGGGCCACACAGACAGGATATTCAATTTCCATTGTTACAAGAACCAAATATCCAACTCACCTCAACCAAAGTTCGCTCAAATGCAACATCAATAATTTTATCCTGCAAAATCAGAAAAAATAAAAAAATAAAAATGTACGTTCAGGTCTTTGAATCGCAACAGAGGGCCAATCAGTTCTTGGCATGATAACAAATCTTACCAGCCAACTTGCAATTCCTGGAAGATCAGTAACATCAATGCCATGATGGAAGATTGGTTTGACGGTTATCTGAATGTATGGTGGCTCAATAAAGCATACTCGGACGCGTCCTATAAATGGCCAATGTTCAATAAACTTCACTCCAACCAAGACCTACACAACAAAAACTTAGGATGAAATTGCATGAAATTTGATGAAGAGGCATATTAATGTTTCTTTAAGTAGTTAAGAGCACATTTATGGAGAAGAAAATATGCTTCGCTGTCTAATTTTTCTTTCTTTAATTATCAAGAGAGGTACAAAAAAAAATCCCGTTGCCATACATAAAATGTAACTACTAGAGACCTAATAGACTTTCAAATAATGCAGCTCAGAACAAAAAAAAAAGGCTTATTATGTTGATGAAGAGGGGATAGTTTTAACATGGGGGAAAAAAAAAACACGTCATTTACAAGTTGTCAAAGAGTTTTCTCAGCTCCAATACAGCTTATTAATTTAAATATCTACTCCAGATGCAGCATAAATACTGAAAATTTTTATGTAGTTTAAAATCCCATGAAATAATTAAAATTTAAGAAAATAAAAGCGAGCAAAACCTATCCCACAAGCTAATTATGGGGTCATTTCGTAGTTGGAATTATAGGGTAATCGAACCCATCATCTCCCACTGAAACTCCAAGCTTGCCAACCTCTTAAAATTCTTATTACGTTCATTTATAGCATGATCCAAGAGGTTCAAAAGGCCCTTAAGGACTTCATCTCCATTATTACCTGCTTAAATGATCAAGAGGCTCTTGAAAACATCAAAGGCATCCCTACTAATTAATTTGAGAGGCCCCCCCCTTCATATTAAAACAGTTGCAAGGTTGATGACGAGCTGGCAAATGCCCCTCCTTCACTTATAAAGGCATCCCTACTACTCATTTGAGAGACCTCCTTACTAATATAAGTAGCCTTTTTTAAGATATATAAGATTAATATTAACAATTATATTATTCAGAAATTAACTCTCTTCCGACTGCCAAATACCGTGAATCCCGGCGGCACAGGTAAGTTGTAGTCGTGCTCACCATCCAATCCCTATTTCACCGCTTCATTTACCAAAATTAAAAAACAAAAAATAAAAACTCCTAAATACTACGCACCATGCTCAGTTCCTATCCCACTCGAACCCAGCAGCATTCCTCTGGTTTGGTCTTTCAAATTCCCCGTTCCGCCTTAACACGCGGCAACATTCCGCACTCCCCGCCTCCCACTATCTCGCAGCACCCGGCGTCTCAGCCTCCCCCCACCTGCTTCATGCAAACCGCAAAAGAGCAGCCAAAACTTCTTTTCGCCCTACTTTGCACGCCGCACAGCCAAACTCCCAGCTTCGTCCCACCAAGCCCTATACTCCTCGTCCTTCACATGAAGGACTTGAAGCATCGCCATCTCTACTCTGATCAAACCACTGCTCCTTGGGTTTGTCACCCAATGCCAGCCGCTCCACCCCGTCCCGTCTCTCCTCTCATCTTCGAAGACCACAGCTCGTCTCCCTGTAACCTCTCTCTTCCTTCACGCCCTGCACTTGCAACTCATCTCCGCCTCTCAACACTAACCGACCCAACACACCCGACCAACCCAGAGCTTGCTCTCACTTCCCAAATTCCGGCCGTCCCAGTAGCATAACCCACCGTCCTCCAACCACATGGTCCTCTGTACCTGGCAGCAGACCTTTCTCCTTTGTTCAGGCGACGATTCCCCCTAAGTTCACGTGCAAACCTCCCAATTTTCCCGTTTCTCACTTCGATCTCATCCCCTGTCCCCCTCGGATTGGACCACTCAATCAAAGCCGGGTTCCTGCGTTCCGCTCTTCACTTAACCCTCCTCTCTCTCTCTAACCAGAGAGATCACAAAAAAGATAAAAAATAAAAAATAGAGAGAGAGAAACAAAAAAATCACCAAAATTTGTTATTAATAGAAATCTCGTGGCCATGATTTCTTCACCGCGTGCTTCACTCCCACACAAAGGTATAACATGTAATACAAAGTCATCAAAATTGTGAAATGAAAGTGTGCAACTTCCTTGGCATAGAAGAAAATTTTGCATTTTTATGTAGGTGTAAGGCGTCTTTTTTGATACGGTGAGATGACGAACCCTAACCGTGGTATGCACATCACTCATATACATCTCCTTTGACGTGGTGGACAAGCTCATTATTCCCGTAATACTCCCCACTCGGAGAGATGATATCAAAATATTGCCAAAATTTGAACTAATAAGATACTAATATTGAAAAAAAAAATTTACTTAACACTAAGCCAAACGACAAATCATACATTGCAAAATAAAATGAAATATAAAGACAATATACATAGATAAGAAGACTTACAAAAAACTTAAAAAATTTGCATGCGGACAAGAACAGGGCAGAATTTTCTAACAAACTCACAACATTTAATTACAAAACTTGAATATAAATAAAGTGGTGGGAATGAACCCCTCACGGGCCTCACCATCCCCCTCTATTTATAGAAGAAGAGAGAATCACAAGTGTGAAATCCACCATATTAAATAACAAGCATAAGAAAGCAAAAAATTTGCATTTAAATGAGTGTAATATGTATGTATTTCTTATTTTTATATTCAAGACATTAAAGCACATGTCACTATTTTACAAGACAAAGGTACGCACACATCTTAAGAAAAGTTTGTCAAGGCGATCTCATGTTAAAACAAGTTGCATTGTGAAACATGCAAATGACTTGAAAAGATTCAAAAGTTCATGCATCATGAGACAAGTTTGTACTCGAACTATTACATCGAAATGCAAGTAAATAATTTAAAATTTTGGAATGTGCATACATCTCGAGGCAAATTTGTACTCAAATTTCTCATATTGGAATGTGTAGATAGCCCAAAAAATTAAAACTTGCACATGTTATGAGGAAATCTCATGTGCAAAACCTTTGCATCGGATTATGTGCAAATGATTACACATTATGAGACTCAAATATACTTGTATTCAAAATCATTAAAGTGAAGTATTCAAATATAGGAGTTTTGAGGGTGCATTACCAGATAGTTCTATGATTAAATGCACTTACATGAACTAAAAATTGAATTGTGCATATATTACAAAACAAATTCAAGATTCAAATGTTATGTCTCAAAATTCATGTGAATAATAAAATGAATAACATGCACAAAATTAACTAAATATAATGATTTGAATAGCATGTAAGCATCTTTGAGTGATTTATACTCTTCAGGAGAAATTTTCTAAGCGTAACATCAACTAACATGATTAAATAACATGCAAATCCCTTGAACTACATGAAAATTAATGAAATTGAAAATATACCAGCATGTACCCTCACACATGTTAAACTCATCAACTCAGTGTCTAAAAATACCGTGTGAGCTAAAAAGAGTAATTGGCTTAAATGAAATGGCTTGAAAAGTGTGCAGATATTTGAAAAATAGGTACTTATTCTTTAAACAGATATGCTCTTTTTAAGTTCAAATTTTAAGATTGAAACATGTGCATGCTCTCAAATAGATCGCTTCACTTATATGATGAAGTCGTTAAATCCCACATAACTAGTCCAATTCGCTCCCCAATAAATACAAGAGTTGATAATACTGATTAAAAGTTGAGCATCCCCTTCTCAAAGAAAAAAAAATTTATTTTCACATTTACATACGGTCATAAATGACCCTAATCAAGAAATCTTATATTCAAAACTACAAACTCTACTTTTCAAGATAAAGAATATGATCACAAATATTAATTATAGACAAAATTCTCTCTTATCAAATAAGCAAAGTTAACAAAATATATACCTTGATGATGACCTTATTGATTGAAAATTTAAACTAGAGGAGTTTAATATTATCAAAAATTTTGGAGTTATCAAATTAATTTAAGTCCAAATGATAATTAACAACGAAATGACCATGAATTCTAATCAATGAAGTGAAATTTCATCATCTAAAACTTAAAGCAAAACTCATTCACTATCCACAACTATTTGTCAAAAATGATAAATTAAAAAACTCTAACTTATAAAAGAGTTAATCTCAAATCAAATATACTACTATATTCATTCTCAAATAATCTCATGTCAGTAAAGACCTAGCATGTGTCATCTACCAATATGATTTTGTCACTAAATGATATTATAAAATTGTGATTACAACCAGAGTACTTTAGCGAAGTAGTTTTCCATTAAATAATAATATTAAATTATGATCATGATTGCATCTCATATGTTCCATTATAATTTTATTTCTTGAGTTGTGAATCATAAAGTATATTGAAAGGGCAAAAAGCTCTTTGTTAGCTAAGGTTAACTTAAAATTGCCTCCTTAAACAAACATTAGATCTATAAAGCTCATGACTGCCAACAAGGACCCTCTGATAAAGTTGTGTCGACTACCTCTAACTAAGTAAACCAAAGATCATGATAATATGAGACTATGGAATACTGGGATCTTGATTTGGCTCGTCGTCATTTCCCCCAACCATACATTTTAAGCTAATAATGACAAATTTCTTAAATTTAAAATCCATCTCAAATTCTAATGAAGATATTAATATAGTAGTAAAAAATTTTAAAAGAATTCAAAGTGGCTATGAATTTGGTGTGACTAATGAAGAAGGTGAGACTACATTAGATTTTTCTTTAGCTTATCATTTTATAGTTATTAATATTTTATTTAAGGAAAGAGATAAGCATATTATTACCTATAAGAATGGACCAAATAAAACACAGATTGATTATTTTCTGATAAGAAAAATACATCGTTTAAATTGTGAAGATTATAGCTCATTTCGAATAAAAGTTTAAGTAGTCAACATCGATTACTAGTTTTAGATTTTAAGATAAAGAATTGAAAGATAACAAGTAAATCAAAACAACGTCTTAGAATTAGATGGGAATACATAAAGAACACTAATAAAAATATTTTTAGACATAAGCTATAAGATCTTAGAATTTGAGATGTTTATAAGAATGCTAATGTTATGTGGGAAAAAAAATAAGTGAGATTAAGCAAGTTACAAAAAAATATGCTTGAAAAATCAAAAAAGAAAAGCTTCATTTAGTAAAAATAGTTAATAGTTGAGTCAAAATATGCAAGAGAAAATAAAAATATATAAAACTTTGTTATAAAACTTGGATTAAATGTAAAAATTTAGAGAATTGGGAAATATATAAAATAGCTCGTAGAATTAAGAAGTAATATGTGATGTAAAAATTCAGCTTTTAATTATTTATACAATATATTGGATAACAAAGAGAATAAAAGATGTATGTATAAGTTAGCCTAGCAAAAAAATAAGAGAAATAAGAATTTAGTTTAAGTGAGATGCATTAAACATGAAAATCATAAAGTAATTTTCTTAGAAGAGGATATTAAATATAAACAAATAAGATATTTTGATAAAATTTTCAATGAAAGTTGTGATAATACGATTGCCTTCAATAATCTAAGTACTTTAAACAAGAATTTTATTTTTATCATCGTATTAGTAAATTTGAAGTTGGAGAGGCTTTAAAGAAATTAATCTATTGTAAAAATGTTTAGAAGGTCAAAGAGTTTTTTTGACTTACTAATCTTTTTAATATTATTTTAAAGACTAAAAAATATCAAGTGGAGAAAGAGTTTGTTGGTTCCTATTTTTAAGAATAAAGGTAATGCACAAGTATATACAAATTATAGAGGAATTAAGTTAATATACCATACATTAAAATTATGGGAGAGGAAAATTGAGTATAGGTTACAATGCGATATAAAAGTTTCTCAAAACTAGTTTAGTTTCATGCCGAGTAGGTCTACTATGAATGTTATATATTTGTTGAGAGATTTGATGGAGAAATGTAAAGAACGTGAGGAAGATCTACATATGATATTTACTGATTTAGAGAAAGCATATGATAAAGTTTCAAGAGAAGTGCTTTGGAAAGTTTTATAAAAGAAAGGAGTTAATATTTGCAATATTCAATTCATTATGAATATGTATATTAGGGCCCTTACTTGTGTTCAAGCACAAGGAGGATTAATCAAATATTTCCTATTTCAATTGGATTACATCAAGGATCAGCTTTAAGCATGTATCTTTTTTCTTTAGGTATGGATGTTCTTACTAGGCATTTAGAGGAGAATGTACCTTGTTGTATGCTTATTTTCTAATCTTATTCTTCTTGTTAATAAAACTAGAGAGCGAGTTCAAGAGAAACTTAAATTTTGGATTTCAACCTTAGAGCCTGAACGTTTTCATTTAAGTAGATTTAAAATTAAATATATGGAGCATAATTTTAGTTGTATAAGATCTAATGGTAGGCTTGTGACATTAGTTGATCAAGTCATTGAAAAGAGTGAACATTTCAAATATCATGGGTCTATTGTTCAAAATAATGTTGAAATAGATGGAGATGTTATTAGTAGAATTCAAGTTGGATGGTTGAAGTGGAAGAATGCATTTGCCTATTGTGATAGAAAAATACCACTTAATCGTAAGGGAAAATTTCTTAAGAAAAAATTTATAAGATAGTGGTAAAACCTGCAATGATTTATGGCGCAAAATATTGGCCAATAAAAGCAAAGCATAAAATTAAGTAAAATGCTAAAAGATGAGAATGACTGAGATAAATTGATAAAAATAAATAAGAGAGAGGAACTGATTAGATGCCTTACAAGTTAAGAAAGATAGATAGAATTTTAAAAAAAGACTTAGTTATGATGTATAAAAAATGACTTTACTTTATTATAATTAAATAAAAAGTTAACACTTAATAAGACACAATAGAGAAAAAGGATTTATGTAACCAACCTCACATAGTGGGATAAAGGCTTGTTGTTGTTGTTATTGTATTTGTTGCTACTATACGCTAAGCAATTAGTGGTCAAACGACTAGCCTTAATTGAAAATTCTCTTTCACCGTTGTGAGAGGAGTAATTAACTATAGATACTTACGCTTATAGTAAACCTAAAACTAAGTCCTCACAAAATGAGGGCGAATTCACTGGGTAGTGTCTTGTTTGTAATTTCATCTGCTTCTAAAAATTTGACTCGGCACCAGCCGTGAATTTTCGAAGCCCATATATAGGGATAGTTGCAATAAGAATACATTAGAGAATATTCCACGAAAGTTCACACAAAAATAGCAAGGAAGGAAGCTAAAGGCCTTCTTTGGCTTGTGGATGTGAGTGCTGTTGACCTACAACTATGTGCCACATTAAATTAAATAAATAAGGTGGATTTTTAAATCCCTCAAATCGCGATCCGAACCGATCAAATTCGTTTTAATTCGACGATTCGACCGCAATGCGAAAATATTAAAATGAATTAATCGTAAAATTTTGAATCAATTAAGGATCGACGGATAATTAAAATCAAATTATCAATGAAATTGCGCGATATCGAAGTCGGAACGACGACGCCTAAACGACCTCCGCTCGCAAAATAAATCGCGTCGCCGCCAAACATCGAAACCTATCACACCTTCCGGTCAATCGGCAAAGTATGCGCGAGGGTCGATTAATTTGCGACGCCGCAATTTAATTCCACTTCATCCCATTGCCGACGTTGTCCAGCCCGACGAAATTGATCGTTATCTTTCGCACAATCAAACAACTAAATTTGACACCCATATTATGGTTTAGATAAATTAATATCATATAAAATAATATTAAATTATAATTAAAGGGACTAATATTCCTCTTAATCCTCTTAAATCCAAATCCTAATCCTACCTAACTCACTTACGAGCGATTACCGCTGGTTAATGAAGAAGCCGTCGCCTAAAGGTCGAGAAGGGCGTTGACTCCATTCTTCACGCATTTTTCCTCTCTTCGCTTCCTGGCTCGATCAGCTCACGCCGACTCTCTCTGGCCACTGCTCTCTCCGCTCTACTGGCTCATTCGTTTCCTCTCACGCTCTCTCTCTCTCCTCTTCTAATAAGTTTTGCTCCTCTTCGATCAAGCTCAGGCACGACATACTTCATGATTCTCCTCTCACTCTCAGGCGACTCTCGCCTCTCCCGAGGCGTAGAAGAACTTCCTCAGACTAGCCTTCTCCCTTCTGAGCTCCTCAGAGCAGCCCCTGCTTTCTCTCCTCAAGCACAATCTAGCCGAGCAAACAGAGGGAATCACTCTTCCAACCGAAACCCCTAGGTTGTTTCGTTTCAATCTTGAGTTGTACTTGCTGGGTTTCAAGGAAATGATTTGATTTACCCTTATGTGTTCTATTCGTTGTCTGATTTTGGGTTGATTGTGGTTTAACTGGAAGGCTCTCCTTGTGGTTGGAGTGCTGTTGGAAATCCTTTCTTCCTCCTTCCACCCGTGTGAGCCGAGCAAAACAAAGGAAACTCTTCTTCCCCTCTTCCTCCTTCTTGGTCGTGACTAGCCGACACTTGTCATTTAATCTGCTCTTTTTCTAATTTTGGGGAGTTTTATGTAGTTTTGTGTTTGTTTGGTAAAATCTAAACTAGCAACTAATAGAAAAGAAAGGAGCAATGTGATCTTAAATTTCATAAGGGCTCAAAGCTTGGATTTTAGTGATGGAAATCTTGATCCCTTCATGTTAATTAAAAGCTGATTTCCTGTTGTATCAATCTCTTTCAGATTTTGTTATGATTGTTGCTTAAATGGGTCAAATATTGCAAGTTTTAGGTTACCTTTTCGCTTTGCCTCTTTCCACTATTTGATTACTTGCAATCATGAAAGTGGCTATCTTATAAAGGGAAGAGTTCAGATTTGCTGGATTTATTAAACATAGTGTGATTGCTTAATCTATGTGGAGTAAATTTCATATAATCATCATGATAAAGGAAGAGGAGGGAAGGGTTGATTGACTTTGTGCTTGTTTTCTTTTTTGTGATCACTATGTTAATTAGCCTTTGAAATACAATCTGAAATATGGCTTTGTGCAAGTTTAAAGCTTTCATTTTTTGGTGTTCAGTTTCTTTAAAGATGCATCTTGCCTAGTGCTTGTTCATAACTTACTTACAAGCAATTGTCAAGTCTCTATCTTGCATTAAAATGATTCTATGTTTGCTGTCCATGGGTATTTGGAGGCTGAAATCATGCAAGATATGTTGTTTTATGACTTTTTCTTGCTCTTGAATTATAAAGGCATGTTGTGACAATGAACTCCTAATCCAATTAGCTTACATGACTTCATCTTTGAAAGCTCACTTTGGTCATTAATATGTGATGTATGTTTCTTTCTCTTGAGTTGAGGAAGAATGAAAAGAAAGCAAGTTTATTTTGGGCAAGTAGTAATATCGATTTCCTTTCTATTGCATCTTTTATCTGCATACTTGATATGTGATATCATATTAACAGGAAATGCTATTATCAAAGTTGCATTTCACGACACCACCCACGACGCCTTTCTTATGCGGGCGTGCCAAGAACCCTCATGTGAGAGGATATTAGAACTTTGATAAAGACGGAGATAAGGATGTGTAAATTTCATCTTTATACTCAGATATGTGATATCCGCAATAGAATGCTATAAAAGCCACCATGGTCTCACGACACCACGCACGCCTTTCTTGCAAGGCGCTGCTTCATGAACCCTCATGGGAGAGCGGAGAGCTTGTAAACTGATAAGACGAGATAAGGGTTCGTGTAAATTTCATCTTTATAATTTCAGATATGTGATATCTAATGTGGAATGTTTATCAAAGTAGCTGTCTCACGACACCCATGCACGCTTCAAGGCGGGCGTCCTGCCTTCATGAACCTGGGAGAGGGAGCCGAAACTTTGATAAGCACGAGACAAGGATTCGTAAACCGCCGCTATATTATGTTACCCCCATACGCCTTTCGGCGTGGTGGGTAAATAAACTCCGAGTCTCACGACACCACACGCCTTTCGGCGCGGTGGAAGGCTTAGTCTCGGCTCTGGGGGATGACGCCGGAGGTCACCAAATTTTCAAAAAAAAAAGTTGAAATGTGTCATATAAATGCTTATACTTTAATTTCATATACATGTGAATGCAAATTTAACGCTAAAGACGCTCACATTGTTCCAATCGGAAACTTGATAGACTGCTCAACGTATGCGAACTGATAAGATTGCTCACGCTTGTTTCAACGCAGCGAAAACGCCGGCAGAACCCATGACGCCATGCACAACAACTCGGCCGGTCACCACCACCACGCCTCTCACGTGGTGAAGTCTTCCCAAGCACTCTACGCGATGACGAGGTCAGCCAAAAATTTTGATAAATAAAAATGTAAAATGTCTTAAGTATTTAAAAGAAGAAAAAAAGAAGGTACATGCATATGATTATTCATTTTATCTCATTCATCATATTATACGACAATTACAAGATGCTTACCTACGCTAAATTTTGGCTTACTGAATCTTCATAAAGATACGACAATTACTACTTAAAGTCAAATTCATTTCGCTTAAGTCGATTATGCCATATGACACTCAATGCATAAAAGATATATGCATACCATATATCATTTAAAAACAAATGGCATTTTCATGCTAAAATGCTTAAGAAATGATTCATGCAAGATATTTAAGTTATTCTATTCTTTGAATGCTTTAATATGCAAGATAAATGAAATCTACTTAAGAATGTTCTTTTGCTTAACTATTCGATCCATGCAAAACATCATCCCGCTGTCTTCTGACCGGTCCCAACAAAACCCAAAATGTCATATGAAATCCAAACCAGAAATCAGACTTACATTTCAACTACATTCAATGTCCATACAACATTCTAAAAGCAATGATACTGTATGTTGAAATGCTTCAAACACTGTGACTGTAAAAACAAAAATACAAAAGAACACATGTACTATCCCTTTTTTCTAACCGGGTTAACAAAACCTAAAAATATCATATTAAAATCTAAGATATCAAACATATCTAAAGACATTCAATGTCCATACAACATTTTAAAAGAATCAGACGCTCATGTATGTTGAAGTTGCTCAAACATGTGACATTGTGTAAGATAAATACAGAAAGACAACATATAATCCTGTCTTCTGACGTCCCAAGTTAACAAAACCTAAAAATCCGTATCAAAATTCATTTTGCATTTCGATCATGTCAAATACAAAATGATAAATAAACATCCGCTTGTCTTCTGACCGTCCCAAGTTAACAAAACCTAAAATGTATTAAAATCTCAAATTGAATATATTTCAACTAATTCCCATACAACATTTTAAAAGAATATCAGATGATGAAGTGTCAAACAATAGACACGTGCAAGTTGGTATAAAACAAAAAAAGAATAATGCTTCCTGCTTGGTCTTCTGACCGTCCCAAGTTAACAAAACTCAAAATCAAAATTTGACATCGAACTTCAACATTGACATCTTAATGTCCATGCAATTTTCAAAGAACGATATCCATACGATATGTTGGAGTAATTACTAAGTCAAATATAAAGAAGATACTACATAATCCTGCTTGGTCTTCTGACCAGTTAACAAAACCTAAAAATTTGATATTATAAGAATTTCAAATTAATAATATCCGGTAGTTTAACTCATATAATACACATATTAACCAACTAACATACTTCTAAAATTCAAATTCTGAAGAAAGTCCCAAACCCGATCCTCATGCTCAAACTAGAGTGACAAGGTTTGAAGGATTATACTTTTGAGATGATGAATTTAGACCATCCTCTCAGAATCGGATAGAGTATACCTATCAATCGATATTACTGATCGGAAGGTAATTATAATTATTTCATGATAAATGATCATCATATATTCAAATCTAAATCAATCATAAAATGATCAAAATTCAAAAAAAAAAAAATAAAATGAATTATTTAAATTAAAACTAAAATAATAAAAATAAAATTAATCCACCCTCCGCAATCTCTTCGACAAATTAAGAAAACTTTTCACAAAGATTAATGTCAAATTAAATACATAACTACCTTCAAATATTCCTAAAGCGTAGTGCGCGTGTCCTCGTCGCGGTGCACATATATACATAATGCAAACTGAGCTCGACCGTGGTTCACGCGATATGGCACCACTATACTTGCCACCAGTGTTCCCCAACCGGCTTTTTCGAAATGCGAAATGAATGATTTAATGCAAAAAAAGTTCTACAAGGTTGACTGATTTATGTCCCTGTCAAACTCCACCCTGCGTCTACAAGGACACCTGACGACGAACCATGTTTGCCGACAAGGATCCTTCACGACTACCTCTCCTGACTGTTTTACTGTGGATCGCCGGATGACTAACCATGGATCTTGATCTGGCCATCGTTCCCCCACAAAAGTTTTAAGTTAAAATAATAAATTTCATAAGTTCTAAACTCCCACTAATTATATACTGCTCTTAACGATTCATCGACTAAATTTTAATCGAAAGTGCTTCTCAAGACGAGGGTAATTAACTATGTGGCTCATGCCATAGAAACCCTCCAGATATAAAAAGTTCTCACCAAATGAGAACGAAATCTCCTGCAAGGTCTTATCTACTATTCATCCGCCCAAATTATCCACACTTAAACAACTCTTTCCTTTTTATCGAAAGATGCTAATTTTCTGATCCCACAGATTTCACGACCACATGTTTCTCTTCCATCTTCGAGTCCAAATCTAAGTTATAATCAAAGGAGTATAAAAAAAAATGAAGATAAATGAAATATGAAATTGAAATGAAATAGAAGATAAGTTAAACTTGACAACTTAGTTATACTCAAAGTCTTAAGTTATATGAGATTTTATTTAAGATATGCTTAGTATGTTTTATCTTATCGATCCATATTTTGAAGTAAGGTGATAGTGCTTATCAATTAATTTTACCTTTAAACCGTAATGGCATTAACACAATCACAGCATTTCTAACGCCAACATCCGCTTGCAAACGCATTAATGCCGAATAAGACCGAGCTACCATCCGCTTTGAAGCTGGATTTCCTACCATCTGAATGAAAAGCACTCGACTAAGTGTAAACTCCCCGCACGCAATCTCAAAGGACTACCACCGTAGGGTCACTTCAAAAGAAACACGCCTGAGAGGGCTTCCCCCTCGAGACACCAATCATGAAAAGGGTTGTTACTCGGGCTGACGCCTCTTTGTCCCTCGACACAATCCACAAATGAACCATTCGCCCGGACAAGCTTCTTCATCTGAGGCAAGCTTATGAGGCAAAAGAAGAAAAGAAATCTGAGTGCATGCTCAACACTTAATGCTCACTGCTACCAAACTAATCAGAACTAACTGAATAACCTCACACCGGCTTGATAACCTTAATGGGTTAAAACAGCCTACCTGTCACCAAATCTTCTCCCCACAACATCGTTCCAGCTCCCCGCGAGGAAACCCGAACTATATCCAGACGAGTGCATCTTCTCCAAGTAGCGAGAGGGACCGATGAAAAGAAAATACCAAGCGTCCGATTAAGGGATGCTAGATCGCCTCCAAGGAGACCTCATCCCGAACTCAAATGGCAGACGCCAACATATTCATGTCCCACAGGTGAACATCTGACACTTGGACCACACCAGAATCCACCACCGAAAGGTCCCTGGTGGCAGATGAGGCCCGTGCCTCAAAAAAGAAATTCCTCTAGAGCATGGCGCATGACATCTGTGTGAATTCTGAGATCCGCCCCAAACTCAAATTTATCGAGCCTAAAAAGAGGGCCCCAATGATAAAGAATACTGAGACACCTTGAGAATCCTCCGTGGGATCCCGCCATCAATCAATTCATCCCATCAAGAGGAGGTTAACTTCGATCAAGTCCTCTAATCGAAGAAATTTCATTCCACACTGGAATCGAAGCTCATCGGAGACGCCTCAAATTCGGTCCAAGAGGAAAGAAAAGAAGAGGAGGCAACGACTGAAGTATGTATATGGTGCAACAGTGACATCCCGTGTGCGCCAATATCAACCTAAAGGCCGTATTAACAAGATTCTCCACTCAACCTCAAGAACAACAAAATGTTCAAATAGAGGAAGCATCCTCCGAAGTCTTCGTGAGAGGAGCAACAAGAAGAGGAAGAAGAAAGGAAGAAAATCCCACCTTCATCGATACTACCACTTTCGCGTAAGACAGACAAATTCGCCGATGAAAGCCAAAGATAAAGAAATCGCTCAACGTGAAAATGAGCTAAATGATGATGCGATGACCGCGATGACGAAAGCACGAAAAATATCGCGGCAGTCCAACACTGCCCCCCCCCAAATAATCATCAAGCCTCCAAAGAATGCCAATGACAATCCTCCAATAAATTTGATCTCACATGCTGGTCCAAATCGACAAGCGAGGATTGAAATAAACGAGTCGCAACCCGCTTCGTAATATACAAACTATATCCAAGCCGGATTCTCAACTGATATTATATTGAAGAAGATTAAAAGCATATGCGTGCGTGGTTGGTGAGCAAAGCGCCCATATCCCTGGAGTATGATCAAATTCCATATCCAAAGGGATATTCAATGCCAAAGTTCAATCTATTCGACGGAATGGTAATCCCAAGCAAAGATCTCCATCAAAGCATCCGCAGAATACGTGGGGTAACGATGCATTATTATTCCGCCAGCTCGAGTTTAACTGACCGCTCGAATGGTATCCGAAGTTATCAAATGACTCAAAAGACTTTGCCGAACTTGAAAATATGTCAAAAGGTTCGCTAAGGCACAAAAAAGACAACAATCTCGCGCTCGAGAAGAGGAAGAAAGAGAATCAAGCATCTGATATATTACGCTAAATATGAGTATGAAATGTGAACAACAATTAAGAAGAGCATGCATCCAACTATTGATGGGCAACATCGATGATAAGATGGCTTTATCAGCTGGTTTCAATTACCACATTTCAAGAGCTACTGATAGGCTAAATTGAGAAATTAAATTTATCCCGCCTGATGGCCAAGAAGATAAATTCAAAAGAGCAAAAGCTCTAGACTCAAAGAAAGGTGAAACACATTTCACCTCATAAGAAAAGATGTAAGCTAAGCTATAACAAAAGAAAGGCTACCTGCCTATCAAGAAAACCAAGGCTCAATCTCGCCACAACCCAAGCTCATACTTGAGGTAATGATACCTCGAGGTCGCTTCAAAGAAGGCGAATACCAAGACAAACAAAAGGAAATGACACTAATGACCCTAAAAGAAAAGCAACAAAGAGTATTCTTTTAAAAGGGAAAGTGTGGCCAAATTGTTTAAACATGCACTCAAAGTAGTCTCCAACTACCGAGTGTAAAAGACCTGAAGAGGCTGGACAAGCAGATAATCCTAACTATTGCCCATATCATCGGTGCTCGCCATCCGAAGATTGCTACATATTCAAAGATTGCGAAGCTAAAATAGAAACTGAATTCACATTATCAAAGTATTGGGCCCTCCAAGAAAGAATCCACCAGTAATCACCTCATCTCCAAGATATCAAGCAATGATAAAGCAAAGTCCGGTCGATGATGAAGGATGGCAGTCACTCTAAAAGATCAGAAAATGTCAAGCAATCGAATGCTGTGTAACCACTGAGCCCGCATTGAAGTCGAGACAAAACCTGCATGGAAGGCTAGTCATCTCCTAAAGACAACAAATACCGAATGGAAGGCTAAGAAACCCGCCAAACAAAAAAAGTAAATTAAATAAAAGAAGAAGAAGAAGACAAAATGTTACTACTATTATGGATGGTCGCAACGAACACAAAAGATCATCAATAATATGGAAGATATACAATCGCCAGCAACCTATCACGCTTGCTATTACTTAAATCTTCGATCAACGAAGAAGCAGGGAAGAAGTCAAGAACTTCCTACCGAAGTCTTGCTTGATGATGCATGAAGTTGATAAGGAGGAACTCGCTTCCCGCGAAGATGAACCGTGAGCTCACCATATCAACAAACATAAAAAATATAAACTGCAAGGATTCTCAATCTTCTATCATTGACGGGCGTATGTCAAGAATTGAGTTGAATCATCAAGATTCGTGATGCAAATGAAGTAGCAAGTACTGAGAAGTGGTCGAAAGTGCTACCATCTCAACAGAAAGAGCCAATGAATAAAGATAAAGGAAAAGAAATTGAAGTCAAAAAAAGTTATCCCTAAGGATTCAAATAAGAAGCTTTCATCAAAAGTGGATCGACTACAATATTCTATCCCATCTAAGAAAATTCCTAGTTTAGTGTATACTTCTAATGTCAAGATCTCCGTAATTTTAATTGAAGCTCTCAAAGAGTGAAATTCAAGCATATTTTGTTAACGCCGCCTGAGACCTTGCATGTTCAAGAGCCTCCAATCACACATTTTCGTAAGATGATCTAATGCTCGACCGCAGAGCACAATCGCCTCTCAGATGTTACAAATGAAAGTGATGAAATTATAATACCGCTGGATCTTAATTGATCCCTGCTCTCGCGGAATCTTATGAACTTGAGAACTTAGATGGTATATCTCTGGGATGTACAACATCATCGAGATAAAGTCATGGTTCAAGGTTTCAATGAGAAGGACGTAAAACTATCGTCATTCGTCTTCCTCTTAAATTTGGAGACCTCTACACGTAAGCTAAATTTCATGTGGATCGATGCGTGATATCATTGTGAGCCCTTCTGCCTAATTGGTCATAAGTATGGCAGCATTGTCATGTATGAAATATACAAAGATGGAGAAGAATGCCAAATATGACATGCAACCTTTATGTGCATGAAATGAAGATTTATCAAGATGCCGCTTTTCCTTCCGGGAATCAAAGCTAACAAAACAACCAAGACCGCATCTACAAAACCCATAAAAGAACAAGTTAAGAAGAAGGAGAAGATAAAATGAATAAAGAAAGGAGATTGTTCCAAATATTCCTGAATATAAAGAACAAGTCCAAAATCAATAACACCGTCCCCTCATCTAGTAAAGGATAATCAAGAATGATGAATGTTTCTAAATCCAAAGGTCCGCATGACTCTTCGAGTAAAGCTCGACCAAGAAGAACATTTCACTGACATGATAATTGCGAAGGCACCTACTTTAAAACAATCATCATCATCATCAGAGAGACTACACTCAGAGTCACCCTGCTCCTCCCCAAAGTGAAATCACCCTCGAGAACTCACAAAGTCAGAAGGCTATGTACCTCCTCTCCGAAAGCACGCCGTGAAGCCTGCTTTATAAACTGGGTGTCAAGAAGAAGATCCCGACGGGTAATGCAACTATCTCAAGAAGAAGAAGCTATGCCCACAAGGATACCAAAAATATTACTCCAAAGATGCAAAACCTAATGCTAAACATGGGGTCCAGTCGATGAAAAAAAGGACTAAGCTCTTGAAATGATGTGGTACCCAAAAGGTTCTCAAACCATCGAGAAATAAACACACTACTAAAGGCCTTGGTTTATCCAAGACAACGTCCATATGATATACTCATACGCTATAAATGCAGAACAAGTGAGGATGGAAGATGAGAATTCTTAATGTTACCTCACAAATAATGAAGAAGTGAACCTACACCAAGAGCTTGAAGATGGTGGGAGGGCCTACTATGGATGAACTTAAAGAAGTTAACCAGGAGGATCCTCGCTCATCAACGCTCATCGCGCTCTACTCAAGATAAAGTGGAAGAATTAAAACCTCGGAATTCCGCTTTGCCCGGACATATGCTGAAATGCCGCTTATCCCCTCGATATACGCTTCACAAACTAATTAAGCCGATGCAACACCAAGCAAGCCTCAATGAGATCGAGGTCAAGAACGTAAACCAAGAAGCTCATTGAAGCCGGTTTTATTCGAGAAGAAAATACGCCGACCGATAGCTAATATTGTCCCCGAAAAGAAGAATGGTCGATTCTCAGACGAATTTCGGATTTAAATAAAGCATGTCCAAAGGATGACTTTCCGCTCGTACGTGGTGGATAACACTTCAAACCAATACATGTTCTCATTTATGGACGGATCGCCGTTACAATCAAATCAAGATGGCTCAAGATGAGACATACCTCATGTGACGCCAATCGGTATATTGCTATACGCCATGCCCTTCGAAGAATGCCGGAGCTACATACCAAAGCCATGACCTAATCTTTGACGAAGATTCATCAAAAGTGAGTGCTATGTTGATGATCTCTGTCAAGAGTATAGATAAAGATCATCTCGACGATTTAAGGATCGTCTTTGAAAGAATCGAAAAATATGATCTCAAGATGAATCCTCGCGCGCTTCTTCTTCTGAAAGATATGTCATAGCGCCGTGGATTGAAATCGATCCCAACAAAATCAAAGCGTCGAAATGCCTCCTCCAAGGAGTCTTCGCCTCCATGGAAACATCTCGCATTCATTAAGATTTATATCAAAGCAGGATGTCGAATTTGCAAAATTAATGAAGAAAGATACCCTTTCAAGTGGACTAAGAATGTCAAGAGGCCTTCGACAAGATCAAGATATCTTGAATCCACCCATTCTTGCAGCCCAATCCCGAAAGCTCTTTATGTACACAAAAGACTAAGAATCTCTGCTTTTGTTAACATAATGAGGAAAGGAGAAATACTATATTATACATTAAGACTAATGTGAGAAGCGTTCTCCAATCGAGAAGCTTTGACGCCGCCTAAAAGTACGCCATTACATGCTATCTCATAAAATTACTCTTATCTCAATCGATCTGAAGTTCTTGACAAGACCAACGCTGATGTGTCGCTGCACGCATGGCCGTTCTCTCTACTACAATTTGATATTACATATGTTCCCGTAAAGGGGGCAAATTCAGATTTCATCCCATCCCATACAGACATATTGCTTAACGATGATCTTCCCGATGAGCAAATCATGCATATATATGAAAAGAAAAGCAACAAATGGGAATTGTATTTTGATGGGCCCATTGATACACTCAACCCTCAAATCTTCCAAAGGTATCGGCCCTCATTCGATCACACTGGCATACCGAGACATTCATATATAAAACCACAACGGCGTAATAAGCGCGGCGGTGTTTAGAGGAAGCCATTTCCATGGGAGTCCAAGCAAATTTATGGCGATTCTCAACTCACATCAATCAAGTGTCCCTTACAAAATCAACAAGCTTGAATTGCCTACTATCACAAACGAAGTTCTCGAGCTTATGAAGCAAATTCCAAATGTCATTATGACTCTCCGTGAGCTGAATAAAAGTGACCGCTTAGCTAAGCTAGCTAAATGGCTAGTAGGATGATTACGACTACATACTACTATACAAATGTGCAGTCCTGTGAGCCAATAAGTTTAAGATCCTACCGGAAGAGGGTCATCAAACATAATCACAGGTACCATGTTGCTCCTTACACTCCCTTACAAATTACTTCTCAAAGTCAACAAGACAAGCTTCAAACCATTCCAAGAAAGACTTCAACTTAGGAAGTTAAAACCACAATGAAATCCTTATAAGAAGAGAAGGAAGACGAGACACTCTTCAGGAAGGCAAATTGGTAAGTCGATATGCACAACTCGAGAAAAGGCTTCACTATATGCTTATGCAAATACTCAGATCGAGATCCTTCAAATGATGGCAATGTTTGGGAATAGAAGAAGCCAACAGTAATTGTTGAAATCCATCGCGACTTCTGCACACCAATCAGTCCTAAAATGGCTTTCAAAATTAAAAGAATTGGATACTATCGCCTATGGTAAAAGATTGTATCAATCATGCCAAGAGATGCCAGTCCATGGTAACATAATTCATCGCCTCCAAATCGATCCAACGAGCAAGATTCGGCCGCTTCAGAGTCGGGGATATGTATCACCAATCGACCATCACCGCTTCATCTTAAAACACCGACATTTCTCCAAGTCGCACCATTTAAAGTTACAAGTGACTAACTTCTTTACCCACAATATTTATGATGTACCAAATCATTTCGATAATGGTCACCTTCAAAAGCTAAAGTTTATAAATTTCGACGATAAGATTGATCATGACATATTCACAATTTATAATCCGAGAGCAAATGGTTTACTGATTTAATAAAACACTACCAAATTGCTTAGAAAATTCTCACAAGAAATAAAAGGAGTGGCATACCAAACTTAAGCGGGCTTACCGCACCACTTACAAAACTCCTACAAAGTCTACTCCCCTATGCACTAAGGTCAAGCTTTTGCCACTGTTGAACTACCTTCGCCCGAAAGTAGCCATTCAACAAAATCTTACCCAAGATGAGAATGCTCGCTCATGGAAAGAGACGCTTGGTCCCAAGCTCGCCAAGAAAATCTAGAGATATCGCCGTAATGTCCGTGAGCATTCGATCATACAAGACGCCTCGAAGCTTTTCAGAAGGAGAATCGTCCGAAGACCAATCATCCCTCATCAGAACCGGCAGAAATTTGAACCTAATCGGGAAGGACCTTTGTTATCAGTGGTATATGAGCGACGGGACTTCAAAGGAAAGACCAACGCCAATCAACTGATTTAAAAGAAATATTACACATGAAAGTGTGATTGACAAATCTCGTGATTTGAAAATCTTATCAAACACTTATGAAAATTTTCATTGAAATTCTCTGTAACACAAGAATGATTTTAAAATAAAATCCTCACAAGTATTTTTTTAAATTTTATAAGAAAGTATCGCTCGGTAAGACAGGGCCTTTCTCGACATCGCTCAAGTCGAGATCCCCATATGCATACTCAAAATTATGCTCAAATCTCAAATTTAAAAGTCTTATCACCAAAGAAGAAAATTTTCAAGTCCAGAACTTCAACAAACCAAGTTGATACATTTTCCATCCCACATCAAAAGTGCTCGAGTCGAGGCGTCTGACTCAACACGCCTAAATCGAAGTCACGACAGTCACTTACTCAACACGCCACAAAGCCGTAGAGATCCCCATCTGCTAGCCTCGAGGATAAAATCCTTCATCAATTGCTCAAGTCCACACCTGTAGTGTATAATTCAACACGCCAAAATACTACTGAATCAACAACAACACGCAGTAGATCCTCCTACTTCAAAGACAAGAGCATCCAAATCCCCAAATCTCTCCAACTTGGTGAGTTCAAGTGACTGGAAATTATCCCTATTGGTCAAGGTCATTTCAAAATTCTACAACAAACAAAAAAGATCCTCAAAGTTTCAAGAATCTCTCAAAAGCAAAAAGAAAGACCGAAGGAAATTCTTCCTTCAATAAAGCAAAAAAAGCGAGGACCAAGATTATCCCAATGTTCAGAGGCTAAATGCCAACTGGAGTTTTGTCATCAAGATTCATTACATGCAAAGCAGACCGATGACTCGCCATCGATCAAACACAAAGCTCAGAGTCGTCGTCAAGATTTCTACAAGCTAAAGCGCGTGTATCAGATCACGACAAATCAAGATAATTCGTGTTTTACCCATCAACACAAGTATGAAGCCGATAAAAGGAGGCAAAGATACTTAATCCTCGAGATGAAATCTTCAACAAGTCCACAAAGCACAAAAGCACAAGATATATTCTCATCTCATCAACTCCATCAAGTCCACCAAGGCACAAGCCGACAGGGAAAAACAAATCCAAATTGAGATGTCTTCAACAAGTCCGCTAAAGCACAAAGCATGTGACCAAGACATTTCTCATCTCATCAACTCCATCAAGTCCACCAATGCACAAAGCCGACAAGAGAAAATATAAATTTCAAATTCGTGAAGTCTTCAACAAGTCCCAAAGTAAAAAACATAGGCAAGATGCATCAAATTTCTTGACATGCGATGACAAGTCAAATCATCTCCTTCATCTAGTCCATCAAGCACAAAACATTGGATTAATGACAAATACCGGTTCGCAGTTGAGCGATAAAATCTAATGCTTGTGACAGAGTTATACCCACTATCAAAGAGCGGCGATATTATTAAGAGTTGTAGAAATTACAACTTAAGCGTGACATCCAAACAAATCTCTTGGAGATCCAGGTCAATAGTACAACAACACGGTCGCTCCATGCGCATGTTTGTTGAGGGGCAGTTGACCTACTATGCCACATTAAATTAAATAAATAAGGTGGATTTTAAATCCTCAAATCGATCGAGCGATCAAATTCGTTTTAATTGACGATTGACTTGCGCGTCGAAAATATTAAAATAATGTCGAAAATTTTGAATCAATTAAGGATCGATGGGATAATTAAAATCAAATTATCATGAAATTGTGCGCTCAGTCGGAAGCCCGGCGGCGTAACGACCTCGTTCGCAAAATAAATCGCGTCGTCGCGGCATCGAAACCTATCAAGCGACACCTTCCGCGGTGGTCGGCAAAGTATCGCGGTCGATTAATTTAAGCGACGGCGCAATTTAGACTTTAATTTCATCCGATCGGCGTTGTCCGACGACCTCAGATCGAAATTGATCGCGTTCGTTCATTAATAAAACAAATTGACATATTGCTGGGTTTGGCATAAATTAATATCATATAAAATAATATTAAATTATAATTAAAGGGACTAATGGTGATCTCTTAATCCTCTTAAATCCCTAAATCCCTCAATCCACTACCTACAGCCGACTTATTCATGCCGGCTGACATGAAAACGTCGCCTGAAAGGGAAGCGTTGACTCCATTCTTCGCATTTTTCCCCTCTCTGCTCGGTCTCAGCTCGGCCCAGCTCATTACTCTCCCTCTCCGGCTTGCTCTCTCTCCGCTCTTTGAAGCTCGCGTTCTCTCTCGCTCTCGGTCTCTCTCCTTCGGCGAGCTCTCGTTCCACTTTCCTCTCCTCACAGGCGACATACTCTTGATTCTCCTCTCACTCTGCGACTTCGCCCTGGCGGCGTAAGCCGAACTTCCATGACTCCTTTCCCTCTCGAGCTCCCTCCCGGTTCCTCTTCTCTCGGTTGAGCAGAATCTCCCAGAGCGGAGAATCACTCTTTGTGAAACCCCGTTGTTTCGTTTCAATCTTGAGTTGTACTTTGCTATCGGGTTTCTCTTGAAGGAAATGATTCGATTTACCCTTATGTGTTATTCTTTGTCGATTTTGGGTTGATTGTGGTTTAGCGGAAGGCTCTCCTGTGGTTGGAGTCTTGTTGGAAATCCTTTCTTCCTCCTTCCAGTGTGAGCAGCAAAACAAAGGAAACTCTTCTTCCTCTTCCTCCTTCTTGGTACTAAGCGACACACTTGTCATTTAATCCTGGCTCTCTTTTAATTTTGGGGAGTTTTATCTTTGTAGTTTTGTGTTTCTTTGTTTGGTAAAATCTAGCAACTAATAGAAAAGAAAGAGCAATGTGATCTTAAATTTCATAAGGGCTCAAGCTTGGATTTTAGTGATGGAAATCTTGATCCCTTCATGTTAATTAAAAGCTGAAATTTATTTCCCTGTTGTATCAATCTCTTTTGATTTTTTGTTATGATTGTTGCTTAAATGGGTCAAATATTGCAAGCTTTAGGTTACCTTGCTTTGCCTCTTTCCACTATTTGATTACTTGCAATCATGAAAGTGGCTATCTTATAAAGGGAAGAGTTCAGATTTCTTGGATTTATTAAACATAGTGTGATTGCTTAATCTATGTGGAGTAAATTTCATATAATCATCATGATAAAGGAAGAGGAGGAAGGGTTGATTGACTTGTTTTCTCTTTTGTGATCACTATGTTAATTAGCCTTTGAAATACAATCTGAAATATGGCTTTGTGCAAGTTTAAAGCTTTCATTTTTTGTTCTTTAAAGATGCATCTTTTACTGCTTGTTCATAACTTACTTAGCAATTGTCAAGTCTATCTTTGCATTAAAATGATTATGTTTGCTTTATTATGGGTATTTGGAGGCTGAAATCATGCAAGATATGTTGTTTTATGACTTTTTTCTTGCTCTTGAATTATAAAGGCATGTTGTGACAATGAACTCCTAATCCAATTAGCTTACATGACTTCATCTTTGAAAGCTCACTTTGGTCATTAATATGTGATGTATGTTTCTTTCTCTTGAGTTGAGGAAGAATGAAAAGAAAAGCAAGTTTATTTTAGGCGAAGTATGAGTATCTTGATTTCCTTTCTATTGCATCTTTTATCTTGCATACGTATGTGATATCATATTAACGAAATCTATATCAGTTTAGCCGGTGTCTCAGCCGACCTGGCGTGGTGGCGACTTCGATCTCGTAGCGGACCTGGAGGCGGAGGCTTTGATAGCGATAAGGATTGGGTAAATTTCATCTTTATACTCTTGCATATGTGATATATCCTTAGGAAATCTTTATCAAAGTTTAGCGGTGTCTCGACACCGCAACTTCTTGCGTGGTGGTGACTCGATCTCTCGTGCAACCTGAGAGGAGTTTGTAAACTTTGATAAGCGGAGATAAGGGTTCTAAATTTCATCTTTATACTCTTGCATATGTGATATATCTTGAAATCTTGTATCAAAGTTTAGCGGTGTCTCACGACACACCATGCCTTTCTTGGCGTGGTGCACTCGATCTCATGGCAACCCAGAAGCCGGAGGCGTACTTTGATAAGCAGAAGGATTGATTAAAGCTATGTATATTATCTTAACCCATGCGCGCCTTCCTTGGCGTGGTGGGTAAATAAACTTTCGGTAGGTGTCTCCGACACTACCATGCGCCTTTCTTGGCGTGGTGGGAAACAGTCTCGGCGGCCTTAAATGGGGATGGCCGGGAGAAAAAAAAAAAAAAGTTGAAATGTGTCATATATAAATGCTTATATCTTTAATTTCATATACATGTGAATCAAATTTATACATATAAGTACGTTCACACATTGTTCCGTGCGGTGGAAACTTGATAAGTCTGTTCACGTTGTTCCGGCGTGGCGAAACTGATATGATAATGCTCGCGTTGTTTTAGCGTGTGATCTTGTGTTCATACCTGCACGCTTTCTTGGCGTGGTGTAAATCTTTCGGGGGTGTCTCACATTTTACCATGCACTTTTCTTGGCGTGGTGGGAAGGTCTAGTCTCCCGGCATTATCGGGGATGGCGAGAGCGAAAAATTTTGATAAATAAAAAATGTGAAATGTCTTAAGTATTTAAAGAGAAAAAAGAAGATACGTGCATATGATTATTCATTTTATCTCATTCATCATATTATATGATTGTATCTTCTTTTGTTAAATTGTTCTTTGAATCTTCAGATATGATTACTTACTTAAAGTTCAAATTCATTTTTACTAAGTCGATTATGTATGACACTTCGTGGAAAGATATAAGTGCATGTATATCATTTAGAAAACAAATGAGAGCTGCTAAAATCTTTAAGTAAAATGATTGATTATGCGTATTTAAAGTGTTATCTTATTCGGTTTGAATCTTTAATATGCCGATAAATGAAATCTATGACCTTATGAAATGTTCTTTTTGCTTAACTATTCGATCCATGCAAAAACATCATCCGGTTCTTGAGGGCCGAAAAAAACCCAAAATGTCATAAAATCCAAAGCACAAATTGCACTTACATTTTATTACATTCAATGTCCATACAACATTTAAAAGAGCAGATACCGTATGTATATTTGAAATGTTTAAAGGGACATGTGTAAGTAAAACAAAATACAAAAGAACACATCTTCTTATCGGTTTGGTCCGTCAGGTTAACAAAAAAAATATCATATTAAAATCTAAAAGCATATTGAACATATACTCCAGACATTGATAATACACATTTTAAAAGAACAGATCTTTCGTATGTATGTTGAAGTGTTGCATTAGGGGCATGTGAGTAAGACAAATACTGAAGAGCAGATCTACATAATCCGGTTTGGTCTTGGGCCGTCAAGTTAAAAACCTAAAATCCGTATCAAAATTCATGCTTGCATTTTGATCAAATACAAATGACAAATGTTATACATCCGGTTTGGTCTTGGGCGGTCGTTAACAAAACCTAAAAATGTATAAAAATCAATTGAACATATATTTATTAGGCATTCTGTAATCCTACATTTTAAAAGAACAGATACTCGTATGTATGTTGAAGTGTTCAAACAATAGAGACGTCTGTTAGGTATAAAACAAAAAGAATAAATCTTTACGCTTCGGTTTGGTCTTGGGCCTAAGTTAACAAAACTCAAAATCAAATTTGACATGAAACTTCATTAGACATCTTAATGTCCATGCAATTTTCAAAAGAGCAGATATCCATATGTATTTGGAGTAATTAGTCAAATATAAAAGAGAATCTTCTAATGGTTTGGTCTTGCGGAGTTAAAGTTAAACCAAAATTTGATATTATAAGAATTTCAAATTAATAATATCGTAGTTTATGACGTACGTAAACAAAATTCAAATTCTTAGAAAGGAAAGTCCCAAGATCCTACATGTTCAGAGTGGACAAGGTTTTGAAGGATTATACTTTTTTGAGATGATGAATTTAGACGTCCTCTAGAAAGCGGGAGTAGACAAGGTCTATCGATTGATATTACATGATCGAAGGGTAATTATAATTAAGATTTCTATGATAAATGATCATATATATTCAAATCTAAATCGATCATAAAATGATCAAAATTCAACAAAAAAAAATGAAATGAATTATTTAAATTAAAACTAAAATAATAAAAAAATAAAATTCCACTCCATGATTGTTTGTCTTGGGACAAATTAAGAAAACTTTTGCTCATGAAAATGTCAATTAAATACATACTTCATCAAATATTAAAGCGTGGCGTGTCCTCTGTCAGCGTGGTTTCTTGTGATATGGCACATAAATGATTCACGACCCCCTCGGCCGTGGTTTAGCGATGGCACCAAATTACGCCGTATGACCCCAGCTTTGCTCTTTGAGCGTGAAATGTAGAATGTATTTAGTTGGGCAAAAAGCCTATGTTAGTAAGGTTGACTATTTGTCCCCAGAACACTCCAGTCTACAAGGACACCTTGGGACGACGTAACCTGTTCTTGTGAGGATCCGGTCGGGTTAGATTCATTCTCTCCTACATTGCGGACAGGGATCGCGGACGGGATGGGAACCATGGGATCTTGATCAGCGTCATCGTTCCCACAAAAGTTTTAAGTTAAAATAATGAGTTTCATAAGTTAAACTCCACTCTGCAATTATATACTTTCTTAACGATTCTGTAGCTTAATCGAAAGTGCTCTCGGTATTGGGAGGGTAATTAACTATAGGGGCTTGAGAAACCTGAATCAGATATAAAAGTTCTCACCAAATGAGAACGAAATCTCAGGTAGTGTCTTTATCTACTATTCATCACGAAATTATCACCAACTTAAACAACTCTTTCCTTTTTTATCGAAAGATGTCGGTGGCGAATTTTCGGATCCCACAAGTGCTTGAGCCATATGTATGTTGTTTTCGCAAGCAAGAAGAGATCTCTTTGGATAACTTAATGATTTAACAAAAACTTTCATATAATGTTAATATTGACTAAGAGATTTAATTGGGTCATTTTTTATTTGAAGAATTTATTTGATTATTTTTGTTTTACTTCTAGCTTATAAATAAGAGGTTTTGTACCATGAATTCAATTAATGAAATCCAATTGGAGTCCATCCTAAATGCACCTCTCCTTTGATTTTTCCAAGGGTTATATTTATTTCTATTCTTGCTTTTAACCCATCAATAAAAGCTTTTATACCTTGATTGAATCAATGAAAACCTATTGGAAGTCCTCTTGTACAAATCTTTGTTCTCTCCTTTATTTGATTTACAAAAGAACTCCCAACTAGACACTTTAGTCCTTTTTGTAAGCAAGCACCATTTTTTCATTGGGATGCAATAATTCTTAAAGCAATGTTTATGTTGCCTCTATAATGTAATGTGAAGATCTTAAATTCGCATCATGAAAACACCCTCCCTACAAATGTAAGGTTAAGGTTGCATACATAAATACTCCAAGCCCCTACATAAACGGTAAATCTATATGCTAGGTATGCTCTTAGGAATCACACATAGACCTAGAGACTACTGAGGGACTTCATCTATCTACTGGAGATAGCTTGAAGCATTAAGGTAACATCATAAACCTCTTAATGATTCCATCCTCCAAACCACAATCCTTGCTCAGTCAACAACCTCTGCCTAAGCTCTCATCTCATTCCAACCCTCCAGAATTTCCACAAAATCATTGTGCTCCCGTCAACCATCACACCCCTTTTCATATCCAAAGGTTGTCTAGGACAACGCTTAGACCTTCTTCCAGGATCATAGCACATTAAATCTAAATATAAGATGAATATCATAAATTGTAACTTTGAAATCTTTACATAAAATACTTAGAAAGATTTACATACAAACCACACAATTCTTATATGTTTACACTTTATATATCTAACACCTAAAGTTAGATATTTACTTATCTAATGCTTTACTATACTTAAAAAAGTGCATATCACTTTTAAGAAGTAAGTGATGATGGCATTTTTTATGTGATTGAAAATTGGGGTATTATATATGTAAAAATAGAAGTTTAGGTATTAGATATGTAAATACATAAGAATTGTGTGGTATGTATGTAAATCCTCCAAAAACTTAATATCCTTAGAATTCAATTAATGTAAAATATATGTATTTCACTGTATTTTCAATGATATAAGAGCATTCAGAATACTCATGCTCTAGATATTGATTTATCATTTGTACATGAACAAATACAAGCTAACAATTTTTTTCTAGAAAAAAAAAACTAGCATTTACCTTTCCTTCAACACGCATCCCTTTCACATGCATCTTTGCCCATATACCAAAACCCAACCTCTTCCTCAGTTTAACTGCAATAACTGCACTCATATCATCTGCAGCCAAAAAGTTTAATCCCAGCTCTAGGAGCTAGAACATGCCCGTATCTTACATTTTGAACAAGTTTACACCAAAATTGAAGCAAGGGTAGAACAAAAGGATAAAAAATATGCATACCAAGTGATCATCATCAGTTGATTCACAAAGAACCCGTATGTCTGTAAACATGGGTGGACTCCTGCCTAAGTATAGATGCTGAACAACTGCTTTTTTCTGGAAATCATTTGCGGTTAATGTATGTTTTTCTAGGGGAAAACTTTTAAGGAAGAAGTATAAATATCCATGAATCATGAAGTGCAATAGAACGGATACTTGAAAGCAGGATTTTCAAAGAAAACTTGAAAAGATACCTATCATTAAACATGAATTGAAGAGATTAGAACTATAAAATTTTAGGAGGCTTGACTTATGCTACATGACCAATAACATAACAGAAATCATGAGGATTTTGAAAAAAAAAAAAAAAGTAAATCTTTCCCCAGAAAGAATTCCGGATGTATCCATAGCACTATACAAGCTTTTGATGCTCAATTTAGTTCGTATGAGGACTTAATTAGTGATGAAGAGGGAACCATACCGCAGTCCAAGGCTTGAATTTGTCTAAGAACCACGGTATGATGGGCAAAAGGAACTGTTGTGAGGCAATTTGTTCCATACATATTGGCCAAACCTTTTCAACTGTATGATTCAACCATCTCACTGACTCTGAATCTGACAAAAGCTGGAATGGAAAAGGATTAAATGAAAAACAAACTAATCCTGACTCTAGCAACAGTCCAAGAGAAAAATGACAAATAAAGGCATAGAATGATCAAAAGCAATGCTGTATAAGTAACATAAAGTTAAATTTCATACCCTTCGTTTATTGGCTTGTTTTCTTTCCTCATTCTGTAGCCTCCTCCATAATCTTACAGAACATCGTTCATTAACCTAAAAGTATATTTACATATCATAAATATTCTTAGAAAACTCATCTCATCATGATTGTCACATGACTTCAGAAATTTATATTTTGGTGAACGAATCTCAAGCCCCAAACAAATAGTTAAATCACTTAAATCAAGCCAATTCTGCAGAGTAATGCCTGAAGCACGAATATTTCACTACCCACTCACTCATGATATCATGGGAGACAGAAAGTACAACAGTCAGGATGAACTAAATATCAACAATATCAAATAAATACGAGACCCCTAAAGTGACATTAACATCTAAATAGAAACCCATTATCAGCCTGAACCAACACCAACCATCACGTTAAGTCTCTTCATTTCACAATTCCTACGTTACGAATATAGAAACTAGCAGAACAGCCAAGAAAAACAAATAGAACAAATTGTACCCTAAAAATACTCCAGCCGAACGACTATAAAAAGTGAAATGACTCTAAAACAAGCAATGGAGTTTGCATCAACAATGTAACCATCTCCGAATCCCGATATTGCAATGGAAGCAGAATTACAAAGAAAAACCCTAGTGAACGAAATCAAAGCAGAAAACTATCGATCAAGCGGAAAGCGCAGTACCTTGTAGAGATAGAGGAAGGACATCAAGAAAGCGAAAGGGTGGTATAGACCGAGCTGATTAAGGATTAAGAGGAGTAACAGCACCAGGGCGACGTGATACACAATGGAAGTCTCCCCCACGGCCATCGTCGCCGGCGCAAAGAATTGAAGATCGACAAGCAACAAGAATTCAGATCTCAGATAGTGATTTACAGTAAGAGGAAATTGGGATTCACTCGCCACGTTTGAATAATCGGATCACAGGGCGCCCATTTTTTGACCGGAAGAAGGGATCGGAGGAGCGAACTTCTCAGTCGCGGTTGGGGAGACGAACTTATTTGACGCGCCCGCCGCGTAGGCGCGTAGGAATAATAATAAATAGTCTCAAGAGTTTGAATATTGAAGTGCACTGAAGTTCACGTCGACGCGTCGACGCTGCTAAGAACTATTTATTTTTGAAAAAAAAAATATATTATAGAACATTTAAAAAAACCCTAATAATCACAATCAAATTTTAATCAAAATAATTTTATTCAATTTTTTAATTTTATATTGCTATAAATAAATAATGTTAGAGAGAGAGAAAGAGAAGATATTTTATTTAATATGATCTAAAGAAATCTAAACAGATTTTTTAATATAATATACTTATTAATATGATGTTAAGAGCTCGTTTAGGGCCAATTTTATTTAATAATTTTTATTTTTATTTCTATATTATTCTTAAAAATATACTTATTTGATATATTTTAAATACATTTACCTTTACTTATTAAACTAAATTATATTATTCTTAAAAGCACCAAAAATAAACTTTAAATATTTTAAAATTATATTGTTTTAAATTAAAAAGACTATTCTAATAATTCTTCACTTAAAACAAAAATATTTTGTTTAAAATAATTACATACATACCATCTAATACTTATATATTTATAAATCCAACACTCTTATTATATTTTTAAATTATAAAACTTATATTTAAATATATCAAGATCAAATCATTAAAATTTAATAAAAATAAAAATAAAGGTGAAACTTTTATTAAAAATTTTATTATTTTAATAATAATTTTAAAAAATTGGGATAAAAGGGTTTAAAAGAATTAGATGGTATGTATGTTATTGCCCCTTCTATTTATATATCCCTCATCAGTTAACATTACACTCTATATTAATTTAAAATAATTTTATGAGAGAGAATGTAGCGAGAGCTGTGTTAAAACAAGCAATACAAATTTACATACATAACACAATTCTTATGTATTTATCTATATAACACCTTAAATTTAATATTTATAAATATAATACATTTCCTATACTTTAAAAGTAAATTTTACTTCAAAAATTTTAAAAAAATATTATTTTTATTGTAATAATAAAAATTTAGGTGATATATATATAAATTCTAGATATATAAATATATAAGAATTATTTGCTATGTACGTAAATGCCCCAACATTTTAAAGAGAAAACAATCATAATATATCCTAACACCAAGAACAAGGAAAACAAATTAATAAATTCATGTAACCTTTAAAATGAAACACAAAAATTATATAAAATTAATCATCACTGTCACTTAGATCATCCTCATCATAAATAACCTCATCAATGTCTTCATCATCTTCCTCTTCATCTTCATTAATATCAGATTTCTGTGGTGATGGCAGTTCAGGAAGGCCAGCCCAGGCCTTGTCAATCTGGAAACAGAAGCATAGCCATTGTTCTTAGTTTATTATTATTGGAAAGTTACAGAATCCCTTCTTATCAATAGAAAGAAGAAGGATTCAAAAGATTACAAAATAAAGAGTTAACCATATATATATATATATATATATATATTATGACAAAACAGCAGCTTTTAAAAGATTCAGATATTTTTATATGATGGAAGGTTTAAAGCTGCCATCTTTCTCTAAGATCATGATTAAAATAGAATTGTTAAGACTGATTTATTTGCCTGAGTCATTATTAGTTGAAGACGACCTGATAGCTTTAACAATGGACGAATGGAAGCTGCTTTTAATCTTGTCATCTGCAGATGCAATTTTAGAGAATATCCATCTTAGTTCAATTTTAAATATTATGGAGACTAAGACATATAATAAAAGAAAAAAAATACTGCAAAGTAAATATATATATAATCCATTGCCCACCCTCTCTTGCTTTTCATACACCCATATAAGAATTTCAGTATATTTTATTCATTAATCTTTGTCTTCATGAACAAAGCACTAAAGAATCTTAATCCTGAAACCCTTTCACATTCATAACAAAAAAGCTAACTTTCAACAAATTTTAATTCATGTTCTATTTGCTTAATATTTATATATTTATAGCAATAACCACTAAGAAATCTTAATTCTAAAAATCCTCTCACATTCATACAAAACAAAATGGCATATGAACCCATATTACCATATTCTTCCTCGCCAAATTATTCATCCAATTGACCCCCACTTAACCCAAGCGAACCAAACATAATCTAACCCAAGTTCAGTAAACCTCCAAAAGCTTTTGAGTACATATTGTCCTTCTAACTGCATCAATGTTTTGAATTATCCATTAATTCTTAGTAAATTTACGTGATTTTTGATTCATTGTGAACTTCATTCAATCTTTCAGTGTAACATATACACCAAACTTTTTTCATAAGGATTCCAATTTAGCTTCAACCATACATGAGCCATATTGTTCTTACCCCCACACTTCGGTGGACTCTTGCAGTTTCCTCTTAGAATTTAATTAAGGGTTTAAGACTAAATTGGTCCCTCGACTATTTATGAAGGACTAATTTAGTCACAGACTAAACAGGATGACCAATTTGGTCCCTTGACTATTTGATCAGGAACCAAGTTGGTCATTCCGTGGTCATTCCGTGGTGCGGTGCGTGAATGAAAATGAGAAAAGAGTGGGGTTTATTAGTTATCTACTTCTTTTTATTTTTTGTTATTCCAAAAATATCCTGCAGTATTCATTATTTCTCTACAACTTTCCGTTAAATTCCAAACGGAAGGACCAACTCGATCGAATAGTCGAGGGGCCAATTGTCACTCTGCAGGAACTAAATTGATCCTTCATACATAGTTGAAGGACCAATTTAGTCATAAACCTATTTAATTAACAATATCATAATCTAATGTTTAAAATATATACAACAAAGACACAATGAGTATATTTAAATATTACATTATTAAAATGCAAATCTTTCAGAACTATGTTAAACATGTAAATTAAATGTAAAAACAAAGAGGAACAAAAAATTTCATTACTTTTATCCATTGCTAAAGAATAGGAGACTTGGAATACTTTTAAGAGAGAATAACACACAGTGGTAAAGAGGAAGAATGAGAAGAAAATCTAAAAGAAGAGCAATTGAGAATCTCAGAAATGGCTTGTAGAGGTTGTTTTCAAGCAGGTGCTTCTTGTAGCAAATGGTACCTTTGCTTAAATGGCTTGTAGAGTTAATCGCTTACCTTCTCCAAGTTATCCAGCACCTCTGAAGAAGAAGAATCATGTGACACGATGAACTGACCATGGATAACCAATATATAATAAATCCACGGAAGCAAATGCTTAGAACTGGCTGGCCTGTTAATAACAAGAACATATCAAACATCTAAATGCCATTTCAACTGAATAAATATAACATAAATACATATTACAAGAGAAATGTCGACAAGATGAGATTATAAATAATTACAACTTTAACTGAACATTTTTAGGAAAACAAAAAAAAAATCTAAATTTAAGTCATTGACAAATGAGAATGCATTAGGAAACAAAAGAAAATTAAAAATTAGGCATAATCAACACCACTATATTGTCATTATTTACTAAATGAACCATAACTTTGATGCTATAAAACGTGTACTCCAAAACACAATAAAATAAAAAATTCACCAACCAAATTCATTAAATAAAATAAAATAAAATAAAAACGAGTACTCCAAAACACAATGCAAATTAAGAGCAGATTTGATAAAAAATATTTGCAATGATCGACAAAAACCAAAGTTTTGCATTAGGTTTTTGAGTTATTTTTTTAGCCCTTAACTTTACTAATTGTTCATTAGGATATTTTGGGCATTTCACATATTATTTTGGTTGCACTAGATTTCCATTATAAAAGGAGCACCATTATATATTTTTTTATACTCAACAGCAATAAATAGTAGATATAAAAAAGTATTTTTAAATTTTTATCTAACATAAATAAATAAATAAAGCTTATAAATAAAAAACACCAGAGATAGACAAGTTCTTCAACAAATACATGAGAGCAATTGTCAACATATGCTCGTGTGGAAGACAAATCAAAGAGGGAGGAGTGTTAGAGTTCATTCTCATCAGCAAGAGAAACTGAAGATGAATACGAGGTCAAACACTGCTAGGACAATATTCATGTGTTGAGAAGCAAAAGATGAAGACGAGAAGATAAAAAGCTTTCTCACATTTCTCACTTTGTTAGGCCTAAGTCGTTTTCTCATATTAAGTTGAACACTCAACCAAGAATGTAAACATCATCCAAAAGTCTTGACTTGCTAGCTTGAAGACGAACAATGAAGAACTGTGTGAGCGCTTTCATGCTCGTGCGGTGTAAGGTGCACACTATCTTTCTGCAAGTGTGAAAAGGTTGTGATGCTCGACTCTTGTGCGCAAGGCATCAACTTTGAATCATGTTTCAATGCACACTTTTAACAACACCATAAGCAATACAGTAATTCCTTCCATCAAATTCATCCCACCACCACCACATCACCAACTTAAATACAAATCAAATGAAAAGAACTTTGCATCAAATAATAGAATATTAAAAGACAGAAGCCCCAATGCATCCAAGTTCTCTATATCCCTAACAATTTTCCTTGTATAAGCATAACAAAATTGCCTTAAATTCTTTTAGTTCTGAAGAAAAGACAACGATAAACATGGCATAAAACAGCTGCAATTAGAATTGATAGTAAAATTCTCGGCCATGAACTCATTTAGATGAGAATAAGCTCACTCACCTAGTTTTCCATGATGGAACCAATATTTCTAACATTTTACAAGCATCATCAGCTCTCATTTTTGAAATTTGGCTCCGTATCTAAAACAAAAGAATAAAAAAATTTTAGTACATAAAACAAAATAATTGTGACACCACAAATGTGTGCTCATTCATCAAAATCTATGAACATAACATATATAGGACAACAAAATTCAATATATGGATGCAATAAAAAAATCGGTAAAAGAATAGACGGCTGCAAGGTGGAACGTGAAATAGCAGTAACTGAACAAGAAATACAAGTCAGTGTTGTCAACATGATATTTGCATAAAAATCAGTAAAATTGAAGTTTAATGTCAGATCAGAGGTATTAGAAGCCTTTACAAACTCTTTTTTTCTAATTTGTTCAAAAAATAGTTTGCTAAGGCTTCTCATGCATTTGCAAACTAATTACACATTGATTAGGGTACAAAGTGACATCAGTAAAAACAACAAATTACATCAGCAACGGCAAGGAATACTATTCAGTGATGATTGTTATAAAATAATGTTCGTGGCAATATGTTTGCAAGAACAGTAGGAGAAACAGAAAATACTACAATTGGAGTCTTAACTTTCTTAATGAAACCCTTCAGCCTCCCATTAGGAGAAGCCTGTGTCTAAGCACTTTCCATGTATGATACTCAGGCTTTCCAGGCTTAAATGTGCCCGCAAACTAAGCGCATAGCACTCTAGTCAGAATCATCATGGTCACAACCAGGTGGAAAACGATATTAAGCTTCAGTTTCCTAAAGAACGTTCAGATGTTAGCTGCCATTAAAACAGATAAAATGTCCTGGTGGAAAATTTCATGTTGCAGAGGCTGGAAGAAAATGTAAGTGCAAGATTATCAGTCATGGTGGCAATCGTTGTCAACTTCAACAAACACAAGTCCTACAACATAACAGGAACACTGCAAGCAAAATTCATTACATATGTTTGTTGTCAGCATTTTCTTCCTATGCAGACAATGAAAAAGACAAATTTTCCTAAAACAAATTTGTCTTTTCCTGCAACAAAACCCAAGAACAACCATAGAGAACAATGAACAATGACAAAATGCATTAAAATGTACCAATTGGTGCTTCATTTTATCCATTCATAGTACGACAAACCTTTCTTCTTGGCAAGTTGACATCAACTGTGAAGTCAAGACAGTCATATGTGATGGAATCATCAAAGCCATTAGAAAAATCTTTCCTCTCAAGTTTGTCTTTATGATCAAAAAGCCCTGCCGCTCTAAGTCGATCTTCAATACACAATGGTTCATCCACTTCCATTCTTTGCATTGGAACTACATAATGAAAAAAGCTTAGACTTAGTGAGTTAGAAAGTAATTGGGCAAATCAAATTGTTTTAAAGTAGCAAATGTTTGCCAAATTGCCAAGGACTTTATAAAGCAATTCAATGTGGCAGAAAATGTTGTCTTTTAGATTCATGAATAAAACATATGGTACTCTACCTTCTTTAGGGGAAGAGGAACCCTTTCTCTTGCTTATATCTTGGTCAAACTTTGCTTTCTCAAGATCAACAGCTGGATAAGATGTGCCATGCTTTCTCTTTTTTTCATTAATATGCAGCTTTGGGATCGGAAGAATAGCATCTTCAGCATTGGCAGAGTCTAGAGTGGTAACTATTGCAACAAAAAAGTGGTATTTCCATGTTAGGGTCATTTCAGAGCAAATTTATTGACATACACATAACTAAGGAAATCACAAAACAAGAAAATAATCAATGGCAAAATTCATTCTTTTTTGACTTAAGAACCCAAGCTTATTTGGTTACAGTCCCTGCTCAAATTTATCTATGACTTTCAAATGTTTTTGTTCATTTAATCTGGTTTAATGTAAGAAGTCTTATGTGGAGTGGACAATAAAGATAGTGATCTAATATAGCAGGAAAAGTTGCATAGCAATATTATACCTGCAGCATTAACCGCTTGTCCTTTACTTGAGATGGAAGACTGACTAACAGGAAAAAGAATACCCTCCTTAGATGCATTCAAGCTCATGTCAACACCATGTTCAACTGTAAGTTTCTCAAACGAGGGTTTTACCAAGGATCCATGAGCAACATGAACTAATCCAACAGCAGATCTAACGATGCTCTCAAGTTTTGCACCAAATATTGTTTCATTCTTTCTTCTCTTTGACAGAGAAGAGTCAATTGTTAGTGCGATTTTGGTAGGCCTTGCATTTTGTAGTTCCTCAATGTTACTTCCATACCAGAAATAACAAACACCAATCTCTGAGAGTGCCAGAACATATAAACCTTGAATCTTGCTACCATCTTTACCAGAACCTCGACTGTCTAGAAAAATGGCTGGATGCTCCATCGAGAGAATGCAGCTGGCACTCTTCTTTTTCCCTCCGTCAATTTTCCATATAGCAATATGTCTCTCGCCAACTCCTGAAGTTAGGATAGACTTTCCATCTTCGCCAAAGATCATGCACCTAATAGAAACCTAGAACACGGCCAAAACAGCTAAAACAATTGAAGTAAAACTACAATATATTTGACTGAAGACCATAAGAGAAAGTTAAAATCATATGAGGATACAAAAGAAATCATAATAAAAAAATAATTAAAAGTCAACACAAGGCAGGTTAACTAACCGGATGCCCAGAGAACTTCTGTATCTTATTATGGTCTGTGCAACTAAACACCTTCAATAGGCCAGCAGCCACAGCTAGCATATTTCCATCTAACAAAGATGTTAACAAAGAAAATATTGCATAGGATTAAATTTCTCTAAAAGCGGACAAAATATGATGTTCACTTCAGATCTAAAATCTCCGAACAGAGAATGGAAAAACCAACTAGCCTGTTGTGGCATGACAACTTACTTTTCACAAGACTAGGATGAGTATCCTGACTACAATAGAGCATACAAGTGTCAACGATTTCCAATGCATTTCTAGTATGCAATACATTTAAGTTATATGTAAAACTTGGTCTTTTATAAAATTTATAGATTTGATACAAATAACTTCAGCAAGTAAAGATGAAATTTTGTGGGAAAACAAGCTAATAGTCACAACTTATTTGCTACCAATGATGAAAGAAGAAAACAAATGAAATTCATCTCCTTTAATAAGATTCTGACCTTCTAATATAAAATAAAAGGTAGAATTAGAAATCATGAAAACTATACAATTGAAGACCATTAATAGATATTTGAAAGAATCCAATCAAAATTCCAACAAATCATAAGGAAAAAAAAAAGAGGGATAAAAAATATAAACAAAAAAAAAGTAATAACCATAAAATGAGTCTCATGTTTGAGCAAGGAGATAGTTTCTCCAAAATGCTTCACATTCCATACTTATTCAAGGATTAAAATTCCATAGTGGAAGAACAGTTCACACATCCCTAAACCCTAAACATGAAAAGAAAAAAAAATTCCGATAGTTGTACAGGTTGGAGCATCATGCTTAAATGTCAAACAGGTTTCACAAAATTGTCGATTCAAGAGAACTTTCATAACTGCCCAATGCCAATAAAATTGTCCAATTTTGGATCAAATATGGTTGAAAACGATCCAAAATAGATGACCTGATGTAGTATTGTAATTCTACATACCACAGTTTATATATTTGTCACAAAATAATGCAAGTCTACTCAGCTTTATGTGAGCGCTTAAAATAAACAACATTGCTAGAGGAATTCAGATATTTATTATATGACTCATAAACGAACGTCTTGGGTGCAAAGCATCTCAATTACAACATCTTAAAGTATGCCAATTAACAGCAAGACAATAGAAAATCTTGAAGTTGCATTAAATGTTTACAGTATCAAGGAACAACCACCTAAACAAAAATTGTAGTTTCATATGCTGAAAAACATTTTTGAATGTCAACACTCAGGTTTTCACACAATACTTACCAAATATTAAGAATGGCTCATCATCATTAATAAAAAGCTTTGCATGATTTTTCAAGATTTTTTTTGTATCGCTTATTATCAATATATCAACAATGGAATAAATTCTATATTTTTTCAAGCTAACATAATTATATCCCCTCCACCCAACAAATAAAAAGGCTCAAACAAATGCTAAGCATCAGCCATCTAAAAAGAAAGGAAATGATACAAAATCAAAGGTAGCATGGGAACATAACAAAGTTCCATTGTGATGATCAAAAAGTACCTGTAGAAATTGCCAAAGTTGAGATTCCCTTTGTGGATGATCTAAATTTCCTAATAACACTCCCGGTTGAGCAATCAATCTGGCAAACCATGCCATCAAGGCCAGCCGTGTACAGAAATGAATTGTGTCTAGAGAATGAAATAGCACTGACACCCCTGCAAAAGCATACATTTTTTTGACAGATAAAGAACAATTACTGTTTTGCGCCAAAATAATTAAGACTGACATAGTATCTATGGTGAATGGTATTCAAAATAAGATAACTATGAGGCTCCATGACCATATTCCTCAATTCTCTATAGAAATAGTAAATCAATCAGCACAAGATGCAGGGTTAAAGCCAGCTCACTTACTCAGAATGGCAGTCACAGATTCTCCATCTTAACTGGCCCGTAGACACTTCCACTGCCAAAACATCACCACTGCCAGTTCCTAGTACTAGCAATGAATTCTCATACTTGTTTTTCTTCTTCATTGCATGATGATAACAAAACAGACGTTTAACTGGAAGTTGAATCCAGATTGGATAATAAATAAGAAAGCACATATAATACAAGGGGAATTTTGGCAAGGTACCTTGCTTTCCAACTGCACCCACTTCATGCACTTGTAATCGAGCGCAAGGTGCCCCTTTTTAGATTCAAATAGAATTTCTGAATCATCCGAACTTGACTTAAAATCAGAAAATTCAGTCTGCACTTGACCTTTCAATGTATCCCAAATCTGTACAAAGATTTCAAAATCCCAAAGAATTAACCTTTAATGAAAAGAAAAAAACTATGAGCTTTTAACAAACACTAATGCTTTAAGAGCTAGAAAAGAGCTTTTTCTTCCTGAGGAAGAATAAAGTACCTTAATTCTTCCATCAGCCGAAGCGATGGCAAAGAAATCGGAAGAGGGGCTGAAGGACGCGAGGAGATCTCTTATACCAGGGGAGATCATCGTACTCCAACAAGAAAATGAAGATTACAATCTATACAAATTCAAGGTTGTGCACGTTATCTGGCGAAGTGAAGCGGTAAAACTTTGCTTTTCTAGAAGTGAACACATGTCAAGCGAAATAGCTCAGGTGGATAGAAGAAAAGAGATTTTAGTGAGAGGAGAAGAAATGAAGGATGAGGAAAGTTTGTGAAAATAAACGAGGAGGAAAACTCTGAGGATTTGCTGCCGCTACTAAGCGAGCAAGAAAGAGAGTTGCCAGAGAGCCGGTACAGTAGAAGGAAGATAATGAACGTTGTATTTGCGAGTTGTATTTGCGAGAGAACTTGTGCTGGCTCTCCCTTCCTCGAACCCTAATTCTCAGTGAGCTGATCCCGTCGAGGACTTCTCCAGCTTTGCGGCTTTGCGGCTTCCTCGTGAAGAGCTACGGGATTAAGTGGGAAGCGGCAGGGGACAAAGATGAGGGTTTTGGGTAAGCTAATGCGGGCAAAGTGATTTTGTTATGGAAATTACACAGATTACGCACAAATTTTACATATTTATATGCAGGTTATTTAAATTTTAATATTTATAAATGTAATATTAACCTCAATTTTCTCAACAAAAAGAAAACATTAAAATTTACATACATCTTACATAATTCTTATACATTTACATATCTAATACTTAAAACTAAATATTTATTTATTTAATTATATTTAAAAATATATATTTCACTTTTAAAAAATAAATAATATTACTATATTTGATATAATATTGAAGATGGAATAACATCACATCAAAAATATTATAATTCTTATTTTTTAAAAGTGAATATATTTTCATATGTTAAAAATATAAATATCAAAATTTTAATATTAAATATAAAAATATATAAGTATTATGTGATATATATATATATATATATATCTCTAAAATTCAAATCAGATTTAGATCAATTTCAAAATTAGGTCAAACTTGGCTAAAATTTGAAACATGTTTGAATCATTTTTTTAACACATTAAAATATAATCAATGAACTCAAGGATGGGTAATTTCATCTAAAAAAAAGATAAATTCCTCCAAAAAAAAAATTAAATAAATAACAGGGTTATTACTCCAAATGCGTGTAATATAAGTCATATAAAGTTAAAAAATTTTTCCGGTACTTGCTAGTTTAGTTTTCAGTAATTTTTTAATAATTTTTATACATTTTTTAAATTATTAATATTAGTGGATGTTAATTAACTAAGATATATTAATTTAAATTTTGAATTAATCTAGATTATTAAGATTAATTAATCGAAAGAATATTAAGTTTAGAAAACTTATATTATTTATAATTTAATTAATCGAATAGAAGTTAATATGTTTAACTGACTTCAAAATTTACTAATTAATGATTAAAAGAGCATAACGCAACTACTCTGATTAGTATTAATAAAACGTAAATTTGTTAATATTTTATCAAACAAATTAGAGCTGGATATATTAATTAATATTTTAAATCATCCTTAATAATTAATATTGTTGCGTCTTTGAAAAGCAGTGTAGAGTGAAAGTTATTTGCTTGTTGTGAAGTAAGCCTTGAGTAATTAAAAAAGCGAAAGACTCAGGAATTTTAACGTGAAAAACCGAAAGAGGAAAAAACCACCTGCCATAAAAGCTTCCATACATTTTGAGTACAAAATCTTCGATAAATTCAATTACGTATGAGAGAGGAATAACGCGTATATGATGATCGAGGTTGTAATTATTCGATGGTGGAGATCAGGGGTAACTTCCCGGGAATCTGATTAGTGCAACAGCAGTGGTTGGTGGCGATGGTTGATGGCCCGGCGAGAGTGATCTTGCTTGGGGTGCGATCTTGCTTGGAGGATCTTGAGCGAGCTCTCTTATATCTTGCTTTCTTCTTTCGCTCTTCTTTCTTCTTTGCTTGGACTCTTCTTCCTTTCGGGCTCTTCCTCTTCTTCCTTGCTTGGACTCTTCTCTTCTTCTTGCTTGGCGATTGTGGAGAGGATCGGCGGCGTGGCCGTGGTGGTAAACACCGTCGGCGGTGGCTCCTCTTCTTCACTTGTTTGACTCCTCTTCACTTGGCTCTTCCTTGGGCCTCCCTTCACTTGGCCTCCCCTTCATGTGAGGAATGAAGGTATTTATAGATGGGAGGAGGTATTGTAAATTCATGTAAAGTCACCACTCCCCGATCGACTTCAGGATGAATCCTTGATCATTTGATGTATTTTGAGCATTTGGATGCAAATGAAGTCAATTGAGATCTTAGGCTCGTTAGATCCTCGTCGAGCCTTCGATTTATTATACTCCATATTTGAGATGTTTTGGGATTTAATTGATGTCCCAAAGATTCCAATGATATTTTAAGTCTTGATCTCGATCGGTTTGACTCAAAATCATGCTCGCTTTCGTCAAGATTTGTCTTTTAGTGGTATTTTGAGATATCAGTTCTTATTTTGGATGACATTAAAATCATCCAAAATATATATCTTATAATAGCAATTGGAAGTTTTCAGGCGTTTGGACATGGAGTGCCGTCGGCGTCAGCCAGCCTTGAAGCCATGGCCAGCCGCTTACTGTATGCATGGCCTTACTATGATGACCCGTCGAATTGGCGCGTTTTATCGTGAGGCGAAGCGTGTGGAGTCGTATGGTCATTGGATGGCCCGTGGCCATGATGCCATCGCTGAGCAGCCTTGATGGGTGGGGTTTACGCCGGAAGCGCTTCTGGCGTCATGAACCATTGCGTGGCGGCTGGTCTGCCATTCCAGTGTTCGGGTGAGCCATTCCGTGGTCAGACCATTCAACGATTTGTCGTGGTAGTCGGTGAAACGAACCCGGGTCAAATGGTGGCCGGGCGTCGCCTTGCGCCGCCAGCGTCAGCAGCGCCGCCTTGCCTCATATCCACAGCGCCCGTAGCCTTGTAGCCATGAACGTGGCCCAGCAGGCGAGAATTTGGCGGTTTTGAGCCGTTTGAACCGTTTTGAGGGTTTTACCGTTTTGCTTGTATGGGTTATAAATACCCAGGATGAGAGGAGAGCACACCTCCTCTTTTCTCTTGAGTGAGGATCCTTTGGAAGCGATCAAAGCGTTGAGCGTGCATCGTCGTGGTTCGGTTTCCCACGTCGGACCGTCCGGTTAGAAGCGATCAAGGAGCGATCAAAGCGGTGCATCGTCGTGGTTCCGGTTCACCACCGTCGAACCGTCCGGTTAGGAAGCGAGTCAGGCCCGGTGCATCGTCGTGGTTCCGGTTCACCCGTCGACCGTCCGGGTTAGAGGCGATCAAGGCCGCGGTGCATACGTTGTGGTTAGTTCACCGACCGTCGGACCGTCCGGGTTAGAGGCGATCAGGCCGCGGCATCGTCGTGGTTCCGTTTCTGCGGCCCGTCGGACCGTCCGGGTTAGAGGCGATCAAACGGTATCGTCGTGGTTCCGTTCACCACGTCGGACCGTCCGTTAGAGGCGATCAAGGCCATCGTCGTGGTTCCGGTTCTGCGACCGTCGGACCGTCGGGTTAGAGGCGATCGCCCACGGTATCGTCGTGGTTCCAGTTCACCGTCGGACCGTCCGGGTTAGGAAGCGATCAAGGCCCACGGTATCGTCGTGGTTCCGGTTTCGACCGCGTCGGACCGTCCGGTTAGGAAGCGTCAGGCCCACGGTCGTCGTGGTTCCGGTTCTGCCGACCGTCGGACCGTCCGGGTTAGGAAGCGATCAAAACGGTATCGTCGTGGTTCCGGTTCCACCCGTCGACCGTCCGGGTTAGGAAGGCGATCAAGGCGGTGCATCGTCGTGGTTCCGGTTTACCGGAGCCGTCCGGGTTAGGAGGTGATCAAGGCCACGGCATACGTCGTGTTCGTTCCCGCGTCGGACCGTCCGGTTAGAGGCGATCAGGCGCGGTATCGTCGTGGTTCCGGTTCGACCACGTCACCGTCGTTAGGGGCGATCAAGGCCGCGGTGCATCGTCGTGGTTCGGTTTCAAACCGTCGACCGTCCGGGTTGTGATCAGGCCCACGGCATCGTCGTGGTTCCGGTTCTGACGCGTCGTCCGGGTTAGGAAAATCCCGCGATCGTCGTGGATTCCGGTTTACCGTCGACCGTCCGGGTTAAGGCGATCAAGGCCGGCATCGTCGTGATTCCGGTTCCGACCTCGTCCGGTTCAGCCGTCGGATCGTCCGGGTTAGGAAGCGATCCACGAGAGCGAGGTTGGCGAAAATGCTCGATGATGGGAATTACGACATTGGTGGCGATGGTGACTTACAATGGTCGGCGAGATAACCGGCGGCGATGGTGGCCGGCGGAATTGCCGGCGATGGTCCGCCGAGTGTGGCGGTAGCTTGCGATTGTTGGCCGACGAGGGTGGTCGGCGGTGTAGTCGGCCGGAGATCTTTGACTATCCAGGTTGTTTGTCGAGTGTTGCGATGGCGTTAACGCAGTGGAGTACAAAGTTTTAACCTATCCAGGTTGTTTGTCGGTGTTACTCGATGGCGTTAACGTGTGGAAGAGATCGCAGAAGTCCACGGGGCGTTTTGACCTTTCACAGGTTGTTTGTCGAGCTTTATGACCGTGCTGCGTATGGAAGATCGCGAGATCCACCAGGGCGTTTTGACCTTTCACAGGTTGTTTGTCGAGCTTTCATTAACGTATGGAAAGATCGCAGGAAGTCCACCAAGGGCGTTTGACCTTTCACGGGTTGTTTGTCGAGCTTTGCTCGATGACATTAACCCATATGGAAAGATCGCGAAGTCCACCAAGGGCGTTTGACATTTCACGGGTTGTTAGTCGAGTTTTCATCGATGGAGCGTATGGAAAGGTTGAATTGAATCTGGAGGTAGGACGGTGGCGGCGCGTCGATGTCAGCATGATGGCCGGCAACAATGGCGATAACCGGCGAAGATGCCGGCGATGGTCAGCAGCGATGGCAGCGGCTAGTCAGCGATAACCGGCGACAATAGTGATAGCCGGCGAAGATGCGGCGATAGTTCGCAGCGATGGCGGCAGTAGTAAGCGGCGGTGGCCGTATAGTGGTTAATTGGCGAAGTGGTCAGCGCAACAAGTAATGGTTGTCGGCAGTGGCGGTCGATATCAGCCGGATGGCCGGCAACATGGTAACCGGCGAAGATTCCGGCGATGGTCGGCGGTCGATGGTAGTCGGCAGTGGTAGACCGGCGGCAATGAGGATTTTGACCCATCAAGGTTGTTTGTCGAGTGTTATCGATGACATTAACCTCTGAGTGGGTACAAAGTTTTGACCTTTCTGGGTTGTTTCGAGCTTTGCTCGATGACGTGCTGCATGGGAATCGCGAGATCCACCAAGGGCGTTTTGACCTTTCCAGGTTGTTTGTCGAGCTTTTGCTCGATGACATTAACCGTATGGAAAGATCGCGAAGTCCACCTGGGGCGCGGAAATCGGTAGTTGGCGGGATGGCAAACGATGATGGTGATGACGGCGAAGATTGCCGGCGATGGTGGCGGCGATGGCAAACGATGGTAGTCCGGTGGCGGCGATGGATTTTGACCCATCAGGTTGTTTGTCGAGTGTTATCAGATGACATTAACCATCTTGAGTGTAAGTTTGACCTTTCTTGGGTTGTTTGTCGAGCTTTTGCTCGATGATGCTCATATGGAAGATCGCGAAGTCCAAGGGCGTTTGACCTTTCACGAGTTGTTTGTCGAGCTTTTGCTCGATGACATTTGCATGCGGAAGAGATGAGTCCACCAAGGACGTTTGACATTTCACTGGGTTGTTTGTCGAGCTTTGCTCGATGACATTAACCGTCTAAGAGATCGCGAAGTCTACCAAGGCGTTTTGACTATCACGGGTTGTTAGTCGAGTGTTTACTCGATGGCGTTAACGTATGGAAGAGAGGAGAAGTCCACCAAGGATGTTTTGACTATCACGGTTGTTTGTCGAGTGTTTTCGATGGCGTTAACCGTATGGAAGAGGTCGAATAGTTGTATGAGCGAGTTGACTATTGATCTTTGCCTTTTCATTGGTGTTCTTGCTTATCTTTTGAGATTAAGAGTTGCCCCAGTTCCGGAATCGAAGGAACAAAGTTTGATGAATCTTCATTATTCGCTTGCGTTCTTTAAAAGCTTGAATGCTCCACCTCGATGGTGGTTTTGATCTTGTTGAGAAATTTGGTAGTCATACAAGATGAAATAATGGGAATCGACTTCCAGGGGAGCATTGCGTCTTTGGAAAACCATTCGGTAGAGTAAAATTTATGCTAGCCTTGTTGATTAGTCAGACACACGAGGTAATTAAAGAAGCGAACATGAGACACTCAGAATTTTAACGTGGAAAACCTCGAAAGAGGGGAAAAACCAGGCTGCGATAAAGATTCCACTATGTATCCTTTTGAGTACAAAATCTTCCGAATGCGGGATTAATTCTATTTGAGAAAGGGACAACGGTAAACAACGATCGTTTATAATAGTTCTTGATGTTGGAGATCTTTGGGTAACTTTCGGTGGAAATGTCGGGTATAACTAACGATGGCGGCGGCCGGCAGTGGTGCGATCTTGCTCGGGGATCTTCAAGCTTTAGAGCTTTCTCTTCCTCCAAGGTGTTCCCCACATATTCCTGAGTGAACCTCTTTTAACGCGTAATCAGCTTCTGAAGGTGGAAGGCATTTGAGATATGGACCAGAGAAAGCTTCGCTTGTATAGTTCACCTCAATAATAGCAAAGTTTGAAGCTTGTCTTGGAGCGAGTTCGAAGTTGGATCTTGGGAAGGGTCCCTTCTTGTAGAAAAGATAGGATCGGGTTTATCCACGAGCGTTCCTTTTCCTCATCAATAGTTTGAATTATCCATGGCCGCGGATCTTGGAAAATGTATTTCTTCAACATGCTTTCTCTTAAATAGATCTCCGGTGGTAGAGGTAGCAAGCTTAGCAAGCGTCGTATTCTTCTCTCGTAGTATGTGGATGATTTGATGTGTCTTGAAATGAGTAAGAAGAGATTTTACCAAGTGGAGATGTTGCAGTTGAGGATTATGAGTATTAAAATCTCCTCCAACTTGGGAGGCGACAAGGGAGTCGGTGTGAATTACTAAGTTTTGGGCGGTCGATGGCAGTCTCCTGCGATGAGCCTCATATTCGGCCATGTTATTAGTTGCGGAATTTTAAGCGAGATACTCTACAGGGTATTTTCTTTGGGGAAACAAGTAGGATTCCACCGCGATACTTCGAAGCTCCATCAAGCGTAGAGTCCATCGAGGAGATGAAAGACACGTGAGATAGCTCTTCTAGAGTTGGGTTGGTGCATTCCACTATAAAGTCTAGTATTTGAGACTTTATGTAGAGTAGAAAATTTATATCAAATTCTCCAGTTCTGAGACCATTTGATCAATCTTCCGGATGCTTACGGTTTTACGTAGATGGCCTTAATGGTAAATCGATTATGCTTGATGGTGTGAGCTTGAAAGTATGGGCGCAATTTTAGTCTTGAAAATTAACGCCTTGAGCCACTTTATCAAATGGATACGACTTTCTATATCGAGAGAATTTTGGCGTAATAAATTGGTTGTTGTGCCCATCTTCTTCGCACTAAAGCGAGCTTATTGCGTGGGAAGCATAAGTATAATGTTTCTCCTTGAATAGGTTTGGATAGAGGAGATCTAGATATTCTTTTAGTTGCTCAAAAGCATCGACATTCATCGGTCCATTGAAATTATTATTTTTAGCTCCCTTCAATATTTTAAAGAATGGCAAGTATTTGTCCCCGAGCAGAAAGCGGGATAATGCGACAATTCGACCATTCAAACGTTGAGCGTCTTTGATATTCTTGAGGAATCATATCTTGGAGAGCTTTGATTTTTTTGATTAGCTCTATCCAGCGGTGAGTTACCATAAATCAAGAAATTTTCGGGCGTAACCCCAAAAGCACACTTGGTTGGGTTAAGTCGTATGTTATAAGCGTCGAAGGAGGTCAAAGCATGCTTCTAAGTCCGAAATATGTTGTGACTTTTCTAAGCTTTTCACTAACATGTCATCCACATACACCTCCATTGTGTGGCTAGCGAGTCTTTAAAACCTTATTCATGAGGCGTTGATAGGTAGCACCATTTTTAATCAAATGGCATGACTTGGTAACAATATAAACCTTTATATGTTTGAAGCGCGTAACCTCTTCATCTATTGGGTTCATCTTTATTTGATTGTACGAATAAGCATCAAAAAAGCGAGCATTTGATGTCGGGATGTAGCGTCCACCAATTGATCGATTCGAGGAAGGAAAACTATCCTTTAGGCGGGGCACTTATTAAGATCGGTATAATCGCCTCCATGTTCCATTTGTTTTTTTAACCATGACAACATTTGCTAGCCATGTGGGTAATGCACTTATGATGAATCCCGCTTCTATGAGCTTGTTAACTTCTTGTTCAATAGCCTGAAGACGATCGGGTGCAAAACTCCGCTTCTTTTGGATGATTGGTTTGAACGCTGGATTAATTTTGAGGGAGATTACATCAATACCTCGATATCTGACTCCAAGCAAATATGTCTTGATTCTGTAAGAAATTTATATACTTTTCCCTTTGTTCTTCCGGAGAGTAAAGATCCCACTTGCAATCGCTCGTCATCCGATAATACTATCGAGAGTAAATCTTCTACAGGGAAGCTTTTGAGGTACTCTTTCATCTCGAAAGTTAAGATCTTCGAAGGTGATGGAAGGGCTGTTGAGCTTGTCCGAGATAACATGAGCCGCTGATTTCCACAAACCACCCCAACTCCACCGGGTAGGAAATTTTATCTTCGATGAGGCAATCAAGTGATAAAGACCAAAATTGATTGAGGGGCCTCAAGATTGCATTATATGCAGACCGACTTCACCACCATGAATTGTATTAAATGAGTCACTTGTCGAGGGAATTCTCCGAGGGTAACAGAAGAGTGATTGTCCCTTCGCCTGCATCGGGTGATTATCAAACCCATATAGGGTCCAAAGAAATGGTTGGAGCTTTTGCCTAGCTAGCCCATGTTAAGAAAAGTTGAGTAAAATAAGACATCGTGAACTCCCATTATCGCATCAAAATTCTTTTAACGTTATAACAAGGATCACCGATCCTCGCTACCGATGACAAGTGGATCTTGATGAGGGATATGGACTCCTTCTAAGTCCGAGTCATTGAAAGTGATGGAATGATCAATGACTTCTTCAACTCTTCTTCTTGGAGGCAACGAACTTGATTATGTAGTATCGATCCTCCGATTGTTTCGATTTCTCCAATTATTTGATGATTATTTGGTTGTTTTTGTGATGATTGTCCCGTTGCCCCCAAACGGAGGTGTGTTTGTTCGAGGTGGTCGATTCTTCACAAACGACGTAGTATCCTTGTTGAATGAGTCTCTCGATTTCTTCCTTGAGTTGTATACATGCTTCAAGAGTATGTCCACGCTGAAAAATGACAATATTGCTCATTTCCTAATTTCAATGGATGCGCCACTTGATATGTTCTTCATTGCGAATAGCCATCGTGAGGTTAACACGAGATGTGTTGGTGTGTATGTCTTTTCGGTCGAGGTTCACGTTGTTGATATGGGGGTCGTGGAGGAGATCACTACCTTGTCGCTTCTTTTGATGGGGTCCACATTTCTGGGGTGTTTTGCGTTTCCGCATATTGTTCAAATTGTTTTGATGAGCATGAGCATTTCTTCGGCGGAGATTTGTGCTTCTACATGATGAACTAAGTCGGCATATGAGCGACCGTGTCCCGTGATTAATGATAATGACTGACGGAGTCCTCAAGAAAACTCCTCTTAATAGTTCGTCTACCCTGTATTTGGCGAGCTTCTAAAGAGAACCTGGAAGTATTCTTTGAGTGATTCACCCTCGCTCGTAATAAGGAAAGATGGGAGGAATCTTTAATGATTCTCGATTTGCAATGAATTCCCTCAAAGAACACGAGTTCGTTAAAGGTATGGATGGATCCCCTTGGAAGAGAATAGAACCAAGTGCGAGCTTGCCCTTTGAGGGTAACAGGAAAGACCTGACAAAGCAGTGTTAGGAGCTCGTTGGATATGCATGATAGTCCTGTAATGGTCGATGTGTTCGTGTGGGTCAGTTGCCCCATCATAGGAATCAATGCTCGGAAGCTTGAAACCTACGGGAATTGGATGTCGAAGAATGGCTTGGTAAAGGTGAGACTCACTCATGGTGTGGGTGAAGATGATTTCTATCTTGAAGGTGAAATTCATCTTGTATTAAGCGCCGCCGCGAATGTCATGATGTGGATTAAGAGAGATGAGCATGCTATCAACAACGTCGGTGGATTAGTGCGGTTGGACGCGATGGATGAGTGGAACTAGTCAAGGAGATCGGCACGGTCTCCATGCGAGGAACTCGGGAGGATTAGCGTTTTGACCTCCTCGCAATGACCGATCTTGGGGAGATATGTCGTAGTAGTTGTAGTCCTTGCAAAAGCTGGATCATCTTATTTTGAGACTCCTCCATTCGACCGGACGATCTTCCAAAGAGATTCCCTCCTCCCAACATGGCGTCCTTGGTTTAGGGATGGGTTTTGAGAATGACGGAGTTGGAGGGAGGTTCCATTATGACGAGTGTGTTGGCCATAACGCGTGGATGTTCAGAGAGGTTGAAGGGTTTTACTTCCCACATGGCCAAACTGGCGTTAGAAAACCGCTGGTAGAGTGAAAGTTTACTTAGCCTTGTGAAGTCCAAAGCACACAGTAATTAAAGAGAACAAGAGACACTCAATTTTAACGTGGAAAACCGAAAAGAGGGAAAAACCACTGGCAGCCCAAGAAAAGCTTCCACTATGTATCTGTTTGAGTACAAAATCTTCGATAACGATTACAGAATTGCATATGAGAGAGGAATAACAACCGTATACGATCGTTGTAATTCATCGATGGAGATGCGGTAACTTCAAATGAATCGGTACAATTAGTGACCAGGTGGTTGGTGGTGATGGTTGATGGCACGGCGAGTGCAATCTTGCTTTGCGATCTTGCTGGAGGATCTTCAAGCTTGAGCTCTCTCTTCCTCCTCACTTGGGCTTTTCCTCTTCTTCCTCGCCGGACTCTTCCTTTTCTTCCTTTGGACTCTTCTTCTTCTGCTCTGCTCTTCCTCTTCTTCCTTGCTTGAACTCTTCCTCTTCTTCCTTTGGGCAGATTGACGGATCATGACGGTGGCCGCATGGTTGACGACCGAGTGGCTCCTCTTCTTCACTTGTTTCAGCTCCTCTTCACTTGGCTCTTCCTTCACTTGACCTCCCTTCACTTGGCCTCCCCCTTCATGTGAGGAATGAAGGTCTATTTATAGATGGGAGGAGGGGTATTCTTGTAAATTCATGTAAGCTGTACTCCCTCGATCGGACTTGGATGAATCCTTCAATCATTTGATATATTTTGAGCATTTGGATGCCCAAATGAAGTCTATATGAGATCTTAGGCTCGTTAGATCCCTCCGAGACGCCGATTTGACTATATAAATACCCATATTTTGAGAGTTTTGGGATTTAATTGATGTCCCAAAGATTCCAATGATATTTTAAGTGCTTGATCTCGATCGGTTTTGACTCAAAATCATATCGCTTTCGACATCAAGATTTGTGCTTTGACTAGTGGTATTTTGAGAGCCATATCAAATATTAATTAGTTTAAAAGATATTTGTTTAAGAAATTGTATCTTTTTATTTAACTTGGCTATATACAAACTATTATCTTTGATTAGTTTAATTAATTGATAATTTAATTAATCTAATTAGTGCTTATATATATGCTGAGTAAATATAACAATATATTTGTATCATAAGAAAAAATATTTTGTTGATTGATTCCAAGTATTTATAATATATTGTATTTCAAATACTTATAAATGAATTGAAATATCTTAGTTGTCATTTTCCTGAAATCTGAGAAAAGCAATGGTTGAAAGTGGGGCTTGTTGAACTCAAGAAAATTAGAGAAGGAAGGAGGTTGATTATGTGTTGGTGAGAGAGTTATTGAGAGCCTCTTCTCTCTTTTAATCAACGGGCCAAAACGGGTGAAAACGGGCCAAAACAGACGTTTTGCGCGGGCACGCTACATGCGCGCCTGCGCTCCTACACCACTTCTTCTATATAGGTTAGCATCGAGCAAAGTCTCGACAAATAACCCGGATAGGTCAAAATCCTCAGCGGATTCAATTCAACCTCTTCCATACAGGTTAACATCATCGAGCAAAGACTCTGACAAACAACCTCGGATAGGTCAAAAATCCTCAGCAGATTCGATTCAACCTCTTCCACACAGGTTAACGTCATCGAGCAAAGACTCTAACAAATAACCTCGGATAGGTCAAAAATCCTCAATGGATTCAATTCAATCTCTTCCATACAGGTTAACGTCATCGAGCAAAGACTCTGACAAACAACTTCGGATAGGTCAAAAATCCTCAATTGATTCGATTCAATCTCTTCCACACAGGTTAATGTCATCGAGCAAAGACTCTGACAAACAACCTCGGATAGGTCAAAATCCTCGCCGGATTCAATTCAACCTCTTCCATACAAGTTAACGCCATCGAGCAAAGACTCGACAAACAACCCGGATAGGTAAAAATCCTCCGGATTGATTCAACCTCTTCCACGGTTAACTTCATCAAGCAAAGACTAAGAAACAACCTGGATAGGTCAAAATCCTCGCCGATTGAATTCAACCTCTTCCATAGTGCGCCATCGAAAGACTCGGCAAACAACCCGGATAGGTCAAAATCCTCGGATTGATTCAACCTCTTCCACGGTTAACGCCATCGAGCAAAGACTGACAAACAACCCGGATAGGTCAAAATCCTCGATTCAATTCAACCTCTTCCATACGTGTTAACATCGAAGCAAAGACTCGACAAACAACCCGGATAGTCAAAATCCTCGCCGATTGATTCAACCTCTTCCACACAGTTAACGCGTCATCAAACAAAGACTCGAAACAACCGGATAGGTCAAAATCCTCGAGATTCAATTCAACCTCTTCCATAGGTTAGCCATCGAGCAAAGACTCTGACAAACAACCTCGGATAGGTCAAAAATCCTCAGCGGATTTGATTCAATCTCTTCCACACAGGTTAACGTCATCGAGCAAAGATTCTGGCAAACAACCTCGGATAGGTCAAAAATTCTCAGCGGATTCAATTCAACCTCTTTCATACAGGTTAACGTCATCGGGTAACACTCTGACAAACAACCTCGGATGGGTCAAAATTCTCAGCGGATTCAATTCAACCTCTTTCACACAGGTTAACATCATTGGGTAACACTCTAACAAACATCACCGGATAGGTAAAATCCTCATCGCCGCCGTTATCTCCGACCATCGACGTCTGCACATCGACCATCACACTATGCCAATGCGATACCTTGCCGTGCCGACTACCGTAGGTCATCGCCGCTGATTACCGTCGCCACCGGCACCATCGCCGGTAATCTTCGGCCACCACATCTCCGGTTATCTGCCACTATCGACGCTGCCGCCGCCACTGGACTACTGCCGCCAGCTGCCGCCGACCATGCTCGCCGCTAACCATCAGAATGGGCCATCTGCTGATTACTGCGCCGGCTACTACCGGAATTATCGCTGATCTTACATCACACATCCTGACTATCGACGCTTGGCTGCCATTGCTGCCGCTGATACCCCATCGGCCACAACCATCAGTGGTACCGCTGCTGACTACCGCCGTTTGCCATCGCGACCACTATCGCCGCATCTTCGCTTACCACTATCTCGCCGTTGTCCATATCGACGTTGCCGATTGCACCATTGGTTGCTGCCACTATTCCGGGCCGCTAACCATCAGATCGGTTATCGCTGCTGACACTGCCGGTCATGCTGCCAATTATCGCCGGCAATCTTCGACGGACACCACATCTCCGCCGGTATCTCGCTGATACCGACGCGCGGCCGCCATATTATCGATACTGCCGCTATGCCGCACCATTCGTCGGCCGCTAACCATCAGCTGGCCACGCCACACTACCATCGCGGTACTTACTGCCACCATCACCGCATCCGCCGGTCACCACCATCGTCGCTGGTTATCATCGCCGACTACCATCGCAGGTCATCATCGCCGACTAATGTCGTCGGCCACTATCGTCGAGCATCGCCAACCCATCTCCGGTGGACGGCTCCAACCCGGTCGATCCGGCGGGGCAACGCTTCGGGGAAACCGGAGCTGATGGACTGAAGTCTGATCGCCCAACCCGGCCGGTCAGTGGTAACGCCTCTTCGAGGGAAAACCGGCCTCACCATGAACTACGGGTCTTGATCGCTTCCAAACCGCCGGTCCGACAATAAGGGCCAACGCCTCTTCGAGGGAAAACCGGAGCCTCAGATGAATCCACGGTCTTGATCGCCCAAACCCGACGGTCGACAGGCGTCAACGCCTCTTTCAAGAGAAAATTGGAGCCTCGCCGTACGAACTACGGGTCTTGATCGCTCCAAACCCGGTCGACAAGGGCTCGCTCTTCGAGGAAAACCGAGCTCAGATGAACTACGTCTTGATCGCCTCAATGACCTTCTCAAGAAGAGAGAGAGAAACAAAGATCCTCCAAGACAATCGTTACCACTGACGGTTGTCAACCAGCCACGCCGCATCACCCACCGTGATCTCGTCCGACCATCGCACGGCCATCATCACCGACCACTATCATTATCATCGACATCGTCGCCAACATTGTCCAACATCGTTGCCAACATTATCTCACAAGAATCGTTGTCCCTTTCATATACAATTGTAATCTCGACGGAAGATCTTGTACTCAAACGTATAGTGGAAGTTTTACCGGGCTAGCCCTGGTTTTCCCTCTTTCGAGGTTTTTCATGTAAAAATTGAGTTTTATTGTTCACTCTTTAAATACCTATGTGCTGAATTTCAACTTTGCGCTAAAACTTTTACTCTACCGCGAATCGATTTTCTAGACGGTTGTGTTTTCGCTCAACTGAGAAAAGCAATGGTTGAAAGTGGGGCTTGTTGAACTCAAGAAAATTAGAGAAGGAATAAGGTTGATTATGTGTTGGTGAGAGAGTTATTAAGAGCCTCTTCTCTCTTTTAATCAAAATTCTTAATCATAAAGACTAAGATTGCATTTGAGGCGTCATTGCAAATCACACTGTCGCCATCAATGTCATTTGAAAAATTATATTTTAAAAAATCTACGGTGAGAAAGTTACCAGAAAATTATGATCTAACTTTTTGAAGAAAAAAACATTACGATACTTATCATAATTTTATAGACAAAAAATTCTTCTGCAACAATTTTACTATTGATTTTTCATATAGCTGCAACCCCTTTGCCCAAACAGACCCTAACTCTATCTCCAATTATTAGATCTACGAAGGGCCGACAATCATGTTGAAAATTCATACTCAAATTTAAAAATACATTCATAATTTCAAAATATACCCATCATTTATAGATATATAGATATAAAGAAAATTTACAGTAACATATACTAATCAAAATTTAATCAGAATACAACTCCAAGTTGTTAAATTCTCTTTGAAAGGAGAGACTATAAGTTTAATTTGATGACACATGCATTGCATTTATTGCAAAGCAAATCCAACAAATTTGAGATGAGTTCATCATGAATATGAAAGAAGAAAATCTTTAGTCAATTTTTACTTGTATATAATTGAGTGCATTTTTGTAACCCTAAAAAAAACAACACTGAATGCTTCACCAGCATATATTTAATAGGATAAGAAATGGAGGATAAATGTTCATAAGGGTCAAATCTGTTCTACATATAATGAAAAATTAATAACTAACCCAAATAAAAGGAATAGCTTGTTCCAGGTGCAGTAATTATACTAAAAATCAGAGCTAAAACTAGACTTATCTGTAGAAGCTCAAGACTCATTATTAGATGCACTAATTATAATGGAAATTGGATAACAAATTCACATCCAAAATTAAATTTGTTCACTAAATATACATAAAAAAGATGCACTAGAACATAAGTCGTTTAAAAATATATATATATTATTTTTTATGATTTTTTTATATGTTTGACAGTTCGGAGAATTGACAAAAACCATGCCCGAGTGTCTAAGAAAGTGTTTATACTTAACAATTAACTTGTTAGGTGATCAGGAGATTAGTGACCAAGGCATGTGGAGGTCAACTTAAGACCAAGATGTCGATAATGAGACTGCCATGAAGATTACTATATTGTTAAAAGTAACATTGATAAGACTCTTATTCTGACGAGAGATATTTATCAAAATCGAGAAGAATTGGAGAGACTAGAGTTCATTTGGGATAATTTTCTGATTGTTTTGATGTTCATAAAGCAGTTAAAAAGCAATCACAATTATATTTGGCTACCAGCTTTTTGACCGCTTTATAAAAAAATTTTGTAGTGAAAAAAGTTCTAATCGTGAGAATGTTGGATTTAATTATTAGAAAGTTAAATTTTTCAAAAAGAAAAATATTTGTAACACACACAATAATTTTTCAAAAAACTATTTTCTTCATAGCAACTTTATAACTAGCTTTTCAAAAAACTATAATTATCCCAAATAGACTCTTAAGTATAACTCAAAAAAGTTCTCCAGAAGAAACTCAAAAGTCAATTCACTTTGCAACCAAAAAGAAGCCACAATGACAACCTAGCACCAACGATCCACAAATTTTGCACCAAAATCAATATCGTCTTCTCGTGTTCTATAATCATGATTTCTTGTAACAATATCGATGTAATAGTCAGCACCATACCTTGTAATTAATATTTCCCAATTTTCCATTGTAACCAAGATTTCCTCTTGATATAAACTGATATCATTGGAAATAGAAAATAATCTAATTGAGAATCAAAACTAGAAATCTAATTGAAATCTTTAGAGTTCAAACCTAGGAGGAATTTCTATTCGAGGAGAAAAAATTATGTGTGGAGTCCAGATGATTGAAAATATTGTGTATTAGCTATGTATATACTATGTACATGAACACAATTGCTTTCTACTCGTTTATGTATATGTACACAATATGTACACAGCTAATATACAGTCAATGTATATTTGATACACAATATGTATACAATTAATATACAGTAATCCAAATCATCTAGACTCCGCACGTAATAATTTCTCCTATTCTAGAGAGACTCGTGGAGTTGGGGAGCTATAGAGAGAGGGAAATAAGAAAATATCATCTTCCTTCTCCTTACATTATTGCCTAGTTACTCCACTAATGAAACTTGAGTGTTTCACGGTTTAAAACAGAAGGATCCAAACTAAACAAATTCACTCCATACTCGCCTACTTGATGTGTTGAACAAATCTCTTTCAAGTGCCTTGTTGGTGGCAACAGATCACTAAGACAGGTAACTGGAGATCTTAAAGAGGCAGGGAAAAGCCGCACTACAATCCATCTGCTTATCTAAATCGTAACAGTTTTTGATAGCTAACATGGTTTCAAAGTCTTTCCTCTATTTACATACATAACTATTAAATGAAGTTCGAGCTGTTAGCATTAATAAAAATCACACAACCAAAATCTCTCATGGAACCTATGCACCACTTAAATATCTATGACACATTCAGATATAAATTTTACCACTTAATCTTCATTCAATGCCTCAGTGGAACTCCTTCACACTTGGAAAAACAAGGACAAAGTGAATTTCACTGTGAGACCATTCAATGAAGCATTGGCGTTACAAATAATAGGGGAGAAAGAGAAAAACGCATGTAATTAAGGCTTAAGAAGCCTCTATTTTCATACAAAGTGCACATTTCTGCAACATTTCTCATCTGTTGTGGTCTTCAAGCACCAGAAAGGATGGAAATATGAACACTCAGTCTATCCTAGCTCGAGTGGAATATTGGTTGCAAAGCATATGAATGATGATTATTTAGTGTAATATATAATGAGAACCTAAAGTAACAGTTTTTAAGATTGGAGTTATGCTATTATATCAGAGAATAATGTATCATTGCACTAATAACGATATTCATGATGGCCATACGGGTGATCAAATTACGTGTACTTATTTTTAAATAAAAAAGGCAAACAAAAAAAATATATATAAGCAGCCATCGTTCTACACCATGCCATAGACCATTGTTAGCGACCCCTCAAGAAATACAAATTTGTATAATTCATTGTAAATATAGGTAGTCAAGCATCAATAGTATCCATCGCTATACGCATTAAAAAGGAGAAAATGGTAAGTACCTCTTTGCATTTAGTCTGTGCATATTAGTAAACATGCAACAACATAGAAATTGCAGCTGAGATATCCAAAGAAATATTTGGTTGTGACATAGGAATAATGGCATGGATTGTAAAATGACACTATGTTCCAGCAGCACTCCACATATAATAAAATTAAAAAAATCAAATAAAAAATGCACTAACTCTACATATAATAAGAGTTCCACTTTTCAAGGAAGAGTGGAAGAGTATTATTCTCTGACGCACTAATTGTATCATATACAGTAATAAGCCTACAAAAAATGCAATAAACTCTATAGAAAAAAAAAATACACCGTTTTCATGGAAAAATATTATTCTTGGGCATGCTAACCACATTACATATAGCAATAAAAATAGTAAAAAATTTAATAAACAAAAGCATCCATTTGAATCCAATGGGTCTACAAGTTATTAAAGAACATCAAAGGAATCATCATCATCATCATAATCAATAGCACATACCAATGAATCTTTGATTCTCCATTAGCTTTTGTTAACTCTTGAATAAAGGTGTAAAACATATTCTATGATGTTTTCTTCTTTTACACTACTTTATCCGTATTATATTTGATCTACCCTTCTTAGTTTCTCTTGACTCATCATTTCTTGAAAGTATGCCACATGGACTCAATCAAGAAGGATAACTACATGTACACAGTCTATATCGCCATGCCGTGGTAACAACAAAAAGAAAACCTCACCTTTTCACTTTTGTGAGCGCTTTAGTGGAATAAGCATCCAAACTAGCTTAGGCAAAAAAGCTAAGGAGGTATGAAACCTTCAAGAACAACATCATGATAACAATATATAGTTGGAAAAGTAAGTTTATCCAACCAATTTATTAAGGTATGGAAACCAACTAAAGTCACTTAACTTCCCCATACTACAAATTCTCAATGGCATGCTCTATAGTCTACAAGGGCAGAGTCGTGCACATTTGAATAAACAATTGAATTCAATGGGTCAATAAGTTATTAAATCACATCAAAGGAATCATCATCATTATAATCAATAGCACATACCAATGAATTTTCAAATCTCCGTTAGCTTTTTCCAACTCTTGAATAAAGGTGTAAAATGTATTCTGTGATTTTTTCTTCTACACTACTTTATCCGTATTATATTTGATCTACCCTTCTTTCTTCCTCTCAACTCATCATTTCTTGGAAGTATGTGTTGCAACACAAGGACCCAATCAAAAAAGAAAACTACATCTACAAGGTCTATTTCATCCATGCCATAGTAACAACAACAAAAATAACCTCACCTTTTTCCTTTTGTAAGTGCTTTAGCAAATAATCATCCAAACTAGTTTTAGGCGAAAGCTAAAGAGATCTGAAACCAACAAGAACGACATCACGATAACAATAAATGGTTGAGAAATAAGTTTATCCAACCAACTTTATAGTGTATGGAAACCAACTAAAGTCACTTAACTTCCCCATACTACAAACTCTCAGTCGCATGTTCTATAGTCTACAAGGAGAGAGTTGCGCACAATGAAAATCATTGTATGTCCTTTTTAATTATTTGTTTAAAATAACTTTGCAGTATCAAATTTACCATATTCCAACCTTCACACAACTAATGAAAAGTAAATTAAGCTTCCACACCATCACCAATGCAGCACGGATATTCATGAAGAAAAGCCAAAACAGATCTTTGAATGTTCAAATAATTATAGCATATTTTTTGGAATATAATATTTACAAATGACGAGAAGATGGATGGATCATTTAGATACATACTTCAAGTCACTTCATAAATAAATAAATAAATAAGAATTCTCACATTTCATGGGAAACAAGATGAAGAAAGGACTTGTCATATTTGTCTCAAAATAGAAAGAAACTGAGAAAGAGCAACTAACTTTTGTTTTCCTTCATGTCTCTAAATCTGACCTCTGTAAAATGTTCCTCACGTTGTTCTTATTTTTAATAACTTAAAGAAAAAAAATACAAACTTAGTTAAAATAGCCAGAAAATTAAACTAACTTTTTTCAATAAACTGATGGCCACTGCTAAAATGAGAAGAAGCTTATACCAAAAATGTAAATTGAAGTTAAACACCTCAGTGATAATCTAAATAGGCGAGGAATGCAAAGCAGATAAGTCATATTGCATTGAAAGTTGATGAAAAGGACATACATTTTGATTACAAACAGTTAAAGCATAAACAATTATGTAGATGAAGTTGCACTGTATTACAAGAAGCCTACTTGACTGGAATCTCTAAGCCTATTAATAAATCAGTGGATAAGGTTACATCGCCTCACTTAAATTCAAGAGCCTTCTATAAATTTTCTTTAAGTGTTTCAATGGCATCATCTCATCCTTCTGTCTTAATTGGTTCTAGTAAACCCTGTACGGTGCTCCTTTTTAGTATTAGCATTTCCAACTTGATCAGCTTGCTCAAACGATGATAGTGTTGGCACAAGGCTATTTTCTCCTAAACAGAGACAAAGATGGATTGAAGTCCTGTTCTTCTTCCAAACAAAAGAAATCTATACTGTCAATTATTTCACAGATGAATTCAGATAAAGCATGTTTTGTCACAATCTCATATGAAATGTCACAATCTCAGATGTTTCATAACAGAGTTAATTATGCAATGAAGTAGTATGTACTCATACAAAATAATAATTACATGATATCAAAAATGTAACTTTTCCCATTGGCAAGCTAAAATTCACAACTAGGCACCGACAAATAGTGTCAAAAACTAATCATCTGGTCTGCAGCAAATTGAAACTTTGACATGATACTGGAAACCAAACAATGGGGGAAAAAATACTGAAAAATACAACACTCTGCATATAGCTTACACTGTTATGAAATTTTTAAAAATTTGCTTGGTGCAAACCTAACAAGAAGGAATGAAGTTACTGCACCAGCTTTCTCTAGGACAACCAATGATTTCACTTGCTCTTCCTGAGGATATAGACATCAGTCTCCTCATACGAGTAATCCGGGTGAAGATCCTCGTGTGGCACCTTCTCGATTATCGGAAAAACCTCCGAACACCGATCCCAAAATACCCGGTGCGCCTCCGGTGATCTCAGCTGGTAGCCCAACAAAACCGCTCCGTTTGGCGCAACGAGAGCGTTCATGGCGGAGACAAGCTGTGCCGCTGAGTCCTCCATGTAGACAACATCGGCGGCGATTACGAGGTCAAAGGGCGGATTGAGGGATCGGATCTGCTCAGCGTTGTTCCAGTAAAGCTGGGCATGTTTGGGGGTTTTGGGAAGGGCGGGTCGATTGCGCTTGAGGTTGCGGCGAAGAGCGGGCATCACGGGGGCGATATCAGTGAGAATAACGTTAAGACCGAGGACAGTGAGGGCGATGCCGGCGGGACCGCAACCGGCACCGAGTTCGATGGCACGCTTGCCGGAAAAGGAGAGAAGGGAAGCGTAGGGATTGGTGGTGACGGCGGCAGAGAAAGGTAGTAGCCAGCGCTCGGCAAACTTAACGAGGACGAGGGAGCATGGCCAGACGGAGGTGCCGACGTGGAAGGAACTGTTATCCTGCTCAAAGGAAAGGGCGGTGCCGCCAACGGTGAGCTCTATGACCGGCGAGTCTTTGAACTTCATCGCTCCGGCGAACAAATTCCCGTACAACAGATCAGGTGACAGCACTATTAAGGAAAGTCATTGTACCAGAATCATAAAAATAAATAAATAATTAATTAATTAACACTAAGATGAGCATGATTAAGAGAAATTTACATAAATATTATATAATTTTTATATATTTAAGTATTCAATTTTGCTATGTATAATATTTTAATCTTCAATATCATATCAAAAATATCATTATTATTCTTTATTTAAAAGTAAATATATTTTTTTAAGAATAAAAAAAATATTAAATAAATAAATATCTAACTTTAAGTATTAGATATATAAAAATATTAGAATTAAATGATATATATGTAAATCTTTCTATAATTTTAAAATATAAAGCTTTGACATATTTGAAGTACTTATTCTATGATAAATATGATTATAAACTATAATTAGATAGCAAATGGTTTATTTATTAAATTTTAGGTATTTTATCTCAATTTTTTTTAAAAAAACCTCCATCTAAATATATTCATAGAAGTTAAATCAATAGTCAATTATTTGTGATCAAAAAAAGTTACTCTTGTAACATCAACATTAATTTATTGAGGATGATAACTTATGTTTGATCAAAACTTATAAATAATCAATGACATAAATTATATATATATACATATGGCTACATTAAAAAAATAACATGCTAGTAAGGCCATGTCATTAGCCTCATAATTAGTGATTACTTTGATTATAAATATATGATTATGTTATAGTCACAACATAAACCTTCATGATCCTCGATAACTAAGCTTATGAGTTTAGGGTAAACAAATGCATTTAATATGGCATAAAGTTTTATATTAGCTAAAATATGCATTCAATTCCACCACTATAGCTATCTTTTTCATAGGCCTATGAAATCCCCATTATAATGCAATGTATGAACACATATGAATCTTCAAATCAAATGAGTTCACTATTACTAACTAAGTCAATCAAGGATAACAAAATTATAACAAATTGATCCAATTTGTTATCATTTTCCTATCATCGCTCTTGAGGAATGAGGATATATTGCCTCTTAATTCTAAGTGCATGCTAATAATAAAATTCTAGTGTCTTTAAACTATTTTTAGTTAAATATTCACTCATGATCGAGAGAGAGAATTATTTATAAGAAGTTACACATATATAAAGCATTGATATGCATTACAGAGCCCTTATAAGAGTGTGTTTGGGTCGTATATTACACAATAACTATAGTTCATTTTATGAAAACCGAACACATAATACATAAACATGATAAAGATAATTAAAAATTCTTAGAACCCACAAATACCCGATGAAAGATTATTAAAGATAGCGCAAGCATCTCTTTCCTCAAGCAAATGCAAAAGCTTTGAAGTTACCTTTTAAGCACTCCACAACTTATTTTTTTAGAGAGATCTCCCGATCTTGTTTAAATAATGGAATAGTAACTCTTAGTCATTATAGTACCTAAAATGACATAGAAAATATATAAAAGAAATTAATGTTTGATCAGCCATTTATTTGATATATAATTAACATGTAAGAATATATATAAAGTCTTATAATGATCAAAGATTGTGATAAATCAAACCTAAAATTAACGACTAAGATTTATGTCTTTGTCCCTCTCTTCACACTAAACATAAAAAAATTCACACTAATTTTTTGATCTCGTGCTTAGTTGCTTCAAACACAATCTTTGTAGAACATCGTGTGCCCCTCGCTCATCATCGATCTTGAAAATTCTTTTCTCTTCTTTCTCTTCCTAATGTAACAATCATTGATTATTCTCTCTCTTGTTCCACCCTTTTGAATTGCAAATAACAATTCTTCCACTCCTTTAATCAAGTAGCAATTGTAAGTGTTCCCTTACTTTAACCCCAATAATAATGAGTTATCTTCTTCTTTCTCTTCTTTGTTGTCATCCTCTTTTACTCTACCATCTTCTTTCTTTGTATTGTTCATCGGGACTGTTGCGTGCTAGAAAATCAGTTGTGGTAGAGTGAAAATTTACGCCTTAGTTTTGTCGTGAAATCCAACACACACACAGGTATTTAAAGAGTGAACAAGAAAACTCTAGAATTTTTACGTGAAAAACCTCAAAAAGAGGGAAAATCAGGCCTAGCAAGAAAAGCTTCAACTATATATTTATTTTGGAGTACAAGTTTTCCCGATAACGGGATTACATAATGGTATATGAGAAGGGCTGACATTGGGAATTCCAAAATCAAACAACAATAGCTATATAGTCACGCTCGTGTTCTAGTAGGCGAAGATGATGGTGAAGCTGTGAGCAATCACGGTAAAATGCGGGAACAATATCGTAGAAATGCAGAGAACAATCACTGGTAGAAATGCAAGGAACAATCACTGGTAGAAGTTCTCATGATGGAGACCGACAGAGATTGACGACGGCAAGGATCAACGACGCTGACGGCCTACGGCATGGTTGTCCGAGTGGCGACATGGTGTTTGGAGGATCTTTAGAGCTCTCCTCTCTTGCTTGGCCCTCTTCATGAGGAATGATGCTATTTATAGACGGGAGTGACGCCTCTATAAATACATGCAAAACCCGCATTACCCATTTCATCGGACGACTCAAAATGATCCCCTTGATCATATGATGTATTTTGTGTATTTGAATACTCAAATGATGTCAGAATTATGATATCTTGTGCTTGTTAGATTCGTCTCGTCAAGACGCTCGATTTGACTATAAACATTCCATGTTTAAGAGTCGATTAATAAAAAACGTTTGATCTCGGTTAGTCTTGATTCACGATCAGATTGCTTTCTACGTCAAGATTCGTGCTTCGACTAGTGGAATTTTTAGGATCATATCAGGGACATTATTGCTTTGTCTTCACCACTTGATTTGATGGAAGAAGATTACATTTTTAAATTCATAGTAATTTAATTGTTGTTTTGTTGTTTACTATAGATTAGGTTAATTTAAATGTCATTCAATTATTAGTGTTTTATATGTTCAAGTATTTTAATCTTAGATTTATATTGTGATTTAGTTAATTTTAAGATTAAATTATATGACTATCAAGATTTTAGAAGTTTATTTCACCACAAGAATTAAGTAATTCAAATTAGTTGTGGAACAACCTAAATTGAATCGATGGAACCTAATTTAATTAACTTTGATTTTGATGTCTTTTTTTTTACTATGATATTAATTATTACTCTAAATTGATGATTAATAGCATTCATTATATTGTTATTACATAATATCTTCTATTACCTTCATTATTCATATTGCATGACTTAATATCTTGTCATGTATATTTTAATTATAAATATAAGTTGAAAATTAGATTTGAATTATCAAATTCACTCAAAAATTATTCTTATAACAAATTCTTTCATAATGCATGATGAACCATCAATGTAGGAGTAGATTTTTTTGACAATAGGATTTTATTTGATATTTTTAAATTCATGTTATAGTTCATATTTGTATTTTTAGTATTTTGGGATGATTTTGCTTATCTATTTATTTCTCTTATTAGTGATGATATTTATTTTGAATTTTCATCACAGACACTATTGAAAATGTATGATAGTATAAAAAGTCTTTTCATTTCAGGAAGATCTAACACAAATGAATAAATGAATAAAGGAAACACTAATAATTTTCTTAAAATATAAAAAATTAATCATTAGTTATATAAGTATATGATAATTATATGTTAGAGATGTCAATCTAAAGAATTATAAAAGGAGATCTAACAAACATTAAAAAATAAAAGAATGTACCCACATATTTCTATCATGATATAAAATTTATAATCTTTAGATTGTCTTTAAAATACAAATACTCGATCAAAATTATTGAACTCATCGATCATAAAACTGTAGATTTTCAATTACTAGCAGGTGTTCTCACTGCTTTACTCGATAGTTGATGCCGAAAGCCATGCTTATGCAGAGGCAACGAATTCGAATCAAGAAAATGCAGCAAGCCGATCATGAGCACCGAACTCAGAAACATCGGTATCGGCCCGAAGATCCACATCAGAAGCACCGTCGCGAAGTAGAGCGCCCTCAGCCCCAAAGCCCAGAAATTTCCGCCGCGTATCACCGCCCTCTGGACGTAGCCGACGGGCAAGTCGGAGCCCAGCGTGCTCATCAAGTAGCTGGCGTGGACGAAGTAGCCAGCCGACTGTATGAAAGCGGTGAAAGCGGCGAGGAAGCAGATGAGCAGTGAGATGTATTTGACTGTGGAAGTTGATCGGCTCTTGTCGCCGTAGATTACTTGTGTGGTTAGCATATCGGTGGAGGAGCTGCCCACCAGCGTGCCGATCAGAGAGCTGAGGGCGATGGAGAGGGAAGCTAAGTTGCTCGACGCTGATGTGCTGCTCGAAATCACTGAGAGACCGAGGCTCGTCTCGTCAGGTGTTGCCTGTACGTTATACGAGATTAATATTTCAGCACAACAAATGCTGGCTGAGAAAAATGCTTCTTTCGGCCTCAAACAACCTTCAGCTAATTGAAACAGCTAACTCTTTTAAAAATGAAATAAAATACGGATTTTTTTTTTACAGTTTTTTTTTTCCTGATTTATCGTAAAAATTGTTTTAAATATCGATCTAAATTAACACAGGCAGAAAAAGGTGATTTTCTCGGCCTCAAACAACCTTCAGCTCATTGAAACGGCTTTTTAAAAATGAAAAAAAACGGATTTTTTTTACAGTTTTTTTTTTCATGATTTATCGTAAAAATTGTTTTGAACATCAATCAAAATACCTCTAGCATCCGTTCGACCCAAGCGAGCTTGTTGTGATTCTCATAGCCAACAACAGTAGTTTGAGGATAATAAAGAATGCGATAGAGAAGAAACAAATGATAAATAAACATAATAGCGAGGCCACTTGGAACAAGAACTATGTCTATAGTTCCCCTATCAAGAAACATCTCTCTCTCTCTCTCTCTCCTTCTTCTTCTTCTTCTTCTTCTGCTGCTTCTCCTTCTTCGTTTTGCTGTGGTAATATTTAGGTTAGAGTTAATGGATGGTTAACGGTTACTTGATGGTACTTAGTTTCCTTTTACTTGTGGAAGCAGGAAAGGAAGGAGAAATAGGAGAACTTGTTGCTTGTACTCCATATGTAGCTTCCATTGATATCGGTTTAACTAGGAAATTTTGGTGAGAAAAGACTTTTTCATTTAAAATTTATTATAAGAAAAAAATATTATAAAAAATAGAGAGAAATTATATGAAAATAATTTAGAAATAAATAATATTTAATAAAAAAACAGAGTTGTTTTAGAAAAATTAGAAGATTTTTACAGAACAAGAACATGATAATTTTTTAATGAGATAACACTAAAATATTATATTATTTTTATTAAATATAATGCAATTGTTAATTCTATAAACATTTAATAAGTTATGCTATATCTAAATTATACTTATAAGTATGATATTAATACTATATTAATACTTTATTAAGAAAATATAGTCCAATAATTAAAACACTTAAAAATATGATATTAATACTTTATTTATATTTCGAATCATTTGCTTTATGAATGGACTAATGGTTGATAGATATATTTAAGAAAAGTATAATAAAGTGAGTTAAGCTTAATTACAGATCTTAAATTAGCATTTTGCTTCAATGTTGGGTGTTTGAAACTTCTCAAGGCTGAAGTTTAGTTTTACATCTCACATGCGTTGACTCCCAAAATTCATGTCTAACAATGCATATTCAAATAAGAATAATTATATAGGATGATTGTAATTAATGCTTAAATAGTTTAATTAAGCATTAATTAGTCTAACAAGCATAATTATGTCTTAATATAAAGTTTTGGTATTGAATATTGATATGACCCTGAAAATTCCACTTAAGACGAATCTTGGCGTAGAAATGTCGATGGTATCAGATAGAGATCAGTGTTTATTCAATCGACTCTTAAACATGGAGTGTTTATAGCTAAATCGGCGTCTTGATGAGAATCTAACAAGCCCAAGATATCATAATTAGACATCATTTGAGCATTCAAATACACAAAATACATCATACTGATCAAGGGGATCATTTTGGTAGTCCGGGTGAAGTGGAGTGAATGCGGGTTTTGCATGTATTTACGAGGCGTCATTTCCCAATCTATAAATAGCCTCATTTCTCATATGGGGAGACCGAAGAGAGAGGAGAGAGCTCTAAAGACCTCAAACCTGATCGTCGCCGCTCGACGGTGTCGACCACATGCCGCCGTCGTCCGCCCGTTGATCCTTGCTATCGATCTCTGTGGTCTCCATCATGATGACTCGGTGATTGTTCCGCATTTCTCGGTGATTGTTCTGCGTTTACGCGTGATTGTTCGCATTTACCGATGATTGTTCCTGCGTTTACGCGTGATTGTTCCCGCATTTTTGGTATTATTTCGCATTTCCGTGATTGCTCCGCATAGTTCACCATCATCTATACTCTAGCAAGCTGTTACAACGATCGTTGTCACGCGTTTTTGTTCTCTCTGATTACAATTCATCTCGGAAGATCTTGTACTCTGAAACAGATACATAGTGGAAGTTTTTTACAGGGCTAGGCCCCGTGGTTTTTCCCTCTTTTTGAAGCTTCTAAAGAATTATAGAAAGATGGGGAAAAACCTTGAGATCGTCAGACCTCTCCAGAATCGGTGCGGAAGACAAAGCGAAGTTGGACAATCGGGAACCTGATTATGAAGGCTTAGGCTTTACGATATGCGACTCTTGGAGCAGTAAGATGTCGTTGGCATGGAGACACTTACTGTCATCCAGAAGATCAAGGACAATATCAGCATGATCAGAACCCTCAAGCTTGTGCAGAAGCCAATTTCCCAGTATTTCTCGAAAGTTTAAATAGGTCAAATGTCAAAATTTGTAACAAATATGTATCTGTTTTTAGTAGTTATCAATATAAAAAATTTTTGGGACTAATGACAGAGTATTAATTATTAACTTTGGGAGATTTATTAATAAATGTATGAGGCGGCAGGACTAGGCCATTAAATGTTATTAGAGGTTATTAACTTATCGATGCTCAACTCAGACGAGTTCTTTGTAGAAGCGATGTAGCGAATGTGTGTAGGTATACCGAGCGAGATTTCGAGGTTATGAAGTCATCTGGGCCCTTACAGGAGCTCGTGGGCCGAATGCGGGCCTTGAGCGAAGCGCCATGGGCGGCCATGAGCGCTTATGCAGCGCCGCCCATTTCTGTGAATGCGGGCGGTTTAGGTTGAAGCGGTCATGATAGCGGACTCGGTGGAGTCCTGAGCGGTGTTCATACTCGTAGTTCATACGGCGAGGCTCCAATTTTTCCTCGAAAGAGGCGTTGATTGCTCTTATCGGACCGACCAGGTTGGAGGCGATCAAGCCCCGTAGTTCATATGGCGATGCTCCTATTTTCCCTCGAAAGGCGTTATTCGATGATCGGGGTTTGGAAGCGATCAAGGCGTAGTTCATAAAGCGAGCTCGATTTTCCCGAAAAGCGTTGACTACCCTTGTCGGTCGGCCGGGTTTGGAAGCGATCAGACCCATAGTTCATCTGACGAGCTCGATTTTCCCTCGAAGAAGCGTTGGCCTCTTGTCGGTTGATCGGGTTTGGAAGCGATCAAGACCCGTGGATTCATATGGTGAGACTCGATTTTCCCTCGAAGAAGCGTTATTTTACTGTCGAGACCGGCCGGGTTTGGAGGTGATCAGGCGTAGTTCGCCCTCGAAATTTTCCCTCGAAGAGGCATCAATTATACTCGGGACCATCCGGGTTGGAGGAGATCAAGAGCGACTCGCCGAGAGAGGGTTGTAGTGATGCTTTCGGCGATGGTGGCAGCGTGGCAGTGGTGTGGCGGTGACTGCGGCAGTGAGTCGGCGAGATAACCAGGCGACAATGGTGACACCGTAGAATTATTAGCGATAGTCGGTGGTAGTGGCCACGGCCAGTGGTCAGATGCGGCCAGCGTTAATGTCTGGGATGAATGCAACGATGGTGATGGCAAAAACCGGCGATGATCGCGGACCGGCGATGGTAGTGGCTGACGCGATAGTGGTTCGGCAGCGTGGTCGGCAATGTCAGCAGTAATCAGCATAGCGGCCGCGTCGTATCAATGGGGATGATAATAGCGATAGTGGTACCACAAAAAATTATCAGCGATAATTGGCAGTGGCCAGTAACAGTGGTTAATGGCAACCGGGTGGTCGGCAAAAAAGTAGTCAGCAATTAGCAATACGCCGATAATCAGCGGAGATAGCCAACGATGAGTGTCAGCGATACCAGCGATAATTCAGCCGATAATGCGTCAGTAATCCAGGCTAGCCATTCTGATGGTTAGCGGCCACGAGTGGTCAGCACCTGCAACAAATTAACGCAGCGTCATAGCAGAGATAGCGACGATAGTGTAAACCATTAAAATTTTCAGCGATGATCGATCGCGATGACCGAAGATGGTAGTCAGCGGCCAGAGAGGTGGTCAGCAGAATAAGCGCAGTAGTCGATAGCGGCAGCATATAATCAGCGAGATAACCATGATGATGGTGAATTGGCGAAGATTGGTGATGGTGGCAGTAGTAGCCGGCAGAGATGGCGGTGAGCGGCGATGAGATTTTGACTATCCGGTGTTGTTTTGTCGAGCGTGACTCGATAGCGTTAACCTGTATGGAAGAGGTTGAATTGAATCCGCTGAGGATTTTGACTTGTCAGAGTGTTACCCGATGACGTTAACCTGCGTGAAAGGTTGAATGAATCGTGAGGATTTTTATCCGAGTTGTTTGTTAGAGTGTTACCCGATGACGTTAACCTGTATGGAAGAGGTTGTGGGAAGTCCATTAAGGACCTTTTGACCTATCCTAGGTTTTTTGTCAGAGTGTTACCTGATGACGTTAACCTGTATGGAAGAGGTGGAATTAAAACATCCGTTTGTGGTTGTAGCCAAAGTTGCTCCTTAACCCTGGTCTTGTTTTCCATGAGTATGATTAAAAAATCAAAATTTGTAAAGCTATATCTCTTCTCAATGTTGAAATATCCTCCAACTTTGACTTGTTTCTTGGGATGGTAATTAATTAGATGCTTAACATATTAACATGGGTGATCTTCTAAGATTAAGAGTTGCCCCAGGTTTTGACAAAATCAAGGAAGCAGTTTGATGAATCTTCATTCTTGGCTTACGCTCCTTAAAAGCTTGAAATGCTCCACCTCAATGGTGGTTTTGATCTTGTTGGAAAACTTGGTCGTCATACAAGATAAAATAATGGGAATCAGTTTCCCACAGACGGTGTCAAACTGTTACGTGCTAGAAAATCAGTTGCGGTAGAGTAAAAGTTTACGCCTTGGCTTTGTTGTGAAATTCAACACACACACAGGTATTTAAAGAGTGAACAAGAAAACTCTAGAATTTTTACGTGAAAAATCTCGAAAAGAGGGAAAAAACCAGGGGGCCTAGTCCAGTAAAAATCTTCCACTATATATTTATTTTGGAGTACAAGTTTTCCTAATACGGGATTACAAAATTATATAGAAGAGCGTGATAGAATCCCAAAATCCAAACGTATAGTCCGCGTTCAGTTGTACGGTTGCTAGTGGTAGCAGATGATGGTGAGCAATGATCAAGATGAAGGTCATCATAATGGTGACTAACGGAGATTGACGACGACAAGGATCGGCGGTGGCCAGCGGCGGTGGTTGACAACCGTCGAGTGGTGGCACGATTGTGCTTGGAGGATTTTCAAGCTTTAGAGCTCTCTCCTTTTCTCTTGACCTCCTCTATGAGGAATGAGGCTATTTATAGATTGGAGGTGGCGTCTGTAAATACATGCAAAATCACCACTCCTCTCCCATCCATGACTCATGATGATTCCTTTGATCATATGATGTATTTTGTGTATTTGAATGCTCAAATGAAGTCGAATTATGAGATATTGGGCTCGTTAGATCGAGACGCCTCGATTTATTATAAACATTTCATGTTTGAGAGTTATTTAGGGATTTAACCGACATCCCAAAGTTTTCGGATATTTTAAGTCTTGATCTATTCAACTTGGATCACTGCTTTTAAGATCAAGATTCGTGCTTCAACTAGTAGTATTTTAAGTGCCATATCATATTAGATAATTTTAGATGCTATATACATAAATATTAACTTTTAACTATTAGATGTGAAAATAAATATATTTTAGATGTTATGGGTGTAAATCATCTTATACATTTAATAAAATTTGATTGGAAGATTTACAAATATATCACATAAGTCTTATGCATTTACATATCTAATACCTAAAGTTAGATATTTACTTATCTAATATTTTATTATGCTTAAAAAGTTGTATAAATGTGAGTGATGATGATATTTTTGTTGTGATGTTAAAGAATGGGGGTGTTACATAGGTAAAAATTAGGTGTTATATATGTAAATATATAAGAATTATGTGATATATATGTAAATCCTCAAAATTGATTTAGTTAAATTTATTCCCATGCAAAGTTATCTCCTCTCTCGAGGGTTAGTCGTTGTCTCCTACGCCCGCCCGCTATCAACTGATATCCATCTCCGGCTATGCCGCTAATGATTAACGGTCCCCGTTAATTGTTCAAATGGCGTTGCCAAGCATTGGAGCCGTCGTTTCCAAGTCCTCTACTCTCCGTCCGCCTCTTTCCTTCTGCCCTCTCCATCGGAGCTCCGTCGCCGCCCATGAGGCTCTAACGAAGCCAGAATTCCTCTCCGGTTATGGTCATCGAGATCAAGTCTTCTCTTCGCCTTCCACCTCTCCTTCTAATGGTCTGTTGCAGCAAATCCTCAGCCTTTCGTTTCTTACGATTCTTTTTCCACGTTTCTCTGAAACTCTTTTATCTGGACTATGAAAGGGGTTGGTGAGCTCAGGAGGTCGCTTTGGAAGAAGATGAGCTCAAATGAGCTTGGAATTAAAAAATCAATGATTTCAAAGCAGACAAGGTCTGTTCTAAGTGAGCTAAGGAGGAGAGGTTGGTGCTAATTTAATCTACAAGCTAGCTTTTTTCCTTTGGATGCGGAATTATTGAATTCATTCTCTATTTCTCTTGCGCTTAAGAGGTACGTTTTAATTCCATTGTGGCATGTATTAGACTAAGTCAGCTTATTTTTAATGTGATTGCAGGGTATGATGTGTACTTGGTCGGAGGTTGTGTTCGGGACCTTATCTTGGGGAGGATTCCTAAAGATTTTGATATTATAACCACTGCCAATCTTTCAGAGGTTCTTGTGTTACTTTTTAATTTTGTACTTGTGGTTGTTTGTTTAATAAGATGCTTCTAAGTTTTATTCCTCCTGCAATGGTTGATAACAGTTTGACATAGTGATTATAGTTGTCATTCTCTTATTGTTAAGTGAAACACTTCAAATCATCTTGATTGTGATTGCTACTAAGTTTCCTTCTCACAAGATTATTCAAGGGACATATTTGATAAAGAATGTTGTATTTTTTGATTTAAAGTTTGATGCAATGTTTATTATGTCCACTTTACTTCTTCTAAGTTCATGATGGTCATTTTACTTAAAATTGCTCATGCTTTCAATATTGAGCTCTTTTATGGTTGGCCTTCATGTAAGCAGTATTGTTTTTGAAAAGTTGAGTATAAAGTTATTGTGGAGAAAATAATTTTTTAAATAGCTACTATGTATGTTACCAATATTTTTCTTTTTGAAAAATTAATTGTTTTAACATTATCAATTTCACGGTTCACCAAAATAACTTTCTTTCACAAAAGTTAATAGTCAACCAGTGGTTGCTTCTCTTACGAAAGTAAAGCAGTTAGAAAGTTGTCCTAAACGCACCCTAAGCATGAAACAACAAATGACCAACAACTTTGGTAAATATATCAATACTTGTTCTTAACTAAAAATATGAGTACAATATTCTTGGAAAGTACAACATCCATACAAAATAACATTCAACTTCAATATGTTTAGTTCATGTGTAGGAAACAAGATTGATAACATTACAGATGACGATATGATTGTCATTATATAGCTTAATATGTTGAATAATGGGAATACTAAACTCTTCTAAAAGTTTTTACCTACATCACTTCATGTACTGAGTATAAATCTATATTTAGCTTCTGTACTAGATTTGGCCATAACAACTTGCTTCTTATTTTTTTCAAAAGACTTGGCTATCCCAAATTTTCTCAGGATGCTTAGGAATGGTTGAGTGCTTGGAAATGGATACCTTGGATTGTGGTGAAGAGGTGGTAAGGAAACATAAGGGTTGAATGTGGTTGGCCTTACATATAGAGGCTTGTATATGGAGGATTTTGGATATATGGTGTGGATTTAAGGGTGAGGATGTGAATTTCCAAGGGATGATTTGAAGACTTGTGAGGGCTAGGGGATGGTGTGGGCTTGATAATGGGTAGTCTAAAGTGTAGTGCATAGGATCTGGACGTTAGTGGTGGAAGATATTATTGCTTGTCAAGATGGTTGGTGTGACTTAAGGTATTGAAAAGGGAGGTGTGAAGGTTTGATTGGATGTCGAGGGAAGGTATAAGAGGTGCTTGAGAGGCAAAGACTAGAAGCTTACTGTCTTTGGATTGAAGAAATCACACCCAAATTAAAACTCTTACCAAAGAGAAGTAGGGGTTCAACCACCAAGCTAAACCAAAGAAGAATTTTTTTTTCTCTTTTTTAATTAAGCAATTCCTTCTTACAATCAAAACTTTCTTCTCTTATTTTAAATTCAATGAAATTTCTTATTTGATGTGGATTGTGATTTCTTGAATGAATGAGGTGGTTGGTGGGCATATGGAGGTATTTGGCCAATTGCTTCCTTCACGAAATCACTAGATCATGGCTCTTTGATTGGCCAAACATTGCCCTTAACTCCTTTGATGCTCCTTTAAATGGGGAGGTGGTAGCTTAATTTTTAAGTGATTTCAAAGATATTTAGTGAATTTAAAATTTAGATTATTTTTAATTAGATCTAATCAAATGATATAATCTTGTAAACTAATTTTTTTAAAAAAAATTTTTTTCTGACTTCAATAAACCAAATAAGCCCTTATTAATGAGCTCTAGCTCAGGCAATTGCTACTTTATTCCTAAGGTAGATATTACAAGTTCAAATCTGGCTTGTAGCTTGCTTTATGCTGAATAATTCCTAGATCTTTATGTAGAATTTAGTATATATCTACTTTTGTGCTCTCTTTATTTTTTTACTTCACAATATTTTATATATTTTATAAGCTATTGTTGGCTATAAATAGAATAGGTACTGTACAAATAAAGTATTTCTTTGCATTTCCCCACTCAAAACTTCTATGTTTCATTGTTGTCACCTTTAACCATTGGCTAAAAAATGCATCTCAATATGTAGATGAGAAGGCTAGCTATCCAATCATAAAAGGAAAAAAAAAACCTTTTTTAGTTGATTGAGTCCTTGCTAAACAATTATTTCTTTATTTTCTATTATTACAGGTTAGGACCTATTAAAAAATGCCTAATTATATCATAGCTCCTAGTTGTTATTGCAAATTTATAAAAATATTTTGATCGGGAAAAACATATCTAACTTCTATCTAATTTTAGCTTGGCTCTTGCATGTTGCTTTTGTTTTGATAAATGACTTTTTCTTCCAAACTTAACAAAGGAATTGAAAAAAAGTTGATAAGCAAAGAACTTCTTAAAGTTATTTCATATTAATGCCTCCAAATATATGAAATAATAATATGCAAAAGAATATGAGATAAAACAACCTTGATGCTTGATTATTAGAAATTGTGTTATTAATCCAAACAATTCGAAAAATGCTAAAAGATCATCAGCATGTCTATGTGGGATCCGAAAATTCGCCACCAACCTCTTTTGGAAAAGAAAAGAGTTGTTTAAGTGTCGGTGATAATTTCAGAAGACAGATGAATAGTAGATAAGACACTACCCAGAGATTTCGTTCTCATTTGGTGAGAACTTTTATATCAGTTTGGGTTTCCTATAAGCTATAGTTAATTATCTATCGAGAAGCTGCTTTGATTAAAATTAATCGTTAAAGAACGAGTATATAATTGCAGTGAGTGGAGTTTAGAATTTATAAAACTGATTATTTTAATTTAAAACTTTTTATATCTAATTTTGGAATGAATTAGAGGGATTAATACAAAAGATACCTCTTGAAGAAAAAATATTTATTGGGGGATTTAAATGGGCGTGTTGGTAGAGTGGTAGAAGATTTTAAAAGTATGGTGGTTATGGATTTGGGTATTTGAAGAAGGTAGGTATATTAGATTTTGTCTTTTTACTTTATTTAAGAAAATGGATATTAAACACAATGGATTTATTTTAGATCAGAAAAAATATTAAATTCATTAAAATTTTAAGATTTTAAGATGAATGGGAGACGGAAGAAAATAAATAAAATTTTTTTAAGAAGCTACAAGAAATTAGAATTTGGGATGTTTACGAAAACGTTATGTGAGAAAAATATCAAGTGAAATTAAGATTTAAAGATGTGCTTGGAGAATCAAAAGGAAAAACTTATTTTAAGAAGAATAGTTGGTGGTGGTGGAGTTAGAGTGTGCAAGAAAAGATAAGAAATAAGAAGCATTACTAGTGATTTATACAATATATTAGATACCAAAGAAGGTGAAAGATGTATGTATAAGTTAGCCAAGCAAAGAGATAGGAGAAAAAGACATGGTTAGTGAGGTATTAAGGATGAAAATAATAAAGTCTTTTCTTAGAAAAGATATTGAAAATAGGTGGATGAGGTATTTTGATAAACTTTTGATGAAGGATTTGAAGAAACGATTGATTTTAAACCTTAAAACCATAAACAAAATAGAATTTCATTTATCGTCAGATTAGTAAATCGAAGTTAGTGAAGCTTTAAAGAAAATGAAATGTGGAAAAAAGGTACCGGATAATATTCCAATAGATGTGTGGAAATGTTTAGGAGATCAATTTCTTAGCTTACAAATCTTTTAATGTTATTTTAAAGACTAAAAGATGCTGAGTGGAGAAAGAGTTTGTTGGTTCTATATTTAAGAATAAAGGTGATGCAAGAGTGCAAATTATAGAAATTAAGTTAATGTGCCATACATTAAAATTATGGGAGAGAGTAATAGTGAGCATAGGTTACGATGTGATACAAAAGTTTCTCACTGTCGGTTTGGTTTCATGCAGATCTACTTATGGATGCTATACATTTGTTAAGAGGTTTGATGGAGAAGCATAGAGAAAGTAAGAAGGATATATATATGATATTTATTGATTTAGAAAACATGATAAAGTCTCAAGAGATGTTCTTTGGAGAGTTAGAACGCAATGAGTTAATATTGATTATATTGTCATTAAGGATATGCATACTAGGCTACTTGTGTCCAAACACAGGAGGATTGACAAAATATTTTCCTATTTCGGTTGGATTACATCAAGGATCAACATTAAGCCCTTATCTTTTACTTTAGTTATGGATGTTCTTACGAGGCATTTACAAGAAAATGTACCTTGGTGTATGCTTTTTTTGACATTCTTTCTTGTTGATAAGACTGAGAGTCCAACGAACTTGAATTATGAAGGTCAACTTTAGAGTCTAAAGGTTTTCGTTTAAGTAGATCTAAAGCGAATATATGGGTGTAATTTTAGTTGTAGAAGTTTTAGTGATAGTGTTGTGACTTTAGGTGATCAAGTCATTAATAAGAGTGGCGATTGAGATATTTAGGCTATTGTTCAAAATGATGGTGAAATAGATGAAGATGTTATAGTAAATTCAAGTTGGATGGTTGAAGTGGAGGAATGCATCGGCTTTATTATGTGATAGAAAAGTTAAACTTAAGGAAAATTTTGTAAGATAGTGGTAAGATCTGCTGACTTATATGCGAATGTTGGCCAATAAAAGCATAAAGGCCCAAGTTAAGTGTTACGAGATGAGGATGCTGGTGGATGAGAGGCTTTACTCTTAGAGATAGAATGCAAAATGAGTATGTTGGAAAAAGTTGGAGTATCAGGTAGAAGATTAGGGAGAGTCGCCTTAGATGGTTTGGCCACATAAAGCGTCTAGTCGATGACTCGATTAGGAGAGTAGATCATTAGCTTTATGTTAAGAAAGGTAGAGGTAGACCTAAAAGACTTGGTTAAGATGTATAAAAAATGATCTTAGTATCTTGAATTAAATGAGAATTTGACACATAATAGGACTGATGGACGAAGGATTCATGTGTGACCTAGTGGTATTAAGGCTTATTGTTGTTGTTGGCTGGGGAACGATTACCTGCGTCCCAGATCATGATTCCGTCGTCAGCTGGTCGCTTGTTCGCTTAGTCGAGGAGGTGGTCTGACAGAAGAATCCTTTAGCACATGGGTTACGTTGTCAGTGTCTTTGTAGACTGGGGTGAAACTAAACATATAAATTCGTTAAATAACATGGGGTTTTGCCCAACCATCTTCTTCACACCAAAGAGCGTTGAACATAAGGCTGCGGTAGTGGCCAGTAATTTAGTGTGTATATGCGATACGAAGGGCAGTAAATCACATTTATGTGTGTATTTCACGGCAAAATCATGCGAGGACGGAAGCCACGTCGCTACGAGCTTTTAGAAATATTTGAGTGTGAAGTTAGTTATGATTTGATTTGGCATTCTTTCTTGTGGCAAAATTTTCTTAATTTATCACCCAAAACAAATTAGAGAGGTGGATTGATTTTTTTTAGTTTTAATTTAAATAATTCATTTCATTTTTATTTATATTTTTGATATTTTATTTGAATCTTTGATCATTCTATGATTGATTTAGATTTGAATATAATGATTATTTATCATTGAAATTTTTAATAATAATTTTCCTTCGATCATGGGACTATGTCAATTGATAGGCTACTCTACTGCAGTTTCTATGATGGTCTTTCTTTTTGTCTTATGAAGTATAATCCTTCAAACCTGTCTCTAGTTTGAGCATGGGGTCGGGTTTGAGACTTTTCTTCGAGTTTGAATTTTAGAAATATGTCGGTTGATTCATATCTTTGTATTATATGTAATTAACTTCTCGATGTTATTAATTTGAAATTCTTATAATATAAAATTTTTAGGTTTTGTTAACTTGTCAAGATCAAACCAAATGTGTAACATCGTCTTTGTTCCATATCTAACTTGCATGTATTCCCAATGTTTGAACATTTCAACACACATACGAGTATCCGTTCTTTTAAAAAATTTATATGGACATGTAAATGTCAAGTTGAAATGTAGGTATCAATTTGCAAGTTTAAGTTTTGATGTGATATTTTTAGGTTTTATTAACCCGGACCCGGTCCGAAGACAAAAACCGGGGAATGTAGTATCTGTTCTTGTATATTTGTCTTGCATTTGGATTACATGTCTTTCTAGATATTTGATCTATTGGATACTTCAACATACATACAAATATCTGTTCTTCTAAAATTGTATGAACATATGGATATCAAGGTTGAAGTAATTTGACATGATGTAATGCAAGCATGAGTTTTGATATATGATATTTTTAGGTTTTGTTAACCTGTCTAAGACTAACCGGATGTGTATAGATCTTTCTTTAAAGTATTGCATGGACATATGAATGTCAAGTTGAAGTTACATGTCAATTTTGATATTTTAGGTTTTGTTAGCCCCGGTCAGAAAAACCGAAGATATATACTTTTCCTTTAGTAATTAATCAACGATATCATAATCTTTTAAGTAAGAGCTGAAGTTTAACATTTTGGGATCAATTTGATCAAGTATAATGTCATTGATCAAGATAGGGATTGATATTCATCTAGGTATGACATGAACATTATTTACACCTTATGTGACAAATCTAAGTAATAGGATTAAGCGAATACTTTGACTTTTGATCAAGTAAAATGTTGTTGGCGTAAGATAAAGACGTCATTTATCTAAGAAATGTTATGAATCCATTATAGGCCAAATACCCTTTTTTATATGCCCAAATGATAATAAATGAGTAGTTTAAAAGCTTTTGTTGTTAATGAGGTAATACCAAATAAAACTTAGACATTTAATTGGGAATATGATAAGCGTATTGTTTGGTAAATCCCTTTTTTGTCGCAATCGAGGATATGAAATAAATAAATCATTTGGAAGCGTTTAATCAATTATAAAGTAATGGATCGAAAATAGATATAGACATTTAATTGAAAATATGATAAGCGTTGTTTGCCAAAATTCCTTTTTTCAAATCAATGAGGATATGGTGAAATAAATCATTTTGGAGGGTCCATTTAATCAAGTGTAATGTAAGGATCTAGCGTAAAGCATTTAATTTGAGCTAGAAATCCTCCTTATGTAATAAATCATAAGAAGAGAGAAATAAATTATTTTAGAACATGTAATCAACTGATGTAATGATTAAGATAGATTTAGGCATTTGTTTTAGGTTAGAAACCCTCTCCTTATGTAACAAATTAGCAAAGGAAAGAGACTGAAATAAATTATTTTAGAGGCCCATGTAATCAACTACAATGTAATGGGTCCAAGATAGATTTAGGCATTTGTTTTAAATTTGAAATCTCTCGTTATGTAACAAATCATGAGGAAAGATAAATTATTTTGAGATTATACTATGATCCATCGTGTCTCTCTTAATAATGGGGGAGACACGTGAGTAAATATCATATGTCATTAAAGACAAGTGGATTAATTAAAATCCACCTCCTTCATAGCTCATGACAAAAAGTCGCATCAAATTTCATTAAGAAGATATGACAAAAGAGAGTTTATTTTCCTCTCAAATCCATATATATTTTTTGTCATATGGATTAAAGGAAATAATAAAGATGTATAAGCGTCACATGTCCCAAAGATAAATGACAAAAGATAGAAATCATGTAGTATATTTTGAAAGAAAGTGATAAAAGAGAGTTAATCTTTCCTTAAACTCATATTTTGTCATATAATCATTAAAAGTAAATGACAAAGGAGAATTCAAAATTTTCTCACATGCATGTGCATGTGATATGTGATATGTGGCATGAAATTGGGTTCATCTCTTTGTATGCAACTTATGAGAAGCTTAAACATGTATGACTGGCATAATAATAAGTGATAAGAGGAGAAGGCTAAGGAAGCATATAAATAAGAAGGGATTCACCTCCCATGAAACCTTAGTTTCCTACTTTCCTCTTCTCCCTTATACTACAAGTTTAAGTTCTTTCAATCTTATAAAAAAAGTCAATTTGTATCACATAAACTTGTAAGTTTCTTTTCTAACTTGCCATTTTCTATTTTGATATTTACATAATAGATGTCATATTTGCCATAAAATAGGATAACTTGCGTGATATAGAAAATTAAGCGTAAAGCGTTACTCTGTTATATTTATAAAATGGGATAAACGTATGATGTAGAAAATCAATACATAAGCGTTCATATTTGACATAACGAAGCGTTGATCAATTCATCATATTTGTCAAAATATGATGGTTTTGCGTGATATAGAGATTAAAGCGTAAGCGTTTGTATATGACATATTTCATCCCTTCTTTTCTCCTTTTTTTTTTGAAAATTTGGCCTATGCGTCATCCGCATAAATTCTTGAGGGTGGCTTCCCAAAGAAAGGCGTGTATGGTAGGTGTCAGACACCATTTATTTTATGCGAGAAAGGTGTGTATGGGTTAGCATCATAAGATTTCCTCATGTTGGAGAAACATGAGTAGACTTATAGTAATAGATTTAAAGCTTCGTTGCATATACGTGTTTAAACATTGCAAGAAAAAAATCGAAAACAAACTTGGCTTGAATCCATCTTCATATTAACAATAATATGTAATAGAATGAGCTCTCCAACAAATAATTTCCTTACCTTTCTTTCTTTTTTTATCAAAATTTGCAGCTCCTCGCCCGCTGGGGTTCATGAGAGGCTCCCACCACGCCGAGAAAGACGTGTATGGGTGGATGTCGTGAGACACCACGGCCGAAATTTTGTTTGCCTACCACGCCAAGAAAGACATGTATGGGTTAACACATCATAATATTTTCCTATCATGTTGGAGAAACATGAGTAGATAATGTAATAGGTTTTGGTTCAGTTGTATATAAACATGCTTCCATATATATTAACAAAGACATAATATCTATTAAACATTGCAAGAAAAAAAATCTTTCCTCCTTCTTTCTTTTATCAAAGTTACCATATGGCTTCACCATATATGGGGTTCTTATGGAGGCTCACAACGCCAAGAAAGGCGTGTATGGGTGGATGTCGTGGGACACCCGGCCGAAATTTTGTTTGCCCATCACGCCAAGAAAGACATGTATGGGTTACCATAGCATAATGAATTTTCCTGTTAATAAGATATAGTAAATAAGAGTATGCAAGTAAGGATTAAACTCAAAAGCCAATCATTCCTTTCTTCCTTTCACAAGATTTTGCATAATGTATCATTAAGAGTTGATTTAAGCAAGGTAACTAGAATGAAACCCATAAAGAAAATAGCAAGTAGCATGACAAAACCACCTCTTTTTTATTTCAGATTCTATTTTCAGATTTCATTCTATTCATGTGCAAGAGACAAAATAAATGAAACCCATAGGAAATACCAAGTAGCATGACAAAATCCCCTCTTTTTAATTTCAGATTTCATTTTGATGATGAAGGAGACATGATATATATAATTCCCTTCATAGGAAATCAATTGAAACAAGGTAGAAGCATGAAATTCATAGGAGAACAGCATCATATCTATTAAACAACAAACTGATTGATTTCCCCTTAGATAAAAAAATATATTTCAGCAAGTCTCATACCCATCAAATAGCAAAATGATTCAACTTCCATTAGATAAAAGAAATTTCAGCAAGCTAAGCCTTTAGGAATAAGAAATATTTGCATAAATTTCATTTTTATCATATCCAGAAATTTTTCAGCAAAGGAAATACATAGGTGTCCATGAAAAACAGAAAACAACACAATATTTGGGCCATACATCATCCCAAATTATTTTCAGCAAGCTAAGCATCACAAAATCCGTTAATAAAATGAGATTTAATACATCATCCCAAATCCCTAAACTCTTAAGATAATCCCAAGTATAAGATATAAGATATTTAGCAAAACCCTAACTTCCAAAGAAACTCAAATGCATAAGAATAAGCAGGTCGAGAGAAACACTGAGGTTTCAATGCTAAGAGGAAAGGAGGAAAGGGGTTTTGCTAGCTTAAGAAGAGCTGCCGCTGGTTTCACGATCCCGCTCGACTTCCACTGCTCGACTGACTGAAGAGAGAAAGGTAAACCGCTCAAGAAGTCTTCGGCTGGGAGCAGGAAACGGAAGGGAGAAATGCCGAGAGTAAGAGGAATCGCATGAGAGGAAATGCCGTGAGGGTCGAATGCCGTGAGAGGGACCGAGAGCCTTTCCTTTCTACTTTAGGCCAACCTCATTTTGATTGATCCGTTTCTACAATAAGGATTAGGCAGTCATTTTCATTGGTCGAGTGGCGTGGGTTAGGTAAGGATTACTTAAGAGATTAAAAAGTTAATTATTTTAGTTACTCACTAATATCGTTTCACATTGATTTTGAGGAATTTATTTTATGCAATAAAACCCTAGCAATATGGGTATTGATTTTAGCTGTTTCTGTTGTGCCAAACGCAACGACGCGATCAATTTTGCGATCGGAGGTCGTTTAAGCAATGTGGACGACGGTTGAAGTGAAATTAGGTTTAAATCGTGCAACGTCGCGCTCAAATTGATCGATGTTCGCGCATACTTTGCCGAATCGATCGTGAAAGGCGTCGTTTGAGAGAATTCGACGTTTCGGCGACGACGACGCGATCAATTTCGAACGAGGTCGCTCGGACGCGTTTCGCTTTCTTGACTCGCGTAATTTCATTGATATTTTTGATTGGTATTTTGAATAATTAATTAATATTTTCATTTAATTAATTAGAAGAAAGTTATATAGTTGTAGGTCAACAGTCTATTGTCTATAAATGGCGCACAAACATCTTTGATAATGTTAATAAATTGACGAGTCTGTTGGTACATTAAAATGTGTACACAAATACAGTATCAAAATTTAAATGATTTTAACTTAGCCTGATTATTATAGTAAATCATTGGGGTGACCCAAGTTATACTATAGTGTCTTTCTGAAGATAATAAATTATTAAACTATCATCTCAAGAACCAAATTATCATAATGTCCATTAAAGTCCAAACTCAAGCAGATGCAATGTCGACTCAGTTGATGAGGTTGGTAGACCAAGGACAAAACTTTAATTTTATTATGTCCCAATTAATCTAAAGCTCCGGTGAGTCATCACCTCAATATGTACATTAAAATATGTGTTATATTAAGATTGAATTCAACATTAATTGATGGGGCCTCATTGTTTATACGGTAATGTTGTGATTTTCACTATTAAGATTGATTTCAATATTTGAGTTGTAAGCTCCATCCTTCTAGGCAACTTGTAAATAAAGCAATAATTCCTAAATTGTAAATAAAAAAATCTAGTTTTCTGATGAATGCAAGCCCCAACATAACTAATTTAGATCAGTATAAAACCAATAAACCTATAAATTAAAAGTCAAGTCATCCAATGATGTAGGCCCATCGTAATTAAATTAAGACCTTCCATTGAATGCAAGTCCTAACCTATACTTGAAAAAGTTTTTTACTAATAAATCAACTAATTAAAACTAAATATACCAATCAAAAGGCCACATGCAAGCACTTCGATTTGCTCGGGATACCTAAAAGTTGTAATTCATGTTTGCTAATCAAATTGCATGGATGTTATGGCTAGACACTCTAATGTTGGTAGACTATGTTTGTTGGTATGCCTAGGATGGAAAAATTATGAGTTTTTAATTGTTTCTACCTCTATTTCCATTCTCCTGATCACTTTCATCAATTCATTTGAAATCTAAATGTTAATCTTGAGCCTACATCGAGCCTAGGCAACTATTTTTAATCGAAAGTGATTTCCTGCAAGTGGTAGGAATAATTAACAATAAAAATGTTGATTCTTCCTTAGATATAAATAAACATTTTTGTGAATAATATTGAAAATCTGATTAAATTAAAATTAATCTACCTCATGGAAAAATAAACTCTCTAGTTAAAAGAGGGTTTGATGTTCTACTGAGAGATCATACCCTTTTACACTCTTTTTTATACTTTGAGCACCTATCCTTTTTTTATTGGTTTTCCTTATCTTTAATTATTGTTTCTATTTTGGTGCCATATCAAGAGACTCCACATTAAAATTGGCGCTCTTATGATTGACATTCATTCTTGTCATTTGGTTACACTGTCTCTTTGGGCTTGGATTTTCATTGTTAAGGCCCATCTTGATGGATCTATTAAATGGTACAAGGCATGATTGGTGGTGAAAAGATAAATAGAAGATTGTGCCAAAATGTTACTTTTGAGACTTTCTCCCCTATAGCCTAGATTAATTATATCAATTTTTGTTATCTCTATTGTCATTATTCAAGGGCGGTCTATGCTACAAATCAATAATGCTTTTCTTTGTAGGGATCTCTTTGAATTGTTTATATATAGCAACCTCTTAGGTACGTTGCTCAGGGAGATGGCAAAATATGCAAGCTTCAAAAAACTGTGTTTGGACAAAGTTCTCATTATATTGTTTTGCAAGCTCTACAATCTCCAGTTTACATTTGATTAATAAATGGTATTGTCAGTCATTCTATCTTTATTCAACACTTTTTATCAAGCATGTTGATTTTTGATGTGTATGTCGAGGACATTCTTATCAAAAGTGATATTTTTGGTATTATAAAGTATTATTTTCAAAAAATATTTGTGACCAAAGATCTAGTTCACCTAAAATACTTTCCTGGCTTTAAGTTTACATATAATAAGGAAGATGATTCTCTTTCTCAAAGAAAATGTGTTGCAAAGCTTCTTTAAGAATTAGATCTTCCGGTCTGCAAGACTGTTGACTCTCTTATGGATACTCTACAAATATTTTAGAATGAGAAAATCTTTGAGGATGCTCCTTGTTATCAATGTTTGGTTTGTATGCTTATTTATGCATGTCACTAGATCGGATGTATCATTTAATGATGGTGTGGTTTCTCAACACATGCAAAGTCTGAAAAAGTATTTGGAGATTGTCAAAGAAATAATCATTTAAGGGGTTTAATCTTTTACAGATATTGATTATGTTTGGTCTATTGAGGATTGGAAGCCAACTTATGGATACTATTTCTTTGATGGCAAACATCTTGTGACCTAGAGGAGTAAGAGATATATTATTATGGTCAAGTATAGCGCTGAAGTAAAATACATGGTCGTAATTCACTCTGCCTGTTTTTCTGTTAGGATCTCTTTATTTTTTAAACCTATATAACAAGTTGTATATAGTTATACATACATACATACATACATATATATATATATATACATACATATATATATATATATATATATATATATATATATATATATATATATATATGTGTGTGTGTGTGTGTGTGTGTGTATAGATAGATAGATAGATAGTTTGAGGGAGCTTAGCATAGGTAATTGAAAGTTCTCTATATTAGTGAGTGATATATATTTATTTCGTTGTAATTTTGAACATCATACGTATTTCTCTACTAAGTTAAGTGTTACAGAGATGAGGATGCTCAGGTGGATGAGTGGCTTTACTCTTAGAGATAAAATGCGAAATGAGTATATTCGGGAAAAAGTTGGAGTATCTCCAGTGGCAGATAAGATTAGAGAGAGTTGCCTTAGATTGTTTGGCCACATAAAGCGTCGGCCATCCGATGACCCGGTTAGGAGAGTAGATGCATTAGATTTGTCTTATGTTAAGAAAGGTAGAGGTAGACCTAAAAAGACTTGGTTAAGATGTATAAAAAATGACCTTAGTATACTTGAATTAAATGAGAATTTGACACATAATAGGACACAATGGAGACGAATGATTCATATAACCGACTTCACTTAGTGGGATAAAGGCTTGTTGTTTTTGTTGTTGTATACGTATTTCTATACTATAAATAGATGGTCCTTCTAGTGAATAACGAACAATAAGAAATAGCTTTTTCCCTCTATAAAAAAATTAAGGCCGTATTTTGACCTCAATTGATGTAAAGTCATTCAGTAAAAACACAAGTATGGTTTTAATAGACCTTGAAAAGGCAGTTTCACGGGTTTTTAATATCATGGATTGAGCAAAGACAATATACACAAAGTTAGCTTCTATCTTGATTATTTAGTGAAATCAATAATCTTTTTCATTTTTGTGTCATATTTATGTAGCAGTATATTGTTGATTGGGTGCAGGTTAAGAAAGCATTTTCAAGATGTGACATCGTAGGAAAGAGGTTTCCCATTTGTCATGTTCATATCAATGATCATATTGTTGAGGTTTGTACTCGATGCTTTTCAAGCCAAGCATTATCAATGATCTGGTTAAGAACGGTGAAGTTTTCAGTAATCGATTGAAAAAATTGAAGAGATTTTTTTTCTAGGGAGATCTCAATTATATAAGCTATACTTGAATCTTTTTCCTTTCTCATAAAATTTTCATATGCAAGCATCTTTCGTGATGCAGGTTTCAAGTTTTAGCACCTCAGGAAAAAAGTCAAGCAATTATGTTAGATATATTTCCCGAAGACCTCCTGATTGTGATGAGCTTGACTGTGTGCGCTGGAGAAATTGCCTTGGACGTGATTTTACAATTAATGGGTTACTATTTCATGACATATTTTAGCTATTTGAATTCTCAACTTGTTGGTTTAGCAATCTTACCCTTTATATTTCCATAAAAACTTCTGGCATCTTTTGATTGGCTATTTCACCATATTAGTTTGAATGGCTCAACCTTTGTGCCTTCTCTAGCTAGACTAATCGAATTGTTACTATGTTTCTTACATTGGTATAATTTATTGGTATTATGGCTCAGGTTGATGTTTAATCCATATTCACGCTTAGTTTATGACTACTTGGGAGGCATGGAAGACATTAAAAAGGCTAAAGTGTGCATGTATTTTTTTTTAGACTGCATTATTAACTTGCTGCTGTCCTGTTGTTGTTATTTACTGACTAGCTTTCTTTTCCTTTTCCTTTTCCTTTTCTTTTCCTAAGGTTCGAACTGTAATTCCTGCTCAGACATCTTTCCAGGAGGACTGTGGTAAATGGACAGTCTAAATTACTTCATATGAGATCATTATTATATAATGATAATTGTAAAGAAATTTTTATTTAAATCTATTTTCTTATGAATGTTATTCACAGCTCGAATTCTACGGGCGATCAGAATTGCTGCTCGTCTAGGTTTTCACTTTAACAAAGAAACGGCTCTGTATATAAAAGATCTTGCCAAATCAGTATTAAGACTCGACAAGGTGTGTTGTAATGGTTTAAATTATTTCTATCATATTGTTTCATAGTTTCATGGTATCCAGCTTTGATAACTTGTTCTCTTATGAGCTAGTACTGCAGGGAAGGATCCTAATGGAAATGAATTATATGCTTGCATATGGTTCTGCTGAGCCCTCTATGAGGTTGCTTTGGAAATTTGGATTACTGGAGCTTCTCTTACCCATCCAGGTCTTTGTTTACATTCCGATATTGATATTAGTGCTAATATCAGGCATATAAATGTTTGTATTACTTACTATGATATGACTTTCTTATATGCTATGGCATTTCTGCATCACTCAGGCTGCATATCTTGTATCACAAGGGTTTCGGAGGCGTGATAGGGGAACTAATATGCTCCTGGTAAATTAAAGTTTTGAGCTTCTACACCATTTAAACATTTCCTATCACATTGTCGAACCCTTAGTTTGTGTTGCATTGTTTTGGTCATTAGTTATTTTCTCGCTGCCTTTGAATGCTGTCACAGCCCTTTTGTGTTCTTCAGAATCGTGTTTTTCTCTCAAACTTCAATAGACAAATTTATAATAGAAATCTCCTAACTTGGATTTGTCAACCACAACTTGTCAAGTCTCCAATCAGCACCTATTTCTCATAAATATAAAGTTTCTGACAATTATTTGAAGTCATTAGGTCTGATAAATTAGAGACTAACAGTCATGTTTATTTTTGATTCTTGGACGTTAAATTGTTCATGTTTGACGAGTATTTTTTAGGCATCCTACATTACAAATCCACTGGCATCAATGTTTCTATGAGATTACAAGGATCTGGAGGAGAGAGTATGGGAGGGATTCTGTTCTTATGATTTCAAGGATCCTACGAAGTTGATGTTCACCATTATTATACATGTAGGGATGCATGGAGGAAGGATTGCCATTTTTAATGTGTCACAAGTTAATCCCGGGCGTTAGTTTATTAAATTTTACAAAATGGAACAAAAAAAAAATTGTTTCTATTACTCCTACCACCATAATGAACAGACATCAAGTTGTTTCTCTCAATTAATATAAGCACTGGCCCCAATGTTTCTAATCGAAAAGAACAAAATTGAAATAAAGATGCGGAGCAGGGAGAGAGGGTAGATAGGCTTTTGTTTCTCAGATCCCAAGATCCCTTTGAAGCTGATATCCACCATTAGTAGGCATGGAGGGAGGGAGGACCTTAATGGAATAATAAAAAAGCTCTCTTTCTTCTTGTATTGTTATGCTTACCATCATCTTTCTTGTATTGTTATGCTTACCACCAAGATGACTTAAAAGGCATTAAGATGTTTCTTTCAAGCACTGCCATTCCATCTTTTCAAAGCCTTCCATTGAAGAACTATTGAAGCGATAAACCTTAGAGGGAGGGGGTGTGAGCTCCGAAAATTTGCCACCGACTTCTCAATTAAGAGACTATGATTTATGTCAGTCCAATTTTCAGAAGATAGATGGAATAGTAGATAAGACACTACCCAGAGATTTCGCCCTCATTTTGCGAGAACTTTAGATCTGGTTTCAGGTTTCCTATAGGTGCAAACACCTATAGTTAATTACCCCTCTCAATGTTGAGAGAGAACTTTCGATTAAGGCTAATCGTTAGATTGTTGAACGCATAGCATATAGTAGCAGTATATAGAGTTTTTGAATTTAGATTTATGAAATTCATCATTCTTTACTTGAAGCAGATGGTTGAGAGAATGATGACGTGCCCGATCAAGACCACATGGTTCCGTCATCCCAGGTTGTCGTGATCCCTAGTTTACTTAGTCAGAGGAGATAGTCGACCCAACCTGATCAAAAGATCCTTGTCAGTAGCCACGTGTTGCGTCGTCCAAGAAAACCTTGTAGACTTGGGGTGGTGTTTGTTTAAGGAGACAAGTTGAAGTCCACCTTAATATAGGGCTTTTTTCTATCAGCACATAGTTCACATCTCAAAGGAGAGATTCGGGAACATACGACCTATATACTGTAATATAATGCCATTTGACAAGAAACCACCCTGCCGAGTCTTCTTATAATCGATCATACGCGAGCCTCTGGTTAAATCAGAGGACACGGGTTATATCCTTATTAATATGAGATTGATTGAGAGTGAATATAGTTGTGACTCACTGTATATCAATTCTGGCTGGAATTTTCTTAATTACCCACAAACAGCATGTATGAATGAAGTGCTTTTAAGTATTTTAAAGATTGAATTTCATTTAAGCATTTAACTAAGTGATTTATCCGATTTTATATTTATATTGATAATTAATTTAGATTAACTGAAGCCGAGCTTACAAGCATATTTTGATAGTATATCCTCCCTGAAATTTTCATTCAACCGCTATCATGGGTGTTTTTGTTGATCATTTAGTTTATTTTTTCAGATCTTGTCAACTCTGTTAATTTAATAATAGAGGATCAGATCTACTGTCATATGACATAATTAACTTCTCAGATGTTTTACTAAGTTGAAATTCTTATAATATTATTATTGAATTTTTAGGTTTTGTTAACCCGTACCCGGTCCTGAGAGTCAACTGGGAATCAACCTACGCAACATCCTCAGACGCTAAATTAATATGTCTAACATAGTGTTGGGGCCCATGCGGTGTATAATTGATTTTTTTGAATTATTAAACATATTTGTTTATCCATTTCATGGAGCACTTATATGTATTTCAAGATATTTGAAATCAAGTTTAAGAAACTCCTTAACAATGTATGTGGACTTCTCATTCTAAAACATCAAATCTAGAGGTGATGTTGCCTCATGATGAATATAACATTCCTTCACTCAAATATTTTACATACATTGCAATGCTATAAGATTGCATAAGAAGTCATTACGTGATGTGTATTTAAGTTCGATTCATTTGTTTGAAAGCTCTCATGAACTTCGAAGCACTTGAATGTAATATAGGCATGCTTCTAGGTTTGTATGATGAGTTCACATTCATCGACATATATCTCTGAACATTTGAATTGGGTCGATTGCTCCAACACATATACTCTCATATATTTTTTTATATCTCATGTGAATCTTAAAATATATGAATTGAAGCAAGGACATATGCCTCAGAATACGTGCTGAACTACATACTTTAGGTCTTTCATACATGTGTTTATGCAATGAGATTGGATGTGAATTTATCTCATAGTGTAGGAATATATCGTATTACTGCATGTTTGCAAGCTTGCATAAGTTGAAACACTTGAATACTATATAAAATTGCTCTAAATTGTATGCAGTGAATATACCCACATGCGTTTCAAAGTTATAGATTCATATGTAGAAATGACTTATGGTATGCATAAATATTTGAGTTCCTTAAATAATCCATATAAATTAAAAATATACTCAAATTAGGAGGGACATTATTCTATAGAATATGCATAGCATTTATCATATTTGAATATTTGCATACTTATTGAAAGTATTTAAACTACATGAGAGATGTGTAGTGAGACATGCAATATTCAAATAGATTTCTCCTCCTTTTTTAAGGTTCTTCACTCAGTGAATTTCTAACTTTCATGACTCATTAATTGATAAGGCTTTCCACCCTCATGTCTTATCGTTTAATGAGTTCACACATTTCATGAAATATTATTGAATATTTCAAGTTTCTAAATAATAGATCAATTTCTGCCATGAATGGAGGTACATACCCTCTTTTGGATTTTTTTTTTAGAATTCCTTCATGCGAGTGTTCATTTTAATTAGACATTATTAACATATCTTAAATTATTTGAATTAAAGTTGGATCTTATGTTATGATGAGCGTAAGAAGCTTACTCAAAGTCTCCCATATTGATTATCGTTCTAATGAATTTCATGGTTTTTTACAACCCATAATTGATGGGCTGCTCTATTTTTAAAATTCATCACTTCATCAAATAATACATTTAAGTTATCATTAATTACAATGGGACCCGTATAAAGGTTGGTTCACGTCTATAAATAGAAGAGATTTCCTTCTAAATTCATTGTTTTCATTTGCTTTAGCCTTCTCGTGGAGGTTCTGCAAGCTTGAGCTCAAGCTTTTGAAGTGTATCTTATTTACATTTCAGGTAGGATTTAATATTTTCATTTCTCATTTATAAGTCAATTTTCCTTTGAATTTTAATTCAAGCTTGTTTATATAAGTTATAATGGTTTAAATGATTTCATTTAGTCCTCAATTAGGTCCCCTGTAAGTGTGCAATTCAAAAAAAAAAAAAAAAATCAGCAAAGTTTTGACAGTATCTCGGCATCGTCTCCATATAGGAGGCTACTTGAGGCCCACCGCCAAGAAAAGACACGTGATAAATCATCGTCTGAACTGCCTTCCACCGAGCCAAGAAAGCGCCAGAGAGTCTTCACCTACACAAAAAGAGTTACAAGTTTTCTCGTCACACCAAGAAAGACGCGTACCAGTACTTATCTTTTACACATTTTTTTTGTAATTCAAAATATAAAATAAGTCAATACAAATTTACACTAAGTTTGATAATAGGGGGTTGAATAAGGTTTGGGATGGACTTAGATTCTAGAAAATAATAGATTGTTAGAACACTATGAAATTTCAGATCTTATCAATCATTTATTTTGCTAAAGAAGGTCATTAATCTAGTAACATAATTGGAGTTGAATTCAAGTTAGATCTTACGAAGCAGTAAAAGTTTCAATAATATATCTTAATTCTGATAAGAAATGACTGTTTAGAGGAGGCACTAATGAAAATCTGGCTTGGGTTTGAAGTAGCTACGAGACAGAAAAGAATGAAATTATGATAAATAATAGTAAGCGGATGGCTTGGATAGCAAGCTGGGCCTTAGGATTGGCCTGGAGGTGGGCTGGATTGCAGTAGTTTTTTCAGGTTTTTGCATGAATAAAGGGGTGGATGTCTCTAAGAATTTTCTATGGGTATTGTTTGTGCATGTGAGATTGATGACGGGAGAGAAAAGAGGGATATTAAGGTCACGGGCTATAGGTATGTGCAGCTTCTAGAAATGGAGAGGTAGGTAGGTTCGGCTGGCCTTCACTTTTGGAGGACAGCAAGAGGATAAGGCCTTAAAACCATATGAACCTGAGAGGAAAAAATGAGTATTTTCTGTTGTACTCAGGAACCAGAAAAAGTGAGGGAAAGATCGGGTAAGGAGCTTCGGTGGCAAAGAGGAGCACCGAAGCGAGCTTGGAATTTCGGTGGCGAGGAGGAGCAGCGAAGAGAGAGACGAGCTTGGAGTTTCGGTTTTGGAGAGCAGCCAAGAGAGAGAGAGAGAGAGAGCTGGGAGTTTCGGTTTATAAAGGATTAGTAGCAAGTTTAGGAGGTGGGATGAAGAGGAGTTTTGATGGCGATGGAGCTGTGTTTCTCGTGTGGAGAGGCAAGAGGGATGAAGAGAATTGAATAAGGCGCTCGGCAAGTACCTTAGGAGCAGTGGCAGTGGGTATGCTGTAGAGACGAAGAGGAGGAATCGAGTAGAGGAGGAGAGTCGTGAGTTGGAGAGGGAGAGAAGAGCAAGCCCGTTTAGCTTGTAGATGAGATGGAAAACAGAGCTCGCCTTCGGCTGTAAGAGCTGCGTCAACATGAGGCGGGATCAGAGTGTCGAAAATATAATAAAAAACAGCTGCTGGGGACCATCAGTGATGGCATAATTATGCTTGGAGTAATTTCAAACTTTAAAATTCTCTTCTCTACCTCCTCATAAGAATGAATTAAATAAAAAGATATATTTGCAAATACATACAAAATCCGAACCACTCCTCTATGAGATGGCTCAAAATGATTTGATCATCTGATGTATTTTGTGATTTGAACGCTCAAACAAGTAATTGTGAGATCTTAAATTGTTAGAGATCCCATTCCAACACCTCACCCATATTATGGAGACGGCCATCATGACTAATCTCCTGACACATTCATCACCACACGAATTCGCTTCTGATATGGCATTTGATTTGAGAGGGAACAATGATCTGCAAGCCACGCTACCAACTGAGCTAAGAGACGGTGAGTCCCATTCCTTGGTTCACTATTTCACGTGATAGACCAATATGTGGCAGATACTAATTGGTTTTGGTGGGTGGCTGAGGTATGGAGGCAGTTGGAAGATAGGGTGGCGACTGATTATTGGCTGGATTGGGAGGTGGGAAAGTGGGCATGTGCGGCTGTCACGTGGGCTAGATTGAAGAGAGCTCACTTTGGAATAAGATGCTGCTACATTTGCTCTTATTTTGGGGTGGACAACTAACATTTAGTCTTAGGTTTAATTATTATTATTATTCTCTCGTCATTAGCAAATTGACAAGTTATGTGAGAAATATGAGCCGAATTAACTATGAAATAGATGTGGCACATATAAGATAAAAGGAAATAATAAACTATATGCTCTAATAATAACAAAACATAAATTGAACTTATTTTATAGTTTAACTAAATATTCATAACATTTTAAGTGAAGAGCACTTAATTGCTTAAATAATAATAATGATATTTCAATAGTAATTTATGTAATAATGATATTATCTTGTTATTGTTACTATTATTTTATGATTATGCATGCATAATGGCATGTGCTTATGTTAAATCTTGTTCTCAAAATTTTTGTTGCTTGTGTACTACGAAATACATGTAATCGCATCAAGATATATGTGAATTTGTTCGATGAATTTGATCAACGTGGATGTCTTTCCTAGCCTCCATTATTATTATTATTATTATTATTATTATTTTGATACTTTTGAATGCATTAATGTGGCTAATTTTGCGAATGGAGTTCATTTGAATGTCGCTAGAGCTTCCCGACTTCAATATATATGTGATTACACATAAATTTTTTTTCTTGATTGATCAATTATTAATTAATCCGAGAAGGTTTGTTCAATTGATTTCTGCATTCCAAGGTGTATCGATGCAACTTATTTTTCAAATTAGCGACATATCGATCGATCCTGGCCACGATTAAGGCATTTTAATGCAAATTTACTCGACTTTGCATTCGATAATCAATGATTTTAATTCATCCGCTTAATTTAATTGAAGAGCTACACATATAAGTTAAATAAATATACGCCTTTAGGTGCAATTGTTGATCTTATGATTTGTGCACCTTGTTGAAGTTATTTTGAACATTGATTTATTAAATATAGCATGTGCCTTCACAAATTTAATATTTTCTTTCCCGGTTGTTGATCCTCTTTTGTATTCCATTGTTGAAAAAAACAATAGTAGCGCATATATATTTATACACTAAATATAAATATAAAAAAATATATATAATAATAATAATAATAATAATAATAATAATAATAATAATAATAATAATAATAATAATAATAATAATAAATATAAACAGGTATTACATATTCAAATAATAAAAAAAATTGTTGTCTTTGGTATATAATAAAAATAAAAAAAAAATGTTACCGTTAGTTGTATAATAAAAAGAAAAAAAAAGAGTTGCCGTTGGTATATAATAAAAATAAAAAAAAGAAAAAATATGTTATCGTTAGTTATATAACAAAAAGAAAAAAAATAAAAAAAAGTTGACGTTGGCATATAATAAAAATAAAAATAAAGAAAAAAAATTTTAACGTTAGATATATAATAAAAAGAAAAAAAAAGGAAAAAAATGTTTTGCCGTTAGTATATAATTTAAAAAAAAAGAAAAAAAGAAAAAAAAAACGTTATCGTTAGTATATAATAAAAAAAAAAGAAAAAAATATGTTGACGATAGAGGCCTCACATATGTCCGCTCGGCCAAAACAAACCAGCTCAACCGACCCCGCCTCGGCTTCGTTCCTCACACAAGCAGAGGCTCTCGTTCGTCTCCTTAAAAAGAATCGTGACATTCGGTTTCCTCGGCTCCTCTCACCGTTTCCTCCCTTTTCCCCTCTCTTCATCGGTTTCCATTCAAAAAAAAAAAAAAAAAAAAACTGTAAAGAACCGCTCCCTCTCGTTAAAACTCCTCCAAAACCGCAAGCCACGACGCTCTCCTGGGAAGAATGGCAAAATATTCGCTCTCTTCCTTCGGTCTCTCTGTCATCGTTTTTGGAGAACCGGAAAGCTCGTCTCCGCGGATAATAATGGGAATCGGTTTCGGGTGAGGGCATGCGAAAGTTACCTTGCAAAAGTCGCAGAACCATGGAGACTATAGATGGGCAACATCTCAATGTCGACGCACAACCTTCTTTTCTGCTGGAGAAGTTCAAAAACAAAGGAAACATGTCTGTGTCTCACTCTCATCTTGAAATTGGAAAACTTGATAGTCAATTAGAGCATGAAGTGGAGGATGAGTATTGTGTCGGCCCTTCCCCACTTATTAGAAATAGTTGTTCCCCAGAGATTGAAAGCCACAATGGTTCCTTCTCGGATACTGGTGAAGAATGTAGTATAAGCTATATGAAGGATAGAGTCTTCAGAAGCCTCAACATAGTGTTCTTTTCAGCAAAGATTAATCTACTATTACCTTGTGGTCCTGCAGCTATTGTTGTAAAGTATTTGACTGGCCAGCATGGATGGGTTTTATTGCTAAGTTTGTTAGGCGTTGTACCTTTGGCGGAGCACTTAGGATTTGTAATTGAGTAACTGGCTTTCTTCACTGGACCAACAGTTGGAGGGCTTCTCAACGCCACATTTAGAAATGCAATGGAGTTAATCATATTGATTTACGTACTAAAAAAAGGCATGATTCGTGTGGTTCAACAGTCATTCCTGGGTTCTATATTATCAAACATGTTATTGGTTCTTCGGCGCTCTTTCTTCTATGGAGGGATAGTTTATAGTAAGAAGGACCAAGTTTTCAATAAGGCAGTTGTTACGGTGAACTATGGATTACTTCTAATGGCAGTCATGGGTCTGCTATTTCCAACTGTGCTTCACTTCACTCACACTAAAAAATATATTTTGGAAAAGTCAGAGTTGGGGCTTTCGAGATTTAGCAGTTATGTCATGCTCGCGGCTTATTCTTCATATATTATTTTTTTCAGTTATGAGGTCAAAATAGTTCTTATGATGATGAGATTTGAAGGCCTCACACGCTCATCGACATGAATCCGACATGCAGAAGACACCACTCTACGCTCATCGCACATGAGCCAGATCGCTTTGATAAAGATGTATAAAACGCAGAAAAGGTAAGGAAGGTGTTTGTAAATGCCCGAAAGAAAAGATCAGATATGTATGTGCTTGTCTTTATGTAGGAAGACCATCACTTATCGCGCGCGACGAGATGAATCGCGTGGTGTCGCAAGACACCACTCGCTATGCTCATCAGGATCTACCGAGTAAGCCAAAATGCTATTGAAAATTTTGACTAAATCAGGGACTTAAAAAAACGAGAGAAGAATATTTGCATATATATTTGCTTTTATGTAGGTGATTGAAGACCTCGTTATGCTCATCAAGGCATAACGAGATTGAAGATCGATTGAGGTGCTTCAAAACACCAACCGCATATGCTCATCGCGAGGACGGTAGGCCAAAATAGTCACGCATTTCTACGGGGACGACGTCCGATCTAAATCATGACGATCAATTGACTTAAGCAAATTAAAAAGGAAATCATCTATAAATTTAAGTTAAACAAAAAGATATATGATAAATATGAAGATAAATATTAAACTAAAGAGAAATAGAGATTTAAAGAAAATTTTTGAAAGAATATAACACTTATTTAAAATGCAAGTAAAATTTGAGGAGGCTAATACTAAACTCACAAATTTTAATTGTAATTCTCTATGACTTAAATTGAAGCGGTAAAGTGAGTTCTCTTTTATTTAAATTCCTCAAAATTAAACAAGCCTTAATTGAAACTTGGAGGAGACAAATGCCAAACTCATAAGAGACTTACAATAAATTTGAAGACTAGTTTTTAAATAAATATGAGATTTAATATAGAGTTAAGGATAAATTTATGTTCGATTTGAACTTTTCTTGTGTGAATAAAATTTCTCTTTGAAAATTCAAAGCGTTAAATTCATGAACAAGTAATCAATATGAATAATATTAATTGAGCATTTGAACGATCGCATTTGATATCAAATGAAGTAAATATCTCAATTGAATATTAAATGACAAATGATTGGTGATAAGTCTAAATATCTAATTCCAAATTGAGAATAAAGTGTGCAAGAAATTTGGTAGCTTTTTTATAAGCACAAATTCAATTATGCAACTCATGATTACTCATGAATGTGGCCTTTAAAAGAATCATTGGGATCTTGTGCTTAAAGTCAGGTTTGAAACACAAGAGATTAGTTAAGGGATATTTTCAAGTTAAAGTAAAAATTAAATGAATTTCAAAAGAGATTTTCACTAAAGACGAGCAACTTGTTGGCAAGTATAACTAAAACTCATAAAAGACAAGCAACTTGTATTTATCATATCATCAATCTTATGCTGATGTATGTTCTTAATTTTGTTTATTGGTAGGAAAATGTCCAAGTGGAGCCAACCAGCAGGTATGCCTCATGATGAGCCAATCGAAGAGGTCATTGGGCTATGATAGATAGTCATGATCTTCAGGAAAATGCTGATATTATCGATAGGTTTGAGCAGCATGGAGAGATGTTACAAGGCTGGAGTACCTATGGTTACTTTTTTAGTCGTTCGTTCACACTCCTGACTTGTGAGTTGGATTTTTCCACGTACATAGAACCTGCAGAGTGGGTGAGTAGCATCAAGCTAAAATGTGGAGAATTCGACCTATTGGAGAGTATAGTTGATCAGACGAGCTATGGGATGTGTGATATATTGGAGCCAACAGTTGATATTATAGAGCCGGTTGGATAATCGAGGCTATTAGCACATTGTCACCTACAATCTAATTCACCAGATTGACCTCGTGATTCTTCCTTGGGACAACTATCGAGTCCTCGTTGATATATCAGGTGAGCTCATTACATATTATAGGTTCACCAAATTCTTCTAAAAAAGGTAGGGATTTATGGAGCTATATATGCATCCATGTTCAGTTATGTAGGAATTCCTCCATCTTGGATCAGAGGCATGATTGAGTTCTAGGACCCTACCACGAATACTTGTTGGGTAGGTCTAGAGGAGCTGATGGTGATTTTGTGAGAGTTGCATATCATCAGTATACTCTAGTAAGTATGAAGAGAGAGTGCCGCTGATGAAGAGCTAGCACGCCCTTCTATTAGTGATAGAAAGCAAGGTGAGCTTATTATCATCTTTCTACCTTCCAAGAGTGTATCAACATTCCATTCCAAAAGATGTATGTATGGCATTTGGAAGAAGATCAACAAACCATATTATTTGATTCTTTTGCACTTGGTCATCATGGTAATGAGTCGAGAGTTTTGTAACTATTTGAAGAAGTTGGATGTGGAGCCCCCCGCATATGAGGACACTTATTCTCTTATCAAAGAAAAATCTATTCGTCCGATCAAGCAAATTGACTGCTATGAGTATATTTCAGGCTTCACCGCTTGGATTTTCAAAATTCTAAGAGACATATCGAACCCACCCTCACTCGAGGTTCAGGATACTCTACCTTGGCAGTATGTATATGCTTGGATCCATGTTCATATTTGAGGAGTATTTTGTTGCTTAAAGTATCATTCATTCTTTATGGAGAAGACTCACATGTTAACAAAGCAACCTCAACACTAAAAAAAGGAAGTGCGCCTCTTTTCTTTGCTCCTCACCAGGCCGAAAGATTCTCATTAGCATCAACTATGCAGTTGCCTTCCGATAGTGGATGTATTGATTTTGATTGACGAGACGAAAGTACATTTTGCTCCGATCATTCATGGTTGCAGAGTATTTTATTTGCATGCGACCCGGATGACTATGTTATCGGTTTTAGCCAGTGATTTTGAGGGTATCAACTAAATGGCCATTAATTCAAATTTTCTCAGGCCATCGCATATGACGGCTTACCTCTTATTCTTGGTATAGTTGATGTTGGGTGACTGTCATCGATTCCTTTAGAGAGTAGCATGTATGCTGCCTCCACGACCTGGGTTCATCTCCTTAGATTTGGCATATGCTCAAAGTTTCATTTAGCTCTTCCAGGCAATTTGCAAGTGTGAGCTATACCAGGTTGACTTTGATACGCTTGTCTTTCATAGCCTTTATAGAGTGAGGTGCCCGTAAATATGAATGCCAGGTACGATCATTAGGAGTTCCACGTGGACAGCAGGCTCATCGAAGTACTGGTGACCGTAGAGGTATGCTTCTTAAATTTTTTTTTTAATATTTTGGCCTTAATTTTTCCCTTAATCCCTTTCTCTTTGATATTTAATATTTACTTCCTTATTATGTAGCTGACAGAAGAGAGGATGCTCAAGAGACAGTGAAAGAAGGCACTCCCCTTCCTCGAGTACGAACTCGAGAACCTTCCTCTAGTCACACTAAGGTACCTTCTCCGTCTCATAGGCGCTGACGTCCTCACCACGAGGACCCTCCACGAACTTCAGCAGATTGGCTTCCAGCTCTGCTCCATGACGGCTTCTATCACCTGAGGAAGCAGTTGTTGAACCTAGAATGTCGGTCAGCGTCGAGCCTACTACCTTTGAAGATTTTGGAATTGATCAGTCTGATGTAGTCATGACAAATATTACTACTCCCGCAATCGAGGCTCCTTTCACAGACTTGGTTTCTTACATGGGCTTCTTTTCTAGTTTTGGCCTGGTGAGACATCTGACATAAGGGATCCAACCCATAGTGAGGCTTTTGATGCACCTATTTATGATCCAATGACTCTCGACATGATAGCATCACCGAATCCGCCACCATTCGAGTGTGCATGAACTCTAATTGAGACATTTGATCCTGGTATGGTTCACCATTCATTCATTTTCATTCATTTCATTATTTTTTGTCTATATTTTATCGTATTGCGTACAATATTTATAATATTTGTTTTCTTCATGCAGTATATGAAAGAGCCGATTATTCATTGGAGATTCTTCATAGATGCTCATCATATGTTGATCTGCGCAACGAGCACGTTCATGATGATAATGTAAATTGTTTAATAGAACTAATCTCTAGATTGGATCCAAGTTCACCAATATCATTAGATCGCTTCACCAGGGATGCTGACATTGTACTGGATTTCTTAGTTCATTTTGGGTTGGATGGTGAGCTACAATGCTGAAGTTGTGTCGGGAAGAAGTTCTTAGTTGATGAAGGTCCTCCGCATACTTAGAATTTCATTGCGAGCTAGAGCATGTCGCCGCGAGGCGGTGATTGCGCTCATGATGAGATCGAAAAGAGTTTTGAAGCTTTGAGACGGTTTCACAGTAGGTCCACTAATATTGAAGCAAATATTGATAGCATCATTGCTAAAATTAGAAGTTTTTAGAGGTAACTTAAGAACTCAATGTCTTGTAAGACAGATCTTCAAGAGCATGACATGTGCTCTACGATACAGAGAAACGAGCGACTTGACATCGTGCCATGGAATATGCACCGAATCGAAATGTGGAAGACTTATGAAGACCAAAGTAATTTGAGTCTCTATTATTTCTGTTTTGTAGACTTGCGCTTTACAATGATGTATTTTTCTTTTCTTTTATCTATCTTTTTTTTTATGATTTGGACTGTATTAGTTGTCTTTGTTGATGTAATCTCCTTCCTTCGTTGTTTCACTCCTATGTCAGAGTTGTATTTCGTATAAATTTATATATTTCTATAATAAAAGCCATGCGTTTATGCCTAACATGAAATATTAGATTCACAATATTTTAATTTGGTTGTAGAGGCTTTGTTCGGTTAATAAACATCGTCGTCGACTCGTTGCTTTATGATTGTTCTGCTTGATGGATTTGATGATTTGTTGGTGAGATGAGAAATCTTCGGTCCCATGTTTTGTGTTTTAGCGAATATATTGAAGACTTAATCTTAAGAATTTGTGTCTTACATTTCCCTTTATCCTGACTTTATGATGGATTTGAAGAAGGAAATTTTTGAATTATCTTGAAGACTTGTCAGGTGATACGAATTTAGCTCATTCCCTAGCTTCTTGCTTTTATGGGCTTTGTTGGGTCAATGGTGGAGGGGTGTATTGATTTTAAGTTTTAATTTAAATAATTAATTTTATTTCATTTATATTTGTTATTTTAAGGTGATGCACAAGAGTGTGCAAATTATAGAGGAATTAAGTTAATGTGTCATACATTAAAATTATGGGAGAGAGTAATTGAGCATAGTTACGATGTGATACGTAAGTTTCGAATCAGTTTGGTTTCCGGGTAGATCTACTATGGATGCTATACATTTGTTAAGAGGGTGATAGAAGCATAGAAAGTAAGAAGGATCTACATATGATATTTATCGATTGAGAAAGCTTATGATAAAGTCTCAAGAGATGTTCTTTGGAGAGTTCTAGAACGAAAAGAGTTAATATTTATTCAAGTTATTAAGGATATGTATACTGAGTCGCATTTTGTGTCCAAACACAAGGAGGATTGACAAAATATTTTCCTATTTCATTGGATTACATCAAGGATCAACATTAAGCCTTATCTTTTACTTTAGTTATGGATGAGGCATTTACAAGAAGATGTACCTTGGTGTATGCTTTTTTTCGATGACATTCTTCTTGTTGATAAGACTAGAGGGAGTCCAAGAAACTTGATTTATGGAGGTCAACTTTAGTCTAAAGGTTTTCGTTTAAGTAGATCTAAAACTAAATATATGGAGTGTAATTTTAGTTGTAGAAGTTTTAGAATAGTGTTGTGACTTGGTGATTTATTAATAAGAGTGGCGATTGATATTTAGGCTCTATTGTCCAAAATGATGGTGAAATAGGAGATGTTATTAAGAATTCAAGTTGGATGGTTGAAGTGGAGGAATGCATCCTATTATGTGATGAAAAGTTCCACTTAAACTTAAGGAAAATTTTATAAGATGGTGGTAAGACCCCAATGACTTATGGGAATGTCCAATAAAAGAGAAGAAGACACTAAGTTATGTTACAAGAGATGAGGATGCTTAGGTGGATGAGTGGCTTTACTCTTAGAGATAGAATGCAAAATGAGTATGTTCGGGAAAAAGTTGGAGTACCCAGGTGGATAAGATTAGGGAGAGTCGCCTTAGATGGTTTGGCCACATAAAGCGTCAGTCCATGACTGATTAGAGAGTAGATGCATTAGATTCTTATGTTAAGAAAGGTAGAGTAGACTAAAAAAGACTGGTTAAGATGTATAAAGAATGATCTTAAGATACTTGAATTAATGAGAATTTGACAATAATACACAAATGGAGACTAAGGATTCATAAAATTGACCCCACCCATGGGATTAAGGCTTGTTGTTGTTGTTGTTGTTGTTGTATATTTGTTATTTTATTTGAATTTTTTATCATTTTATGATTGATTTAGATTTGAATATATGATCATTGATTATTTGAATTTTAATAAAAATTGTATTTCTCGATCATAGGACTAATATCGATTAATAGACATTATCTACTCTGTCTGTTTTTCTACACAGGATCGAATCTAAATTCATTATCTTAAGAAGTATAATCCTTCAAACTTTGTCAACTCTAGCTTAAAAGGATCTAAAAGTAGATTTTTCTTCGAGGGGTCAACTTGTATATCAATTCATATTTTGTAATTATATGTAAATTTCTCGATATTATTAGCTTAAAATTCTTATAATATCAAATTTTGTGCTTATTAACCCTCGCCTTAAGACCAAACCGAGGATTGTAACATCTGTTCTTTCATTTTGCATATAACTTGCATATCTTTCCAGATATTTGATCTAATGAATACTTCAATATATATATATATATATATATATATGTATCTGTTCCTTTTTTAAAAAAATGTTGTATGGGCATTTAGATATCTAAGTTGAAGTAATTGAGTTTTACATGATATATGTGTCAAAATGCAAGCATGAGTGATATTTTTAGGTTTTATAACTTAACTCTACCCTAAGACCAAACCAAGAGATAAAGATCTCTTCATTCATTTTTTTTTATCTAACTTGTATATGCTCCTAGATGTTTGAACACTTCAACACACATACGAGTATTTGTTCTTTTAAAATAATGTATGTATATTAATATATCTAAGTTGAAGTGTAGATGTCAAATTGCCAGTTTTGATTTTGGTATGATATTTTTTAGTTTTGTTAATCCGGACCCGATCCTAAAACCAAACCGGGATATAATATCTGTTCATTTGTTTTGCATTTGGGTTGCATATTTTCCTTAAATATTTGATCTAATAGACATTTCAACATACATAATGACTGCTTTTAAAATAAAATATTATATACGTAACGTGTAAGTTTTAAAATGCTTTTATGACATATATATTATAAAACAAGTAACGATCTATTTTTTTGATCAAATATATGTCTATTTTTATATTTAATATTCCCAAATAATCAACAATATTCTGCTTTTGATCAATCAATCCTTTGAAAGAGATTGACCGCCTTTAACCTTTTAAAGCAAGATCGAAAGTGTGATATCTGCCTTAAGAAAAATTGAGGAAATGCTAATCTCAGAGATAAGTTTAGATGTCACAACCAAACCCCATTATGCGTATTAGGATTTGGATGGATAAAGATTAATTCAAATATAAGCATGCATATGGATTTCCATTCGATGTCTCTTCAAATTTGAAAGAGAGCTTTATATTCATAGAAAGGAAAGAATGATATTAATGTTAATAAAACTATCCACTTACTTCTCATCTTTCATTCTCTCATTATTTTACATAAAAATCAATTAGAACTTAGACTTCATGTAAAACAAGTGATTTTGGAGGATCATGTCCTATATTCATAGTAATGCAATATATAAATTTAACACTTGTTTATAGATATAATATGAATATTTATGAGGTAAAATACCACTTTAATATTACCAATCAGTAAACTAAAAGGAGTTTAAAATTGCATTAAACATCTCTTCAAAATGACATTTTAAAAGCTCATTAACTTAAGTATAAAGTCATTCATACAAGATATAAGTTTGACATTCATTTATGGGTGTAGCATGAACATTCATTAGGTAAAATACCATTTTAATATTACCAATCAGCAAGCTAAAAGGGGGGCTGAAATTGCATTAAACATCTCTTCAAAATGGCATTTTAAAAGTTTGACACTCATTTATGAGTGTAGCATGATTATTCATTAAGTAAAATGTCATTTTAATATTACCAATCAGCAAGCTAAAAGGGGGGCTGAAATTGCATTAAACATTTCTTCAAAATGACATTTTAAAAGTCCATTTGCACTTCATGACTTTTGCATAAGCTCATTTACAAGTTAAAATCTCCCCTTAGATCTATATTCATGTCATGAGGCTTTAAGAGAAAATGACAAAGGGAGTAAGGGTTTTTTCTTAAATCCATATTTATGTCATGAGAACCTTAAGAGAAAAATGACAAAAGAGTTAAAATCTCTCCTTAGATCCATACTGATGTCATGAGATATTAAGAAGCAAATGACAAAAGGAAGTGAAGGTTTTCCCTCTTAATGGTATGTAAAATAAATATAAAAAAATTAATGGGATGACACAAGTCCCATTTCTCTTTTATTGGCCTCATGCTAAGGAGCTAATTATTATAAATAAGAGAGAATCCTTCTCTTATGAAAATTTTATTCTCTCATCTCTCCTTATTTTTCTCACAAAATATATTACAAGCCTAAGTCCTCTAAAGGAGTTTATCCAACTTGCAAAGGAAAGGATCCAATTCATACCACATTGACTTGTAAGTTATTTCTAACGTAATGTTTTAGATTTATCCATCATTACCTCATATGAATGGACATTTAAATATAAAACAAGATTTAGATCATACAATAATAAGATACATCTCCTTTCTATTTTCAACTATGCATAAGCATGTAAAGAATGTTGCAAAATGAACAAGTAAGATAGAATAAATATCTATACTAAACTCATGGTCACATATCCAAAAATTTATACTTGATTAATCAATTATCCATGCTGATTTCTTTATCTCAATCTTATTTCATGACTTAGGCAAAAAGGAGGCAATTATGTCATAAATATATGCTTAGTAATAAGACAATATTTAAGTCACATGACGCATAATCACCATTTAGACAAAAGAGATTTGAATTTTAATCAAGTATTTGTCTCATAATATGACAATTCAAATGACAATTGAGCTAAGCATTGATAAACACATCATAATTGTCACATGATAAGATAGTTTGCATAATACTAAGTTAAGCATAAATACACATATGTATGGTATGAAAATTCAAATAATAATTTAGGCATTTGCATCTCATTTTTTTTTATCAAAATTTTCAAATTCCGACGTCCTCACATATGGGTCGCCGAGACTGACTTTCCACCACGCCAAAGAAAGGTACATGGTAGACACGCAAAAGTTTATTTGCCCACCACACCAAGAAAGGCGTGCATAGGTTAACATAACAATAACATTTTCTTGTAGTATTGGAACAACGCATACAAGTACTTATATGAACAGATTTCCCTACCACGTTGGAACAACGTGAACATGTACTTATCACAAGTTTCTCCGTCAGATAACAGCGTGAACGGCACTTATCATGTAATTCCGCCACGTTGGAACAATGTGAACAGATACTTATCACAAATTTCCCCGCCGCATTGGAACAATATGAACGGGTACTTATAACAAAGCATATTCCTTAACTTGCATTTATATGTGCATGACATATGATATTGCATTTGAAGCGTCACAAATAATAATCCATCACCTAAACTTTTAATCACATATGAATGTCATTATATGATTTCCTTTTTCGAGCATGCCAGGTGAAGTGTCTCTCTCAAATTCAACAAGTGAGATAACAATTAGATGTCAAATCATAGACATGCATTATAATTAAAATAGAAGTTTGCAATCTTCATGTAACTTTCATTCATCCTTAACAATGAGAAGCATCCAAGTGTCATATCATCAACATATGTTTCATTTATTGTTATTAAGTGAATAAAGAAATATTGCACTTCATATTTACTTTCCCCGTTCCATGAACAATTGCATTTAAGTAGCATGTAACAATCTTTTCTTAAAAAAATCATGTAGCCACAAGAGTTCAAGCTACTTTAACACATAATCACATTAAGCTTGATATTACATAGGCCCAAAAGAGAAGTTTCAGGTTAAAACATTTGTAAAACTCATAGGAGTTGAATGACACTTAGATTGAATTTTACTAGATAACAAGATATGCTTGATATTGCATAATTTCATGAGATCTCTAAATTAGCATTCATCTTCAAGAATTCCAAGTTTTGAAAAGAAATCACATTCATTTTTGCTAAGTAAAGAGAAATAGAAAATGAGGCTAAAGTAACAAATATTACATAAAGATCTTATAAATCATTTCAAAGCATTATTACTTGGATGAAAATTTTTAATGAATTTAGTCACATGAGATACACCATTGCATTTAGACTTGGCAAGATCCAATAAATCAAATATGAAGTAATATTTGCATTTGGATTTAAGTACCAAGAAATCTGAAAATAAACTTTGCTCAAATCCCCTCCTTCATGATAGTACAACACCAAGGAAGGAAAAGTAGGATCATTCTCGTGAGATTAAGCAAGTAAATTCAGAAGATTAGCATATAATAACACTTTTCATTTAAATTCAGCAAACTAAGAGAGAAATTGAAAGCTAACCCTCATCCTAAGTTATGATAACAACTCACATAAGATAGGCAAAGTGAGTATCAATCCATCCATAGGAAAACTGAAGCATGAAAAGAGAAGGAAGCTCACATATAACTTAGGGTTCATATACCCTATTTTCACATTTCTAGCTTTACTTTGAACATGTAATGAGACTTTAGCAAGTATTGTTTTATCCAAACAGCAAATTGAATATGAAAAAGGGGGGCATAATTTTTCAATAGGTTAGGATTTGAGTCACCCAACATTTCTAAACCCATTTCTATTTTTTTTTTTTTCATTTTCATTTTAGGCATATAAGGAAGACTAGCAAGTGTCAACTCTTCCCAACAATAAGACCTGAAGCATAAAATAGAAATGGGCTTTCACATAATTTAGGATTTGAATCATATACCAATTCAAAAGTTTCCTTCATACTTCTAGTTTCATTTTAAACATATAAGAAAGGCTTAACAAATATTAACTCCTCCAATCAGCAAAAACTGAAACATAAAAGAGAGGGGGACTTGCATATAATTTAGGATTTGACCCATACAACACTTCGAACCCTTCCTTCATACTTCTAGCTTCACTTTAAGCACATAGGAAAATTTTAACAAGTATTAACTCCTCCAAGTAGCAAAAACTGAAACATAAAAGAGAGGGAGACTTGCATATAATTTAGGATTTGACTCATACAACACTTCAAACCCCCATTTCAAATTGCAGATTTCATCCTAGCATATGAAAGAGGCTTAACAAATATAATTTCATCCATGGAAAATCATTTCAAGTAAAATAGAAGTATAAAAATCCGTAGGTAATAAGAAATAACATGGGATTTGGGCTATACATCATCCCAAATTTTTGAATAGAAACTCCAATATTATTTTAAGCATGAAAAAGAGGAGATTCGGCAAATCACACTCTCCAAATGAAACCAAATGTATAAAACATGCTTAGGGTTAGATAGAGATGACCTGGAGGTGTTGATTTGCAAAAGAGGAAGGGAAGAAAGGGGCTCGGTCGAACTAGGGTTCCACTAGGGCTCACGAGAGACGGACGAACGACATTGAGGCTCGGCTTGGAGCTCCTTGCGCTGATTGGGATGGACGGAAGAGAGGAGATCACACGAGAAAGGGGAAGAACCGAAGTAAGGGAGCTGCACGAGAGAAAGGAATTCGGGAGAGTTGCTTGAGAGAGAATCGCATGAATGCCCTAGCTGCTCGACCTCTTCGAATCTTTAGGGCTGCTCGACCTCATCTAATTGGTTGTCGTACCAATTAGAAATAGCGGTTGGCTATTCTAATTGGGTAAGTGGGCGGCTGAGATTAGGATAAAGATTAGTAGGAATTAAGAGATTAAGTAGTCATTGATTATCTTAATTATAAATTAATGTAATTTCGCGTCAAATTTTATGAATTTACTTCGTGCGATAAACCTTAGTAATATAGATGTCGATTGTAAGTGCTTATGTTGTGCCAGACGCAACGGCGCGATCGATTTGACGAGGTCGTTTACAACGCCGACTCGGCCGGCGAAATTGAGCTTGAATTGCATGACGTCGCATTCAAATCGCTCAACGTTCACGTGAACTTTGCCGAATTGACCGCGGAAGGCGTCGTTGATAGGTTTCGACGTTTCGACGACAATGACGCGATAAATTTCCCGAACGGAGGTCGTTCGAACGTCGTCGGGGCTTTCCGACTTCGATATGCGTGTAATTTCATTAAAAATTGATTTTAATTATTTAATCTGTTATTAATTGATTTGATATTTTTCATTTAATTAATTTTAATATTTTTGATGCATTACGAAGCCGAATTTTCAAATCGAAGCGAGTTTGATCGAATCCGATCGCGATTAGGGGGTTTTAAACCCAATTCATGCGATGTTACTTCCCTTAATGATTGGTTTTATCTTTAATGTTTCGTTGCATTTGTGAATCATATGTGGAGGTCAACATGTTCATGAAGAATGATTATCGTGAAAGAGAGGAGGAGAGGAAATGTTGAGCTAAGAGCTTGATAACTATTGCTAAACCACCAATTACGCAACCAACATTGCAACCTGAAGCTTTAATTGCCTGAGCACACAGAGTTTTGAAGGTTGTTAAAAAAAATGTTGAATGAAAAGAAAAATTCAAAGGCTAATTATTTAAGAAGCTAAAAAGCTCCATCAAGAAAAATGTCATCAATGATGGTTGCTTGAGATTAATCAAGACAAGCTCTGCATTGTGAGCATTGGGGTGTGACACTTGAACCTTAGGTTCAATAATCCACCACCGAAAAGTCCTATCAAAATGAGGGTGTAATCTCTGGGTAGTGTCTTATCTACTATTTCATCTGTCTTCTGAAAATTTGATCGACATTTAATCAAATTCTCTTAATTGAGAGGTCGGTGGCGAATTTTTGGAGCCCGTAGATTTCTAGTAAGCAACACCCTTATGCAAGAAGGCACTAAGTCGAGTTTGGTATTAATATCAAATCTCAACTCTTTCAACAAGTTTGTTAAGCAAAAAACAAAGACTGAAGGAAACTGTTCTTTAGCAAGTCCAACCAAGCAGAAAGAAAGGGACTGAAGAAGTTATCCCAATGTTCATACAAGGGGGATGAGGGAGGGGGAGGGGGGATGGAGAGAATGCCACCAATTTCATGTTTATCATGTTTGGATGCTTGGTTGCACTTAAAGAGGAGTGAGGGATGATAATTGGTTACTTTTTGGACCTAGATGATTTCATGCACACTCACTCCATCTTCTATGGATGGCTTCCACAATATAGAACGATATTGAAAATTGTAGATAGAAGTAACTTGATATTGCTCCTTATATACTTTTTACTCTCATGGATATGTTGACCGTTCGTAGAAGTTAAAACCATGTAGGATCCAAATCTTCAGTGTTCTCTGCTAATTTTACTTTATGAGAGACTAGTCATGAGGCAACTCATTACAATTGAGTTGACCATTTGAAGGCCCAATATCTCTATATTGTTTCTCATTTTAATCATTATTAAAAACTTCTTCTATTTGAACATACCATTGATTAGTTGGGGGCCTTTTCTTATTGCGATTCTTATGCCAATATGACATTGACATATATTAAGATAAAGATAGATATAAAGGGAAAGATTTTTTTCTCTAAATTGATCATTTTGAAGCAGCAGATTTTTCTATACTGATTATCATTTTCAAACACTTAGTATCTTCCATTCAAGCTTAAGCATTAATGAGAGGTTGGGATTGGGGGTGACTTTTTCACAATCCAATATGACATTGTCACACATAAATGGAGATTGATTTGGTCTCTTTTTTTATCTAGATTCTTTATTTTGATAGTCTTGCACATGATAGATGGAGAAGGATGAGGTTTTATTATGTAGAAATGTGGTATGACCCTAATTAGCCGTGTAAATTAGTAGAGCCAAATTTTAATCATGTCTAACTTGAGTTTGGCTTGCCTATTAAATCGCGATCTTGAACTCGAGCTTAGAAGGTTAGCTCATTAATAATAGTGGGCTTGTGAGCTGGTTTGTGAGCTTGAGCTAAAGAAGAAATTAATCATTGAACTCACTAAAGAAGGCATCCATGACACTATCATTTGGACAATAAGAAGCCATTGATGTGACATTTGAGTAGATGAGCTAGCTCTCCAACTGATGAGCTGAGCCTCAACAAGCTTGAACTTGAGCTTGTTTGATATATGAGCTCGAGCTTGTGCTTTGATTAGCGAGTCAAGTGTGAGTCAGCTCACAAGCTGACTTGGCTCACTTACACCTCTAAGTCTAATCATGTTAAAAAGGAATAAAGAGGGATTGTTCTGCAGAATGGTAGTAAGACTCTTGGCACACAAATAGAGAGATTGTTCTAGTATATTAGCATAGCCCTTTATTTATTTATTTTTTAATTTTATTCTAGGCTCTACTTTCTAGATAGGCTATTGTAACTTTCGAATTTATGTCCTTTTTCATTTAGAGCCGGGCAACTTGTTGACCATTAGATTTTAACTCTCTGGTGCTTTTCTTTCTCAGGCAGAAGTTTCTTCTCTTTTAGGCTGTAGAAGGTCCGATCCATTGAAATAATTCTTAGAAGTTCAATTCTCTAAAAGCAAATAATATTTAAGATGGCCGGCTTCCATCAGTTGCACTATAACGTTGTTTGTGAGGTGTTCTCCAATCACCTCGCACCATGTTTTGTTAATAAGCACCATTTTCTTCCGTCAATGCTATCAGTTCCTTGTATAGCTATACCACTCTTACATTTATTTAAATCTATTCATGCAAATTCTGTTTCTATATTAATATCGCACAGGCCTGCCTACACAGTGTAACCCATTTGTCTAGGATTTTCCCTGGCTAAGAAATCAAAAGATTATGCTTCACAGCGAATTTGAGATTTAATACTTCTGTAGTTTTAGATTTGAGGCATAAATTTCTTTAGAGAGGTTGAAGCCTCATAGTGTTTGGCAGAATCGGGATAGGTCCTAAAACCATACTAGAGCAAGATTTAATCGTTAAAATAACTTGCAGAATTATCACTATTGAAGGTCTACACTTATTTCTTTGATCTAGTGGGTTGCTTGGAGATCTTTTTATTGTTTATGTGCAAGTTAGGCAGATATAGCTATCTTTGTTTACTGATTTTTGTTGTTTTCTTGCATGGTTTCATGTTGTAATCATATTTAAATCTCACACCATTGCATGTTTTGCTTAGGCTTTACTCTCAAACCTAGATAGACTTCTTGCACCGGATAGGCCATGCCACAATAGTTTATGGTGAGTTCTTTTGCTAGCTTTTATTGTACTCGCTTCTTCTTTTTTTTGTGCCTTTTGTCATTACTGTGTTTACCGTTTCTTGTTGAATTATGGCCACTGCTACTAAACTTCTCATATTTTATTAATAACTCATATTTGCTCATTTAAGTTGTAATCAGTTTTTTTTTTTTTGATCAAAGGTCAGCCTCAATGACAATGGACCTAAAGAGTAAAGTAACCTCTAACGAGCTGAGAGTTATCTTTCAATGAAAATAAGAAATACAAGATAAAAGACATCGTGAATCTTGTTCATAGTGGTAATAGGGAGTGGATAAGAAAGCAACGTTTTATTGTTATTTCTTAAAGATGTGACCGACCAAAGGATAATTGCTAAACAAACTGAAAATAAAAATAGAAATAAAGAGGTAAACTTGTTGAACAAGCTGTATTCTTCTGTGGATCATCATTTAACATTGGATCAATCTATGAAACCTTTATTGTGCTACATTGGATAGATTTTGCTGTTTGTTAATTGGCCATATAATATTTTTCTTTCGTACTATATGATGACCCCACATAGTAAGCCATATTGGCAAGCATGTACCTTGCATTCAATCATGAAACTCCAGTCAGAGATTGATGTTTTCCATGAAAGCATTCAATATTGTATGTTCTCATGGGGATCGTGTGCTTATTGGACTAAGCTGGTTGAATGTCAAATGCTCATCCATAAGTGATATTGATGGATTAAACTGGATAGTCTGAACATAGAACTAATACCATTACATACTTTTCACTACGTGATTACTCAAAACATTCAACAAGGACATAATCCTACTGGCTTCTATTTGTAACAGATGTAAACTTTGTGCTCCACATAAAGTGACCGCCTCCATTCTGTCCCATGTTTTCCATTAATTATTTACTATGTTGGGTTTAGCAAGAATAAAACAAGACTTTGTTGGATCTAAATTTATTTATGAGTGATACCGGGACTTTTGAGCTTGACAAAAAAAAGGGAAATTCAAGTTGATGTAACTTTGTCAATTAGAATGTATCAAATTCATCCTTTGACACCCTCTTATTTATAGGTTGAAGTCGAAATTCAATGAAACAAGAATGCCTATATTTAAGATATGTCAAATCACATAGCAAGGTTTAAAAATGTTTGATGCTAAAAATGGCTGTCTTCTCTTTGAATGATGACTTGTATGCTGAAGATCAAGAAATTTTAAACATTTATTGTACAAATGCGTACTGATTTTTCATCTCATATGTCAGACTAGCAGTACTGTCATCCTGCCATTTCACCTACTTTAGTTTCTGTAAACAGGGTTGCAATATTAGCATTCCACGAAGCACTGGTTTGTGTGCCTCGGGATCCTTTGGTAGTGGCAACATTCAGTCTGGCTGTTCATAATGGAGGAGATATTCTAAAGGCTGTTAATATTTCCAGGAGGATTACCAATGCGCACGATCAAAACTTCTCAGAGATAGTGGAACCCCGCCTATGGTATGAAGATAAGGGGTTGATAAATGAGGTTGTAGACTTGGCCTTTTCAGTGATTGCTGCATTAGGATCAATGACTGATGAATATTTTGTTTCACAAAAAATGGCACAATATCCTCAGGCTCCAATGTCTGGTCTGGTGAGTAGCTTCTCTCGACATTTAAGGTGTGTTTGGATACTGGTAATTTGACTGAAAAAGAATGAAAAAAAAAAACAGTTGAAAGGTTCAAATCAATGGATATTGAGTCTTAATTACCGCATTAGTAATTTGCATTTCATTTCACTTTCACATTTTTCCTTCTATTCAGACACCCTTAAAATTCCAAGAGAACATGTAGTCGGATATTTTCTGACACAAATTTATTGTTACACATGCCTTTCTTGTCCAATTCTATATTGTCAACTCATTCAATATTCACACTTTCAAAGCATTGAGTAATATTTTTATCTGATTGTAGGTATTCATTCCCCTGCAACTTTATTTGAAAGTTTGCCGGATTTTTGATTGCATTAAAAGCAGAGATTTAGAAGGAGGCTTTGTTCCAAAACAAGGAAGCAAAATAAATTATCAGAGTCTGTCCCATGGTTGTTTAGCTGAGCTTCGTCATGTCTTTGCCCGGGTTGTTTTTGATACTGTTTACCCTCCAAACATCGAAGAACAAGAAATGGGAAGCTCTTCTTGCACTGATAGTTGATAACAACAACGAAGGTGAACATAAAAACATCCCCTTCACTTTTATAACGGATAGCTGATATTGAGTTCCCCAAACCTCTTGTAAGAGCCCTGGCGATTGGATTGAGATTTTCATTTTGGGGCCTTCTTCACCTTCAAGAATGTGCTCTATAGTTGTAGGCGTCAATTAGTCCAAGTTGATAAGGGCCTTGAAAATTATTGTCAAGATTTTGGTTTTGATTCTCATCTACACTACAATAAAGTCCCATCTTATAGACTTCAGTGAGAAAACAAGATCTTTTATAACCCCTAATTGCTGAAGCAGTTTGACCCTCAATGAGTTTTTTTTTTTTTTTTTTGTGCATTTGAACTATTTTTATGATAAATTCACACACCTATGCATTTCCCAATAGTCAAAATCGGATTTTTCGAGAAGAAAGAAAGATCTAAACCAACTGATTGAGACAAAGAAGGCATAGCCAATGAGTTGAGTTGCTTTGTAGGCCTGTTAATTTATCTGCTTGTGAGATAAGCTTAAAATAGCTGCATAGGAAATATCTATAAATACAAGTCAAATGCTATTGTTGTTAACTTGTTAGAAATGCCTAAACCCTAAACATCTCTATATTAAGATCATAATCTTAATGCTTGTTTGGGATTAATTTTATTTTATATTTTTATTTTTATTTTTTTAAAGTTATTTTTAAAAATATGTTTGTTTAATGTATTTTTAAATTTTATTTTAAAAAATAAATTATATTTTTTTATCATTTGCTGGGAATTTTATATAATTTGGGGGTTAGAATTTCTTAGCATTGGACTTTAATCTCTCATAATTAAAAGATATACACCAATTTGCCTCTTCTTTTTTCATTTAAATATTAAATTTCAAAAACTTGCCAAATATTTTTTTTTTTAAATTTAAGCACATTCAATAAATTTTTTATTAAAAAAATTAGTATTTAATGCTTTTAAAATTTATTAAATATATGCTTATAAAATTTGATAAATTCTATTTGTAGCCAAATAAGTGTTTTTGCTATTAGAATAGTGAGGAAGTTGACATAATGTGTAAAAAAAAGTTTATTAAATTTTGTGATGTGCTAATAAAAAGTAAGATTTAGGGTAAGAGATAATACATAGTGATATTTTTTAAATATTTAATGCAGTCTATCTAACTCGTTAATGATATTTTTTAAAAAAAATTAATGAATAAAGAAATATCAAATAATTAAAATGTTAAATTGCAGGTTATTTCATTTTTGGAGAAAAAACTTATAAAGATTTATATACATACCACACAATTTTTATGTATTTACACATTTAATATCTAAATTTAAATTTATATATATAACATTTAAATTTTTAATATGATATCATCTTTTTAAATATAAGAAAGTATTAGATTAATAAATATTAAATTTTAGATGTTATATATGTAAATATATAATAAGAATTGTGATATGTATGTAAATATTCAAAAAAATTTATGTAAATATATTAATTTTAATTTTAATATATTTAAAAATATATAAATAGAATAAGTAAAAAAATTATCAACATTCAATTTAAGTCTTAATATTTAGCCTGAATTTATTTTTTTAATTATTTTTTTTTTCTGACTGGAAAAATGTTCTGTTAGAGAGGACAATATTATTAAATTTTATGTAAAATTGTAAGTAACTTTAATCAATAAGATATCTTGAATTATATATATATATATATATATATATATATTATTTATATTAAAGTGGCTCAAATGTATTAAAAAATTTAAAAGTTCGTTATTATAATACATAAAAGCTATTCATATGTGAGCTCTCCAGCCAAATAATAATAATAATAATAAAATAATAGAATATTTGACTCAAATTTTGATCATTATAAGCTTAAAAAATGATAAATAACAAATTTATTATATTTAAATAATACACGATTTTGATTTGTTGACTGAGAATATTCTGACTTTATTAAAAAAAACCCCAAAAAATCTCAGTCAATACAATCAATGAAGAGAGAGAGAGAGAGACAGAGAATTCTGCTATTATCACCTCCTAAACTTTTGAAATTACATTTTTGAACTTTCTTCTGTATAGATTCCTGGAAATCTCTGTTGACTGGACAGACAGGGATGACCGTTGAAGAAGATCCTTCTGCTTCTCTTATTCACCAGACGCGGAATTGAGGGAAAGAATTGTTGGTATTCTTCACGATCGCTTTTCGCCTTCCTCATTTACTTTCTCTCGTTTCTCCGACCGGCTTTGGGATTTCGGGAATGAGGTCGTCGCTTAGGAGATTGAGAGGGTTTGCGCTCCAGCGGGGCGAACCGAAGGAGAAGAGAGAGTATCGGCCGCCGGCGATACTTGATGAGCTTGTGCAAGCTGCTCAGGTACTTTTTCTGGCTTATTTAGTCATTTTTCTGTTTTGTGTGGTTTGGTCGTCTGCGTGGGAATTAATAAAGAGTTCCTCTTCAATTGTTGTTCGAAGTTAATTTGGGAGTTTTGTGGTTGGGTATTCGATGAATTGATTGACTGATTTTTCTCCTCTGTTATGGAAAATTTGCTTAGAATTGCTTAATTATTGCTTTCAGATGATTATTGGGAAGTTAGGGGAGAGAGATCTTTGTTATGGTGAAGTGATTTTGTTTTGGGTTCTGTTGTCGCTCCTTTATCGGCTGTGTCTGAGCCAATTCCGTAAGTAATGCTGTAAATATAACTGGTTTAGGAAGATGCCAACACTTTGAACCAAATCAACTGATTCATAGTCCAGGCCACACAACTGTAGTTCTGTGGAATCACCTATTTGAGCACACTATATTATTTAGCTACATATTTGTTTTATTTTTGTCGACCACAAATAAAATTAGAACAAGTAAATAACCTTGTCTATCAAAAATTTTTTATTTTTTTATTTGGAAAGATTTTACCTTTGTTTTCATTAACTCTTTTCTTTTCTTTTGAAGGACATCCAAGACCTGAGGAGCTGTTATGACGGCCTACTTTCAGCTGCTGCTGCCACCGCAAATAGTGCATATGGTAATCAGTTTGATATTATTTTTTCATTCTCGAGGAGTGTGCACATAGTCTTCAAATTATTTTTTTGGGAAATTTATTTCATATTATGCCTTTTGTTCTTTAAATCAATCATCTCAAGCGTATCATCTTGCAGAATTTTCAGAAGCTCTACATGAGATGGGCACTTGCCTGCTTGAAAAGACCTCACTAAATGATGATGAAGATAGTGGTTAGTTGTCCCATGCTTAATTTTTATTCTCTTACAAACTTTCTTTCAGCATAACCATTTCAATCTTTCGAAGTTTTTGTGATTGAAGTTATAATGATGACTAATGATCACAATTTCAAATGTAAAATCTTATTTATGCCTCGTGTATTTTGCATGACTAAAAAGATGTCAGATGAGTGGAGAAAGAGTTTGTTGGTTCCTATATTTAAGAATAAATGTGATGCACAAGAGTGTGCAAATTATAGAGGAATTAAGTTAATGTGTCATACATTAAAATTATGGGAGAGAGTAATTGAGCATAGGTTACGATGTGATACAGAAGTTTCTCACAATCAGTTTGGTTTCATGCCAAGTAGATCTACTATGGATGCTATACATTTGTTAAGTGGTTTGATGGAGAAGCATAGAGAAAGTAAGGAGGATCTACATATGATATTTATTGATTTAGAAAAAGCTTATGATAAAATTTCAAGAGATGTTCTTTGGAGAGTTCTAGAAAAGAAAGGAGTTAATATTGGTTATATTCAAGTCATTAAGGATATGTATACTAGACATTCTTGTGTCCAAACACAAGGAGGATTGACAAAATATTTTCCTATTTTTGGATTACATCAAGGATCAACTGTAAGCCCTTATCTTTTACTTTAGTTATGGATGTTCTTACTAGGCATTTACAAGAAGATGTTCCTTGGTGTATGATTTTGCGATGACATTCTTCTTGTTGATAAGACTAGAGAGGAGTGCAACAAAAACTTGAATTATGGAGGTCAACTCTGAGTCTAAAGGTTTTGTTTAAGTTGATCAGCGAATATATGGAGTGTAATTTTAGTTGTAGAAGTTCTAGTGATAGTGTTGTGACATTAGGTGAACAAGTCATTAATAAGAGTGGCGTTTAGATATTTAGGCTCTATTGTTCAAAATGATGGTGAAATAGATGGAGATGTTATTAGTAGAATTCAAGTTGGATGGTTGAAGTGGAGGAATATCGGCCTATTATGTGATAGAAAAGTTACACTTAAACTTAAGGAAAATTTTATAAGATGGTGGTAAGACGCAATGACTTATGGTGCGAATGTTGGATAAAAGCGTAAAGACTAAGTTAAGTGTTACTGAGATGAGGATGCTTAGGTGGATGGCTTTACTCTTAGAGATAGAATGCAAAATGAGTATATTCGGGAAAAAGTTGGAGTAGCTGGTAGATAAGATTAGGGAGAGTCCTTAGATGGTTTGGCGACATAAAGCGTTCGTCAATGACGATTAAAGAGTAGATCATTAGATTTGCTTATGTTAAGAAAGGTAGAATAAAAAGACTTGGTTAAGATGTATAAAAAATGATCTTAATATACTTGATTTAAATGAGAATTTGACACATAATAGGACACAATGGAGACAAAGGATTCATGTAGCCGACCCCGCCTAGTCGGATTAAGGCTTGTTGTTGTTGTTGTTGTTATTGTTGTGTATTTTGCATGTTGAACTGATAAATAGTTAAGATGATTTTTCCTCGTGCAACTTAAATGTTCATTTATTTTCCAACTTGATTTTTGTAGCTTACCTGTTTCTTAGAATAGCTTAAAGTTCCTTTACCATCGCGCATTAATTTTATCCTTTTTTTTTCATGTAGGCCGGGTTTCATTGATGTTGGGAAAAGCTCAATTTGAACTTCAGAGACTTGTGGATAACTATGTGAGTTTTCTTATTGCACTTAATTGCAAAGACTGCTGTTTGGAATTTTATTCATTAGAACTGAGCACATTTTATTGACTATAAATGTTTTTTTTTTAATTTAATTGTGAGCAGAGAACCCATATTATCCAGACAATTACAACCCCATCAGAGTGTCTGCTCAAGGAGCTTCAGATCGTAGAGGTTTGCTCTTATAATGACATGTATCTGATTATGTTTTTGTTTTCCGTGTATATTCAAGATTTAGAGGCAAAAAGATATAGGCGAGAGCTGCTTATATGCTTCTATATTCATTAGTACCACACATTGATTTCAAAGTACCAAACTGTGAATTTTTAAAGCTTTATTCCTAAATCTTTTTTAGCCAAGCCCAAACAGTTTGGACTAATGATGATGATTATAATGATTCATGGTTCATTTTTACTTATATTATTCTATTTCTGTTACATATTCGGCTGTATGTTCTCAAATTACAAATACAATACTCAGTTTTGTTCTATAGACATGAGATCATACTCTTTGTTTTCAAGTTTTATATTATTTTAATGTGAATTTACATATTCTCCTACAGGATATGAAACAGCAATGCGATGATAAGCGGTAACGTTCTTAACTGTTTTTTACATCAATAATCTTGTTTTCAGCTGTCATTGTACACAAATTTATATCATTTTCTTTCAGGGATTTGTATAAGCTCATGTTAAGGGCACCTAGACAAAAAGGGAGATCAAAAAATCCAAGAGGGGAAGCATTCACACCTCAGCAGCTGCAAGCAGCTCGAGAAGATTATGAAGAGGAGGCAAACCTGTTTGTCTTCCGCTTAAAATCATTGAAGCAAGGTCAATCGAGAAGTCTTTTTACACAGGTCGCTCGACACCATGCTGCGCAGGTGGTTTCTTCATGCCACTTTCAGATCATCCTAAGTGTTTATTTGATGAAGTTTGAGCTCATACATGTAATATTCTTTTTTGAAATTCAGTTGAATTTCTTTAGGAAAGGGTTCAAGGCATTGGAGCTGATTGAACCACGTGTTAAATCTGTTGCGGAGCAACAGCATATTGACTATCATTTCAGTGACCTCGAAGATGACCACATGGATTGTGATATAGATGACGGTTCTTATTGTGATAGCAGCGATGATGGGGAGCTGAGTTTCGACTATGGAGTGAACGAACTAGCTGATGATGATCTCTCAATGCACAGAAATTCTACTGTGGTAAGATAATGTGTTGTGTTTTAGATCCAATATTTTGTTCTCGAATCTTTCTTCTTTTTTTGGTTGCTTTTCATTGTCTGTTCATGTTTTATGGTTAGCTTCAGGACAGGATATATTTGAAGAATAATACAGTGTTTTTCTGCAAAAGCCAAATATTTTTTCTTTAATTAATTTGATTGCCATTTGTTGCAAAGTCTGTGAAGACTGATTATCTTTAGCAGAAACCAATGACATTGGTTATTTAGCAAACGACTAGTAATTTTCTCATGAAATATCCAAATTTCTAACCTCACTTCACATTTGCTTTTCACAACCTTCTAGTGATTTTTGTTCACTATATATAATATGATTGTTTTTCTCTCTTTCCTTTCTTTTTTTGGTTGCAGATTGATCAAGTTGGCAATACAACTAGCAAAGCAACACCATTAGGAATGTTACAGGTTAGATTTGTTGCATTTCTATCTATACTATGTTAGGAGAGAGAGAAAATCCGTGATAACAAAAATCAAAATAAAACAAAACAAAAGAGCAAGAACAACACCAGAATTTATAGAGAAAACTCGAAATTGGGAAAAACTATGGAGCTACACCACACCACATCAAGAAATCCACCATGAAAAAAATTGAGGAAAATTTCACTAATCTCTCTCACTCAAGCCTCTCTAACAGTTTCTACGCCTCACACTCTAGGGCACACTTACACCAATCAAAACACAAAAAATAATCCCCTGAACTACGCCTATGTGCAGTTGAAAATCTTTTTTTTTTCAGCAATATCCAAAATTTGAAAACCCTTATGTGCAGTTCTATTTGTTGTCAAATAAAAAAGGTCTTTTACTCATTTTTCCTTTTTGCATTGTTCTTACAGGAAAATGTAACCAGATTCCAGGCAGAATTGCTCTACGACAACCAAAGACCAAGCCTAGCCAGTCAATCAGCTCCCATTTTTGCTGATAGGAATTTTAATTTTCCAGAGAAGACTAAAAGGATGCCTCCTCCATCAACTAGAAAATTTCACACATATGTGCTACCTACACCAGTGGACATTAAGAACTCTTCTTCAACTGTTACCCCTTTTTCTTCCAATCAACTTCAAACCAATGGTGGTTTGCCAACACAAATGTCATATTCATCTCCATTAAACCCTCATAAACTTATGAAATATGGCAAAAAGAACTCGCAAAGCCCCACGAGATCACCGGAAGGACGAACTAAACTTGAAGATAGCAATATCAGAAAAATCCCAATCAAGACACCAAATCTTCCCTCTGAGGATCTGTTTTCTCATCAATTCACTTCATTCTCTATTCCTGAAGCTAAAAAGATCAGAAGGTATGCTTTCTCAGGTCCAATAATTGGAAAATCATGGCCAACCAAGCCATTTGTTACCTCTTCTGGCTTTCCGAAAGTCGAAGATCAAACAGGTCATTCGAAGCTATCTCACTCATCAAACAGTTCTACACTTAGGATTAGTGAACTTCATGAGCTTCCAAGACCTCCAAGCTCTTTAACCCAAGCAGCGTCGCCCAGCACTTCGATCGGTCATTCAGCACCTTTGGTTTCTAAAGTTCAAGAGATTCAAATGACAGGAAAAGGTTTCCCTCTTTCCCTCGAAACAGCGTCGCCATTGCCGACACCACCATCTGTGCTTCGAAGCTTTTCTATACCTTACAGAGGTCGAAGAACACCATTTGGAACACTTAACAAGGTGCTCGAGACTCGTATTCTTGACCTGGATGAAGAGGTTGATTCACCTCCTCTAACTCCCTTATCATTTAAAGTCTTCCATGATGAATCTACTACATCTTCAATTACAGTCCAAACTTGAAGGGTAAGCTGTTTCTTAGAATTGTCTACATTAATGCTTTAGCTTGTTTTGATAAATGAATGTGCTGGTAGTGATCCCACCATTTTGTATTTATTTATAATATTTCCCTACCCCCTCTTGATATATGCAGTAGTCTAATAACGGTCCACATCATTTAGCCATGATAAATTTCTTTTTTCAAAACCTTGTAGCTTAATCTTCTTTTTTGCTATTAGAATTTGGCTGATTCAAGCAGCATGCTGTACAAAAATTTTTCAAACAGTAATGAAGCACTTACCTCAATTGAATCTCTTAGTTTTTTGGGAGTCTATGGATTGTTGTGGATTGATGATATCAGTTGTTCTATGCTTGTTTCTAATTTATTAGTCTTGGTGCTTGAGTTTCGTAGCTCTTGCCTAAGACGGAAGGCTTCAGATGCAGAGAATGACAAAAAGTTATCTTTCAACTAGGGATTTCAGCATGGCATGGATATCAATATTTCATAATACCTATAGAAAGACTATAGAAGGGGATAAAGAGAAACAAGGTATTACTAAGCTAAGAAGGCAGTGAGCCAGGTATGATTTTGTCATTCTTCTTCCCCAATCGTAAACCCCTCAACTCCTACTTGGAGGGGAGAAGGGAAGTTTCCTCAACGTGATATGCGGGATTGAGCTAAACTCGGTTGTCCTTTGCATGAGTAAGAAAATAGCAGAGAGCCCAGCACCAGACTCAAATTCAGTCTTGTGATCCTAGGTGGTTAGGGTTTAGGGTAGATACTTAGTGGATGCTTATATTTGGCATCTCAGATGATTCTCCATGCAGTATATATATATATATATATATATATATATATATACATTCTATCATGGTAGAAGAATAGTTTTGAGTTTGAAAATTATATTTAGAGAGAGAATTGATGTAAAAAGGTTCTCAGAATGACCCTTCTTTAATGGTAGAAATCTTAATGATGGAAGATTTTTCTAATATAATCGTAAACTCACGCACATAATAGATATATAAGTTTTGAATTCAAGATTTATTGATTGAAAGTCTAAACTCTTAACTGCTAAGCTAACATGGCTTACATTGAACATCTTTTAAATATGCACTACATTCTTGCAAGGTAACAAAGTAATTTTGGTAAGAATAAATGTTTAGTTTAATAGAGAGTTGATTTTATTGGCCAAGGATGTTGAGAAGGTAATTACTAATGCTTTAAATGTAATTAAGCCATAATTACAAAACAAAATTTTTTGAAAAATATATTAAACTGCTTTTGTATGTGCTCCTAATTTGATAATAATAGAAGAAAAAAAAAAACTGCCTTACAAATGATCACATCTTGTTATCTCTTCAAGTTGATGTTATCATTTTGAACCTTCAAAGTGTAATGTTGAGTGGTTTCTGGTTGAGCAGATAACTTGATAACAAGACGAAAAATAAAATTTTAGGGGATATTAGGGATCATTTTTATTTTTTATTTTCTATTTTAAAATTTAAATTAATTTAATTTAATTTTGATTAGAAATAAAATATATTTTATATTAATGTTTTGAGTGTTAGTTATTTAAAAAAAAAGCTCAAAACATTCAAAAGTTATTTTAAAGTATTTTTTTAAATAGTGATTTATTTTTAAAGATAAAAATAAAAAACACTAAAAATGAATCAAATAAATATGTTTTTTTTTTAAAGAAACCTAAAACTAATTTTTTTTAAAAAAAATTACAAAATAAAATAACTATTAAACAAGCTCTTAGTAGTTGTTTTAGTTGATAGAGATTTAATTTCCTTCAATTTAAATAAAATAAATACTCATAATTTTAAATGTTGAATCAGATCTATTGATTCAGTGATTTATCATGACTAACCCCAAATTTATTTATTTTATTTTGTTTTATCCTGATTCTAAAATTATTTTTACACAAAATTAAGCCTGCAAATGATCAAGCGTTCGACAAATTACTCGTGGCTCGACTCGATTAGAGCTAGATCTTAAAATACTTAAATTGAGCTCAAATTTGATAATGATAAATAAGCTTAAACTCGAATGCACTCATGCTCGGTCGACTCATTTCTCATTTGCAGCCGTACATAAAATAGATGCAAAAATTAGAGAAATTATTTATACATAGAATCAGTAAAAAAAAAAAAGGGAATTGATGAATCGGTCAAATCTTTTATGAATATTCTCATCTTAATATTGATTAATTTATGACTTTTGATTTTAGTAAGTTTATTGGAAATTAAATTTTAGATTAAAACTTTTATTTAAATTTATATATCTTAATTTTTATATTCTCAAAAATTTTGAACTTGATAGAATATTTTTTAAAATTTTAATTGTTATTGATTGTTTTAATTTTAATTTATCTATGAGTCCTTGAGATTAAGGCTGTCAAATAAACTCGTTGTTCAGCATTTCGTGTTAAATTTTATTATAGCATTTTTGGTTAACTAACTAAACGAATCGCGTTTAAACGATATATAAGCGAATTCGGTGAACAATCGTTTGTTCGTCGTATTTCAAATTCGAAATAAAAAAATTATATTATATTATATTATATTATATTATATTATTATATTATTATTACTATTATTTTTATTTATTACTATTATTATTATTATTTTATTACTATTATTTTTATTTATTATTATTATTTATTACTATTATTACTATTATTATTATTATTATTATTATTATTATTATTATTATTATTATTATTATTATTATATATACATACGACACATTTAAATATCACAAATCTGTTTTTGGTTAAAATTTTTGTTATCGAAAGATTGGCCAAGATTCAATCCCTCTATCAAAAAATTTGTTGTGAGCAGCAATTGCTCGTTAGCTCGTTTAGTTAACGGTAGACAATAGATATTTCAATTTCGATATATAAAGCGGTAGAATCACAAAACAATTTCAAACAACATAAACAGTTCGTTTTCGTTTTCGTTTACACTCCAACGTGAGATGATAAAATTTTTTTTTTCAATCACAAGTATTACACCATATAAGAAATATTTTTTTACAGATTTACCAAGATCTTTGATTTAATTTATTAATTTTACAAGAAATGCACAGTAAAAGGAGCTGCAAATACACAGCATTACTAATTAAAGTTAAAAAAAGCAAAAGCAAAAGCAAAAGAAAATTGTGATGATGTAACTAAATTCTCAAGCAATGCAAAATAAACTACATACAGATCGAATTAGCTCAGAGTCGCCGCCATGGCTGCTGCTGCTTCTATAATCATCCTCCTCTCCAGTATTTCCATCTCCTCCTCCTCGCCAACCTCCTGCCGCTCCTCCTGCGGCGGTCTCCCCATCCGCTACCCTCTATCCATCGACGATGGCTGCGGCAGCCCTCTCTACCGCCGCCTCCTCTCCTGCAACCCCAATCCATCGAAAGACTCTTCCTCCATTCTCCTCCTCCGCACTCCCTCCGGCTCGTATCCGATCCTCTCCCTTTCCTACTCAAACCAAGACTCCCATCTCATTATCTCCGATCCTTCCATGTGGACCTGCGACTCCCTGTCTTCTATTCCCGTCACCCCCTTCTCCCTCGACACGAGCACAAGCTTCTCCCTTTCCTCCAAAAACTCCTTCCTCTTCCTCAACTGCAGCCCCGATTCCGTCATAATCGAACCCCGACCCGCATTCTGCGACAGATCCCCTGAACGCTGCGGCTCCTCCTGCGATTCCCACGCCTATCTCTGCCGGAACTTTCCCGGATGCCCTGATTTGCTTGCGGAGAGCTCCACCACCTGCTGCTCTTATTTCCCGACGTCGGTGGAATCGGTGAGAAGAATGCTTCGGTATTGCACGGGATATGCTGGCGTTTACTGGAGGGTGAAGGCCGGCGGCGCCGGCGGAGATGAGGTGGCGGAGTACGGGATTCGAGTAGATTTCGAGGTTCCGGTGATGGCGAGGTGCCGGAATTGCGTGGAGAAGGGGAAGGGGATCTGCGGGTTCGATACGGCGACTGGCGATTTCTTGTGTCTTTGTGCTGAAGGGAATTCTACAACTACGTGTGAAGGTGAGAAAAACTATATAGCCTTGGCATGTTGGCATTTAGAGATGACCAACGTTGGGTTGCTAATGATAGAATCTTTGAAATTATTAGAGAATGAGAATTTTCTCCATTAAAATTCTTCTTAAGATTCTCCTAAATGTATAGAAGAAATGCTTATTTATAGATTTATAAAGGTGTCATTTTGATCATTAGCAAAATTGTTAGGTGTTTTTTTCTTTTCTTTTTTTTTGATCCGAATAAATTTATTTTTCTCTTCTCAAACTAAAAGCTGCCTCTTTTAGATGGTCCATGGAAGCACAGAGCTTCAGCTGGAGTTATAGCCGGTAAGCACCTTCTTCTCCAATTTTCTTCTCTCAGATATACAAATATATAAAGAAATTTTCTTATATATTTGTGCAGTTTCTGCTGCTGTAGCTTCTTTTGCTGGACTGGCAGGTTTCGGAGCTCTGTTATGGTACCTGAGGAAGATGAGATCCAACAAGGTGGTCACTTGTGGGGTTCAGAGTAATGAGAACAGGCTATTTTAATTTAATATTTTCATCTCATGCAATTATTAATTAATTGATTAATTTAATTATTTAATCAATTAATTATTTAATTTCATGTATATTTATTTATTTCCACTTTGGTTGATTTTGAAGGTTTTTATGTATCGCTTGTGTTGAGAGCATGGTTTGCTTTATGTTTATTAAGCAACGCTTTGTTTGTATATAGAGATTGCATAATGGCTGATTTATAATTAAATATTGTATTCTCTAAATTCTTTTATAATTTTATTGTTTTTTTATTTTTAATCAACTTTAATATTATTATTATTTTCTAAAAAACTATATAGTGTGAGATTGAGGATGTGTTTAGGATAACTTTTTAGTTATTTTATTTTTTATAAAATAATTATAATTAAATTTGGCTATTAATTTGCTGGCTGTTTACAAAAAAATTTAAAAATCAGAGTTGTTAAAATATAATAAATATCAAAATTTTAGTAATTGATTTTTTTTGAAAAAGCAAAAATTTATGATAATGTATTTTATTCATAATAATTTTATAATCATCTTTATAAAAAGTTGTGGCTAATCCAAATAATTTTTTAGGGTCTATTTGGGGTAGTTATAATTTTTTTTAAAATTAATTATAAAATTATTATAATAAAAGTAATTTTTTAAAAAAAATATTGAGTGTTATAAATATTTTTATTTTTGAATAATTTAAATAATAGTTTTTTTTATATTCATCATATTCTAACAATTCTAATTCTTAAATATAATTTTTTATCACAAATTTTTTTAAAAGTAATAAAAAAAATTAATAATCAAATACAAATATGATTACTTCAAAAAAAATTTATGCTTGAATTTTCTCAAAGAGATAAATTTATTATATTTATATTAAATTTCAAAAAATAAATTTTTTAACAGCTATTTTAGAATTAAATTTATAAATATTTAATTGTACTTTAAGCCATTCAAGTCATAATTATATGATAATTAAAATTTTTTGTTATGAAATAATAAACGAAAAGAATAAAAATTAGGAAACAGTGAATTTCATTTATACTCTTTATAGAGTTATTCTTATAATGCTTGTCATTTTCATTGCATTTATTCTGATTCGGTTCTCCTCCCTATGCTAAATGCCGTCGTGTGTTTTTAGAGATTGATTTTACAAAAACGATCCATTTTTCAATATAATAGCTGAACGAATATCAATATTGAAAACATGTATATTTGGCATATATGTATAATTTATATAAATGATTTAGGAGAAAATTTTAAATCTTAGAGACATTTATATACATGCCACATAATTTTTATATATTTACATTCATAAAATCTAAATTTTGATATTTATATTTAACTATTTAATATCACATCAAAAATATTAATATTATTATCTTTTTTTAAACAGAATATATCTTTTTATGTATAAATAAAATGTTCAAAATATAAATATCAAGTTTTAAGGGTTACTTATATAAATACATAGAATTATATGACATGCATGTAAAATTTTAAAATTTAAAACTACATATTGAACACCTAAACTCACTATTTTACAAATTTAACACATAAATCATTCTAACACAACATTAATACCACTTTCCGTCTCCTCAAAACGTAACAGGTTCGTTTCTCAACAACGGCCGATTCGCTCAGTTACCTCAAAAGCTCATGAAACGCTTTTGGTTCTTCCTAACAACAGGTGAAGCTCATCCCTTAGTAACTGTTCATTTCTTCCCAACAAGACGTAGTTCGCTCTGCTACCAAGCCGTGACATATCGACACACTACTGCTCCCCATTTCAACGGTTCCCCTTGCAAACAGGGCAATGATCATTGCATCCTTCACATTGCATCCAAGTGAAGCCACTTAGTGCCTTGCTCCCTGGTAGCCTCGTAGGAGGTAAACACTCCAAGCCACTTTTTTTTTTCCTTTTCTGGGTTGGGTGATCAAGCCACATTTAGATCTCTGATTCTTCCTAATAGCACGCGAAGCTCATCCTGCCCGACAAGGCCGGAGTCGGACCTCCTCAAAACTCATCTCTGCACCTCCTCACTGCTCTTTTAACTTCTATCATCTATCATTACGAAGTACTAGGCTGAAATTCGCGTGAAGAAGATAGAGGTAAGTTTCAGAAACCCTCATTCCACATTCTCAATACTCCCACACAAGTATAGGCTGAGATGCGTAAAACCGAAAAGCTTTTTTGCTGTTTGTGATAGGAAAGATGTTGCGTCACATTTTTTTTGTATGATTGATGATAAAACACAATTTGAATTTATAATACAATGCTTATGTAATCTTAGACAATGAAAAGAATGCATGCTTAACTTCTGTTTGCATAGCAAAAGCATACCATAGAAGGATGTGCTATCACATGTATTCATTGTCCTTTTTTTGTATTCCTTAAGAATCATTATTTTTTCATATTTAATAAGTTTATGTAATTTTTAGTTTAATTAGTTTAGAAGCATAAATAGAAATGAATGTCTTTTCAAAGTGGTAATTGGGAATGGGATGTATTTTGATATTATGAAGTAGAAGCACTTGTTCATAGTTTCAGGAACAAAAAACTAATTGTACTTTATTTGATGCTATATATAATTCTTAATATATGAATTGACTAAAGCCTTTTTTCAATAATATCATGAATGAGCTCGAGTCAATCGTCAACAATAGGGAATGTGCTCCAAAATAATCCAAGTGAGATGCGCGTGTAACTTACAATGTATTATATACACTACTCATAAATGACCGAATACTGAGAAAAATTTTTATCGATGCCCTCAGAACAGAACACAAGATGATTACAATTTTTTCAATTGGGTAGATGAAGTTGAACCTTCAATACATGATGTGCTTAGTCTGTTAAGAGCTCATGATGAGATGGTCAGAATGAAGATCGAGCTCATATTAACTCTTATGAAATTTTTTTGTTAGAGTTATTGTTATTATTCTACTGTACTTTTTTGTTGTTTATCGTAATGTGTGGGTGAAGTGTGTGGTGCTAAAAAGTGTTAATATGTATGAGTGATGTGTGATTTAGATCGATCATCGTAATGTCATAGTCATCAATGTACCCCTGAATTTCAGTTATTATAACAGTCAACTCTATCGTTGTGTTTGAGTATCACTTTGCGGCTAGTTAGTACTTGTAATTTCTAAAATAATTGAATTTTGCATACTGTAGTCATAATCATTAAAGTGTTAATATGTATGAAGCTTATTTCTAAAGTGTGAATTTTTGCAGATGAAGCTTGAACTGTAGTTTTATGTCTTGATTCGATTTGTTCGAAGTATGTACTTTAATTTGAATTTTAAGTTACTGCTTAATGCTACGGAATTTGAGTCTTCCCAAAATGAGCTCCAAGCAATGCTGAAAATGCTAGTCGTGTGTTCTGCCACTGCAACTTGGTTTGCATTGTTTTCACTTGTTAAATAGATTGATGTTTTGTGATGAGTTGGTTATAATTGTGGAGCTTATGTAAATGCCTTGATGTTTAGTGATGTGTTGATTGTAATCAGGGGCGGATCCAGAAATTTTTTTCAAAGGGGGCACAATAAAATAATGAATAATTTACTTTTATATAAAATTAAAAATCAAAGCATCTCATATAACAAAATAAAGAAATCAAACCTTGCAATAACATAAATTTTTTTTACATGACATACCATTTATAACTTCTCCCTCCGAGTCTTCATATTTTGAAAGCGTTGTACAATTAATTCCTTATCAATACTCTTAAATACATCTTTTTCAATATATGTAATAAGACAATCATTCATCCAAGAATCTCCCATTCTATTATGGCATTTTTTTCTGATATTCGAGAAAATGCTCTTTCAACATTCTTTGTAGCGATTGGCAATATCAAAGCAAGCTTTATTAGCAAATATACAAGAGGATAAATATCATTTTTCTTTGTCTCTACTTTAACTTTGGTCCAAGTTCTCCAATTCCCAACTTCAAAATGAATCATTGGATTTCATGTCAATAATATAAATCTCAAGTTGACTATCTAAAATAATAATATCAAAGTCTGAGAAGTCTGTGGGATAAAACTTTGCCAAACATATTAATTTTTTTTTATCAAAAGCTGAGAAAGAATCACATGGATTCAAGCACACATATAAAAGTAATTGAGTATTGGCATCAAATCTGTTGTTAAGCTCAAGTTGCATATCAATATGAATAAAATAACTCAACTTGATAATAGTGTAAATTTGTGATTCCTTGAGCATTTTTTCTTGATCTTCCACGCATAATAAATCTTTCACTCATATTTGGCACAAGTATATAATTTTTCTCACAAAATATATGAACTTCTTCAAATAAAATGTTCCAACTATCATCCCTCATATTTTGTAGTATTTGTTTTGACACCTTAACCAAAGTCATGGCATTTATAATATCTTGATCTTTTCGTAAAACTTGAGATAACTCATTTTGTGATTCCTAATATGGATTTCATCAAGTGCATTGAAAACAAACTCAAAACATTGAATTGAATCAAGCGAGCATTTACTTACTCTTTGTTCATTGTTTAAACCATCTTCTTACAATTATATCAAGAACATCTATAATAGATCCAAATAAAATAAGTATATTTATCAATGCGATAATGTGATCCCCAACGATATCTCCCATTTCGTTGAAGAGTTATTTCTTGATTTAAACCTCGTCATCTTGTAGTTCTTTCACTTATTTGCTCAACAACTTTGTTTAATTGTCTTTCAAATAAAATTTCTCTTCTTTTGCAAGAACTTCCAACAATATTTATCAAATTAGATACATTATTAAAAAATGTAGCAATCAATATGATTCTTAGACAAGTAGTCTTTGTAATTGATGAGCAAAAGCGATTGAATGTAATAATTATTTTCTTTCAAGATTAATGCTTTTAGTCCATGAAATTCACCACGCATGTTGCTTGCTCCATCATAACCTTAACCACATATTGTGATATACTCAATCAATACTTTGAAAAAAGTGTTTTAATAGTGCATTTAAGTGTTAGGCGGTTGTTTCAGACATGTATAATACCAAGGAACGCTTCAACAATGCCTCTCTTATCAACATAACGAATCACAATAACCACTTGTTCTTTCATTGATAGATCGTGAGATTCATCTAAAAGAACTGCAAATAACTCATTACCCAAATCATTGATAATAGTATTTGAAGTCTCAATAGCAGTTGCATGTGTAATATCCTTCTGAATTTCAGGAGCAGTTAACTTATTATTTCCTGGAGCATTTTCAAGGACAACCTTATTTATACTTTCATTATGCTCGGCCAAAAGTGCAAGTTCAAGAAAATTTCCTTGATTTTGAATCCTCGATTCATCATGACCTAATCCTTGGCTTAAAAGAAAATATACACAATCGGTAGCATATAATCGTTACGTAATCCTTCGATTTTGATCAGAATGTCTTCCATAAGAAAATGCAATGTGTTGATCCTGATTCATTAAATCTTCACATTTTCTTCGAGCAATATTATGAGCACTATTAACTTGGCCAATATGAACTTCAAATCTTTCTTTTTTTTTTCCAATTTTTGAATCCCTTATTATCAAAACTATCACCTCTTTGCTTTGTCTCTATAAAGATAACAAAATAAATAATATGCATCTTTTGCAATCGTACTCTAACCAACCTTTATATTCATCAAACCATTTTGGATTAAACTGCAATTTATTTTATTTGTGTTTGAGGAAATTCATGATCACGAGGTTGACATGGCCCTTTTGAAGATATGCTCTTCTAACTCTATTCATTAGGATGATACTCAAATTTTTTTCTTAATCCAGATCTTCTACAATATCTTACGTTGAATTATGTGTGCACTTGTTTAGATTTTGTATTACTACTTTCACCAATAATAAGATGTGAATAACTGGTCTCATCTTGTTCAATCTTTCTTTTAAAATATCGCTCCATATCTAATTAAAAGAACAGATTAAAATGCTGATGTAAAGTCTTAAAGATTAATATGCATAAAAAATGAGAAGACATGCTTTTGAACATATTTCAAAAAACAAAATAAAGGCACACTTTCGGCCTTTTCTAAAAAATAATTTCTCAAAATAAAGCACACGTACCGTACTTAAAAATAAATCAATAGTATTTTTAATAATAAAATTCGGCCTTTATTAAGAAATAATAAATCAATAAATTCTCAAAAAAGGCACACTTTCGGCCTTTATTAAATAAAAAATATTCACATACCTTAATTAATTATGAAGACCGTTCCAAATAGACCGTTCCAAAGGATGTACACCAAATAGAAGTATTCTAATAGGTCTTGCTTTCTGTAGATGATGAATGCCTCTAATTCTACAAACATGAGATTTAAAATCATAATACAAGAATATACACACTGATAAGCAAGAATGAAGTATCAAAATGAACTCAGCAAAACAACAATGGACATTCAATTACCAAAATATCAAGATGAATAAAGTGGATCATAATAGATTTGAAATGCAATAAAATTCTACTAAATGTGCTCCAAACTCTACAAAATCTACACTCATATAACTAAAACCCCACTAATCTTTAAAGATCAAGTTTGTTTAAATCAATAGAAAATTGTTTTTTAATAATGAAATATCTCGAAAACATATGAGAAAAAGCAGAAGTAAAAAACTACAAAGTTTCAACTTACATTTAACCTAGAGAAACTAAAAGAAAAAACACTAAATGCTTCCAGTTTGGCAATTAATTCACGGAAGGCTTTGGAAATGACATCATCGTGAAAGGACATGGTTTCGACGGTTCTGACTATAAAGCCGTGGACCAACCAATTCATCATCAACACTCCCTACCTATGCCAATTTGGAAAGATAAAGAACAAAAAATCTCAAGCAAATAATAAGCAGAAAATACACCAATTAATCGAAAAAATCTAATTGCGAATCCCACCACAAAGATTACAAAAATCAACAACAAAAAAAAGGAATCAGAACACGAACAATATCACAAGCTAATATGTAGCAGAAGAAATTATCAAATAGTTCAAAGCCCAACAACTAATTGTAGAACCCATCACAAAATTTTTTTTTTAAAAAAAGGATCGAGACCTAACAAAAGATTGAGAAAGCGATCACCTTTGCGCCTTCTTGTCGCCTCTCTCTCTCTCTCTCTCTCTCTCTCTCTCTCTCTCTCTCTCCTATCGACAACGAATCCAATTGCTCTTTCCCCAATTCCTCACAAGGATTCTTGCCAATCTTGTGAAGAGGTTGGGCCGAAGACCGGACTTGAGAGGCGATAGAGTCAGCCGGGGAAAGCTTAAAGGAGGAGGCGGCGGTTTGAAGTAGGAGACGGACGGGTCACGGGAGAAGAGCGAGGGCTGCGACCTGCGAGGGTTTGTTTGGAAATAGTTTGTGTGGTGGGCCAGTGGGGCCACGTGCCCCCAGTGCCCCTAGCGTGGCTCCGCCCCTGGTTGTAATTGAGGAGCTTATGTAAACGCAATGCTCTTGTTGTACTTTTTCTTTATCTAATTAATAAAAATTTCATTTTGCTTTGAAAAAAAAAAACATGGCAAGCCACTAACTATTTATTCACCTTGTTGAGCTTATTTCGAGCACTAAGGCAGTAAAAGCACTACCAAGCAGTTTCCTTAAGACCGTAGTTAGTATTACAGATATAGCATTTGATCATAATCAGATGGAAGAAACTGACTAGCCATCAATTGTTTCATTCGACTCCATCTCTTCACATTGTCATGACCCTCACATCAATGAGATTGCATAAATCAGAGGTTATAATTATTCTTGAAATCCCACTTGCAAGTGATGTCCCCAACCAGTCTATTGACTCCACCATAATCTCATATGCCAATTGGTGCAGCAAGTGGAGAAAAAAAAATTTGATGAAATATGCCCTCATAGTCTAAACACCAATCCAACAAACCCGTTACACAGCAAGTCATCTTTCATCTTCCTTATTAGAATTTAGTGGGACTAAAGCCTAATGAACACCATCTTAAGCTAAAGAAAATTAAATTAGACTTAATTTTGCTGAAACCCAATAAGCTATTTATAATAGCATACCTAGCTTCAGTTCTAAGAACCTCCTCATGTTGTCTTTGTCGAAGGACATGAAGGTCACCACCTGGACAATACTCCATTTCTAAGCATAAGAGGTTGTCTGTTGTAAAATATGCAAATAATTTTGGAAGAAATGGATGATCAAGCATTTTGAAATCACATCACTGTCTTTAGCACTTTGCGGCTGGTTAGTACTTGTAATTTATAAAATAATGGAATTCTGAGTATTGATGTCATAATCATTAAAGTGTGAATATGTATAAAGCTTATTTCATCTGCAGAAATAATGGAATTCTGAGTACTGTAGTCATAATCATTAAATTTAACTAAGATAAAACATATAAATTTCATATATTACACATCTTAAAATAAATTCAAAACCTTTAAAATTAATCTTATTTAAAATGAAATCAAAGTATCCTAACTTAAAAAGATTAGAGTACCTCCTGTAATAGATAAAATTAGAGAGAGTATAAATATATTCTACTCAACCTATGTTAGAAAGTATAAAAAAAGGACCTTAATTTATCAAAATTAAATGAGAATTTAATATTTAATATGACACAATGAGGAAGAAAGATAAAATGACATTCATACAATCTTATTAAAAACTCAACGTGAAACAAACAACTAGAGTTTGTGAATTAAATAACCTAATGTATCATACGATAAACATATGAACCAATAAATCCCTCAACAATTGAATAACCTGATGTATCATACTTTTTACTGATTGTATAAAATTATATATAAAGCAAATGATAATTTCAGATTCTTATCAGTTTCCATCTAATGCCAAACTTTCCAAATCAAAAGGCATGTTTACACGACTCAGTTTTACCACAAATTGAAATGACTTAACAAGGCTAAGCTGTATAACCTATCATAAAAATGCAAGGAATGAAGGATTATATCATTCTGAAGAATTCAGAGAATAAATTATAAAAGTAACTGGTTCAGCATCTAGCTTCACCTCCAATAAATTATAAAAGTACTGGAGGAGGTCTTCATACTGGAGCTAGTTCCCAAAAATGAACCCTTTCCACTAAATTACTTACTAAAGGAGTTCTTCATACTGGCACTAGCACCCATAAATGGACCCTTTCCACTTCTCATCCTGCGATCTAAAATTGACTCTACACCGGCATCTACATCTGCAATTCAAGATATCCTGTTTCTTCCCTTTGCCTCATACATCCTAAGCGGTTTCAACACCAGTGGTTCAACATTATTTGAGCACACTTGGCAGGGAGGGTCATATATATCAATTTCTGATGTTGAGCACCCATAAGTGGAATGTACCTAAGGGCAAAGCAACATTCAGAAGACAAATATGTGAAATCATAACATATGTACTTTGCACCAATCTTCAGCCTGGTACAGTTTTAACCATTAAAACACAAACATGCAACAAGTTATGCAATACAGAAATTCAAAGCTATGCTCCATGGCACTCGCTTTCCCATAAAATTACCTTTAATTTTATCCTCTTTCGCCTTCAGTCTACTACAAATTGACATAATAGAAAATTAGAAAATAGTGTATAGATAATAGAAAATTAAAAAATAGTGCATGAAAAATTTACATACCCTTGGCTTACCAGAAAGCTCATTATCAAAGTATGTTGCAATATGAAACTGATAATAGGAAATTAGAAAATAGTGCACAGATATATAGCGTTGATAATGACAAGATTTATATAAAATGAAAATGTCAGGAATAAAATCTTTGCGACTTTGTCATAAAGTCTATAATATCAAAAATTAAAAGTAGTCACATCGAAAATAGTTCCTAAAAAAATCTTTCAATCTAAGTTATTTTTCAAATTTCTTCCCTTCTAATTGGTAACTTGGCACAGGTTTTACTATCAATAGTGGTGCTCATGGAGGTACACATACTTGTTTCTTCATCTACTTGATTTAACGGATTCTTGCATGTAGTTTTGTAGTATCCCCATAGGCCACACCGGCTACATTTATGGACATTTCGTATTTTTTGGCTATTTTTTTCTAAAAAGTTCTTGAAACTATTCTTTTTTGGTCTTCTGCGTGGCCTCAAAGTTTTGGGAGTTTGAATATAATATTCACTTTCCAAATTCTTGCATTGATCTTTTCCTAGAATAGTTGTTATTGCTCCTTCGTATGTCATTCGGTACCTACAATTAGTTAAATTTGCTTAACATATTAGAAACAAATAAGTACAAAAGAAGGATATTAAAGTCATATCTATTAGCATGATAAATATCATCAACATATGTATGCCACAGAGGGTGCTCCTTACTCCCTACAACGACAATTGCATGAATGTAAGGTAACCCAGTCATCTGCCATTGTCTATAGGTGCAATATTTATTTTCAAAGTCTATTTCATGTATATCACAACGCCCCCTATCTCAACCTTTTGTGATGTTGATTGTATGATGATAAAGTACTCCTTTCAAGTTATAATTTCTCTGATGCACTCTTCAATATGGGGAACTAACTCACTGTGCCATTTTATAGAGTCAATTTTTCTTTCAACTCTTTGTTCCATGATCATTCCTCTAATCATGTCAACAAGATCTACAATTGGTTTATCCCTCACAGTTTCAATCCAAGAATTGAAGAACTCTGTCATATTGTTTGTATTATAACAATTCTTTATTTCAACTGAAAATATACTTTTAGACCACTTATAAAGCAATGCATGTAAGTATAAATAAATTTGTGGGCTAATATTATATATTTCAGTAACTTTGGAATTAAACTCCTGCTTTGTGTATGCATTCGCAGTAGATCACATAAGGCTACGCAATTTATGACTATCAGGACAGTGAAAATATTTTTTAAGGTTCTTCCATAAATGACAGATACAAACCCTATGCTCTATATTAGAAAACACGAGTTTGATTGCTTCACCTAGTCCTTTCTCCATATCTGATATGAATGCTATTGGATATAACTTGTAGCCAAGACTTTCAAATAAGTTTTCTAGAAACCAATGTCACATTGTCTTAGACTCACTTTCTACCACTACAAATGCTAAGGTAAACAACCAATTATTTCCATCAAGGGAGTTTGCAGATAGCAACACCCCTAAGTACTTCAATTTCAAGTGACAAGCATCAAGCCCTAATAGATGTCTGCATCCTGCCAGAAAAACATCAATGCAAACCTTGAAGCTCACATACAAACGCCTGAATGACCAATCATTACTATCGTAAGTATAAATGATGTGAGAACCGAGGTTTCTATCAATAAGCTCTGCGACAAGTGAATGCACTAATTTGTAATTATCATTGATTGACCCAAATGCAATGCTTCGAGCTACCTCTCTAGATCGCCATAACTTCATGTATGGTAGTGATAACCCAAAGTCGACTCCAAACTATTTTTGATATATTTTGGGGGAATATTTGGTTGCTTCTTCACAATATCTTGTATCTCTTCGGCAACCCAAGTTGAAGTTATCAATCTATTCCCAGCTCTATTAATACTTGGACATGTATGTATTGTAGTATATTTCTCAACCTCAAATGTTTGACCATTAGCACAAAGTGATGCTCTAATTCTCTATGGACAATCTTTGTATGAGCAAGTAGCTATAACACAGGTTTTATCACTAGCTTTGATCTTAATCCCAAAATTATTTATAAATGCAGTGGTTCGTAAGGCTTGTTTGAAAGTTGTTGAATCTTGAAAACATGCACCGACTGTTACAACTTTGGCAACGTTAACTTCATCGAGTAGAGAGTTAGAAGCATCAATACTATTGGGATAGGAATGATTGCACTCAAGCATGTCACTATGAAAACAAACATCTCTATCTTGTGACAATGTGTTATTTGCATTATCTTCGTCTGTTGCAACCACCACCTCAACCTTTATACTTACAAAATACTCAATCATTTGCAAAACTTCAATGTCACTTTCAATAAGTCTATATTCCTTTGGAGATGTCCCAAAAATATGATATTATAACTTAAATCCATATCCTTGTAGCCATGGGCAAATTCCTTCCACATTCTCTTTAAGCACGATAAAATTAAGTAGGTCTTTCTCAAGTTTAACTATCCTTTGTTTTCCACCTTCATATTTACTTCTATTTGTTTTCTTGACTTCAACCCAATGTCCACCAAATTTGAAAATTACATGTAGCCACTGACTCATATATGCTTTTAAATTAAAATTTAGCCATCTTCATCGGTAGGGTAAGTAGAAAATAAATTTCTCAGCATTCGATGTTAACCAAAATCCAATATAATTAACAGAGAAAATATTATTTCTGTTTTTCTATAACTTTCAAGAATATAGAAAAAACACCGTTGCAGTTAAGTACAAAAAAATTTATAAAAGTGAAATACATTAAAACTGCAATAACTTTAGGTGTTAGATATGTAAATACATAAGAATTGTGTGGTATGTATGTAAATCCCCCTTCTTCTTTTTTATGTCGTAAACACAAATAATGCAACATTAAACAGTTTTTGTTTATGACCAATCTGTAAAATCCCCCGAGTAAATTAATAATTTTCAGGAGAAAATCGCAATACAATGTTTCTATTTTTCACTTTTATTTTTTTCTTTTTTGTTAGACAGTCCCTACTACAACTACATAATAAAAGCGCAATACCCAAGTTCAATAAAACTGCATTACATCGCACCTTTGAGATAAACTGAATGGCGTGCGTGCAACGGTAGTTTGCAAAAAAATTTAAATATCGCAAGAAGAAGATCGCCGATGGCTAAAGGGAAAACGCAGGAAACGTCAATGAGCTTCGCGCGCTGTTGCTAAGGGACGAGCTTCGCATGCTGCTAGGAAGAACCGAAGTGTTACGGGAGCTTTTGAGGAGGTGCGGAGATGAGTTCTAAGGAGGTCCGACTCCGACCTTATCGGACAGGATGAGCTTCACGTGCTATTAGGAAGAACCAGAGATCCAAATGTGGCTTGATCACCCAGCCCAGAAAAGGAAAAAAAAATGGCTTTAAGTGTTTACCTCCTACGAGGCTACCAGGGACCCAAGGCGCTAAGTGGCTGCACTTGGATGCAATGTGAAGGATGCAATGATCATTGCCCTGCTAGCAAGGGGAACCGTTGAAATGGGGAGCAGTGGTGTGTCAATATGTCACGGCTTGGTAGCAGGGCGAACTGCGTCCTGTTGGGAAGAAATGAACAGTTACTAAGGGATGAGCTTCGTGCGCTGTTACTAAAGGATGAGCTTCGCCTGCTATTAGGAAGAACTGAAGCGTTACGGGAGCTTTTGAGGGAAGATGGCTTGGTAACGGAGGCGAACTGCGTCGTGTTGGGAAGAAACGAATAGTTACGAGGAGTTTTGAGGAGACGGAAAGTGGTATTACTGTTGTGTTAGAATGATTTAGGTGTTAAATTTGTAAATTATTGAGTTTAGGTGTTAAATATGTAAATAAGGAAGTTTGATGTGGTATGTATGTAAATCCCCCAATTTAATATAATAGAGTTGATCGTTAGTTATGTTGTTTCTCCCATAATTATGGAATTACGTGAGCTATTACAGATTTTGATAAAAAGATAATCAGAGATAGTCAATATATCGTCGGCTGATATTAATTAATAACAGATAAATATGAACTAAATTCATGAAAATATATGATCTCAAACACACTTTTTATTTCAAGAGAATATAATAAAATATATGAAAGCATTGTTTTTCAGTTATTTATGTAGCATCATGCGATGAAAATGATGAGGATGATGAATGGATTAGGCATAGTCGCACAAGCCTTGCTTGCAAAGGCCTCCCTCGCTGCACTTATTGCTGCACTCACCGCAGTTTTCATTGTCGAGAAAGGTGTTGATGCAATCACCGCGGCAGCAAGTCTCTCCCCAGTTACAGTGACGACCACATCGTCCACAATTGTTCGTGTTGTAATCAACGTTAACGCATCGTTGATGGCAACAATCAGGTCCTGGGCTACCTACGACCCAGCAGACACGTGGGAACTCGTCACAAGTTATCGGGCCTCTCGGATCGAAGCTTTTTGCTCGTTTAGAGGAGGGGGGAGTTGAGCTTGAAGATAAAGAGGTGGCTATCATAGTCATTATTATGATGATCATAAGGGTCTTTGGAGACATTTTTAAATAGAAGAGGGGAAAGTGGAGTTGATTTATTTGGTTAGGTTGATGGATGTGCGAGTTGTGGAAGAGGTGAGTTCTTATTTATAGAGGAATTTGAATGAGAGTAGAGAGTAGAGAGAGAGAGAGAGTAGAGAGAGAGAGAGAGAGAGAGAGAGAGAGAGAGAGAGAGAGTTTTGTTTATTGAAGAAAAAAGGGAAATTTGGTAAGGGAATGGAAAGAGAAAGCTTGGAGAACTAAATCTTTATCAAGTCAGGGAAAAGGTGAGAAAATTTATTTATGCATATAAGGGAGCATTCATAAAATATTTTAATAATTTTTTATGGTTTTAGTTATTATATATATTCAAATATGAAAGTTAAAAGAATATGGATTCACTTAAATTATAATTTATGTGATTTTTTATCAACCAAATATCATGATTTTTAATATAAAATAGTTTATGGATGGATATATTTATATAAAAAAAACAACAAAGTAAATTTGTATAATTTTTAAAATATAATTTAATAATTTTTTTCAATTAAAAAAAACAATGTATTAAAAGTAGATATTCTATCATCTTCTCTCTTTTTTATTTTTCTCTTATTTGAATCAACGATGCATATTAAATAAAAAATATAAATGAAATTTTATTTATTTTTTTATTTGTAAAATTAACTTCCCGTGTATGATTTTAGTAATACAAGTCGGTAAAATACATGAATGCACGAAACACCAATATATAGTGGATTCATAACTAAAAAAACGAAGAACTTTATAAGGTTGAACAATTAATTTTTGACAGATTCTTTGAATATAAATTGTAATAATCGTTAATTAGAAATATTTTAGATATATATATATATATATATAGAGAGAGAGAGAGAGAGAGGAGAAAATATATTAGTCATCGTAGCTTTACGTGCGGACTCCAATCCATGGACATCGTCCTTATTTTTCCCCGTTTTACCGGTAACGGGCGGGAGATAACGGGCCGGGACCGGCCCGTAACGTCGATGGCGTATTAACGGGCGTAAATACATTTCTCCGCCCGACCCTTGCGTCGTTCAAAAGCGGAGAAGAAGAGCGAGAAACATTGCGTTCGACATTCCTCGTCAAGGATTTTTCTGCTTAGCTCCGTTGTCGATGCGTCGGGGCGTCGCTGATGGTATAACAAATCATAAATTGAGGTAGGTGACTACATGAGGTATTTACATTCCGAACTTGAATGAATTTAGGGTTTACTCTGTTCTTCTCAGTATACAGTGAAAGATTAGCTATTTTTTATATGTTATTTTGTATCTGTACTATCTGTACCTCTTTGGAGGGTACAGACCATTTTTATCCCTTTTTTCCAGTTTTTTTTTGCCACCTCCTTATGATTATGTTTAGAACATTGCAAAGGAAGCATTTGATGGCAGTTTGGGTGGTTTCTGGGTGGTTTAGTGCATCTGTACTCTGTGTACCTCTTTGGAGGTTACAGACCTCTTTTACCTCTTTTCTGTTTTTTTAACTCCTTATGATTATGTTGAACATTGCAAAGGAAGCATTTGATGGCGTTTGGGTGGTTTGGGTGGTTTAGTGCATTGTACCCTCTGTACCTCTTGGAGGGAATTCTGGACTCTTTTTTTTCTTTTTTTTTTCCAACTCCTTATGATTACTGTATAGGGCATTACAAAGGAAGCATTTGATGGCGGTTGGGTGGTTTTTTGGGTATTTTGCATTTGTACCACTGTACCTCTTTGGAGGTGAATCAATTTTGACATTTTTTTCCATTTTTTTTTCCAACTCCTTATGATTATGTATAGAGCATTATAATGGAAGCATTTGATGGCAGTTTGGGTGGTTTTGGGTGGTTTAGTGCATTTGTACCCTGTGTACCTCTTTGGAGGGTACATACCATTTTTGACCCATTTTTCCCATTTTTTTTTTGGCCAACTCCTTATGATTATGTTTAGAACATTGCAAAGGAAGCATTTGATGGCAGTTTGGGTGGTTTCTGGGTGGTTTAGTGCATACCTGTGTACCTCTTTGATGAGACCTCTTTTGATCTTTTTTGATTTTTCCAACTCCTTATGATTATGTATATAATGGAAGCATTTGATTTGGTGTTGGGTGGTTTTGGGTATTTTACATATTTACCTCTTTGGAGGTGGACCTCTTTTGACCCTTTTTTCCAATTTTTTTGCCAACTTCTTATGATTATGTTTAGAACATTGCAAAGGAAGCATTTGATGGCAGTTTGGGTGGTTTCTGGGTGGTTTAGTGCATCTTTGCGACCTCTTTGGAGACCATTTTGACCTTTTTTTTTTTTTTGCCAACTCCTTATGATTATGTATAGAGCATTATAATGAAAGCATTTGATGGCGGTTAATGGTTTTGGGTGGGTATTTTGCATTTGTACCACTGTACCTCTTTAGAGTGGATCAATTTTGACCTTTTTATAATTTTTCCACTCCCTATGATTATGTATGGAGCATTATAATGGAAGCATTGATGGTAGTTTGGGTGGTTTTAATGGTTTAGTGCATCTGTACCCTGTGTACCTCTTTGGAGGGTACAGACCTCTTTTGATCTTTTTTTACAGTTTTTCCTGGCCAACTCCTTATGATTATGTATAGAGCATTATAATGGAAGCATTTGATGGCAGTTTGGGTGATTTTGGGTGGGTATTTTGCATCTGTACCCTGTGTACCTCTTTGGAGGGTACAGACCTCTTTTTGACCCTTTTTCCAATTTTTTTTGCCAACTTCTTATGATTATGTTTAGAACATTGCAAAGGAAGCATTTGATGGCAGTTTGGGTGGTTTCTGGGTGGTTTAGTGCATCTGTACCCTGTGTACCTCTTTGGAGGGTACAGACCATTTTTGACCTTTTTTTCCCATTTTTTTTTGCCAACTCCTTATGATTATGTATAGAGCATTATAATGGAAGCATTTGATGGCAGTTTGGCTGGTTTTGGGTGGGTATTTTGCATTTGTACCCTGTGTACCTCTTTGGAGGGTACAGATCAATTTTGACCTTTTTTTAACTCCCTATGATTATGTATGGAGCATTATAATGGAAGCATTCGATGGTAGTTTGGGTGGTTTTGGGTGGGTATTTTTGCATCTACTGTGCCTCTTTGGAGAGTCTGGACCTCTTTTTGACCCTTTTTTACAATTTGTTTTGCCAACTCCTTATGATTATGTTTAGAATATTACAAAGGAAGCATTTTATGTCAGTTTGGGTGATTTCTGGGTGGTTTAGTGCATCTGTATATGTACCTCTTTGGAGGGTACGATTTTTGACCTTTTTTCCCATTTTTTTTTATCCTTATAGAGCATTATAATGGAAGCATTTGATGATTTGGCGGTTTTGGGTGGGTATTTTGCATTTGTACCCTGTCTTTGGAGTACGGTCAATTTTGACCTTTTTTTACAGTTTTTTCTGGCCAACTCCCTATGATTATGTATGGAGCATTATAATGGAAGCATTCGATGGTAGTTTGGGTGGTTTCTGAGTGGTTTAGTGCATCTGTACCCTGTGTACCTCTTTAGAGGGTACATACCTCTTTTGATCTTTTTTTTTTCTGGCCAACTCCTTATGATTATGTATAGAGCATTATAATGGAAGCATTTGATGGCAGTTTGGGTGATTTTGGGTGGGTATTTTGCATGTACCCTGTGTACCTCTTTGGAGGCTGAGACCTCTTTTGACCTAATTACTTGTCTTTAAAGTTAACCATGCGGGAAAAGGATAACTTGAGTGCACCTACACAGAAATATGTTCGATAATATTAATGCTTTCTTGATGAAGACATTTTAAAGAAGCTTCATCTCCATCAATTCATTAGACTCCAGCATCAAGACTTCGGTTGCCATTACATCGATCTGTCTTCTTTGGGACATAAAAAAGCAAGCTTTCTGGGTGGGCGGTACATTTCTTTCAGATGAAGTTGCATTGATGATAGGGATGCCAAAGCAGGAGAAGGTTGTATGAATCCCGTCATTTGACTCATCGGACTACAAGAGCCAGCTTGAGAATTCAGATGGCTCGTTGCCTGCAGCACAGTTTGTGCAGTTGTATATACGTTTTCTTCTGTCAAATCTATTTTTTGTATATCACAATTACAGGGTGGCATCAGAATTGATTGCTTACGCCGATGATATAGATAGATTTCTTCCAGTGATGCCATTTGGGACTTCTAGTCTCTCTTTGATGTTATTGCATCAAAGATTCGAACCAGGAGAGCGGTACATGAGTGGATTTGTCACTCTTCTGATGGTATGTTTTATATCTCCATTAATGTGAAATATAATATCTTGGAGTTTTTAATATATTCATTGTAGATATGGGTGAGCACATAAGCATCAAGTCATCCGAACCCGCAAAAAACGTATCTTTGCGATGGGCTAAAATAGAGTTCCCAAAAATGCTTTCACCGGTTTGGGAGGGCCGATGACATATAATAATATCACTTAGTTCAAATAAGAATGTATCCATTTATGTTGTATGTCTTCAAAATTTTTATCCTTTTACCACAGTGCTTTCATTAGGACTTATTGGAAGATGAGAATTGGCTCCTTCATTCGAGTCCTCGCCCAACAATCTAGACATGTGGGCAGATAGTAGTCCGTTTTAAGTCCAATTCGGCCCCGACTCTCCCTATACCTCTCGATATTCTCCCGTCAGTGTTTCTAGCACGCCCCTCTTACCCCAGGACTTGGGAAGGATGTTTCAGGCTTGAAGGACTGAGAGAGACGATCGTCTTTCCATACGACAATGGCGAGAGGTTGGATGGGCTTGATTTAGTTCTTTTGCTCGAGGATGTTCTATCCAGGTCTACCACCCTAAATGCAGGAGGTTCCTGGTCACCACGGAGAAACTCTTGAGGAGGCTACAGGAGCTTCCCCGTGGATGGTACCCAGGGAGACTACCGTGCACCCTGAGGAGGGAGAGGAAGCTCTTGTGGAGTCTACCAAGAGATTCCATTCTTGAGTTGGATACTTCAAAGGGGAAGCTCAGTGGAATTGGGGAGAAGTTCTTGTGGAGGCCACCACTACACATGATGCTCAAACTAATTGGCGGCATTGAGCGTGGTGTTAAAGCTCAGATAAGAAGAGGAAAATTGTTACTTTTCACACTTACAGGAAGTCTCGAGCAAGAGCAAATGATGTGGTGGCCTCCACGCAAGTGGCAAAAAGAGGTATTAAGATACTTTCCTTTAAATTTGAGATAATAGAAATAGTCTTTAACTAAGTTTTTATAGGTTAACAGATGATGCAATAAAGGTCGATGACCCACTATTGTGGTGGAGGAGCATCGGACGAGGTATTAAGTTACTTTCTTTTAAATTGTAAATAATAGAAATAGTCTTTCACTAAATTTTTGTATAGGTTAGCAGATGATGCAATAAAGGTCGATTGATAACAGGCTCTTGTTGTGGTGGAGGAGCATCGGGGAGTATTAAGTTACTTTCTTTTAAATTTGATATAATAGAATTAGTCTTTCACTAAATTTTTGTATAGGTTAGCACAAATGATGCAATAAAGGTCGATGACCCACAGGCTGCTACTGTTGTCGTGGAGGAGCATCAGACTGAGGTATTAATAATCTCAGCCTCTCGATCCAAAGTCATATTTAGCCTAGCTCGTCAACACTAAATTGTATTATAGGTTAGCAAAGATGAGCCAATAGAATTGATGACCCAGCCATCGTGGTGGAGGAGCATCGGAGGTATGCATCATATCGAGATCAGTATTTATTCATAGAATGTATCTTCATCGCTAGCTTTTGTCATCGATACGTTGCGGGCATCGAGGCACTTCATGTTGTCGAGTTCTCATCCGAGCTGTTTTTCCTAGCGATGCTCGATCTTATTGACACATTGCTCCGGTTCAAGGACAAGTAAGTCAAGCCTCTGTCAGGTCCTTCATACATAAAATAACCTACTCGTTTAGTTCAGATCACTTTAAAATATTTATTAATTGCAGGGGTGATACAGTATTCACGGCTGGGAATATCATTATTGCACGAGGCGATGATGAGTTCTTGACGGATCAATATCTCTCATTGATGCCTTCGCCTTCCTTAGGCGAGAAATGCTCGCTCGCGGGTATGAACCATATTTGTACATTTCATGCTTGCATTGGGTATGTTACCCGCATGAATGTTGTATTACAATTCATTCTTGTTTGCTTAGATGAAAGCTGTAATGTGTAATTGTTCTCTTCTTTCTACTGCAGAGTTATGCCAGGTACGGCCTGAAGATGGAAAGCAAGATGTTCATCCAGCATATCACTGCGGACAGTGTGGCCAGGGCTGAGTTAATCTTAATGCCAGTTATAGATAATCAGCACTGGACACTCTTGGTTGGACATATTAAATCAGAGGCCTGGTATTTTTATGACTCATTGCCCAAACCAACCCATAAGAGCATTCTTCCTGAGATTGTAAGAACTATTTTCAAATCTAGTTCATCTTAACTTTTTTTCACGATCCAACTTATTAAAATTTTTTTCACTATTTAGATCAAATTACTTGTTGAAGATCTTTGCGGGGCTTTTGCGGCGATCCAAGGAAATATCGATATAGTGAGTGGGATACCGGTCAAGAAAATAGTGTCATTGCGGAATGTTTGTCAAATACATGGAAGCGAATCAAAACCTCCGATTAATTTGGGTAGACCACGATTGGCCAAAGATAATGAATATATTTAGAGGTGAGTTAAACTACGCTACATTTTGTTTGGGACTTAAAAATCCCAGGAAGTGAGAACAATATTATTTTGTCTGATATAAGATTTTGTTTAATGCATCTGTTAGGTGGCTTTGAAGACTGAGCTGTATTTTTTTTTTTTTAAGTGCATAGACCTGGGATGATATTTTACTCTGCTTTGTTTAACTTCTCCTCTCTCATCTCATATAGTTGAAGTGCATGGGCCTGGGATGATATTTTATTCTGCTTTGAAGACTCAGCTATTGAAGTGCATGCATCGATCGATGAAGCTCCCAAAGCTAATTCCAATAAAGATTGATTTCCACATAAAGTGTGATTACGCATTGTATATTTTCCTTCAATATGGAGCATTTCCATGTCATGAATAGTGATTCTGCATTGTATATTTTCACATATGATACGGTGAGAAATGTATTTGATAGTGATGATTGATAATTCCCAGGTTCAGTTCCTATGAGATGGATCTATAAAAAATAACTTTTCAAAATAAATGTTTAGGTTTTTCGCTACTGGAAATGGCTCTGTTGTTTGTTTTATGATTAATGACTGTTATATATCTTTAGTTGATTTGCAGTGTAGTTATATCTGTGATGATGTTATTAAGTAGTGTGGTTTGTTGAAGCTATATATATTATTTATATTTCTGATTGTGAGGTTAATGTTGATTAGTAATTCTATTTACTTGGATAGATTGTTGCTTAGTTGTGCTTAACATGTCGTACTTTTTTCTCACTTAGAACATACTTATGAGCTCTGAATTTATGCTTTGTCACTTTAGAGGCTTAATTTATTCGATTACAGAGTCTGAATTGTTTATAATAGATTATAATATATCCTCTGTAAAAAAAGATTAAAATGGTGCATCAGAAGGAATGAGTGAGAATGCAATACCCACTCAAAACCAAGCCATCAAATGCTTCCTTTGCAATGTTCTAAACATAATCATAAGGGGTAGGCAAAATAAAATGGGAAAAAAGGTCAAAAATGGTCTGTACCCTCCAAAGAGGTACAGAGATGATGCACTAAAACCACGAACCACCCAAAATGCCATCAAATGCTTCCTTTGCAGTGTTCTAAACATAATCATAAGAAGTTGACAAAAAACATGTGAAAAAATGTCAAAAATGATCTGTACCCTCCAAAGAGGTACACACATAATCTGGCAAAACACCCACCCAAAATCACCCAAACTGACATCAAATGCTTCCTTTGCAATATTCTAAACATAATCCTAAGGAGTTGGAAAAAAAATGGAAAAAAATGTCAAAATTGTACCCTCAAAGAGATACAGTCTGGATGCAAAATACCCACCCAAAACTAAAGCGCCATCAAATGCTTCCATTATAATGCTCTAAACATAATCATAAGGAGTTGGAAAAAAAAGCGCAAAAAGGGCAAAAAATGGTCTGTACCCTCAAAGAGGTAGGGTACTGAATGCACTAAACACGAAACCACCCAAAATGCCATCAAATGCTTCCTTTGTGTTAAACATAATCATAAGAAGTTGGCAAAAAAAGCGGAAAAGAAGATAAAATGGTTGTACCCTCCAAAGAGGTACACAGTCTGATGCAAAACACCCACCCAAAATCAGCGACATCAAATGCTTCCTTTGCAATATTCTAAACATAATCTAAGGAGTTGGAAAAAAAATGGAAAAAATGTCAAAATTGATATGTACCCTCAAACAGAATGATAAAAATACCACCCAAGACTATCAAGCATCAAATGCTTCCATTATAATGCTCTAAACATAATCATAAGGAGTTGGAAAAAAAAGCGCAAAAAAGGGCAAAAATGGTACCCTCAAAGAGGTCTGGAGATGAATGCACTAAAAACACGAAACCACCCAAAATGCCATCAAATGCTTTCCGGTGTTTAAACATAATCATAAGAAGTTGGCAAAAAAAAGCGGAAAAGAAGATCAAAATGGTTTGTACCCTCAAAGAGGTACAGTCTGAATGCAAAATACCCACCCAAAAGCCATCAAATGCTTCCATTATAATGCTCTAAACATAATCATAAGGAGTTGGAAAAAAAAGCGCAAAAAAAGGGGTAAAATGGTCGTACCCTCAAAGAGGTGGGAGATGAATACACTAAAACACGAAACCATCCAAAATGCCATCAAATGCTTCCTTTGCGATTTTAAACATAATCATAAAGTTGGCAAAAAAAGCGGAAAAGAAGATCAAAAATGGTGCATACCCTCAAGAGGTACCCAGTCTGGCAAAACACCCAAAATCACCCAAACTGACATCAAATGCTTCCTTTGCAATATTCTAAACATAATCCTAAGGAGTTGGAAAAAAAAATGGAAAAAAATGTCAAAATTGATCTACCCTCCAAAGAGGTACAGTCTGATTCAAAATACCCACCCAAGACTAATGCGCCATCAAATGCTTCCATTATAATGCTCTAAACATAATCATAAAGAGTTGGAAAAAAATTGCAAAAAGGGCAAAATGGTCGTACCCTCAAAGAGGTACTGAGGAGATGAATCTAAAACACCGAAACCACCCAAAATGCCATCAAATGCTTCCTTTGATGTTCTAAACATAATCATAAGAAGTTGGCAAAAAAAAAACTGGAAAAGAAGATCAAAATGGTCTACCCTCAAAGAGGTACCTGATACAGTCTGAAACACCACCCAAAATCACCCGACATCAAATGCTTCCTTTGCAATATTCTAAACATAATCTTAAGGAGTTGGAAAAAAAAATGGAAAAAAATGTCAAAATTGATCTGTACCCAAAGAGGTACAGGTCTGAATCTGCACCCAAGACTAAACATCAAATGCTTCCATTATAATGCTCTAAACATAATCATAAGGAGTTGGAAAAAAAAACTACAAAAAAGGGCAAAAATGGTCTGTACCCTCCAAAGAGGTACAGAGGGTACAGATGCACTAAACCACCCAAAAATCACCCAAACTGACATAAAATGCTTCCTTTGCAATATTCTAAACATAATCATAAGGAGTTGGCAAAAAAAATTGGAAAAAGGGTTAAAAAGATGTTTGTACCCTCCAAAGAGGTACACAGGGTACAGATGCACTAAACCATCCAGAAATCACCCAAACTGCCATCAAATGCTTCCTTTGCAATGTTCTAAACATAATCATAAGGAGGTGGCAAAAAAAAACTGGGAAAAAGGGACAAAAATGGTCTGTACCCTCCAAAGAGGTACAGGATCTGAATGCACTAAACCACCGAATCCACCCAAAAATCAAATGCTTCCTTTGCAATGTTCTAAACATAATCATAAGGAGTTGGCCAAAAAAATGGGAAAAAAGGGTCAAAAAATGGTGCAGACCCTCAAAGAGGTACAGTACAAATGCACTAAACCACCCAAAACCACTCAAAGCATCAAATGCTTCCTATCAATGTTCTAAACATAATCATAAATTGGCAAAAAAATGGGAAAAAGGGTCAAAAGAGGTTTGTACCCTCAAAGAGGTACCAGACAAATGCACTAAACCACCAATCACCCAACCGACATCAAATGCTTCCATGCAATGTTCTCATAATCATAAGGAGTTGGCAAAAAAAATGGGATAAAAGGGTCAAAAGTGAGACCCTCAAAGAGGTACAGAACAAATACACTAAACCACCCCACCCAAAATGCCATCAAATGCTTCCTATGCAATGTTCTAAACATAATCATAAGGAGTTGGAAAAAAAAGCTGCAAAAAAAGGTCAAAATGGTACGTACCAAGAGGGTACAAATTTTCATCAAAACCACCCAAATGCTCAAATGCTTCAATGTTCTAAACATAATCATAAGGAGTTAAAATGGGAAAAAGGGTCAAAATAGTGCGTACCCTCAAAAGGATAATGCACTACAAACATCAAATGCTTCCATTATAATGCCTAAACATAATCATAAGGAGTTGACAATAAAAGCTGGAAAACAAAAGTCAAAATTGATCTATTGGTACATATTTTGATTACAATTTCCAATGATTAACTCATTCTGCCACAGGAAATCCATATACCTGTAAAACATGTATCAATGTTTTTAAAATATCAATATTGTACTTTGGGCTTGTTTCATTAGAATTCGATGTAGACATTGTATTAGTTGATACATTCTTGGCATCGATATGTGTGCATACCTCACACTTTGGCATAGAGAAAGGTGATGCAATGAGGAAGCACACCTATCAGCTTTTTTTACAAAAAAGTAGAAGGGTTTGAAGATTAACTATTTAAAATACCATAATAAGTAGAAATTACTCTTGGCTTTCTTGGATCTCTCCCAATATCCCTTAAGCCTTGAGTTGGAAACACCCTTTGACGTTGCTTAAGCGGATCTTTTAAGATGTCTTTTCCCTTATCGTGGTGGTTAACTTCTTCTTCCTATTTGTGGGTTGGAGAATTCCACTTATTATAGAGTCAACATCATCATATAATTTTTCTAGGGATCAAGCATGTAGTCCTCGACTCTCTTATTGCCACTTAGGCTTATTTGATATGCATATCGACTTATGTGGTTCCGAAAAATAATGCCAGAAGCATTTCCATCTGTGCTTGCCACATCTCTTAATTTTCTGTATGCACTATCATTGTAAATATCCCTCTTTGCTCTAGTAGACCATCGCATCAGAAGATACTTGTCCGGAATCATCTTCCTGACTAAGAACTCTGATACAATGGGCACAAAGTAATCCCATCATCTCAAATTTTTTGCAACTACAAGTCACTTCTAGGGTAGTCTATCGATACCACGGCCATGTTACGGATGCATTTTTTCTCTAAATTTCTTACCAAATACTCCATGGTGTCATCGACTTAGTAAGCGATAGACCCCAACCCCATGCAAAATTCCTCTTCAAACATAGTGTAAACCTTTCTTGTATAAAACATGGCTTGTTTTAGAATTGGTCTTAACATGAAATCGATGGCTACACTTGAAGTCTTCGTCATGTTCATTCCAACCATGTCTCCATAACCTTTTCCAACCCCAAGAAACAATCGTGGCGAACTTGTTGGTTTAGATATTCCATGGCATACATTGTTAGGTGGACTCACTATTTGCGTTGACAAGATGCCCATGCGAATGAGTCCTTGCTAAATCACGGTGGACCACTTGGATCTAATCTTATAAAGCTCAGACAACCAAGCATGATCATGCAAATTGCCTTCTTCTAGCATGGCATACCAAGCCTCTTTAAACTCTTCCTCAGTCACACTTACTCATGCATTTATAAAATAGGCCTTGTACTATCTTATTACTATTGAGCAATGAACCTTGGAAGGAGCTTTCTTTGAAATATGCCATTGGCACAACTATGATGAGTATCGGCAATACAATTTCAATGGCTCGCCATAGCGATCTTGATCGGTGAATATTATTATAGGATGTCTCATTCATCAATGAAGAAAAGTTTGGAATAGCCATGAGAATGACTCAATTGTCTCTTCGATAAAAGGCTACTCCAAATAATACATTTTGCGTGATGATTCACTCAACAAGAGGGCACAAAGCGAGATTATATTTATTGATAGCTTGTATCAAAATTATCACATCCCAAAACAATCATATTCTATTACGGACATGCCATTACAAAAAAAAACTTACTAAATCGACTCATCAACTTGCACATCCCATGCAAACATCCCATCGATGCTTGCCTCTCCTTCAAGTATTAATGCATTACCATCACCATTTGCAATCCTCGATCTTTTCTCTTTCGAATAAAATTGAAAGCATCTCTTTTGGTGAACCGATATTCTCGCCGTAACTTCCTCGGTTAGATAGGAATGCATCGGTTGCTCTATCGACCTGTCATTGTCTTCAACACGGGGCCTTTTCATCGTAATGCATCATTGTGATCACGAGAAGATGTAGGTCGTGGCGAATGATTATGACTTTCTGTATGTTTTTAATCGTCCAATTCCCCTCCAAATCAACAGAGAATCTAATCATGGCTGGACATCCAGTTCTTGTATCAACCTTCTGGAATTTTGTCAAGCTATTTAGGTGGCGAGACTTCTTCGACCCACATAGAAAATCTTTTGATTTTAATTTCTTGAGTTTGGCCAATAAGCTAGTATGGTCGCTTCCGAACAAACCAATTTGATGTGCATAGTCACGATGCAGTGATGCATATGCCTCGGTTTCATTCGAGCGGTGAGTTTCTCCAAATATGGGTCATTGACGCATTTACAGCGAGAGATACAAAATATGTTAGAAAATATGGATGGAAAATACCCACCAATCACCCAAGGCGACATCAAATGCTTCCTTTTGCAATGTTCTAAACATAATCCTAAGGAGTTGGCGAAAAAAAGCGTAAAAAAAGGTCAAAGAGGTCAGTACCCTCAAAGAGGTACAGTCAGATGCACTAAACCACCGAAACCACCCAAAGCGCCATCAAATGCTTCCTTTGCAATGCCCATACATAATCATAAGGAGTTGGCAAAAAAAAAGCGGAAAAGAAGATCAAAATGTGTACCCTCAGAAGAATGCAATAAACCATAAACCACCCAAGCGCCATCGAATGCTTCCTGATGTCTAAACATAATCATAAGGAGTTGGCAAAAAAAAAGCGGAAGAAGGTCAAAATGGTGCAGTACCCTCAAAGAGGTACGTATAAATCACTATAAATCACCCAAAGACATCAAATGCTTCCATTATAATGCTCTATACATAATCATAAGGAGTTGGCAAAAAATGGGAAAAAAGGTCAAAAATGGTGCACCCTCAAAGAGGTACCACAGTCTGAATGCACTAAACCACCAAATCACCCAAACGACATAAAATGCTTCCTTTGCAATATTCTAAACATAATCATAAAGAGTTGGCAAAAAAATTGTAAAAGGGTCAAAAGAGGTCTACCCTCAAAGAGGTACCAGGATCTGATGCAAAATACCCATCCAAAATCACCCGCCATCAAATGCTTCCATTATAATGCTCTATACATAATCATAAGGAGTTGGCCAGAAAAGCGTAAAAAAGATCAAAAGTGTACCCTCAAAGAACGGTCAGATCACTAAACCACTCAGAAACCACCCAAACTACCATCGAATGCTTCCATTATAATGCTCCATACATAATCATAGGGAGTTGGCCAGAAAAAACTGTAAAAAAAGGTCAAAATTGATCTGTACCTTCCAAAGAGGTACACAGGGTACAAATGTAAAATACCCACCCAAAACCATGGCCATCAAATGCTTCCATTATAATGCTATACATAATCATAAGGAGTTGGCAAAAAAATGGGAAAAAAAGGTCAAAATGGTGTACCCTCAAAGAGGTACCACAAAATGCACTAAACCATCAAATCACCCAACATCAAATGCTTCCATTATAATGCTATACATAATCATAAGGAGTTGGCAAAAAAATAGGAAAAAAAGGTCAAAATGGTGCATTACCCTCAAAGAGGTGCAGATGCACCACCGAAATCACCCCGACATCAAATGCTTCCTATGCAATGTTCTAAACATAATCATAAGGAGTTGGCAAAAAAAATTGGCAAAAGAGGTCAAAAGAGGTCTGTACCCTCCAAAGAGGTACACAGGGTACAGATGCAAAATAACACTCAAAATTAAATATTCGACAAAAAAAACATCCAAATTACTTCTAATTGGAAGAAATGAACATATTATTTTCAGATAGAACAAGAATATCACTAATAAACCGTAGAAAAAAATGCACGAGAAGCATTACCGATGGATTTGTATTTAATACATCCTCAGCTAAAATGGTTGTTTTTTCTTCAACGTTCTCCATCTTCATGGTTCTTTTGTAAAAAGGAAATGAGATTTTTATCTCTTCACCATTTCGTTTTGGAAAAACTAACCACGAACCCTAAATCTGCCATATATTTCTTTTAAATTCCTCCGCATTTTTGAGCGACGCAGGCGGTCGGGGTAGGAGAAATGTATTTCTGGCCGTCAGTTAATCGCCATCGGCGTTCTGGCGGGGCCGTCAGTTATCTCGCTCCGTTAATCGGTAAAAGCAGGGAAAAATCTGGACGGATGTTTATGGATTGGAGTCCGCACGTAAAGCTACGTGCGGACTCCGGACGTAATATTTTCTTGAGAGAGAGAAGCTGTAGCTGAATTTGGACGTCAATATGGGTGCGTTTGTAACGTAAGTACGTGTTGATGTAGCAATGCATGATTTTGATAAGATCTATATATAATCTTTTTATAGATAAAGCTTAATTTATATCTCAAGTTCTTTTTTTTTCTTTTTTTTTTGTCAAAATGTACATATAATTTGTAATATTGACCCATATTTCTTAATGATTTGACCAATTTTTTTATTCAATGCATCCTTATATTGTGATTCAACCTCTACATCTAATTTTTATGAATTTGATTTTACATATATTTATAATGGATTAATATAATATTTTTGCTTATTTTTATCAGGATTTTAATTTTTGAGATAATTATATCCATGATTAGATTGCGTAAATCACTATGTCATGAAGTGATTATAATGGTTATGTGCTATTAAGCTTTTTGGATCTATTTCGTTTGTATTGTATGATTCATTCAAATTAAACTATTATATATTTTGTGAACACACTCAGATATTTGAGATGGAGACTATTTTTTTTTTTGTTTTAAAATGCTATTTTAAAGCTTAAATAGAGTTCAAATTAAAGGAGAGGAAGCACACATAAGCTATAGTTTATTCTACCTTTATAAACACATCAAGCACCATCCAAATAAGTTTATGTATTTACCACTTAGATTAATGAGGTGGAACACAAGCATTAGCCTTAGGCCTATTAGGGTTTCGAGGCATCTATGACTTAATCTCATAACTAAAATATCCTTCTCAATTTTTGCAATTCCATATAGCTTTATAGCAATCTCTTTCAACCATTTTAATTTTCATCCCTACATAGCCTCATGCTGACGAGAAAATATTACGTCTCGAGTCCGCACGTAGTTTTACGTGCGGACTCCAATCCTAGCCCGATGCGTGTCTAGTGGTTTTTTTCCCGTTTTAGTGCTTAACGGCATTGTAACTGGACGGATGGCGATGACGTCATTTATCTGCCCGGCGACCGCCTCATTCAAACGGGAGGAAAGCGTATTGGAATGCTGAGAGAATTTAAAGAAATATATATCTAGATTTAGGGTTTAGGGGTGTATTTTTTTCTTGCAAACCGAGCTTAGAGAGAGAAAGAGAAAATCTCATTTCCTTTTACGAAAGAACCATGAAGATGGAGAACGAATTTAGAAGTTATGGCCTTGAGGAAATAGCTCAGGATGTATTAAATAAAAATTCATCGATAATTTTTCTCAACCGCTGTTATATCATTACAAATTTTTTTTCTGGTTTGTCGGTGTTATTCCTTGAAATTCTTTTATTTAGTATATATTTTATACCTTTGTTTAGAGTTAAGAGGACTTTGCTTGTTTTGAGATTTTTGCATCTGTACTCTGAGAGATGATTTTCTAAATATTTTTGCAGATTATTTTGCCTGGATGGAGAGAATATGGTCATTACATTCCATTAAAGATAATTTTTTTGGCCTGTTTGGAAGAAATATGTTCATTACAATCCATCACGAACAATTTGGAGGCTGTTTGGTTATTTTTTTAGTGTTATTTTGCATTTGTACTCTCTTGAGAGTACAGATGATTTTTGGACATTTTCTCCAGTTTCTTTGGACTAGTTGTTGAGATTATTTTCATTACATCTGTACTCTTTGTACTCTATGTACTCTCTATACTCTCTGTACTCTCTGTACTCTGTGTACTCTCTGTACTCTTTGTACTCTCCTAAGAGTACAGAGTATTTTGGTCATTTTTTTCCTGTTTTTTTAACCTGTTTGAAGGAAATATGTTCATTAGGCATAATTTGGAGGCTGTTTGGTTGATTTGTTAGTGTTTTCTTGCATCTATACTCTCTGTACTCTCATGAGAGTACAGATAATTTTTGGTCATTTTTTCTAGTTTCTTTGGTCTGATTGTTGAGATTAGGTTCAGTTCATTCTGTTGAAAGCAATTTGACAGCTGTTTGGATGATTTCTAGGGGATTTTTGTATCTGTACTCTCATGAGAGTACAGATAATTTTGTCAATGTTTTTACAGTTTATTTGGCTTGTTAGTAGGAAATATGTTCATTACAATCCATTAATAGTAATTTTGTAGGGTGACTTGGTTGGTTTTTATTGATTTGCATCTGTATTGTCATTTACTGACTTTTCATTTTAAAGTTTATCATGTCTGAGAAAAGGATAACTTTGAGATGCGATCTACTTTGAGATCCTATCTGGTGTTTAATAATACTACAATACTCTTTAGTAATGAAGTCATTGATATTTTACAGAGGCTTCATCTGCATCAATTTATTAGACTCCACGAAATTCAACAAGACTCAATTGCTATTACCTCAATTTTGTCTTGCTAGGACATAAAGAAGCAGGCTTTCTTTTTGGGTGGGCAGTGCATTTCTTTCACCCCCGATGAAGTTGCAGTGATAATAGGGATGCCAAATAGAGGGGAGAAAGTCTTATGGCATAAAGAGAATGTGTTATCTGTGAGGTCAGCACTTCCAATGAGGAAGCCCTTAAAGAGCATCTTAAAGGTAAAAAACACAGCAAAAGAAGCCTTATAGAAAGCAAAAGAAGCCTTAAAGAGCATCACCCCCGATGAAGTTGCAGTGATAATAGGGATGCCAAACAGAGGGGAGATCTTATGGCATAGAGGGAATGTGCTATCTGTGAGGTTAGCACTTCTAGTGAGGAAGCTCTTAAAGAGCATATTGAAGGTAAAAAAACACGAAAAGAAGCCTTCTTGAGCGCCCCCCTCTGCTTATCGTACTCTTTCTGTACTTCTTCTCTGTACTCTCTGTACTCTTCTCAACTCATGGGTAAATTGATATAATATTATTTATATTTCTATGATAATTTCTTTACTTGTTTGGAGAAAATATGCTTAATTTTGATATTCAAATTATATCATATTTTAAATTTGGATCAACTGAAAAAAGTGAAGTTAAAATTTACATTATCTAAAATTTATTAATTACGAATTTGTATTGTGAAATATCTAATTACAGTGAATGATACTTGGTATGTCAAATCGGAGTAATAAATCATTATACTCGCACATTCATAATGCCACAATGAAAGTATCATCGAAATAAATTAATATTATTAATAAATTTATAAGTAATTACTAAACTAATATCATCCACTAATATAATATTCATTTAAATTTTTTTCTTTGACTTCTATTAATCTTGTTGATATGAACATAGAGGCTTATCAAATTTTGTAATGCATGCAATAAAAAGTATTTCATAAAATATAGAGTACTTTATAAAGTATATGTCAAACGATGTAATGCTTGCAATGAAAATCAGCTCATCCTCATAAGAAAGGTAGAGCCATCAATCAGATGCGCTTACCCTGGCCCGACCCAACCCATCTCGTTCAAACAGTAGGAGAAGAAGCGTCATTGGAATGCGCGGGAGGATAAAAGAAATATATATCTTGATTTAGGATTTTGGGTGTATTTTTTTCTTGCAAACTGAGCTCAAAGAGAGAAATAGAAAATCTCATTTCTTTTTTATGAAAGAACCATGAAGATAGAGAACAAATTTGGAAGTTATGGCCTTGAGAAAACAGCTAAGGATGTATTAAATAAAAATTCATTGGTAATTTTTCTCAACTGTTGTATACGTACAGTTTTTTAATGGTTTGTTAGTGTTATTCCTTAAAATTCTTTTATTTAGTGTATATTTCCTACACTGTTTGGAGTTCTTTGCAAGAGGACTTTGCTTATTTTGATGATCTACTTTGCATAGGTATACTCTCTGTAATCTCATGAGAGTAGTGATCAATTTTATATTATTTTTCATGAGTTTCTGGCCTGTCTGGAGAGAATATGTTCATTGCATTTCATTAGAAGCAACTTAGAGGCTGTTTAGTTTAGTTTTTAGGAGAGTTTTGCATGTGTACTACTCTCAACTCTCACGAGTCTGACAAAGTATTTTGGGCATTTTTTTCAATTTCTATGAGAATGTTTGGAGGAAATATCTTCATTACAAATCCATTAGGAACAATTTGGAGGCCGTTTGGTTGCTTCTTTAGTGTTATTTTACATTTATAATCTCTGTATTATCTGTACTCTCTGTTTAACATTACATAGTTTGATATATACTCTATAAAGTACTCTATATTTTATGGAATGATTTTTATTGCATGCATTATAATTTTTGATAAGTTTGTATGTTCCTCTCAACAAGTTTAGTAGAAGCCGAAGAAAAAAAATTTGTGATGAAGATGATATTAGTTTAGTAATTATTTATAAATTTATTAATAATATTAATTTAATTCAGATGATACTTTCAGTTATTACATTATTTAAAAAAATTCCTCATCTTAAAATATAGAATTTGCTCCACACTGCCTTCAAAATTCATATTTCTAAATAAGACGTTGGTAAGCCGCATCATCGACAGTTTATTTGTCTATTTTATGCACAGGTTTCAGTAGAAACTAGGTTTTAAGAAGCATGATTTCGACTGGTAGAAAGTAATTTTATGCATTCACAAAATTCTACCACATTTTTAAAGATCATAATTTTCTTTATTAAAGAGTTAAGTTTAATAATCATACCCACTTATATTACGTTCACATGCTAAGTAGTTCATATTACTTCTCCTGCATACTTTCAGATTGAGGCATTCTGAATGTGGCTGAGTATAACGTAAATTTTAACTTCACTTTTTCAGTTGATCCGAATTTAAAATATAATATAATTTGAATATCAAAATTAAACTTATTTTCTCCAAACAAGTAAAGAAATCATCATAGAATCGTAAACAATATTATATCAACTACCCATGTGTAAAGAAGAGTACATAGAGAGTCCAGAGAGTCCAGAGAATCCAGAGAGTACAGAGAGTATAGAGAGTACAGAGGGTATAAAGAGTATAGAGAGAGTTCACATGCAAAACTGCTCAGAAAACTCATAAAAAAGCAACCTAAGAGCATCCAACTTGCTTTAAGGTTATAGTGAACAATTCTTCTCCATCCTGCAAAGCAAAAGTGAAAATAGGAAAAAATAAGCAAATAATCTGTACTATGAGTAGAATACAAAGTGTTAAGCTACAGAACACCTCAAATATTCTTATAGTCAGCCTTCAAACTACCTGCAATGGAATAGAGAGTATTAGGGCTGCAAACGAACCGAACCAAACTGAGCCAAGGCGTATTCAGGCTTGAGCTCGATAAGATCTTTGGAGCTCGAGCTCGGTTCGAGCTCGTGTGTCTGTGTTCGAGCTCGGTTCGTTTAGCAATCAAGTTGTTCAAGCTTGGTTTGAGATTGGTTTGTGTTTGGTTCGTTTAAAGCTAATCGAGCCCTTATCGAGTAGCTTGATTATTTATGATAAACGAGCTTAATCAAATATCTTAACGAACACTGTTATCAAGCCTTATCGAGTAGTAACTAAACGAGCCTTACCGAGCCTTATCGAGCAGTAACTAAATGAGCCTTATCGAACAGTAACTAAATGAGCCTTATCAAGCAGAAACTAAACTAGCCTTACTGAGCCTTACCGAGCCTTAACGAGCAGTAAGTAAACAAGCCTTAACGAGCACTAAATAAATGAGCCTTAAGCACTAAATAAAGCGAGCCTTAACAAGTAGTAAATAAGACTTATCAAGTACTTTAACGAGCAGAATTTGTGTTCATGAATAAATAAGCAATAAAAATTTGTAAAATAATTATAATATTTTTAAAGAATTTGTAAAATAATTAGCTAAAATGAAAATTTTATTGCATTTAAGAGAAATAAAACAAAGTCCTTAAAGTGGACAACTCTCAAAATATGATGCTCAAAAAGTTACAAGAATATAAGATAGCCTAAAGAAAATAGTCCTTAAACCAAGTACAATAAAATAAAATACAAAAACTAAAGGTCTAATGACAAAAGAAAAAAATGAGATAAACTCAAACCTCCAAGAAATAAGAGACCGCAATCGACATAATAAGTTGTTGAATCTAAAAGGTAATCGAAAGTTTAAAGAGTCGACCAAGAATTGCAAGAACTCAAAAAGAGATTAGTAAATAGTAACGTAAGCTTAAACTTAAAAAGAAAGAAAAGTTAGCCTACGGTAAGTCCCAATTCCCAAACCAATCAGGCTACAGTAAGGCCAACCAGCTTAATGGAGCTAGATAGAAGCAATTGCAAACCAGGCAATATGAACAGCTAACAAAGCCTACAAAATAGATAACCAAACCATCAACACTACAAAATAGATCCCAAACCATCATATATAAAAACAGAGCTGCAGAAATCAAATATAAAAAACTTCAGAAATCATAAAGAAATTGTCGAGAAAGACCAAGCAGTAGAAACCATAAAAAATTTTCAGCCACCAAGAACGCAGAGCAGGCTGAAACCATAAAAAAATTTTCACCACCAAGAACGGTGCAATCGAAGGAATTTTTCACCACAAGAAAAGTCGAACGAGCATAAATCATACATAAAACTTGAAATCTACAACTTGTATGAGCAACAATAGTGCAGGAACAATAGAACAACCATCGGTAAGAACAACAATTTAGGAGCGACCAGGACCACAAGGCCCTGGGTTGCCAAAAAATAGAAAACACCAATAAGCTTAGAGCAAAGCTTACACGGTTACACCTTACCTTATGACATAGATAAAATATTAATATTGGCTCAAGCTTAGATTAAAAAATAATTCATCACATAGTAGCTACCATCAACTCTAAAAGAAATGGCAACAAACATTACATTGAAGATCCAAATTCTTTAAATTACTTACCATCACAAACAAGCATTGGCAATGGGACTTAATGGTCGCCAACAATACTTAGAGAGAAGGGCTACTACAAATTAACTTCACATAATAGCTACCATCAACTCTAAAAGAAAGGGCAACAAACATTACATTGAAGATCTAAATTCTATAGTACCATCACAAATGCATTTTAATAGGACCTCAACATAATGGCTACCAGCAATACTTAAAGAGAAGGGAAACTACTACTATCATGCATATCATTCAGTAAAACAACCACTCCCAAATAGAATCTGGAATATCATCATTGCTTTCATTGCCAATACTCAACCAATACTATTTCAAGCTTGAAATAATTATGTAAATGTGCATAAATAAGCATCTAGCATTCATGAACAATAAAAATTTATAAAAATTAATGTGCATAATCTAAAATGTACACGAAGGTGAAAGCTTATGCTAAATCGTAGTACCACCATCTTTCATCTTCTTGTAATCTTATGTTATAGCATAAACTCAGGATGAAACATTACCTTTTCAATACATAATTTCATTTAGGGTTAAAAATTATGTAATAATCATATGACATTCACGACTTCATAAAAAGTTCAAGAGAAAAAGATAATAACACATCAAAATAGTTCAAAATCAATAGAGTTTCAATTCAAAGTTCCAACATTGAATCCATAATCAAAGTAAAAGAACTTCTTTCATCTCCTCTTTTCCCTGTACAACATAATTTATATAAATACTAATGTCAAAATAGTTAAATTTATAATGCAGAGTAAAGTAAAATAAGCCACTAACTTTTGTCTTTCTGTTAATTCTATAGAAACTTCGATACCAGTCACTCCTGCATAATAAATATTGAACTGTTTTTGTCCCTAAAGAAGCACGATATTGATCAATGACTCTACCACCCACACTAAAAGTTGATTCTGAGGTAACTGATATTATTGAAATAGAAAGTATATCAGAGGCCATCCTTGATAAAATATAGTATTTCACACTGTTTACCTTCCACCAACCTAAGCAATCAAATCTATTTGAGTTGTCACTCTCAATGACAACCCCATCATCTAAATAAATCTCAAGCTCAGATTTAACAGTTTGATTAGTGTAATCTGTTCTGATGTAAGTCTCATACTTTCTCTTTCCATATACTGGCCTCCCTTTAAAATTAGAAGTACTTCCCGAAACACAACTTGATTCACCTTCTAGAGCAACCTTGTCTGCATTGTTAGCCCTGTTATCCTCAACATACTCATTATAAAGTTCATATAAATGTTGGCGTACCTCATCAATGTGCATTTGTGCTATTTCTTCAGAGTATATAGAGTTGAATGCAAAATTTATCATCTTCATTTTATTTCGGGGGTCTAAAATAGTGACTACTGATATTAAAAGATTACAACTTCTCCAATACTTATCAAACTTCTCTTTCATTCGGATTGTCATTTCTCTAACATGTGGGTTCCCTCTAAGAGAATTATCATCCAACATCTCTTTGATCTCCCATAATTCTGACAAAAATAAGTTGGAGGTGGAATATTTGGAACCTATCATAATTATAAAATTAAATTAATTTAATTGACTATAAAGCAAATGAATTGCAGTAGTAATTAGAAAATATGCAAAGTTTAGAAGTAAACCTGATATCAATTCTGTGGCTTGACTAAACACCTCAAGAAAAGAATAAACATCCTCTAATTTTGTCCAATCTTCTTGACTTGGACATAAAGTGTAACACGGATCTCTATCATGAAACCTTGGAAATACCTCCTTAAACTCGAGTGCAGAAGATAGCATTGCATAAGTAGCATTCCATCTAGTGACACAATCTAGAATCAATTTTTTTTTTGGTAAATGCAATTGTTGAGCTATCTCGCTGAGCATCACTAATCGATACTGTGAAGCGGTCACATATTTCACACTATCTCTAACCAAATTAATTGTACTTTTAATTTCAAAAATCTCATCTTGAACTAACAAATTCAAGATATGAGCACAACAATGCACATGAAAAATTCTTCCACCAAGAGGAAGTTTATTATGGAACTCTAGACTTGCTTTCAATATATTAACCATCAATGTATTATATGCTGCATTATCCACTGTTATTGTTGTAACTTTATTTTCAATGCCCCAATCCTTTAAGCACTTATACAATATGTCATGTATGTTTGCTGCTCTATGAGGCGGGGGCACATCAACAAAGTTAAGCACTCTTTTTTGCAAATTCCAATCAGCATCTACAAAATGACATGTCAAAATCATATAATTTATATCTTGACCAGATTTCCACAGATCAGTTGTGACACTAACTCTACTGACGGTATCTAATAAGTGTTTCAATCTTTTTTTCCCAATTTCATAGCTCACTACACAATCATTTTTCACTGTAGTCTGTGATATTCTTTCATAATGTGGACTAGCAGCTTTCATGACAATGTTGAACATCTCATATTCTACAAATTTAAATGAAAACTCATGTACCATTATCATATGAGAAATTAATTTCCTTATCCTAGCATGATCATATCTCCAATTAACAACACTACAAGCACTCATAGATTCAATGGTACCTGCAATCATAGGTGGTTGAATTGAAATATTAAGTTGCCCTTCAGGCTTCACCATCCTCCTACCACAATGTAGTAAATGTAAACATATTGTGTAGCAACCTTTGCTCTTTGTAAGCTTATGCTTACAATGATTACACTTATTACCCTCGGTTTCATCATTGAGTCTAATCAAAGTAAAATCATTCCATACTGATGATGTCTTTCTTCTTACTTTTTTAGCAAAATGATCAGCTTTCTCTATTTGACTGTCATCAACTAGAATAATTATGTTTCTCGTAGGCAACTGAACTACTGTTGGGCTCGTTGAGGACCCTACACTAAACTCTCTTATAGGTACTTTTATAGGACTAACAATAGGTCCTATAGGACTAGCATCTTCCTTTGATTGACTAGAAGACATACCTTCAATATAAAAAGTAATAAAAGATGAGCACGTAGAAAATGTCATAGTAGTAAAAAAATTATTTCATAAGGCTTTATTTCATCCAAAGGAAGTAAAAGAAGTTGTCAAGCTAGTAAGGCTATAATGTATTCCAAGATACCATCACTGACAATCTATATTTTAGAAATGAAAAATAGCCAATGCATAACTAAATGATAATACATCATGTTACAAATGCATAGAATGATAGGAATTAAGAACCTCTCAATTGCAAATTTGTAATTGATAAATAACCATTGATGATTAGATGAATGCAGTTTTTTTATGAGTCCATTCGACTATTCACAAAGGAAATAGATGAACATAAGTACATAACTCTTTACAACCATATATGCTCACATGGCCACACCCTTCACACCTCCCCATACTTCTTATATCAATACCATAAGATATTAAAGATAGCCAACATTTTAGGATTCCATTCCAGCACATAATCTCCCCATATGACAGAACAACCGAAAAATAATTTTTACGCATAGAAAAATTGAAATTGACAACATGAGCCAAGAAGAATAGACCACATTTTACCTCAAGATAATTTCCATTAAACATGCTTACACCGCAAACAACCGAACAATTGTAGAATGATTTCCATTCGTCCGCAATTCAAAAAAAATGAAGTTCCTGAAAAAAAATGATTTCCGGATTCCGAATTCAAAAAAAAAAGAAAAACTCAAAGTCTCAAATCGACATAATGGAAATATCAAAACATTCGTAAGGCATAACCCTAAACAATGACATAATGAAAATAAACTAATCAAACTTCTCCACAAAGATTTTTCTCTCATTACTAAGAGTTCACTGACAGAATGACGACCATGATTCTCTCAATCAAATATTTGAGTTCATTTCCTCTCATTCGTCGATCTCCTACACAAATGTAAAGCGAAAATAATAAATCACTTACCTTGGCCACAATCTGAGCAACTCTATGAACAATACAAAATCTTTCTCTTAGCACTCTAACTTGGGGTTTTCTTTGCAGGGAAGAACCGAAAAGAAGAAGTATGCGACGACTGTAAGGGGAATTAGGAATAACCGGATAAGAGCCTTAGCCCTTGCGCTTAGGGTTGAGGCGAGTCGACCTCGCCTACTCGATCGGACTTTCAGCCGAGTGAGTCGTGACAGGCGAAGTCACGGAATAGTCCCTTGCTAATTAATGGATAATGGTTATTACTTATTATGTAATATTAAAATTAAAATTAAGAAATTTTTATTACAATTTAAAGTTAAGTACTTTTTATTATATAATATTAAAATTAAAATTCATATAAATATAAATATATTTTAATTTAGTTAATGTTTACATTTTTTCATAAATGTTAAATATTTTTCTTAAAATTACTTAACTAGCTTGTTCGTGAGTATGTTCATGAATATTAAACGATATACTGTTCACGATCATAATCGAGCGTTATCGAGCTTCTTAACAAGCTTGTTCATGAACATTAAATGATATTGTTCACGATCATAATCGAATCGAGCTATGAGTTGTTCGAGCTTGTTCATTTACCAATCGAGTATTCACAAAAGTGTTCAAGCTTGTTTGATTAATTAATCAAACGATCATGAACGATCTCTTATCGAGCCGAGCTTCGAGTAGCTTGCCGAACACTCGGTTCATTTGTAGCCCTAGAGAGTATAAAAAGTACAGAAAGTACAGAGGGTACAGAAAGTATAGAGAGTCAGGATAGTACAGAGAGTATAGAGAGTACAGATAGCATAAACAACACAGAGAGTACAGACAAAACACATCTTAGTAGGCTGACAGCAGTTATGAGATGTTCTCTATTAATCATAATTTATCCAAAACTACCAAAGAAAATTGAAGAAAAATAAATGAAATACTCTGTGTACTCCAAAGAGAGTACAAAGAGTACAGATGAAACACATCCCAGTAAAGCTATGTCCCAGCAAGACGGGATTAAGGTAATGGCTATTGAGTCTTGCTGAATTCCGTGGAGTCTAATGAATTGATGCAGATGAAGCCTCTTTAAAATGTCAATGGCTTCATCAGTAAATCGTGCTGTAATATTATCGAACATTGTTCTAATGGTGATAGGCCTGCATCTCAAAGTTATTCTTTCCTAGACATGATAAACTTCAAAATGAAAAGTCAGTTAATGAGAGTACAGATGCAAATCACCCATACAAAATAATAAATCAGCCTCCAAATTATTCCCAATTGATTTGTAATTAACTTATTTACTCCAAATAGGCTAAAAAAATTGGAAAAAAATGGCTTAAATCGTATGTACTCTCAAGAGAATACAGATGCAAAATAATATTAAAAAACTAATCAAACAGAGAGTAAATATGCAAAATAATACTAAACAACCAACCAAATAGCCTCCAAATTATTTCTGATGGATTGTAATGAACATATTTCCTCTAACCAAACCAAAGAAATTGGAAAAAAATGATCAAAATGCTCTGTACTCTCATGAGAGTACAAAGAGTACAGATGTAAAAATTATGGGATCCAAAAATTCACCACCGACCTCTTTTAGAAAATAAAAAAAGAGTTGTTTAAGTGTCGGTAATAATTTTAGAAGGTAGATGAATAGTAGATAAGACACTACCCAGAGATTTCGTTCTCATTTGGTGAGAACTTTTTATATCTGGTTCAAGGTTTTCTATAGGCGCAAGCCCTATAGTTAATTACCCCTCCCAATACTGAGAGAGCACTTTCGATTAAGGCTAGTCAATGAATCGTTAAAGAACGAGTATATAATTGCAGTGAGTGGAGTTTAGAACTTATAAAATTTATTATTTTAATTTAAAACTTTTTATAGGGGGAACGATGACATGCCCAATCTAGATCCCATGGTTCTATCATCCCGGGCTGTCGTGGTCCCTGATCCGCTTAGTCAGAGAAGGTAGTCGACCCAACCTGACCGAAGGATCCTTGTCGGCCACTGCGTTACGTCGTCCAAGGTGTCCTTGTAGACCTAGGGTGGAGTTTGTCTAAGGGGACAAATATAAGTCAACCTTAGCTAACATAGGACTTTTTGCCCAACCAAATACATTCTACATTTCATAGCTCAAAGAGCAAAGCCGTTGGGAAACATACGGGCTGCGGTCATGACCGTAATTTAGTGGTGTCATATCGCGGTGAACCACCCGGTCAGAGGGCTCAGGTCGTAACCGTCATTTATGTGGTGTCATATCGCGGCAAAACCACGCGGACAGAGGACACGGGCCACGTCCTTACGGGCTTTAGGAATATTTAAGTGTGAAGATAGTTATGTATTTAATTTGACATTGGCTCTTTGTGAGCAAAAGTTTTCTTAATTTGTCACCCGAAGACAAATAATTGCAGAGGGGTGGATTGATTTTTTTTTATTTTTAAGTTTCAATTTAAATAATTCATTTCATTTTTATTTATATTTTTGTTATTTTCTTTGAATTTTGATCATTTTATGATTGATTTTAGATTTGAATATATGATCATTTATCATTAAAATTTTAATTATATTTACCCTTCTCGATCATTGGGCTAATATCAATTGATAGATCTTGTCTACTATGTCCGATTTTCTACAGAGGATCAGGTCTAAATTTATTATCTCAAGAAGTATAATCCTTCAAAACTTTGTTCACTCTAGTTTGAACATAGAGGATCGGGTTTGAGACTTTTCTTTCTAAGAATTTGAATTTTAAAAGTTATGTCAGTTGATTCATATCTTGTATTATATGATAGAATTAGCTTCTCATATATTATTAATTTGAAATTCTTATAATATCAAATTTTTGGGTTTTGATAACCCGGACCTAGTCCGAAGACCAAAGAGGGATGTATAGATCTGTTCTTTTGTATTTGATATGATGATTACTTCAACATACATACAAGAATCTGTTCTTTTAAAAATTTGTATGGACATGTAAATGTCAAGTTAAAATATAGGTGTCAATTTGCAAGTTTAGTTCTTGATATGATATTTTTAGGTTTTGTTAACCCGGACCCGATCCGAAGACCAAACCGGGATGTGTAGCATATGTCCTTTTGTATTTGACATGATGATTACTTTAACATACATACAAGTATCTGTTCTTTTAAAAATTTGTATGGACATGCAAATGTCAAGTTGAAATGTAGGTGTTAATTTGCAAGTTTAGTTCTTGATATGATATTTTTAGGTTTTGTTAAGCCGGACCTAATCCGAAGATCAAACCGGGATGTGTAGCATATGTCCTTTTGTATTTGACTTAGTAATTACTTCAACATGCATGTAAGTATCTATTCTTTTGAAAATTTTGCATGGACATTAAGATGTTTAAGTTGAAGTTTATATGTCAAATTTTGATTTTTGAGTTTTGTTAACCCGGACCCGGTCCGAAGACCAAACCGGGAAGTATAGCATCTGTTCTTTGTTTATTTATCTTGCATTTGGATTACATGTCTTTCAGATATTTGATTTATTAGAAACTTCATTTGGGCCAAAAATGAAGCGAGGAATCTAAAATAGATATAATTATTTGATTGGGAACATGATATGCACTTCATTTGGACCAAAAATCTCTCTTTTATGCCACAAATCATCAAGGGAATAGAGGCTGAAATAAATCATTTTGAAGACTCATTTGATCAATCATGAAGTAATGGACCTAAAGTAGACTTAGGCATTTGATTGGAAATATGGTAAGCATGTTATTTGGGCCAAAAATCCCTTTTTATGCAACAAATCAGCAAAGGATAGGGGCTGAAATTGAACACTTTAAGGGCCCATTTGATTAAGTGTAAATGTTGTTGCTGTAAGATAAAGACTGTCATTTATCTAAGAGTATATTATGAATCTCGTTTAGGCCAAATACCCCTTTTTATGTAATAAATCAGCAAGGGATATGAGCTGAAATAAATCACTTTGAGGGTCCATTTAATCAACTATGAAGTAATGGACCTAAAGTAGATTTAGGCATTTAATTTGGGCTAGAAATCCTCTCCTTATGTAACAAATCAGCTAAGGAAAGAGGCTGAAATAAATTATTTTAGAGGTCCATTATACTATGATCCATAGCCCATGTTTCTCTTAATAATGGGGAGGAGAAGACAAAGATATGAGTAGATGTCATATGTCATTTAAGAGACAAGTGGATTAATTAAAATTTACCTCCTTCACATGCAAGCTCATGACAAATGGGGCACAAGTACTCATTAAATTTTATTAAGAAGATATAGCAAAAAGAGTTTATTTTCCCTTTAAATCCATTCCTCTCTTTTTTTATGACATTAAGGGAAGTGATAATGATGCACAAGGGCATGCCACATGTCCATGCATGTGCATGTGATATGACAAATGGTATGAATTTAGATGATTTTTTTGCATGCAACTTATGACAAGGCACCATATGTGTCAATACCATAACAATAGATGATAAGAGGAGAAGGCTAGGGAAGCCTATAAATAAGAGGGGATTTCCCTTTCACAAAATCCCTACATTTCCTACTCTCCTTTTCTCCCTTATACCACAAGTTTAAGTTCTTTCAATCTTGCAAAAGGATTAAGTTGTGCCACATAGACTTGTAAGTTCCCTTTCTAACTTGACAAGTTTCTATTTTGTTATCTTCATGATAGATGTTATGTCATATGGTAGATATTATTTTTTATGTATTTCACGCTTTATGTTTAAGCACATGTCTAACATGTAACATGTCAAGCTAAGTAGAGCTTTAGGATGAACATTAAATAATGCATATCATAATGACCACTTAATAGGATAACTTGTATGATGTAAAAATCAATACATATGCATTCATGTTTAACATAAATAAGCATTAATCAATTCATATACTCATGTTTCATTTGTCATAGAATAGGATAGCTTGCATGTTATAGAAATTGAAGCATAAGTATCAACTTATATCACATTTGCCACAAAAATAGGATAGCTTGCATGATATAGAAATTGAAGCATAAGCATTCACATTTGAAATAAAAAAAATTTTAAGTCAACATGACAACTTAAGCATTTCATCCCTTTCTTTCTATCTTCTTTTTTTTATAAATTTCGGCAGCCTCTCGACGTCATCCCCTCAAAAGGGGGCTACTTCGGGAGACTAGGTCTTCCCACCACGCCAAGAAAAGTGTGTATGGTAGGTGTCGTGAGACACCACGACCAAAATTTATTTGCCCACCACGCCAAAAAGTGCGTGTATGGGTTAGCACATCATAATATTTCCCTATCACGTTAGAGAAACATGAGTAGGTACTTATAATAATAGATTTAAAACTTGCATTTGTATATAAACATGCTTAAACATTGCAAGAAAATAAATCTTTCCTCCTCTTTTTTTTTTAAACAAAATTTGCAACAACCTCCCAGCATCACCCCCGCATATGAGGGTTTCCATGAGAGACTGGGCCTGCCCACCATGCCAAGAAAGGCATGTATGGGTGGATGTTGTGAGACACCACGGCCGAAATTTTATTTTCTCACCATGCCAAGAAAGGCGTGTATGGGTTAGCATAGTATAGGAACAAGTTTCCATACCATGTTGGAGAAATATGAGTAGGTACTTATAGTAATAAATTTAAAGCTTGCATTTACATAATAATAAAAGAAAGCTGCTTGCATGTATATTTAATTAAGAGCATAATAATCAAAATTTACAATAGCCTCCTAGCTCTCCCCCCACATGTGGGGGTTGCCATGAGAGACTGGGCCTGCCCACCATGCCAAGAAAGGCATGTATGGGTGGATGTCATGAGACACCACGGCCAAAATTTTGTTTGCCCACCACGCCATGAAAGGCGTGTATGGGTTAACACATCATAACATTTCCTTACCATGTTGGAGAAACATGAGTAGGTACTTATAGTAATAAATTTAAAGCTTGCATTTGCATAATAAAAAAAGAAAGTTGCTTGCATGTATATTTAATTAAGAGCATAATAATCAAAATTTATAATAGCTCTACATGTGGGGTTGCCATGAGAGATCACCCTACCATACCAAGAAAGGCATGTATGAGTGGATGTCGTGAGACACCACGGCCGAAATTTTGATAACATAGCATTTCCCTATTAACAAGATATCAGAATAACAGAAACATGCAAATATGCAAGAATGAAACCCATAGGGAATAGCAAGTAGTATGATATTTAAGCCACACATCTTTCCTTATTAGATTTTCAAACTTCAGGCTCAAATAAAAGAAATTTTCAAAGTATCACATCTTTAGATAGCAAACTAATTGATTTCTCCTTAGATAAAATAAATTTCAAATAGCATTGCATCATTCTCTACTAATAAAAAAGAATTGCATGTATCATAGCCAGAGGAAGCTAATTGAAGCCAATTGAAACATGTAACCCATAATAGAATAACAAGTAGTATGACATTTAGGCTACACATCTTAACTTGTCATATCCCCATACTTTTACCTTAACTCCCTCTCTTCTTGATTTCAGATTTCATGTGCAAGAGACAAAACGAATGAAACCCATAGGAAAAAGCAAGTAGCATGGCAATTCATTTTCAGATTTCATTCTACCCATATGCAAGGGACAAAACAAATGAAATCTATAGGAGGGAGCAAGTAGCATAATATCAAGGCCATACATCTTTACTTTTCGCATTTTCATACTTCTATCTCAAGTAAAAGAAAATTTTCAAACTCATGTGAAATAATTTGGTTCCCCTTTGATAAAATGATTTCAGCATGCTTTATACTTTAGGCAACAAAACAATAGATTTCTCCTTAAGTAAAATATTTTCAGCATGCATTATCCCTTTAGAAAAACAAATCATTTCCCCTTTTGGTAAAATAATTTTCAGCAAACATTATTTCATCATGACTGAAATGTAAAGAGGAAAAGCTTGCTAATAGTTCGGGTTTTGAACCAATCAACACCCCAAAACCCTTTCCAAGCTTCTAATTTCATTTTAATATTTATAAAAAATTTTGGCAAGTAATCAACAAAACCTTTAAGAAGCTATGAAAACTTGATTTCATTTCCCATAAGAAAGAAATAAAATTTCAGCAAGCATCACTTCCTCTATGATAAAGCATAAAAAGATAAAAAACACTTACATCTAGCTTAGGCATTCCACCTTTAAAAGGCTATGAAAACTTCAGATTTCATTTTCCATAAGAAATAAAAATTCAGCAAGCATCACCTTCAATTCAATTTCCCTTATTAAACACATACCCATTCTGACAAATCAATTCATTTTCCTTAGGTAAAAAAAATTTCAGCAATTTCCCCATGTCCAATTTTCAAAATAACCTCACAAAAAGCCATGAATAATAGCAATAAAATGAGATTTGGGCCATACATCATCCCAAATATCTAGAGGAAACTTTCAACACAATCCCAAGCATAAGATATAGCATTTTAAACAAAACCCTAACTTCCAAAGAAACTCAAATGCATAAGAATAAGCTCAGAGTTAGAGAGAAACGACCTGGAGGTGTTGATTTGCTAAAAGGGGAAGAAGGAGAAGGGCTGAAGGAGGACTTTTCGGTTGCTAGGGTTTCACGGAACTAAAGGAGGAATCGGCGATGGAAAAGCGAGAGAGCAGATCGTGTGAGCGAAAGCGTAAGGAAGAAAATGAGAGTCGAGCGTGAGCGGCCATGAGAATGAGAGTCAACGAAGGGGAATAGATTAGGGATAGCGTATTCCTCGATTGATTGGTTACGACGTCCAATAGGAGATAGGGGATATTTAACTTTAGTAGATGGGTGGGGTTAGGTAAGGCTTAGGGAAAATCACTTAGGCTAATTAGCTTAGTAATTAAGATAATTAGCCCTTAATCATATAAATTTTTATGAATCATCCCAATAATAAATCCCAACAAAATGGGTGTCAATTTTAGGTATTTTTTGGTCAAATGCGCGTGATCAATTTCATTGATGAGCGTTTGAAAAAATCGGCGGTCGTAGTGAAATTAGGTCTAAATTGTGCGACGTCACGCTCAAATTGCTCGACGTTCGCGCACACTTTGCCGAATCGATCATGAAAGATGTCGTTTGATAGGTTTCGACGTTTCGGCGATGACGGCGTGATCAATTTCGTGAACGGAGGTCGTTCGGACATTGTCGGGGCTTCCCGACTTCGATGTGCGCACAATTTCATTAAAAAATTTTGATTTTAATTATTTAATTGGTCATTAATTGATTCGATATTTTCTAATTAATTAATTTTAATATTTTTGATGCATTATGAGGCGAATTTTCAAATCAATGCAAGGTTAATCGGTTTTGATCGTGATTAGGGCATTTTAATTTCCACCATATTTATTTAATTTCAAGTGGCACATAGTTGTAAGTCACAAATGCCCCTCAACAACCATTCGCATGGAGTGGGCGTGTTTGTTACACTAATTGACACTTGGATCTCAAGAGATTTGCATGGATGTCACGCTGAAGTTGTAATTTCAACAACTTTTGATAACACATGATCGTTGCCCTTTGATAGAAGTGAGTATAACTCTCAGGTTGGGCAAATATTTAAATTTCATCGGTTATTTGTAGCTCGTTGAGCGGTATGTTGTCTTTGTCCAATGCTTTGTGCTTGATGGACTAAATGAAGGAGATGCTTTGATTTGTCATCATCAACTTGTCAAGGGAATTTGGTGCATCTTCAGTCCTTGGCTTTTGTGCTTTGGCAAACTCGTTGAAGACGTCCTCTTGAGAGTTTGAAATTTATATTTTCCTCTTGTCCTGACTTTGTGCCTTAACGTACTTGATGGAGTTGATGGTTTGTTGCTGAGATGAGAATATCTTCGGTCCTATGCTTTATGCTTTGAAGGACTTGTTGAAGATTTCATCTTGAAATTTAAATTTTGTATTTTCCTCCTGTCCTGGCTTCGTGCCTTAGCGGACTTGATGGAGTCAATGAGATGAGAATGTCTTCAATCCTGTGCTTTCTGCTTTGATGGACTTATTGAAGATTTCATCTTGAAATTTAGGATTTGTATTTTTCTCCTGTCTCGGCTTTGTGCCTTGACGGATTGATGGAGTTGATGAATAGAAATATCTTAGGTATTGTGCTTTGTGCTTTGATGGACTTGTTGAAGACTTCACCTCGAGGATTCGTATCTTGTGCCTCCTTTTATCCTGGCTTCATGCCTTGACGGATTTGATGGAGGAAAGTCCTGAATTATCTTAGATTTGTCGCGACGAAATTTCCTTACGCCTAGCTACGCTTTTATAGGCTTGTGGAAGGATACTTATCGACGACCTAGCTCTCAGAGCTTGTGTTGGATCAATGGCAAAGAGTCATCAGTCCTGTGCTTTGCACATGTAATGGACATCTTAATGACAAAAACTCCCTTAGTTCAACATTTAGCTTTATACAAACATTAGGATAGCTTCTTCGGTTCTTTACTTTTTGCTTGATTAGACTTACTGAAGAAGAATTTTCTTTTGTCTTTGTTTTTTGCTTTGATAGACTTATTGAAGGAGTTGATATTTCACATTTGTAGTTGATTCCTAACTCGGCTTAGTGCCTTGAGTCGATTTTTTTTTGTTGAGAAATGACCTTATGACCAATAGGGATAATTTCCCAGTCTGGGTCACTTGAACTCACCAAGTTGGAGAGATTTGAGGATTTGAATGCTCTTGTCTTTGAACTAACAAAGTAGGAGGATCTCTTACTACGGTCTTTGTGGCGTGTTGAGTAAGCAGATCTGTCAGTGACTCGGCCGTATTTTGGCGTGTTGAGTCCGACCTTATACACCGACTTGAGTCGTGGACTTGAGCAATTGATGAAAGATTTTATCCTCGGGCTAACGAGATGGGGATCTCTTACTACGACCTTTATGGCGTGTTGAGTAGACTGTCATGACTTCGACCATATTTGGGCGTGAGTCGACGCCTCTGGCTCGAGCCTTTAGATTTGAAGTGGGATGATAAATGTATATCCAACTTGGTTTGTTGAAGTTCGCAGACTTGAAAATTTTCTTCCTTGGTTAGTAAGACTTTTAAATTTGAGCATTTGAACATATAATTTTGAGTATGTATGTAGGGATCTCGGCACTAGGCATGATGTCAACCCAAAGAGAAAGAAAGGCCCCCTTGTCTTACCAGGAACGCCCGATACTTTACTATAAAACTTTAAAAAAATTCCCCATGTCTAATAGGGGGGATTTTTATTTTATTTTAGAAATGCATTCTTGTGTTACAAGAGATTTTCCAATGAAAATTTTCATAAGTGTTTGACAATAAAGATTTTCAAATGCAGAATTTGTCCAATCACACTTTCATGTGTAATATTTCTTTAAATACTGACCGTTGATTAGGGGCATTGGTCTTTCACCTTTGAAGTCCACGAGCTGATAGGCTCTTCCTTGATATACCTTTTCAATAATAAAAGGCCCTTCCCAATTAAGTTCAAATTTACCGCTGATTCTGCGATGAGGGATGATTGGTCTTCTCGGTGAACCAATTCTCCTTCACGAAAAGCTCGAGGGGCGTCTTGTATGATCGACGCTGGACATCCTCGCCGATAGACTTCTAGATTTTGTTGAGCTTGGAGCCTAACCTCATCAAGCGCATCAAGCTCTTCCATTCGTAGACGAGCATTCTCATCTTGGGTAAGATTTTGTTGAATGGCTATTCGGAGCGAAGGTAGTTCAACTTCGAGTGGTAAAACTGCTTCAGCCCCAAACACTAGTGCATAGAGGGTAGACTTTGTATGAGTCTTATAAGTGGTGCGATAAACCCATAACGCTTCCACAAGTTTGGTATGCCACTCCCTTTTATTTCTTGTGAGAATTTTTCTAAGCAATTTGACTAGTGTTTTATTAAAGGCCTCAGCCAAGCAATTTACTCTCGGATTATAGATTGACGAATATCCCTAGTCAATCTTATTTCGATCAGCAAACTTAAAAACTTTAGTGCTTTTGAAGGCTGATCCGTTATCTGAAATGATTCGGTGTGGTACACCAAATCTATAGACAATATTATGGGTGAAGAAGTTAGTCATCTGTTCAACTGTAACTTCTTTGAATAGTGAAGCTTCAGCTCACTTGGAGAAATAATCAGTGGCTGCTAAGATGAAGCGGTGACTAGTTGATGATGGTGGATCAATTGGTTTAATTACATCTATCCTCCAGCATTCAAACGGCCAAGATGCTACTGTTGGATGCAACATATTTGGAGGCTGATGAATTATGTTATCGTGGACCTGGCATTCATGGCATCTCTTGGCATGATTGATATAATCTTTTATCATAGACGGCCAATAGTATCCAATTCTTTTAATTTTAAAAGCCATTTTAGGACCTGATTAGTGTGCACCACAAAGTCTTTGATGGATTTCAACAATTACTTTGTTGACTTCTTCTATTCCCAAACATCATAGCCACATCTGCTCGAAGGATTTGGCAATTTTCCTTCCTTGAAGTAGTCGACGAAGGGCTGTCTCCAGTCTTCCTTTCCTTCTACTGTAAGAATTTCATTATGTGGTTTTGGCGCTTCCCCAGGTTGGAGCTTTTCTTCTTGAATGGCCTGAGGCTTGTCTTGTTGACTTTGAGAAGTAATTTGTAAGGGAGTGTAAGGATCAACATGAGCTGCACCTTGTTGATTTGTGTTTGATGACCCCTCTTCCAGCGAGGATTTTAAACTTATTGGCTCTAGGACTCGACGGGTGCAAACACTGATTAGTATATAATTGTCATCGTCCATACTCGCCATTTCTTTAGCTAACTTAGCTAAGCAGTCTACTTTGTTATTCCTAGCTCTGGAGACTCGAGTCATAATGATATTTGGGATTTGCTTCATAAGTTCGAGAACTCGTTTGTGATAGTAGGCCAATTCAAGCTTGTTGATTTTGTAAAGGTCCAACACTTGGTTGATGACGAGTTGAGAATCGTCATAAATTTGCAAATTCTAGACTCCCATGAAAATGACTTCCTCTAAACCTGCCACCAACACTTCATATTCTGCTTCGTTGTTGGTTCGGGGTTGAGTTAATTTATAAGAATGTCTCATTATACCACCTTCAGGTGTGAACAAGATGAGACCGATACTAGCTCAAGCCTTTGGGATATTTGAGGGTTGAGTGTATTTAATGGACGAAGCTCCATCAAAATACAATTCCCACATTTGTTGTCTTCTTTTTTCATATATGTGCATGATTTGCTCATCAAGAAGATCATTGTTAAGCAATGAATCTACCGGGATGGGATGAGCAGCAAGAAAATATGCTAGAATTTGCCCCTTCATCGCTTTCTGGGGAACATATGTAATATCAAATTATAACAGAAGGACAGCTCATCGTGTCAAGCGACCTGTCAACATTGGTCTTGTCATCAAGAACTTCAACTGATCGATCCTTGAGATAAGAGTAATTTTATGAGATAGCATGTAATGACGTAGTTTTTTAGCAGCAAAAATTAATGCCAAACAATGCTTCTCAATTAAGGAATAACGCGCTTTCACTCTTTTTTGTCTTCGACTAATATAATACAAAGCGTTTTCCTTTCCTTCCTCATTATGTTGTGCCAACAAAGCACCTAGAGATTCCTCCAGTGCTGCTGTGTACAAGATGAGAGGCTTTCCTGGGATTGGAGCTGTAAGAATAGGTGGATTCAATAGATATCTTTTGATACTGTCGAAGGCTTCTTAACATTTTTCGTCTCACTTAAAAGGAGTATTTTTTTTTCATTAATTTTGTAAAGGGTCGACATCTGCCTGACAGATTTGATATAAATCTTCTAATGAATGTGAGATGTCCCTGCATGGAGCGAAGTTAACGAAGACTCCTTGGAGGAGGCATTTCGACAATCACTTTGATTTTGTTGGGATTGATTTCAATCCTCCACGGCATATCCAAGGAACTTTCCAAGAAACTCCAAAGGCGCAGAGGATTCATCTTGAGGTCATATTTTGATTCTTTCAAAAGGCGATCCTTAAATCATCGAGATAATCTTTACGATCTATACTCTTAACAACGAGGTCATCAACATAGCACTCTACTTTTTGATGAATCAACTCATCAAAGATTAATGTCTTAGCCCTTTGGTATGTAGCTTCAGCATTCTTCAAGCCAAAGGGCATGACTGTGTAGCAATATATGCCAATTGGCATCCTGAATGAGATTTGCTTCTCATCTTCAGGAGCCATCTTGATTTAATTGTAACCTGATGATCCATCCATAAATGAGAACATGTCATGATTTGAAGTGTTATCCACTAACAATTCTGATACAGGAAGAAGAAAGTCATCCTTTGGACATGCTTTGTTTAAGTCCCTGAAGTCAATACAGATACAAATCTAACCATTCTTTTTCTTTACAGGGATGATATTAGCTATCCAATCAGCATATTTTTCTTCTCGAATGAAACCAACTTCAATGAGCTTCTTGGTTTCTGCAATTACCTATTCTTCAACCTCCAATCTCATTGGCCTAGAGGCTTGCTTGGTTCGCATCGGCTTAATTACTAGTTTGTGAACTATATCGGATAAGCGGCATTTCAGCATATGTCGGGCAAAGAATCCCACGAATTCACAGAGCAAAGCTTTTAATTCTTCCACTTTATCTTCAGGAAGTAAGGCACTGATGAACGTAGGGCGAGGATCCTATTGAGTTCCCAAATTAATTTCTTTAAGTTCATCCATAGTAGCTGCCTGCCCACCATCTTCAAGCTCTTCAGGTGCCGGTCTGGCTTCTACTTCTTCATTATTTGTGAGACTAACATTAAGAATGACATTCTCATCTTCATCATCACTCTCTACTTCTATTCCTGTTATAGCGTAACAGGTATATTCTTGTGGACCGTTATCTTGGATGAAACCAAGGCCTTTGGTAGTGTGTTTATTTCTCTTACCAATGGTTTGAGAACCTTTTAGGTATCACATCATTTCAAAGAGCTTAGTCCTTTGCTTACTTGCTCCAGCCTGGACCCCATATTTGCGCATTAAGTTTTGCATCTTTGGAGAGTAATATTTTGGTATCTTTGTAGGCATAGCTTCTTCTTCTTCAGATAGTTGCATTACCCAATCGGGATCCTCTTTGACACCCTGATTTATAAAGCAGCTTCTGGCGTGTTTTCCGGGGAGAGGAGGTACATAGAAGGTCGTTCCTCGACTTTGTGAGTTTCTCAAGGGGTGATTTCTTTAAAATGTTGGGGAGGAACGGGAGTGACTATAAGTGTAGTCTCTGTTGCTGATGGATCTATGATTGTTTTAAAGTAGGTGCATTACACCTTACCTTCAAAAGCATATTCGAACTCATAATCAGAGTCAAAATATTTTTCTTCAGTCAGAGCTTTACTTGAAGAGTCATGCGGACCTTTAGATTTAGAAGGAACACATTCATCTTCTTCTTCAGTATCACTGCCTAGATGAGGGACAGTGTTATTGATTTTGGACCTGTTCTTTATATCCCTAGGAATATTTGGAACAACCTCTTTTCCTTTATTCATTTTATTTTCTCCCTTCTTCTTAGCTTATTCTTTTATGGGTTTTAAAGTAGATGCAGTATTTTCTAGTTATTTTGTTAGCTTTGATTCCTTAGGAATAAAGTAGCTGGCATCTTGATATATCTTCATTTCATGCACCGCAAAAGATTACATATCACCCACAATTTGACATTCTTCTCCATCCTTTGTATATTTCATACATTGATGCAATGTAAATGGGAAAATGCCATACTTATGAAGCTATGGTTGACCCAGAATGGCTCTGAATGAAGTATCTGCATTGATCACATGAAATTTGGCTTCTGTGTAGAGGTCTCCAAATGTAAGAGAGAGGATGAATAACCCGATAGTTTTCTGTCCCTTTTCATTGAAATCTTGAACCATGACTTGATCTCATCCCAGATGTTGTACATCTAGAGATATCCATCTAAGAGTTCTCAAGTTTATAAGATTCACGGAGGAATCGGGATCAATTAAGATCCACGATATTATAATTTCATCACTTTTAGCTGTAACATACAGAGGGCGATTGTGCTCTGCAGTCCCGAGCATTAGATCATCTTCTGAAAATGTGACGGTTGGAGGCTCTTGAACATGCAAGGTCTCCGTTAAGCAGTGTTCAGCAAAATATGCTTCGAACTTTCCTGGCTCTTTGAGAGCTTTAATTAAGGTGTTACGGAGATCTTCCAACATTAGAAGTGCTTTGTATACACTAAGCTGGGCCGAAATTTTTCTTAGATGGGATAGAATATTGTAGTCGATCTCTTTTGATGAAGGCTTCTTATTTGAATCCTTAGGGATAACTTTTTCATTGATTTTAATTTCTTTTCCTTTATTCATATTCATTAGATCTTTCCTCTATTGGGATGGTAGCACTCGACCACTTCTCAACTGTACTTGAGCTACTTCATTTGCATCGAATCTTGATGATTTCGATTCACCGATTCGCATACACTTGTAATGATAAACGGAAGATTGAATTCTTAACTTTACATTTTTTATGTCTGTTGATATGGTGAGCTCTGATTCATCTTCATTTGGGAAACAAAATTTCTCTAAGCTGTTGTCAACTTCGTGCATCATCAAGCAAGACTCAGTATGAAGTTCTTCAGCTTCTTCCCCTGCTTCTTCGTTGATCTAAAGATTTGTAATGAATTCTGCAAGCGTGATAGGTCATCTTGCTGATTGTATATAATCTTCCATATTATTGATGATCCTTCGTGTTACGTTGCGACCATCAATAGTAGTAGTAACATTTTATGTTACTGTCTTCTTCTTTTTATTTAATTTATTTTTTCATTTGGTAGGTTTCTTAGCCTTCCCTTACGGTATTTGGCTAGGTTGTCTTTCATGAGATGAACTAGCCTTCCCATAACTTAGGTTTCGTCTCAACTTAAGTACGAGCTCAAGTGATAATTTTCACTGAATATCTGGAACGCCTTCCAATTACTTTAACATTTTGACAATCTTTTTAGAGACTGTGACTTGTCATCTTTCATCATCGACCAGTTTCTCTTTGCCTTTATCATTGCTTGATAGTACTGGAGATGAGGTGATTACTTTTGTAGATTCTTTCTTCGGATGCACCAATACACTGTCCGATAATGTGAATTCTCTTCTATATTTTTGCTCTAGCCAATCTTTGAATATGTAGCAATCTTCAACAGGATGACCGAGCACCCGATGATATGGACAATAATTAGGATTATCAGCTTGTCCAGCCTCTTCGGGCCTTTTACACTCTGGCAGTTGGAGACCTGCTTTGAGTGCATGCTTAAATAGTTTAGCCACACTTTCTCTCTTAAAAGAATACTCTTTGTTCAGCTTTTCTTTTAGGGTTGGGGCCATTGAGTCATTCGCTTCTTTTGTTTGCTTTGGTCGCTCGCCTTCACTGAAGCGATCTCGAGATACATCATTACCTCTAAGTATGAGCTTGGGTTGTGGAGCAGGATTGAACGACTGCCTTGGTTATTCTTGATAAACAGGTAGCCTTTCTTTGTCAACGTTATAGACTAACCGCTTACCTGTATCCTTCTTGAATAAAGTGAAATGTGTTTCACCTTTCTTCGGATCCAGAGCTTTTGCTCTTTTAGATTTATCTTGGTGGCTATCAGAACGGGATAAATTTAATTTCTTAAATTTAGCCAGCCTATCAAGTAGCTCTTAAAATATGATAATTGAAGCCATGCAAAGATAAGACGACATCTTATCATCGATGTTGCCCATCAGTAATTGAATTACATGCTCTTCTTCTAATTGTTGTTCACATTTCATACTCATATTTCGCCAACGCATAATATATCTAGTTACTGACTCGTCTTTCTTCCTCTTCTCAAGAGCGAGATCAGCAATTGTTATCTTTTTTACTGTGCTAGCGAACCTTTTAATGAACATGTTTTCAAGTTCGGCAAAAATTTTGACTGAGTCATTTGGCAACTCAGCATACTATTCGAAAGCAGTCGAAGTTAGACTATTGATGAATTGATGGAATAATAATGCATCATTGTCCCCTGTGTTATCATAGGATGCTTTGAACTGGGCTAGATGTTGCTTAGGATTACCATTTCCATCAAATAGAATAAATTTTGGCATTGAATATCCCTTTGGGTATGGAATTTGATCATACTCCGCAAGATATGGGCGACCTTTGCTCACCAATTTTCGCCCGTATATAACGCTTTGATCTTCTCATTCAAGATAATATCAAGTTGAGAGGCATCCGCGACTTAGATATAGTTTGTATATTCGAGAATGTTCGATCATTTATTTCAATCCTCGGCTCAATTTGGACCCTTAAAGCATATGAGATCATTTATTAGAGGATTGTCAGGCATTACTAGAGGCTTGATGATTATTTGGGGACGGTGTTGGACCGTGATATTTCTCGTGCTTGCATCATTGTAGTCATCTGCATCATCATTTCGCTCATTTTTATATTCAACTGAGCGATTTCTTTATCTTTGGCTTTCATCTGGAGCTGAATTTGTCTCTACGCTTCTACCAAAGTGGTAGTATCGACGAAGGTGGAATTTTCTTCCATTTCTTCTTCTTCTTGTTATTGTTCCTCTCCTAAAGACTCAGAGGATGCTTCCTCTATTTGAACATTTTATTGTTCTTCAGGTTGAGGGAGTCTTGTCGATACTATGTTGATATTGGCGCACAGATGGCTCACACGACATATACCATGTATACTATTTCAACAGTTGTAGCATCCTCCTCTTTTTCTTCATCCCTTTGGACATGAATTTCTGATCGACGTCTCCAATGGACTTCCGATTCCAGATGTGGAATCGAGACTTCTTCGATTAGAGGGTTTCAATCGAAGTTGACCTCCTCTCGATGAGACAGAGTTGATTGATGACGGGATCCCCTGGAGGATTCTCCAATGTATCTACCGTCTGATATTTTATCATCTGGGGCCCTCTTTTTAGGCTCCCATCGTTGATAGATTTGAGTTGGGGCGGATCTCTGGGAATTCACACCAGATATCACGCCATGCCTTTGCTCTAATGCAATTCCTTTTTGAGGCCTAGGCCTCCATATCTACTTACCTTTCCACCGGGACCTTTTGGCGGTGGATTCCTGGACGCGTGATCCAAGTGTCACACCCCGATGTTCACCGTGTAGGATATGGATCTGTTGGCGTCCTGCCATTTGAGTTACGGGATGAGGTCTCCTTGGAGGAGCAGTCCTAGTATCCCTGATAACAGGACATTGGTATTTTCTTTTCATCAGCCCTCTCTCCTTGGCAACTTGGAGAACCCGATGCACTCATGCAGATATAATTTCAGATTTTCTTGTAGGAGGAGCTGGAACTTGATCGTGGGATCCGAAGGGCCTTGGCGACCGGTAGAGAGTATTCCATTTAACCCACTTAAGGTTATCAAACTGATTGTGGGTTGGAACACTCACTACTAGTTGCGCAATTGGTTGTGCAGCTGGCTGCACTGGCAATAAGTATTGAGCACGCAGCTCAAGCCTTCTCTTTCTTCGTTGCCTCCAGCTAAGCTTGCTTCCAGATGAAGAAGCTTGACATCGCCTCCCGGGGTGAATGGTTGGTGGCATTATTCTGAGAGACCAAAGAGTCCGTCCGCCCAGTAATAACCCTCTTCATGATTGGTGTCTCCAAGTGGCCGAGCCTCTCAAAGACTGATTGTTTCTTTTGAAGTAACCCTACAGAGTAGGGGTCACAATCTCAGCGGGCCTTTTCAGAGATTGCTTCACATGGCGTGCAGGACGAGTTTGTACTTCAGCAAGTTGAGGCCTAACAACTTGCTCATTTAGAATAGCTGGAAAGTCAACACTACCAAACTGGATGGTAGCCCCAGTGCTTCCAGCATTGATGATGGCGTTGGCCAAATGGATGTTGGTGCCACGAGAGTAACGATGGCGGTGTTACATATTCGAGTTTAAAGGTGAAAATTAGTAATTAAAAATAACTGCACTATCACCTTACTTCCAAAAATATAGGTACGATAAGAATAACATACTGAACACATGCACTAAATAAAATCTCAAATGACTTAAGACTTTATTTAGAAAACTTTGAAGTTGTCAAGTTTAACTTATCATTTCTCATTTCATTTTCATTTCACTTTTTTTATACTCCACTGCAATTATAACTTAGATTTGACTAGTCAATGAAGGAAAGAGAAACCTTTCCCCGTAGTCGCCAAAATCGTGGGATCGAAAATTAATCACCTCTTTTGGAAAACAAAAGAAAAGAGTTGTTTAAGTGTCGGTGATAATTTCAGAAGGTAGATGAATAGTAGATAAGACACTACCCAGAGATTTCGTTCTCATTTGGTGAGAACTTTTTATATCTGGATCCAGGTTTCCTATAGGCGCAAGCCCCTATAGTTAATTATCTCTCCTAATATTGAGAGAGCACTTTTGATTAAGGCTAGTCAATGAATCATTAAAGAACGAGTATATAATTGCAATGAGTGGAGTTTAGAACTTATGAAATTTATTATTTCAATTTAAAACTTTTTGTGGGGGGGAACGATGATGTGCCCGATCAAGATCTTATGGTTTAGATCGTCATTTATCGTGGTCCACAGTGCTTAGTCGAGAGGTAGTCGACCCAACCCAAAGGATCCTTTGCGCACATGGGTTTACGTTTAAGGTGTCCACGAGGTGGAGTTTGTCTAAGGGGACAAATATAAGTCAACCTTAGCAAACATAGGGCTTTTTGTCCAACCAAATACATTCTACATTTCACAGCTCAAAGAGCAAAGCCATTGGGGAACATACGGGCTGCGGCCGTGACCATAATTTAGTGGCGTCATATCATGGCGAACCACTTGGTTAAAGGGCTCAGGTCGTAACCGCCATTTATTTGGTGCCATATTGCGGCAAAATTACGCGGACAGAGGACACGGGCCACGTCCTTACGGGCTTTAGGAATATTTGAGTGTGAAGTTAGTTATACATTTGATTTGACATTGGCTCTTTGTGAGCAAAAGTTTTCTTAATTTGTCACCTCAAGATAAACCGTTACAGAGGGGTGGATTGATTTTTAAGTTTTAATTTAAATAATTCATTTCATTTATTTATATTTTTGATATTTTATTTGAATCTTTGATCATTCTATGATTGATTTAGATTTAAGTATAATGATCATTTATCATTAAAATTTTTAATGATAATTTCCCTTCTTGATCATGGGGTATATCAATTAATAGTACTACTACTGCAATTTTTTACGAGGAGGATGGTCTTAATTCGTTATCTCAAGAAGTATAATCCTTCAAAACCTTGTCCACTCTAGTTTGGACATAGAGAATCGGGTTTGGGACTTTTCTTCCTAAGAGTTTAAATTTTAGAAGCTATGTCAGTTGATTCATATCTTGTATTATATGACAGAATTAGCTTCTCAGATGTTATTAATTTGAAATTCTTATAATATCAAATTTTTTTTGGTTTTTTTAACTTCGGACGTCAGAAGACCAAAGCGAAGATATTCGACTATCTTCTTGCAAAGGATCAGATCTAGATTAATTATTTCAAGATCTATTGTTCTCTAAATCTTATCAACTCTAGATTAAACATAGAGGATCGGGTTTGAGATTTTCTTCTTGAGATCTTGAACTTGAAAAGATGCATTAATAATGATGCCGATAAATTTATCTTTTATCATTTTATGATAGAATTAGCTTCTAAGATTTACAATAGCATCATTAGATTTTTAAGTTTTGTTAACCCGGTCCGAAGACCAAACCGGGATAGTAGCATATGTTCTTTCATTTCATATCTAACTTGCACATGTCCCTAAGGTTTGGAAATTTCAAAATACATATGAGTATCTGTTCTTTTTTTTTTTAAATATTGTATGGACATTAAGATGTCAAGTCGAAATGTAGGCTCAATTTGCAAGTTTAGGCTTTGATATGACATTTTTAGATTTTGTTAACCCAGACATGGTCCGAAGACCAAACCGGGAAGTATAGCATCTGTTTCTTTATTTATTTATCTTGCATTTGGATCACATGTCTTTATTGATATTTGATTTATTAGAAACTTCATTTGTGCCAAAAAATAAGTGAGGAATCTAAAATAGACATAATTATTTGATTGGGAACATGATATGCACTTCATTTGGATCAAAAATCTCTCTTTTATGCCACCAATCAGCAAGGGAAAAGAGGCTGAAATAAATCATTTTGAAGACCCATATGATCAAATATAAAGTAATGAACCTAAAATAAACTTAGGCACTTGATTTTAGAAACCCTTTTCAGAAACATAAAAGGGCTGAAATAAATCATTTTGAAGGCCCTATGATCAAATATAAAGTAATGGGCTAAAATGAACTTACTTGATTTTAAGAACCCTTTCTATGTGGCATCAGAACATAAATGAAATGAATCATTTTAAAGCTCATATGATCAAATATAAAGTAATGGGCCTAAAATGAACTTAGGCACTTAATTTGGGCAAGAACCCTTTCTTTATGTGGATTAACATAAATGGGGTAAATCATTTTGAAGGCCCATATGATCAATCATCCATAGCCCATGTTTCTCTTGATAGGAGAGAGGAGAAGACAAAGATATGGGTAGATGTCATATGTCATTTAAAAGAGACAAGTGGATTAATTAAAATTCACCTATTTCACATGCAAGCTCATGACAAATGGGGCACAAGTAGCCATTAAATTTTATTAAGAAGATATGGCAAAAAGAGTTTATTTTCCCTTTAAATCCATTCCTCCCTTTTTTATGACATTAAGGGAAGTGATAATGATGCACAAGGGCATGCCACATGTCCATGCATGTGCATGTGATATGACAAATGGCATGAATTTAGATGATTTCCTTGCATGCAACTTATGACAAGGCAATATGTGTCGATGCCATAAGATAGATGAAGAAGGAGAAGCTATAAATAAGAGGATTCACCTCTCATGAAACTTACTTCCTATCTTTCTCTTCTCTTTAGTACTACTAGTCCAAGTTCTTTCACTCTTGCAAAAGGGTTAAGTTGTGTCACATAGACTTGTAAGTTCCCTAACAGACAATTTTCTATTTTGATATCTTCCGATAGATGTCATGTCATATGGTAGATATTATTTTCTATGTATTTCAAGCTTTATGTTTAAGCACATGTCCAACATGTAACATGTCAAACTAAGTAGAGCTTTAGGATGAGCATTAAATAATGTATATCATAATGACCACTTAATAGGATAACTTATATGATGTAAAAATTAATACATAAGCATTCACGTTTAACATAAATAAGCATTGATCAATTCATATACTCACGTTGCATTTGTCATAGAATAGGATAGCTTGCATGTTATAGAAATTGAAGCATAAGTATCAACTCATGTCACATTTATAGGATAAAATAGATATAGAAATTGAAGCATAAGCATTCACATTTGAGATAAAGAAAATTTTAAGCCAACATGATAACTTAAGCACTTCATCCCTTTCTTTCTATCTTTTTTTTAATAAATTTGGCCCTCAGACATCATCCCCGATAGAGCTGCTTCGAGACTAGAGCCTTCCCCGCCAAGAAAGGCATGTATGGTAGGTGTCATGAGACACCGTGACCAAAATTTATTTGTCCGCCACACCAAGAAAGGCGTGTATGGGTTAGCACATCATAAAATTTCTCTACCATGTTAGAGAAACATGAGTAGGTACTTATAATAATAGATTTAAAGCTTGCATTTGTATATAAACATGCTTAAATATTGTAAGAAAATAAATATTTTCTCCTTTTTTTTAAATAAAATTTACAACAACCTCCCAGCGTCACCCCGACATATGGGGGTTACCATGAGAGACTGAGCCTGCCCACCATGCCAAGAAAGGCATGTATGGGTGGATGTCGTGAAACACCACAGCCGAAATTTTGTTTGTCCAACACACCAAGAAAGGCGTGTATGGGTTAGCATAGCATAGCAACAAGTTTCCCCACCATGTTGGAGAAACATGAGTAGGTACTTATAGTAATAAATTTAATGCTTGCATTTGCATAATAAACATGCTTAAACATTGCAAGAAAATAAATCTTTCCTTCTTTTTTTTAAACAAAATTTACCGACCTCAGACGTCACATATGGGGTTGTCATGAGAGACTAGGCACCCTATGCCAAGAAAGGCATGTAGTGGATTTAGACACCATGGCCAAAATTTTATTTGCACTCATGAAAGGCGTGTATGGGTTAACATAGCATAAGTTTCCTACCATGTTGGAGAAACATGAGTAGTACTTATAGTAATAAATTTAAAGCTTGCATTTGCATAATAATAAAAGAAAGTTGCATATATATATTTAATTAAGAGCATAATAATCAAAATTTCTACCTCTCTCCCCCATGTGGGGTTGCCATGAAGGGCCCATATGGAAAGGCATGTATGGATGGATATCGTGAGACACCACGGTCAAAATTTTGTTTGCCCACCATGCCAAAAAAGCAGTGTATGGGTTAGCACATCATAACATTTCCCTACTATGTTGGAGAAATATGAGTAGGTTCTTATAATAATAAATTTAAAGCTTGCATTTGCATAATAAAAAAAGAAAGTTGCCTGCATGTATATTTAATTAAGAGCATAATAATCAAAATTTGTCCTCCCTCTCTCCCCATTTGGGGTTGCCAGAGATTAGACTGCCACCATGCGAAAGGCATGTATGTGGATATTGAATACGAAATTTTATTTGCCCACCACTCCAAGAAAGGCGTGTATGGGTTAGCACATCATAATATTTCCCTACCATGTTGGAGAAACATGAGTAAATACTTATAGTAATAAATTTAAAGCTTTCATTTGCATAAAAAAAAGAAAGTTGCTTACATGTATATTTAATTAAGAGCATAATAATCAAAATTTACAACAGCCTCCTGACTCTTCCCCCACATGTGGGGGTTTCCATGAGAGATTGGACCTGCCCACCATGCCAAGAAAGGCATGTATGGGTGGATGTCGTGAGACACCACGTCCGAAATTTTGATAGCATAGCATTTCCCTATTAACAAGATATCAAAATAATAGAAACAGACAAATATGCAAGAATGAAACCCATAGGGAATAACAAGTAGTATGATATTTAAGCCACACATCTTTCCTTATTAGATTTTCAAACTTCAGGCTCAAATAAAAGAAATTTTTAGCAAGCATCACATCTTTAGATAGCAAACTAATTGATTTCTCCTTAGATAAAATAAATTTCAACAAGCATTGCATCATTCCCATACTAAATAAAAAGAATTTCAGCATGTATCATAGCCAGAGGAAGCTAATTGAAGATAATTGAAACATGTAACCCGTAGTAGAACAATAAGTAGTATGACATTTAGGCTACACATCTTAACTTGTCATATATACACCTTAACTCCCTCTCTCCTTGATTTCAGATTTCATGTGCAAGAGACAAAACGAATGAAACTCATAGGAAATAGCAAGTAACATGGCAATTCATTTTCATATTTCATTCTACCCATATGCAAGGGACAAAACAAATGAAACCCATAGGAAATAGCAAGTAGCATGGCAATTCATTTTCAAATTTCATTCTACCCATATGCAAGGGACAAAACAAATAAAATCTATAGGAGGGAGCAAGTAGCATGGCAATTCATTTTCAAATTTCATTCTACCCATATGCAAGGGATAAAATAAATGAAATCCATAAGAGATAGCATGTAGTATGACAAAAATCCCTTTGATTAGAATGATTTCAGCAATTCCCTCTTTGATAGACACAAATTTCAGCAATTCCTCAATTTGTAAACATGATTTAACAATTTCCCCTTTTGTAAACACAAAATTTCAGCAAAAGAAATGTTGCAAGTGCAGCGACAACAAAATGTAATCTCGAGGAAGAATAGCAAGATGTCACGAGGATAACCCTCATCCTTCCTCTCACTCCCTTTCAATACTTCAGTTTGTTTAAATCCACAAATTTGCTTGCCAATGGGATTTACCAAATCCAGGATTTAAGGCAAAATGAAGAAGAAACAGGATAATAAACAAAACAACAAGCTGACTTTCTAGCTTTGGCAATTTCCTCCATGGCATCGATGCTCATCAATGAACAACATATAAATGGTATATTAATAAAGCTTGCCAAAATATATACTACCATAAGCCACCATGGAGTAAATATAATCATTAAAATTGAACAACTACTCCCACAAACAAAAAACACCAAGTATCTGACTTCCTCTTGAAGAAGCTAGTCCGAGTTCAAGAATAAGGACAAGAGCAAAATTGCGAAGATTTAAATCGATTTTAAAGAACCACTATCAATCGAATGTTATTGAAAATTTATCCGCGGGATAAGCGAAAATCTGGTTGGAAGGAGGAAGGAGAAAAGCATCTGATTTGCTAAAGAGAATAACAAGATTGTGAAAAGTAGGATGACCATAGCAAAGGCGAGAAGGACCATTTCGGTTTGCTCAAAGTGAGTGGCCGAAATAGAGGGGAAGTCAAGTAACTCGCATTACACCATAACTCCAACATTATATCTCCATCTCTTTACAAGTGCATAAAAAAAATGTAATCCAACCATAGAATATATAAGGATAAACCGAAATCATTTCCTTCAAGAGAAATCCACAAAGCAAAATATAACTTAAGATTGAAATGAAACAACCTGGGGGTTTCAGTTGGAAGAGGGAATAGGAAGGATCGAGTCCTCTGTTTACTCGAATAGGTTCAGTTCTTTGAGAGAGAACAAGGCTGCTGCGGGGGGCTCGAGAGGAGAGAACTGTGGGAGTTCGACCACGGCAACAAGAGGAGGGAGGCTCTGAGGGAACCTCACGTGAGAAAAAAGAGTCGTGAGGGAGGAAAGCCTCGGTCGAGAGCAGAAAACCAGAGAGAGATCCGCAGCGGCAGAGAGGAAATGAAAGACCAAAGCCATGGGGAGAGAGCAAGGCAAGGAGAGAATGCCGTGAATGAGGTCAACGAAGGAGATAGTGTATTCCTCTTTGCTTTTAAGTTAGACCACTTACTCCTATTGGCCAAACGAGTGGCGGGTCATTTCATTGGTCGAGTGGGCGGCAGGGGTTAGGTAAGGCTTAATAGGGATTAAGAGATTATTAGCTTAAGGATTAATATAATTAATCCCTAATTATAAAATTTTGATGAATCATCCTAATAATAAACCCTAGCAATATGGGTGTTAATTTTAGATATTTTTGTTGTGTCGAACGTAACGGCGTGATCAATTTCACGATCGGAGTTCGTTTAGGCAACGTCGGCGACGATTGGAGCGAAATTAGGTTTAAATTATGCGACGTCGCATTTGAATTAATCGATGTTTGCGTATACTTTGCCGAATCGACTGCGGAAGGTGTCGTTTGATAGAATTCGATGTTTCAGCGATAACGGCGCGATCAATTTCACGAACGGAGATCATTTGGATGTCGTCGGGGCTTTTCAACTTTGTTATGCGCATAATTTCATTAAAAAATTGATTTTAATTATTTAATTGGTCATTAATTGATTCGATATTTTCTATCTAATTAATTTTGATGCTTTTGACGCATTATGAAGTCGAATTTTCAAATCGAATCGAATTTAATTGATTTCAATCGTGATTAGGGGGGTTTTAATCTCTTCTTTATTTATTTAATTTCAAAAGGCACATAGTTGTAGGTCAACAGAAATCTCTTAGAAACCATCCAAACAGAGAGTACAGATACAAAATACCACTAAAAAATCAATCAAACAACCTCCAAATTATTCCTATTTTATTGTAATGAACATATTTCCTCCAAACAGACCAAAGAAACTAGAGAAAATAACCAAAATGCTCTGTACCATGTGATATATTAAATATTTCACAAGGCTAATCAGTTCAAAAATTTAAAAATAATGGCGTGTACCATCTTAACAGTACAGAGAGTACACATGCAAAACATATCCAAAAACTACTAAAATACATCTCGTTCATTTAAAGAACTCAAATGTTCTAAAATGTTCACATACTGGACGGTGAAAAGAATAGAGAAAATCCTAAATTCATTAAAGTTTGGGAACACGGGTATAAATACCTAATGTAGTCACCTACAATACCTCAATGGAAGTTATTTGTAAGATTTGCCAAATCACTGAGCGACTGTCGGACGTTCGTCGATCGAGAGCGGGAGCTGAGATAGCGGAGAAAGCCCTAAACTATCATGCGCGGGAGGAATGTCGAATGACGCCCGTCTCATTTTTCTTCTCCTGATATTTGAACGATGCGGGCAGGGCCGGGCGTCGTCACCGTCATCCGATTCTGATGTCGTTAAGCACTAAAATGGGAAAAAATCCTTTGGACACTCGTCGGGCGATTAGAGTCGCGCTTAAAACTGCGTCTACGGTTCAGGACTAATATTTTCTCCATATTGACCCTCGCTCACTCCCCCTTCCACGAGCCGCAAGCACCCTCACCCGATCACTCTTTGCACGCAAACCAAATAGAAGGAACGCAAGGCTTCTGATTCCCATCCTCTCCTTTGCATTCGAATTCCCCCAACTGATCCTACCTTCTCCCAACTCTCAACCGTTCCCTCCTACTGATCTCCTCAAAATCAAACACACATCGTAAGGGAAAGGGCTCTCTCGTTCATTCAAACCTTCACATGCACTGTATCTCCCTCTCTTCCCCTTCTTCATCATGTTTTTCCTCTTCTCCACATACCCTCGTTCGTCCTCCAAAAAAAAAAAAAAAAAAACTGAGACCCTTCTCATTCACAAGCAAGAAATGGTAAGCACTCGCTCTCGCTCTCCTCCGCTCCCTCAACCGCAAAATAGTAGCAAATTACCTCTCTGATTTCCTTCCCTCTCCCATTCTCTCCCTACTCGTTCAGACTCCCCATTCCCGAGCCCCTTCACCCATCCGTCCGTTCCAAACAGTAGTCGAACGATCAGCTATAATTTTCCATTTGATTCTAGATTCCTCTTCCTCCCTGTTCGACCTTTCTATTCTGCCAAAGCCCTCCTTTGTGCGCCTCTACTTCTCTAAATATCGTAAATCAACCCACCGACAAATTGGGTAAATCTGGATTTCACTTGCAAAAATGCCATTTTGGTTGGACTTAAGTTGAATCTGGCTTAATTCCAGCTCAAATCATGCAGCCAAACAGCCTCTTTCTCTTATTCAGAATAGGAAATAAAATTGCAAGAAGTAATTTGTGGAAGTGTGTGAAAGTCATATGCATATATATGTGTTTGCTTCTTTGTGCGGGTTAAATCGTCACGCTCATTAGAGCGTGAGATAAATTTTGTGGTGTGAAGAAGACATCACGTTACGCTCATTAGGGCGTACTGAGTAAGCCAAAAAATCATTAGATGTGGCACCCCTATGTTGAAATGCTGACGAAATCTAGATTGGATTTTGGACGTAAAAAAATGGGCTCAAATGTGTATATATTGCATTATATGTGTCCTCTTTTTGCAAGCTTCAAGTCCCCGCTGATGCCCAATATGGCATAGCGGGAGCAAGGAGACGAATGTGGTGTCGCAGACCACTCCTTCGCATTATGGTGTCTGGTAAAGCTGTTAGATGTGTCATTTATATGTCAAAATGCTGCCAGATTTTCATCAAATTTTTAGACTAAAAAAAGATAAAAATAATCCAAATTCATCTAAAGGACTAAAATATAATAATCTAAAATAAAATTTAAATATATTAAACTGAAGATTCTAACAGAACAAACATAAAGATGAATATCAATTGAAATGAGAAAAAGGGGATTGCAATGAACTTAAAAAAGGGACTTGAATTGAAAATTTTTAATTTGATATTAAATTAAATATAAACTATAAAATCCTAAAATGATGAATTTATGATTAAATTTGAAGGAGCTTAATGAACACTAATGTCATATAAGAGTGAATTAAGTAAAAATGAGCTACATTCACTTAGTTTACAGCCAAATAAATGCTTCGAGTCAATTGCTTTATATATTGAAATAAAGGGGACTGCTCAAATAGGATACAAGTGAGGCTTACAGCTAACTCCAAACGCATACGAGACTTGCGATAAATTTGAAATTTGGTTATATGTGTTGATCTCTTGATGTGGAGTTTAAAATAAAGTCAAATTGGGTTTGATCTCTCTTATATGAAGAAGATGTAGAACATAACTTGCATATTCATCGATGAATTTGATCATGAACGATCTTTTCAATAAATGTTACTATTATCATAACTTGTTTTAAGTGAACTAAGAATGATTTAAATTGAACACAATCAAGCTTGGAGAATGAAAACAAAGCTTAATAACTCATTTACATTCTATAGCAAACTATAAGGGTTAAGGGTTAATTAGTTAAATATTTGAAATTGCAAATTAAAACTTAGTTCTGCTCCATAAACGCCACTAAATCCACAATGCATCGTACAAGTGAACAGAAGACGCTAATTAAGGCTTCAATTGAACCCTTATACATATTATGAAGTATGATTAAAACTCAAATTCAATACTTTAAAATTATGCAAGCATTCTTAAATATCCTCGCATTGGCCCCAGTACTACACTGAATGTTAAAAATTAGTGTATGAGGATGCTACGAGGGTTGCTTCTCGGTTTGGTCTCAGGACTGGGTCCAGGTTAACAAAACCTAAAAATTCAGTTACTATAATAATTTCAACTTATTAAAATATCTGAGAAGCTAATTCTATCATATGATAGTAGATATGATCCTCTGATAGGAGCTAAACAGAGTTGACAGGATATAAAATTCTTAAATTTAGTCAATTAATCAATTAACTATCCCGATGATAGCTGTGTTAATGAAGATTTCAACTAGAGGGGATACCTACCATCAAAATGTTCTTGCAAGTTCAAATTGAATTAATCAAAATTAAATGTCAACTCAAATTGAAAATTCAATATATCACTAAGCTATTAATGCTTAAATGAAATTCAATCTTTAAATAACTTAAAGCTAAAACTCAATTCACCTTCCGTAATTATTTGTCATATGTGATAAATTAAGAAAACTCTAGCTCACAAAAAAGCTAATGTCAAATTAAGTGTTTTACTATGTTCACTCTTAATCAATCTCACACCAATAAGAATGTGACCTGTGTCCTTTGACTGCGTGGCTTGGCTAGTAGGCTCCACATATGATGCAGCTACGACCAGAGTCCTCTGATCGGGTAGTTGCCACCAAATGAAATCATTATATTACGATCATGACTATAGCTTGTATGCTCCCCAATGGCTCTACCCTTTGAGTTGTGAATCATAGTGTACACCTGATAAAGCAAAAAACCCTCTATCAGCTAAGGTAAACTTAAGCATGTCTCCTTAAACAAACACCACCCAAGGTCTACAAAGATTTCTTGGACGACGTAACCCATGTATTGCTGATAAGGATCCTTCGATCAGGTTGGGTCAACTACTTCCTCTGACTAAGTATACTAGGGGCCGCGACAGCCCGGGATGACGAAACCATGGGATTTAGATCGAGCACGTCATCATTCCCCAACCATCCATTTTAAGTTAACATAATGAAGTTCTAAACCCCAAATTTTAAACTCCAAATGCTGCTACTATACGTTATGCATTTAGCGACCTAACGACTACCCTTAATCAAAAGTTCTCTCTCAAAATTGAGGGTGGTAATTAACTATAGGTGCTTGCACTATAAGAAAACTGAAACCAGATCTAAAATCCTCACCAAATAAGGGCGAAATCTCTGGGTAGTGTCTTATCTACTATTACATCTGCTTTCTGAAAATTACACCGACACTTAAATCATACTCTCTTCAATGCCAGAGGCCGATGGCGAATTTTCGGACCCCACACCTCAAAAAATATAATAAGAGATAAATAGTTTTAAAAAAATGCTCCAATTGATATCTATTTTGTAAACTATTTTTAGCATATTATTATATACATTGTGAGGAATGCAAATTAAGAAATGCATGGAAATATATGATTTTGCTTTTAAACTTTATTTTTTTTAAATAAAAGATAAAATTTAAAAGAAAAAAGACCCATGCAAATAAGCCACAAATATTACCTCCTTTCTTAAATTCATCAAACATCATATAAATTAATATCGATCTCAACCTATATTAATCAAGTGGAGGAAGCCATCGTAGCTATTATGGGAAGAATCATGCTTGCCTCTCATGACAAATGGATTATTCTCATAAACTGAAGCTACAATATAGCTTTATGAATATCTCTTATGGCAGGGAGTAGTGAAACCAGAGAGATGATATAACTTGAACAAACAAATTTATTTAAACATATATATTTTGAAAGTTATATCTTTAAATTCTATTGTAATCATTTGTATTATAAAACTTCACTCCTAAATTCAGGGGTTATTTTGTTAATCAAAAAAGGAATAAAGAGTAAAAAAATGCAATGTAATTGAAATATGATGCATTTGAAATATATTAGAGTTATTAGATTAGATATAAAATAAATGCAGCAAATAATTTTCTTATGTATTGTTTGAGAAAAAGTCAATAAAACTCTAAATCGGACGACAATGACAGCGACTGTGATGACCAATGGGCTGTAGCAGCTATGACAAGTTAGAAGAGACAGTAGTGATGAGTGGCAATCGAGTTGACTACAATGATCATGATTTTGATGAATTCAAAATTTGATCAAATTCGAATGAATTTAAAGTACACCATAAATACATCCAACTAAATAAGCTCTTAAGAGATATCTTCTAAACTCTTCTTATTTAAAATCTTAATCCCACTACTAATAACAAGTATAATATACTATAGAAGAGCAGCTGCTAGGAGAAAAACAAGCAAAGAGTAAAATGTTCCAATGTTATTGATCATGGCAACATTGAATGAACTAATCAGTTAAATTTTTTTCTTTTTCTTTTTATGTGCTACTGAAAGCCATTTGGTCGCCTATACAAAGTCGCATAAGAGCATATATTCTTACAAGTTTTCAATTAAGCTCTGTGGATCTATTCAATGACAGATCGTTTTTCCCAAAGCTTACGATAAGAATCAATTTGTTCTCCGGCGTAGTACGACAAAAAGGAAAAGTACAGTGATTCAGAGACCTTGCTGTAGTATCGCTCCTTTGCCTCAAGGTTCAGGATAAAAGAAAAAGTAAATTATTCTCTTAATTATTTATCACAAATTTTTTTTTTTTTCTTTTGTATTCAGAAAAAAAATTGCAGCACTGTATTTATCAGAGACTTATGAAAGATGCAGTGTATTAAAAATATAATTTATTTTAAAAGTTAAAAGGATATATATAATTCTTATTCATTTATATATAATCACACAACTCTTATGCATTTACATATTTAACATCTACTTTTTGATATTTATAAATATAACATTTTTATTATGCATGAAAATATATATTTTATTTTAAAAAAAATTAATGATGATATTATTTTTTATATGGTATTAAAGATTTAGATGCTATTTGTATAAATATGAAAGTTTAGATATCAAATATATAAATATATAAAACTTATATGTAAGAGCCCCAAAATTTAGATATGATATAATAATTATATAATTAAATAAATATAAAATATATATTTCATTATATATAGTAATAATTTTATTTTTATAAAATAACTAAAAAACTATTATAAAAGAAGTGAGTTTAAACAAACTAATTATTAAAGTCTCATTCACTTATCTCTTTCAAAATATAAAAAAATAATATCTTCAAATTTTAATATTATTTTTATTATTATTTTACTTAAATCATGGCAAGCATATTTAATACATATATTATTTATTTTATTATTTTATTAGAAAAATGATATTTTGTCTATGTAGTATTAATTTAGAGTTGAACTCATACCCTATCATATCATGCATGCATTTAACATTATTAAGTATTAATGGATCATACCAGCACCCTTTTTCCTTTTTTTTTAGATGCTACAAACAATTAAGGGAAGCATGCACCATTAAAAAAGGGCAGTGAATACAATTGCTTTGTTCAAAACTAGAATGTGGTTCTCTTCTTCACATCAACTACTCTTACTCTTCCTCCTCCCCGCCACCTTATCCCAGCAACCAAAGCAACCATACCAATGTGATGAAACTTTCTCCTTCTTCAACACTGACATTGCCGCCGCCGCCAACCTCACTCACTGCCGCAAACTTCCGGCCATGTCGGCCGAGCTCGCCTGGAACCTCCACAACAATACCTTCGTCGCCAACAAAACAATCTCGACCATCGATTTCCTCTTTTCCATCCCACCGATCTCAAGCACTGGATGGGTGGCATGGGGAGTGAATCCCGGTCCGAAGCCGCAAATGGTCGGCACCAGGGCAATCGTGGGAATCGGAGAAATGGGTGGTGGTGACCGATCTGTTGTAGTGGCGACGTATAATGTTACGTCAGAGGTGAGGCTGGGGTGCAAGTTGGTGAACACGACAGTGGAGTTCAGTTTGACGAATGTGCGGTCAAGTTACTCGGCGGCGACAGGAAGAGTAGTGGTGGCGGGGAGGTTTGAGTTGCCGGCAGCGGAGTATGATGTGAGGAGGCTGAATCATGTGTGGCAGGTGGGGCCGGCGACGGCGGGAATGGTTCTGCTGCCGCATCCGTTAAGGCTACAGAATTTTGACGGTGTGGAGACTTTGGATTTGGTCACCGGGAAGAAGGTTGGTCATAGCAGTTCCGTTCTAAGAGATGTAAGTATTGTATTATTATTATTAAAAAATGGGTTAAATTGTTCTTTAATGTATCAATAATATTAAAAAGAATAATTGCATGCACCAAGAAAAAAAAATCAAAATTTTATTATGAAATAACATTATTAATTATGTCAATATTAAACTTATTAATGTGTACAGGCGCATGGAGTGCTGAGTGTAATAGGTTGGGGGATTTTGCTGCCCATCGGTGTTATAATTGCCAGATATTTTAAAACCTTTCCCTTTCAGAGGAGAGAATGGTTCTTTCTCCATTCTTCTTGTCAGATTACAGCATATGTGTTGGGGACTACTGCTTGGGCGATTGGACTGGCTCTGCTTGGCAGCTCAAAATATTATTACACCATCATGAGCCATAGAATTATAGGCATTTTGATATTTTGCTTGGCTACCTTGCAGGTAATTTTTTATAATATTTATAAATTTTTTTCTCTTGATTAAATTAAACAGCATATTTATACAGTCGAATTGACAAAAATAATAGATTTTTGAACTAAAAAATTTAATTTTTATGCTTCTACAACAATTATAAGCATGATTTATCCTTTTAACTTTTTATTTTTGGAAAATAGTATTCACTATAGCAAAAGAGATAACATAGATAAGAGAGAGTGAGTATGAAGAAATTTTTAAAATAAATATTAAATAATAACTTATTATTATTTTAAGTATTTATAAAAAAAAAAATGAGTTTAGGTGATCAGCCTAAATAAGTGACTAACCTCTACTAAACCACCTCAGTGTGAAGTGGTGGTCATTACTACTTATGGGACGTGACCGTAAGGGACTTTCTTATGTTTTTTTTTTAATAAAGGAGATGTCTTTTTACCAGAGTTTGTCTGCAGTTTGCATGTAAACTCAACGAACTGCTAGCATCAAATTTAAACTACTTTACATGAAGTTGTTGTACTACTAAACAAATTATACAAAAAAATTTCATTCATATGTTAAGTAAACTCAATTACAAATGCAGATAATATAAAATTATAGAAATATCAAGTCACAAATACACAATACAAATACATCTAGATACTTCTACTGACGGCGTCATATCTATCACGACTACCCGGGTGTAGTGCATAGGTAGCTGCAATGAACGATCAAGCAGCTGATGGGAGACATCATGTGGTCTCTGATCCTAGCCTATAGCTTCTAACCCCATCTTTGGTTGCGAGTCTCCTAAAGATATCCAATCTTGTGACGATGCAACGTCCATATGGTACTAAGACTAAGAGCTCTCCTGAAAAGTGGATGGCCCTGGATCAGTATAAGTGTATGGGCCCGCACCCATGTCCGCCGCCTGTGTAGTCAGAGCTAAATCGTAGCCATGTGACATATGCTCTGTTGTGACATGTTGGAGCCTGTAGTCGCTAATGTGGGTTCTCAATATCAGATCATGGCATATCTGCTCATACTTATTTATAGCCAACTAGAAGTCCAAGTCACCTCGACGTCCCAAAAAAGGCTGAAAGATGTCCTCCGTCACTAAGATATACTCCGCCTATATGAAAAAAGCTTAAAATGTTACTATAAAAATCTGAGACGTCGTAGTAGTGTTATGATACATTAGCTGTTGGCAAAGTGAAATCATGGGCGTAATCAGACGAAACATTATGCTACATGAGATCAGTATTAATTTCAGCTGCAGCAATACATTGTGGCTTCACTTCCACATAAATAACTAATGTCTGTCGGGAAGCTTCATCCAGTACAGTACTGCAGACTTCATCATCAGAAACCGTAGAAGCTATGTATCCCGCGCCGACAGGAAAACGACACGTAAGCTCCACTATGAAGTTATCAACGTCATAACGCTGAGATCTAAGCACTTTCTATTTGAAATCTTCTAAGCTTTTATGACACGAGACTCACATCGGACGATTTTTGCCATAGACATAACTTGGAATAAACTGATCATCAACGATCAGTTGACCGTCATAGAAGAGAATTAAGGAAACGAGCTCCTGACTCATCCTAGTATATGCTCAGCAACCCAATTTCTAATGCAACCTAAAAATTAACTCATCACTCATCAAGCACCACAAAAACCCTAACAGAGAAAGATGAACTTCGACTTTATTTGTTTTGTAGATTCGAAACACATACATAATCACCAAAAATGGAATACTAGGGAAACCAAACATATCAAAAGCAATCCTACAACTCTAATAAATGGAATACTAGGAAAATGGAATATCACTTGCAAAAAACTTCCTTATTTTACACCACCCAAAAAAATTTAATACTAGTGAAACCGAAAATATACCTTGCGGGACGGGTCGTGCGAGCTGGAGCCGAGCTTAAGGAGCTGGAATCGAGAGAGTTGGTGGAGCCGGGACTTGCGGTGGAGTTGGGACCGAAAGCCAGTGGAGCAGACCAGCCAGGAGTGTGGGGACCAAATCTATCAATTGGAATCGTGGAGCCTGGAATCTCGTCGTCATGGGGGGGCTTGGGGTTGGGATAGCAAAAGCAAAAGCCGAAGATTAAGCGCGTGGGGTCTATCACAGCCGCACGCGACTTATGTTTAGTGTAGCCAGTCGCCCGATAATCAGTTGACTGACTTTACCTAAAGCCAGATGATTGATTATCGGGCGACAACATTGTCGTAAGTGGGCAAGTAGCTCTCCACCTGATGAGGTGGGCGCCCACTTATGAGATGACTGTACCTAAACTAATTTTTTTTTATAAGTTCTTAAAATAATAATTATTAATTATTTAATACTTATTTTAAAAATTTCTTGGAGCGAGCACATACTCTTTATCACTCAAACTCCTCATCTATATTCTCTTTATCGTTCTCTTCTTCTACACATTATGCATTAAGCCAATATAGCAGTGCGTTTTCCTACCTTTATACCATGCATGCTTCTTCTTTATAGATAAACGGCACAATTTTTTAACAGTTTATTAAACAATATATACCTCTAATGAAGTTTTATTAAAGAATAATTAATTAATTAATTGGTTCCTTCTCACCGAGTTAACTTCTATATATAATTCTCTAAATTTTGATGAAACAGATGATGGCGTTATGGCTGAAGCCCAAAAAAAGGGACAAATATCGCAAGTATTGGAGCATCTATCATCACTTTGTGGGATACACATTAATCGCATTGACAATAGTGAACATATTCAAAGGTTTCAATATTCTGAGGCCGCCTCCTAAGTGGAGATGGGGCTATGTTGGAATTCTGAGCAGTATTGGAGGCGTATATATTGTGTTGGAAAGCATCACTTGGTATACATTTTTTCAGCAGCAAAAGGTAGCAGAGATTAATCGAAGCAAGACGAATGGGTAGAGCTGCTGCTCAAGTGTATTTTGATTCAATCAAGCTTTCAAGGATTTCAAAGACTTGTAGTGATAAATAGAGCTCTCTCTCTCTCTCTCTCTCTCTCTCTCTCTCTCTCTCTATATCTATTCTGTGGTGGGTTTTCTTTATTTCATGATGACGACCAAAACGTGTGCTATTCAATATGTTTGATGTCAATCTTATCTTTTTTTCTATCTAAATTAAAATGAGAGTAAGACAAAAACAATATTTATGATTGGCAAATAATGACAATGGTTTTGAATATACCATTATGTTTGATGTCAATTTTATCGGGTTATCTACACCTATGATAGTTAAGCTAACGTGAATAGGTGACGTATTGACTTGAAGGACATAAGCTATTTATGATTAATTAATTGAAAATATTTCTAAAGGTTGAATTAGCTTAGTCTGGTTAAATTAATCAAATTAGTTAAAATAGTTTTAAATGATCAATTTAGTCACTATCTAAGCAATTTTATTGGATAATTAAAGAGTTAATTAGGGCTAGTCATTTATAGATGAATTATTATTATTTTTTAATGACAAGAATATTTGGTCATATAGAGAAAGATAATTCCATTTCAGTGTACTTGGGTTGAATAATCCGACTAGAGTACACTAATTATTTCACTATGATAGATCACTAATAATATATTAGGGTTGATTTAAAGGATTGACCAAAGTCCATACTTAATTATAAGCTTTAATTTCTAACTGATCTAATCATATCTTATTGGGTTGAACAAAGGGTCAAAATGGCCTAGCCTACTATAGTAATTATTTGTGGTCAATTCATATCTAATTTGACAATCTAAATTCTATGAAAAAATCTTGACTAAGCGTTCTAATTATTTGGTTTAAAATCACTGGGAGAGTCCAAGATCAATGAGATAGTGAGGCTAGTTTGAACATAGGTAAAATACAGGCATATAGGTCAAACTCAACATCATATTATCAATTAAAATACAAATTGAATGCTTAGACAATTAAGATTAAGAAAGAAAGAAGTTTACTTTGAGATTAGCTAAAGTCAAACCTATAAGCAAGATTTAATATGATTTAAAGTTGAATGATTAATAGGGTCATCGTATAGGCTTTATTATGTTATTGATATTCTATAGCTATCTCCTATGTTAGTCTAAGCTAAGAGCTGAATTAGGATTTTTAATTAGGTTAGGCGAAGAAAAGACTTACTAATGCTAAAAAAAAAAAAAAAAAAACTAAAATTCAAATGGAATTAATAAGGAGGAATACCTTGAAACAATTATTGGAGTATGTTAGAGGTCAAATAAAGAGGGTAATAACTTAATCAAGTTTAAATAATTAAAATTTAGAATGACAAATTCAATTTCTCTTATCAATCAATTCCAAGCATCACGACATACTCAATAATGACATTTTAAATATCAATAAAGGATTCACAATAACTTTTGGCATAATAACAAATTATTATACATATTTTAGAAAGAAATAAATTTTTTTTTTGATGTTTTGAAAAGGATTTCAATTTTGATAGGTGAACGCAATCATCTGATCTAAGGTTTTAACCTTATTTAAACAAGATAATATAGTTTGAATTTATATATTTCGAGATAGATTTTAAATATGTAGTTCAAAGTTAAAAACTTTGATGTTTTGATTCATACAAAAACTTAGCTATATATTTTTAATAAATGACACATCATCATGTTCATGTATGTTTCTACAAATTTGATATTATTGGATATATAAAGTTAAATTATGTTATATATATATATATATATATATATATATATATTTATATATAATAGATAAAAGAGTTGATTTTGTAGTTAGCACTTGTGCTTGGAAGCCAAACCATGCTTGAAGACGGGAAGCATAGCAGAAGTCTTCTTCGAAACTCTGTTTCGCGCTCGGCGTCCTGCGGTTCGGTATAGTGGCTCGCCGTCGGTGTTCTTTACGTGATGAGTGGCCCTCTCGATTTCGAGGTGGAGGACTTGCTTCTTAACACTCCTGCCGCTGCTGCTAAAAGGTTGTCTATGGGAAACCCTAGCTTTTGGGCTCCCATTGTCCTCCCCGCTCACTCGCTCTTTCTCGGCTTTCTTTAACAGTTATAGGGACCTGGTTGTGTCTAGCGCGAATTCCTGCTCCTCGCTGTAGTTTATAAGAACATAGGGAATATATGTCGTTTGGGATTCATGCTTTGGTTTCCCGTATGGGGTTGTCTTAATACTAACTTTACTTGAGATTAAGCGTATATAAGTGCACATTTCAAATGAAAGTTGATGTTCACTATTAATGCATGTTGGAAGAAATTATTGCAAGGCATAAGAGTGAGAGAGTTTTACGCTTGATTAGCTTAGGGATTATGGGTACGCATGTAGTTAAATTGATGGATTTTTATTTAGAAAGTTTCAATGGAACAAATAAACCAGTGGGCATGTCCTAGATGCAAATTCTATTAGGTGTAAAAGAGGAGTATAAAATCTGTCCACCTCCAAATAGTTGGAGGGATTGGAACACAATTTTCCTTCCGCTGAAAAAATTAAGATAATGACTTTAGGATGCTAGCTATAGTGGTCTTATAAGTCGACTGGAAGTGTGGATGGGAAGGTCGATAATTGTTTCTTATCAATATTAAGAAGAACGATGGTGTTTCCTACAAGTATCAGCAAAACAATGATAGCTATGAGCAACTTCTTGTTATCAATGAACCTATTGATGACACCAACAAACTATAACATGGCAATGAGTACTGTGATGTATGCCATCAATGAGCATCATATTCTTCTTTTATATCAAGCATCGAAATATGTCATTGACATGCAATCATATCTACCTTAGCGAGCATCAAGCACATTGTCAACGAGCATCAAGCTCATTGCCAACAATAATCACATTTGTCTTCATTTATCAGCATCACATCTATCAACAACAAGCAACAACATATTATTGTAAGGATGCATCACATTTGTTTGGTTAGTGCCATTGCATCATCAATGGAGGTTTATAATTTCTCTTAAGCTCTATGAAATTATAGAGAATCCTCAAATGAAATGAATTTGATCAAAACATTCCTTTATGAAAAACTTATCTAATGGGACATGCCTGTAGAGTAGGTTGCCTAGATCTAGGTGGCTTAGGTTCTAGTATTTACGATTACTATTAGTAAAGCCTTTATCGACAGTACAAAGATAACACATCATTGGCACATCATAAGGACATTGTTGATCACAAATCAAACCTTCAATGAGGAGACTAACTTGAGTAATTGTGAGAATGTTCATTTCATTTGAATGGGTTACAATTCATTTTTTTTATGCTTTGTAGATACTTGAGTTACCAATTTTTTGAAAGTACTTTGTGGACATTAGAAGAACAAGCATTAAACAGGGTGCAGTTTTGTCATTGTGGTCTATGATATTGCTACGGCAGAGATTGGTCAATCCTCAAGCAATAGTTTACGAAGAAGCTTTGGGTGAATCCTTAAGATCCTCCTTGCCTTATTGTATAACTAATAAAAATATTCTTTAATTATGTTGTAGAATTGCGATAATGGATATAGATTCTTCATTGTAGCTTTGGCTAAAGTGAAGAGGATCTTGGTCCCACTCTATAGCTTTTCCTCTACAAGTCTACCATTTCATCCCAAAGGAACTTGCAGGAGATAGCAATTCCCCACATTGTAAAGGGACATATCACACTTGGAAGAGGATTCTGAGTTGGTTGATCCACAAGCGCTAAATTATTATAACAGAGAGTGTCAAGGAGAGGGCCTCTTTGGCATTATTGTTTAAGTTAATTTGTAGTGGCTGTACATATTTTTTTAATTTTTTACAGGAAAAAGGTGATTGATTTGGATGACCTTCTAGCTGATTATTATACAAAACAGAGCGAAATTGATAGCAATGCTCATAAAGGATCTAAAGCTTCAAAAAGATACAACTCGGAAGATGAAGATGATAAAAGTGAGCAAGGGAATGAAACAAAGTTCTCGGAGATTGCTGATGAATGTGAAAAACAGGCAAGTGAGCCAAGGTTATGATTATTTTAGTTTTGTCATGTTTTGTTTTTGTTTTTGTTTTGATTTATGGTGTCAAAATACCTACAGATGAAACAAATTATTACTGAAAACGAGATTCCTTTGTGGGGCCAGGAGATCTTTGGGCAACAGGTTATTTGTATTAATAGATTTTTATTATTTATTATAGGTTTTGTTTTAAACTATTGATTTTTGGTTATATGAACCACAGAAATCCTTGCCTTTGTTAAGTTTTATAGAATTGGAGAATTGCAAGCTTCTTCAGACTCTCAGAGAAAATGAACTCGATTCAGATTTGCTTTTGGATTCTGGACAAGGTATTCTTTCTTTACTTATGCTAGATTTTTTTTAGTGATCTTTTATCCATGATTTCTTCTTCTTTATTCCCTAAAAAGAAGCAGGGGGGGGAGAGAGATTAGGGGTAAAAAATGGGTAGTTTCATTTCAAATTCAAAGTATGTACATCAGCCCATCTTATTCCATGGCTATCTATAATATATTAAAATGGGGTCTGGTTTGCCACTAATAATAGATCTTAATCTTTCATTTAAAAGAGAAAATAACATCTCGTCATTTCAAATCATAATGAGAAAAAAATTGGTTCAGGATATTGTGATCAAGTTTTTAGTTAGCATGGGCCTAAAGATCGTATTTATATTACACCCATTTTAAAGAAAGGCTTTCAAAATCCATTTTGAACAATTTTTAGTCAGGATATTTTGATATGAAGTTTCCCAACAATAATTTTAGTATATGTATATATTCTTTGTTTTATAAGACAAATAGATCAAAATATTTATCATTCAACTAATTTTTTATTTTATGTCCTAGATAATTTTGTATTTTATCCATTTTAATTGGTTAGTTTATATTAACAAAACTTTATTATTCATATAAAATTATGGGTATCAAATGGCTTTATATTTTCATCATTTTAGGTGTATATATGCAATTTTTTTTCAAAAACACAAATCTTATAACAAAGAAAACTTTTCAAATCTTCAAAATACAATCATTTTTGTATATGTTGTGTGTGTGAGCGTGTGTATATATATATATATATATATAGCCTTAAGGTTGTTTATTTTCATATAACTTGGTATTAAAATATGTTTTTTCATGTTACACGATAATTAAAGAAGACAAAATGTAAAAAAAAAACAAAATTTCGTAAATGCATTGATCAATTTAATAAATCTAAAATAAAATTAGTACACAGCTTGAAAATCTTATATATATTTAAAATACATCATAATTTTTAACCTACGCACATTTAGTATAAGAAGTGGAAGGGGATGAGGGTGTCAATAGTTGACTTGCATGATAATTTCACATAGATTGATCTCGAAAAGATCCGGATTTACTTTGACCTGATCAACTTCTCGGTCAAGTTTAAGTCTAAAAGTTTGACTTGTTAATTTTTTGACTCTCAAACCCACGATTGATTAAATTTGGCTTGATTTTGATATGACAAAATCAATATTGATTCAAATTTGACCTGCAAACTTAAATTTGAATCGAGTTTGACTAAAAGTGCATGTCCAAATAGGTTAATTAGGTTATGCTCGGGTCAATCAAGTTGATGGCAGATCAGATTTTGGTTAAGATTTTTGAACTATTTAATAAATGGTCGGATTCAAGTCATATTTACTTGGGTAGACCTGAATCTGACTTGTTGACTTGAATTGAGATCTCTTGAATAGAAGATTTCACCATCCGGTTGGTGAAGGAATTAGATTGATTCAATAGCCGGATATGGAAATGTCTAATAACATGATGTTGAGGACAAATGTTAATTCACCAATTATAAGATCCAATACTTTAGGACCAAATGTTGTACAGCTAAATTTCCTTGAACTGAGCAATGGATAATTGGGTAATGTCTAAACCATTCATGACTCGAAGCTTAACTCTTCCAGCCAAACAGCAAAATGCACTTTTATTATCTTTATAAGAAACACATAGGAGAGGAAGGTCAGATTTATTCGTCCTCTTGTAATTGTAATTGATTGATTATCGGGAATAATCTCATCACTCAATGGGTGTATAGTGTCTGAGCGACTTCTTGCTAAGTTCAAAGTTCCTTAATCACCCATCTATATGAGTGTTGATATCACAAATATCAAAATCATTGATTTTAGTTGAAGTTGTCCTTCAAGATGAGTATGGGCTTTCCATTCCCATTCTCATTCATTTGAACTTGAACAAATTTATTTATTTATTTTCTTAGACCTTTAGTTGGTGGATGAGTGGCTTTACACTTAAAGACAAAATGCAAAATTAATATATACGTGAAAGGTTAGTGTAGCTCCAGTGGTAGATATGATTAGAGAGAGTCGTCTTAAATGGTTTCGTTACATAAAATGCGGCCGATCAATGACCCAGTTAGGAGAGTAGATGCATTAGATTTGACTTATGTTAAGAAAAGTAGAGGTAGACTTAAAAAGACTTGGTTATGAAGTATAAAAAATGTCCTTATTTTATTAGAATTAAATGAGGATTTGGCACTTAGTAGAACACAATGGAGAAGAAGGATTCATGTAGCCTATCCCACGTAGTAAGATAAAAACTTTTTGTTGTTGTTGGACCTTTAGCTCACCCCTAGAAATGATTTTATTTCCCCTTTTTAAATGCAATTTTAATCTTTTACTCATTCCCTAGGTAGTGTGTTAGACTAGCTTGGCTAGAACCTTAATTTAGCTCTTAGACTAACTTGACTAGAACCAATCCTAGATCGATCATAGATTCCTTTGGACTTATCAACCAATAGGTGGAAATTCTAAATCTTCTCAATTCCATTCAAATCTATCAATCTATCTTGGTTTCATCTATGGTCAATCTAAATCCCTATTTTGTTGATTTGGTCAGTTTCTCGATCAATCATTATGACGACTCTCGATGTCCTAGGACACATTCTAATTGCACATTGCATGTTTTAATTTGCGTACACCGTAGGGAGGTTGTAGCTAACTTACTGTCAATTTATTGATCTCTAGTTAAATTTGAGACTTGTAGGTTGTGTTAGCCTAGGTACATTCCACATTGTCGTTGAATCTCAATTTGAGTTTCTTGAATTTCATTGTGCTCCTCTTCATGTATGCCTAATTAGTAGAATCATTAGTTGCTCATCTCCATTGATTAGCTATTTTCTGGCCAATATTCTATGTGTTGACTTCCATGTACGTCACATCAGTCGAGTCGAGTTCACAAGACGAAGTCGATCAGTTTCGAACACAATAGTGCGTAAATCAAGGCAAAAATACACCAAACATCGTTGAAATCAAGTCGAAATGAACTCCGATTGACGAACAGACTTTGTCGTCGCGTTCAGAACGTCGAAATTGATCAGAATATACATATTGCACAATTTGACGGCAACTGATCAAGAAGGAAATTCGTCGATTCGCCTACGCGCATATCGAGATTGGGAAGCTGTGACGTTGCCCACGACATTCGTTCGTGAAATTGATCACGTTGTTAGCATCAAAACGTCAAAACCTATCAAATGAGGCCGCTCAATTCGACGATGCACACGAATGTTGGCGGTGGATCACGGCGGCCTTCGATTACGCGGAATTGGCCGTTCGGCCGAGAAAAAAAGCGCCAAAAGCATCGCGTTATATCCGGAGCGTTGAAATAACGTAAGATTGTTATATATATATATATATATATATATATATATATATATATATATATATATATACATATATATAAATTATATGATAACGTCGACACAAAAGTCAGAATTGGAGATTAATTTTCATTTAAATAAACAACCCTATATATACATCTTAATATATAACCCTAACCCTACGATTCCTATACATCTTAAAATATACCAAACATCGTTGAAATCAGTCGAAATGAACTTCGATCGACGAACGGACTTCGCCGTCACGTTTAAAACGTCGAAATTGATCAGAATATACATATTACACAATTCGATGGCGACCGATCAAGAAGGAAATTCGTCGATGCGCCTATGCGCATATCGAGATCGGGAAGTTGCGAGGTTGCCCAAACGACCTCCGTTCGTGAAATTGATCGCGTCGTTAGCATCGAAACGTTGAAACCTATTAAATGAGACTGTCCACGCCCAATTCGGACGAGTATGCGCGAATGTCGAACGATCGGATGCGACGACGCTCGATTCTGAAATGAAATTGACTTCTGACTGAGCCCGGCGACTCAGGTCATTAAAGCGGATCTGCGCCGTTATGCCGACGTCTAACAAGATTGATATATATTAATTATATAATAGCGTCGGCATAAAAAACATAATTGGGGATTAATTTTCATTTAAATAAACAATCCTATATATGCATCTCAATGTATAACCCTACCCCTATGATTCCTATCCATTCAATTGGCAGCCGCAATCCCCTCCTCCCTATTTCCTCCCGTTTGTGCGTGAGAAGCCGATCGAGCGCCCTTCTCTTCTCTCGTGCTGTCCGTTTCCTTCCTTTCAGCCGATCGAACCGCACGCAAAAGACGAACTCCACGCACAACAGTCGGACGAACCCCTCCTTCCTGTCCGCCTCTTCCTTCCAACCGAACCGCACGTCGAACGGATCCCGTAGCCGCGACGCACTCCCCGCAGAGGAAGTCGAGGCTTCCTCTCTTCTCTTTCCCGCTGCCAGCCGGTCTTCCTTCCCTGTAGAAGACGAACCGAAGCCCCCTGTAGCCGCACGCAACCTGCTCATTCCGTCCAATCGAGCGACCCCGTGCCTCCTCCCTTCTTGGCCGTACAGCCCTAGTCAAGCAGCTCATCTCATTTATTCCACGCAGCCGACCGAGCGATCCTCTTTCTCGTCTCTTCTTTGGTCGACTGTTTTTGCTGGACGCACGAGCAGTCTTCCTCATCGAGTGCGCGAGCCGTGCGAGCTCTTCAGTTCGGCTATCAAGCCGTGCAGCCATCTCTCCCTTTTTTCCCTTACTATTTCTGGCAAGGCGAACAACCCTTCCGCCTTAACATTTCAAGCTCCCTTAACTTGATTTCAACCAAAGAGGTATGTGATAGTGAATCTAAATGGCAGTAGGATTTTATATTGTTATTTCCATGCTGTGTGATTCAAATTTGTTATGTTTCATTGCTAAATGTTTATTCCATTCGGTGAAATTGGAAGAAAGTAATGATGCTTTGTTATTTGGCATAAGGTGAATGATAAGGTTTGGATTTGTTGGGAGTATGTGGTTGTCACTATTGTTTGGCAAGTCCGAAGTGCAGAACCTAAGCAAAGTGTTAGGATTATGTGTATCCCAATCTGCTTGTGCTTTGCTTCTAAATTATTGCTGCATTTGCTAAGCTTGAGAAGAGTGATAGCTTCTTGATGTTTGGAATGACGGTAAAATGAAGGTTAAATCCATTGAGGGGTTATGGTTCTCATTACGGTTTGATGGGTTTCAAAAAAAGGGAAGAGAAAATGAGTGAGGTGATGATAGAATCTGTAACGTGGTGGAACAATGTCACTTAAAATTCTAACCATTTCGCTTTCATGCATATATGTAAAGGTAAACTTGTAACGAATGCTAAAAGCCTTAAGACCCACTCGTGATTGTTTCAACACAGTGGAGAAATCTAGACTTAAGACGTGCATCTTTGCTTTAACATCAGAAATCAAGATATTTTTACATAGGTTTGAAGGCTATCGATGTTTTCATGGTAGCGATGGGTTGAAAATCGCAGTCATGTCAAGACACCTATCATCGCGTTTTCATAAGCATGGTGGGAAAAATTGAATACTCTCGATGCAGCCTCCTACATGAGGATGATGCCGGGAGGTTGCCGGATTTCATTTCAAACGCCTGTGCATATACTTGCCTAGCATATTAATTTCATCTACTTATTGTTTCAATATAATTGCAAATATTTGCTAGACATAAGTATTCGTGCATGTTGCTCAGCATGTCGAGGAAATCAGGATATTTTTTACACAAGTTTGAAGGCCTATGCGACGCTTTTCATAAGTGCCGTAGGTGCAAGAAAATCACTCGGCCGTGGTGCGCAAGACACCTATCATGCACGCTTTATTAAGCTTGGTGGGAATGCCTCAACACTCTCGATACAACCCTTTACACGAGGATGACGCCGGGAGATCGCTAAATCTTATTCCAAACACAAATATTGAAGGCGTATGCACGTTTTTTAAGCGTGGTGGATTTAGAAGACTCTTTAAGCCACGATGAAAACATCGATGCATGCTTTTAAGCATGGTAGAAGATTCTAGACTCGCAACCCCATGACGGCCAAGGAGATTTTATCAAAAATAGAAATTGATATTAATGGAAATGAAATAGTTAAAGAATAATATTTGAAGCTTAAACGAGTAATAAAATCAATAATTGAACTAAGTCTAATGTGCTAAGCTGCTGAGATAAATTGGACTTTCAATTATCTGACTAATAATAGTCTACAACAAATTAGATGAAATTCACTGTGCTATAAAAAATTCAAAAGATTTATAGTTGGATATGAATGAAGAAATACAACTTCATTTCTGTGCGTTACAATGACGAAGGCGTTAATAAACTATCTTGAAGTGGCATTGCATTTGAATTCATGATAGCAAAATGCATGCAAATAAGTATAAATCTTTAAATGGAATAAGCAGTGCACACATTATAAGGCAATCACATGCTTAAATTTATGGAATTAAAATACGTGTATAGAACTTAATGTGATGAGTTTTGCACATATCATAAGGCATGATTAAAACTCAAATTTAATATCTTAAAATTATGCAAACAATCTAAAAATACACTCGCATGGGCCCCGACATTACGCTGAATGTTTAAACTTAGGGGTTGTTTAGTTGCCTGCATTTAGAATCGTGTAAAAAATCTGATTAATAAAGTGAATACTGAATTAAATCTTTCTGTTGTTTGGTTATAAATTAAATACGTACTATATATTTTACGTTTGGTTGAGCGTATGTAAAGTAAAAGTAAATACATGTATTGTGAATACTCTTGTATATTTTAGAAATTAGTGAAATTTTTTCATTAATTGAAATATTAAATAAATAAATAAATTATATATTAAAATATAAATATTTTATAAATAAAATTTTATTATTTAGTTAAAAAAAGATTATAATATATTTATTTTAAAAGTAGAAAACCGAACAATATGATGAACCTATATAACCGATAAATAAATTTATTTTAATGATATATTATTTATTTTAAAATATTTTTTATTTTGCTTTCATAGGAAGATATATATATATATATATATATATATATATATATATATTAAAAATTACATAATTTTAGGTCAAATATAAATTTTTTAAATATTCAAATATTTAGTTTTATAAATATTTTAAAATAATATAATTTATTATAAAATTTCCTCTTGTTCTTTGTAAAAGAAAGAAGAAGAAGAAGGGAAGGATCTTTGGCGATGGTCCTTGGCGGCTTCCTCTTTTGTATGAAACTACCATTCTGACGTCGGCGACAAACGACGGGAGCTATCGTCGTCGTTGCCATCAACCTCTCGCCATTTCTACTTTCGAGATCGAGGTCGCCACGAACAAGTTTGATGAGGCGTCGCTTGGAGTCTGGGTTCGGAAAGGTGTATCGCGAGTTCGATGATGGCACCAAGGTGGCGATCAGCGAGGAAATCCCATGTCCGAGCAAGGCGTTCATGAGTTCCAAACCGAGATTGAGATGCTCTCGAAGCTCGCCATCGGCATCTCGTCTCTTGATCCGGATCGCGAGGAGAAACGGAGATGATCCTCGTTTACACATGGCACATGGAACTCTTCGAGCACCTCTACAAGACTCGGGTTTCACCGGATTATATCGCAAGGTAAAAGAACCCGCATCGACGCTGGCGAGTAACGCGTTCTCGCGCTCATACTCGTGAATTCAAATACGCCGTTTTTGCGTATTTGTTAAAATAAAGCTAAGGAAAACGAAATACTCCGAAATTTTACACGGGAATTACATTACCGCATACCAAACACGAAAAAAGTAGAAATGCGCGTATTTGGATTACTTTACAGTAATTGGAACCAAACACTTGTCGAGGATGTTACATGGGTTGTTTCGGTTGTCTTGGGGCGTCAGTTAAAATCTAAAAATCTAATAATAATATTATAATATTTTCAACTAAATAAAATGTCTGAGAAGCTAATTCTGTCATATGACAGTAGATCTGATTTTCTATTATTAAATTAATAGAGTCGACAGGATCTAAAACAATAAATTAAAAGATCAAACAAACTTATATACTCCGATGGTGACTGTGTTGTATGAAGATTTCAACCGAAGGGGATACTTTCATCAAAATGTGATTGATATTTCAAATCAAATTAATATAAGTTAAATATCAATCCAAATGAGAATTCTGATGAATTATTAAGCTCAAAATGACTAAATGAAAATCATCAATTTAAAAAACTTAAATTAAAATTAATCATAATAGCTTGTTTGGGGTGAAAAATTAAGAAAACTCTTCAAAAATAGCCGTCAAATCAAATACAATTATATTCATCTCAATTAATTTCATGGTGGATGTGTTCTCGGATTAGTTACTCCATGATACGATTCGTAGAGTCGTTTGATCTTGGTTCAACACCATTATATCATAATTGCGATTGTGCTTCATTATGCTCGCCTGGTTCTTTGAGTTGTATATATGCCGATAGACAAAATCTTTCTGTTTAAGGTAAACTGCGCTTCCCAGACAAACTCCAATCTGAGGTTCCGACGACCACATGACTGGCGATAAGGATCCTTCGCCGTTAGGTTGACTACCTTCCACTAAGTGGTAGAGACGCAATGGGATGATGGAACCATGGGATCTAAATCGAGTGCATCATTGTTCCCTCACCATCCTCTTTAAGTTAAATGACGATGAATTTCATAAATTATAAATCTTAAATTTTAAACTCCACATGCTGCTACTATATGCTCGCATTTAGCAATCTAACGACTAGCCTTAATCGAAAGTTATCTCTCAGTATTGAGAGAGGTAATTAACTATAGGTGCTTGCGCCTATAGGAAACCTGGAACAAGATTTAAAGTCATTACAAAATGAGGGCGAAATCTCTGGGCAGTGTCTTATCTACTATTCCATCTGCCTTCAAAAAATTACACCGACACTAAAATCAAACTCTCTTCATTGAGAAGTCAGCGGTGAATTTTCAGAGCCCACACTACACAACTCTTTTTTTTATCTCTAATTATAGAGCCAATTTCCTTGGCATTTCTTCCCTGCAAAAAAAAAATAATAATAATAATAAATAAATAAATAAAAATGGAGAGCTGGTCTTCCTTTCTTCCCCCCCCACTCTTCACTAAAGTATTTCAACCACCTTTTATTTTCATCTTATAATTGAATCCCCAGCTTGTTTAGGTCCCACGCTCTTTTAACCCTATTGATGCACCTACTATTTTGCTTTGGAGGCGTTGTGCGAAGGAGTGTGATTGTAAGGGACGTGGGAGGGATGAGAGACGAGATATTAAAGTTTTTTATTTCTTTCTTTTTTTAAAATTGGGTCAACAGCCTCATTTTGATATTCAATCTTAATCATTATACCATCTTAAGGTCAGCCGTTTAATTGATTTCTTCATTGGTCATGCTTAATTCTTATTTTGTTAAGCACACCTCTTCCCAGTTTCATTCTAAGTTCAAGTTTTTCCAGCTTTTCAACGATGGTCAACAGCAACTGCTGCTTCTTTGTAATCAGTATATCTTTTTTTCTTCATCTTCCAATTTGAGATAACATAACCATTTCCCAAGTTTTCTTCGTAATCAATATTTTTTCTTCTCTGCATCTTCCAATTTGAGATAATATAGCCATATCCCAAGCTCTGTATTATACCTTAGGATTATTGCAAGAAGAGAGAATGTTTTGCGTAGTTTGTGTTCTGATGGCATGCATGTAAATCACCTGATTGTTGTATTTATCGCTTTATTTATGAAGTATGCAAGGATAATTCATAATACTTGAAAAAATTGTTATTTTGCCAAAAAAAAAGAAAAAAAGAAGAAGAAAGCATTAGTTAATACAAAGTCTCTGCCGGCCAATCAGTGGTTGATGGTCTTATTTCCATTCATTATAACAAAAAAACTACAGTATGATACAAATTATTGAATATCAACAAATTGTGTTAAATCTTTTTTCCTACTTTATTGTTTTTTTAAGAAAACTGGGAAGTTTAAACCTATTTCATTTTTTTTAAATGAGAAGTAGCTTATAGATTATCATGCTATGATAGTTATGCTTCTTATGCTTGATATGCTTTAATGTTGTAAAGCATGGTTGTTTTCTCTGGAATAGAAATATTGGTGGATTCATCATTTCATCTATTAGTTGGTTCTTTGTGGGTGGATGAAAATATTATGGAAGGAATCTCTTGTATATTGGGGCTCATGTAGTAGTAATTATTCTTATGTTGGCATGAACCCGGGCGTGACAACATGGAGAATCATTGCTATGCAGAATTAATATTCCCCACATCCAGAAAGAACCAACCATGTCATGTTATCAATGTGAATTTATGACCAACAAATGAAAAAAAAAAAAAAAATTTCTAATCTGATTTTTGGACATTCTATGTTGTATTGTTAAAGCTTAATTTTAATCTTCATTTTTTGGCATCTCTTGTAGGAGTTGGAGAGTCCTTTCTAGAAGGCCTTTTGATTAATGGATGGCTCTCACAATTTGCATTTATATCTAGCGTTGTTGAAGTTTCTGTTGCATCATGGACATTTTATCAAGGTATGCTTTTGTTAACTTTACAGTGCTTCTGTTACATTATACTATACTTTTTGATACTACAACTTGTTGGCATCAGCTCTGTACAGTTCCAATGAGCAGTTGCAGCTTTCTGCTTGTGACTTTTGGTGCAGCATCCTGTTATCTAAAAATGAGGTAATTTCTTGCATATTTTAGGGGTAATATTTTCATTTATCTTATCTATAATGATCTTAAACATGCAGGTTGGCCAACCATCTATGGTACTTGAATGGATTCCTAGCTATCACGAATTAAAGGAAGCACTTGAGGTCTATGGATATTTGTCTGATACGTCGGAGAATTCAAATTCCAGATCTAGTGGTCACTACTACACATTTCCCTTATCATATTTATTTTTACTTGTGAAATTATGCTAGTGATTAAATCTACTAGTTGATTCTACATTTTTCTAGATATTTGTTTGTTATCTTAATCCAGGTCCTCTATCTAAATGTACATGCTTCTAAAGCTGATACGGTTTGTTGGTATCAACATTATGCTGGCTATGCGTTTTATATGCTTGTGCATGCATCATCATATAGACTTTAACGCCATACTTATTGAGGCACCAAAATCATGTTTTAAACGGACAAACAGGGATGGGGCACCATTGCAAGAGATTCATGTTTGAAAACTAGTGTTAGCTGATGACTTGATATTCATGTATGGATAACATAGTGAGGCACATTAAGCATGTTGTGTGAAAACTTAAAAATATGTCAAGTGATTTGGATAAGTTAGGTAGCATTATGCTAGGGTGGTGGCTTTATAAGTTGATACATAGAAGTTTAATTGGCATGGAAACATAAGACAAGCTCGAGTTTTATGTGAAGGAGTTGATAAAGAATTAAGAGAGAGAAAAGGGAAGATAAAGAGAGTAAGAGAAGGAAAGCAGAGTTCATATCAAGGAGTTTGAAGTATCTTCTCAACGAATTATAGCTACACTTTTGAGGAAATTCTGAAGTGGACATTTTTTTAGTATTTGTTGAATTCTCTTTCTTGATTTTTCCTGATTTATGTTTCTTTCATTTTTCTTGAGAGACATGGGGCTTCTGTCTCGCTCTTTTTGTTAAGCGAAGTTGTATTCATATTTTTAGAAGTTCTGATGAGTGTCTTTTTATTATATTAGCAATTGTGTCTTCTTTGTTAATTGATTAGATAGACCATTTGGAATCAGGATTACATAAGCTGAACCACATAAACTTTGGTCTTCACTTTTGTACTGCTTGAAGACTTTTTTTTTTCAACTTTTGGGTCATCATTCCTGCTCCTCATTTGATATTTTTAAATCAAAAGTGTTTGTCTTGACAACTAGGGTTATAGCTGGGATTTATTAGGAATACAATGACTGAAGTTCAGAATCGAAAATTTTGATAGTTCAAAAAATTTTAGGCTCATAAAAATCAAGATGCTTAAGGTTGTCCAATATGCACTTTTGAAGGCTATCGTGGGGTGTGATGTAGGGGATGTGAAGTTGGTTGAGATATTATTCCTAAGGAAAAAAAATATTTAAGAAAGGGCATACTTTTAACCATGATATGAGTAATCTCATGGTAAGTTGAGGGACATATAAGGAAAAAGAAACATTATCATTCTTTGTAGAGGAAGGAGAAATGTGTGAATGACAATCATAAGGAGGGCAATTTAATATATGCAAGTGATATTGCAGATTGATTTGATTCAAATATTGGTGATATTTTTTGTGACTAATGGAAATAGATGCAAGGAGTAGATTATGATCTTAACTTGCCAAGAGAAAATTTTCTGTTATGATCCATATTATAATGGCTATGTCTATATTTAAATATGATGCAAGACTACTACTAATTATTATTTTTTAAGTTAATTATTAGTGAGTTTTGGAGATTTGAATATTAACTATTGCAAAACCTTTGAGGTCAGATTTTGATTGCTTTTTGTGCAGCATTAGCAATTGTTAATGTTGTGGATTGATTACTTTGAGTTCAAGGTTGGCATAAATGCGGGATTGCCATAAACAGCTGTAGTTTAGTTGAGTTGTAGATTTCAAATTAAATTGAAAGATAATCAACTATTTTGAGGAATTTAACTTAAAATAGGGTTTAATTTAAATTTGGATTGAGATTGATCTTGTGCTAAACTTATCTATTAATTTAAGTTATGAGGAGTCTATAGATAATGATTTGAGGCACATAATTACTAACTTTGACTTAAATAAAACTACTCTTATACTTTTCTTGCACGACTCTTTCAATTATGTTACAAGTGCTTCAACTTGATTTTGAAGGAAGTATCTCCTTATACTAGTGTGAGGCCTAGTATATCTCTCTTTGATAAATTTGTTCATTGTTTATTTTTCCCCATAATTTTAGTTTAGTGTTCCTGATTTTGGATAGAAATTGGTAGATTGAAAATTCGATTTTGTGTAAATTAATTTGCTTGTTGCATGATTTAATTTGTTTTTAAATTATTGCTAATTTTTTTAAATATTTAATATTATTTCATCAACAATTGAACTTAAAAAAATCACTAATACCAAGTTTCATTTCGAAGTGATTTGTTAGATTGCTTGACAATAGTGATTTACAATTTCTTTGCATGAAAGTATACTATGCATCATATTAATTCATTACAAAAAAAGAGATGCGTGCGTAGTTTAAATAGTCAAAATGGACGATAAAACTTCTAATAAAATTTATACATGCCAAAAGTAATTTTTAATATTCATCATGAATAGCTTTTTTATATTACTATTAAATTTGTACATCAAACTTTAAGATGCAGGATAAAACTTGGGATACTTGATTATGGCTCCATCTTTTTCTTTTTCTTTTACTTGAAATAATTGTTAATATTGTATCTGATGGGCTAAAAATTCAGCTGCATAAACAAATTTAGTACATGATTTTGCAAGAATAGGAAGTAATAAAGTGCTTGATGGTTTTTTGAACTAACATGAAATGTGATAGTCATGACTAATGTAGTGCATTAATTCTGAAATAATAAAAGTCACATGAGTAAAGTTTAATTACAAGTAGTAATTATATCTATTTGCAAAGAAAAAAATTACATCATTTATATGTCAACCATTTAATATACCATGATATTTACTTACTATATGAAATTATTTACCTTTTTCTTTCATTTCTTTCTCATATTTTTTTCACTTTTTAGAGTTTAGTTTTAGAAATATCATGTGATGTCTAGAAGTTCTACATATTCATAACATTAGGTCATCACTTAGGCTAGATCATAATGTACCAAGTTTTAGAAGAGAGTTGAGAACTCTCTTTTGGCCTTTACTAAGACTTATTACTTTAGGTCTTTCACCTTCCCTATGCAGGTTATTAGCATTGGCTAACCTATCTCACATGGCATGATTTGTCATTTTTTTAACATCATTATTTTAAGTCTTTTTAAATATTTAACATGACTATGCACTAGTTTACGTTAATCTTACAACAACAAGTGTTAAAAAATATGTTATATAAAATTCTACATTTAGGTGTTTACTATGTTTCATATTATGAAACATTTCTAATTTCTTATGAATTATTTGGTCTTCATATTAGAGATTTAGTTTCCCACAAAAAATAGTAGGATGCTCCTTCACACAAATTTTTTTATTTCCATTTTTTGTTATTATTTTTCTAAACAACCAATAAAATTATTTATTTCTTCATTATATATAAATTTTGAAATTGATAACTCAAAAATAAATTGATTAATCTGAAATAACATTTTTATCTCACGAGAATTTATTTATTTTCATTCAAGCCTTTGAGTTTACAACTTAATAATCGAATTCCTAACTTTTATTTTTTTTCTTTCTTCTTTTTTCGCCTTTTATTTTTCTCCTCTATCTCTTCCTCTTTCCTTATCCTTGTCTTTCTCCTCTTCTCTCCTTCGCCTCTTTCTTTTTCATTCTCCATTTCTTCCTATTCGAGTTTATGCCTTCATTGTTTCTCCTCCAACTCTCTCAAGGAATAGATATGGCTTAGATTAGAGAATATTCCTAGAATATTTTAGTAATTAATTTATTTATTTATGTAATTACAATATTTTCTAACCCATCACAACTTTTCATTTTGGATCTTGCATGTCGCAAAATGAAGAAAATACGATTGGCTGAATAATTGAATAGTCATGAACAGTAAGTCTAATAAAAAGATTAGGTTAAATATTATTTTTTAAAAATTAATTTATGTAAGCTAAAATATTAATATTTAGGTATATGCTTCTATATATATATATATATATATATATATATATATATATATGAAAATGATCAAAATGAATATAGAATTTTGTTGAAAATTTATTTCGTTATTTTTGAGATATGTAAAAAGTGGAGCATAAATTTAAGGAAGTTTTTTACCTTACCTTTTAAAATTTTTTGATGTATGATAAATAGGCATGGACAATGGGTTGAGACTTATCTTCGTCTACCATGAAATTGAGGGAGCCAGATGTAATTTATTTTTATTTTTTTTTAAGTTGAGGGACTAGGGCAGAATTTTAGTATTTGTGGTCTTATCTTCATCTACCATGAAATTCAGGGAACCAGGTGTAATGCCCCTTTTAATTTTTTGTGATATTGTTTTTGGAGGTTTTAACTTTTACTTTGTGTGGTTGATGATATTGGTTTTTGGTACTTATTTCAACAGTTTTCACTTAGATCGTTTCCTTGGTTTTTCTCTTTTTTGTTTAATGGATTTAATATTTCATTTACATAAGTGGAGGCCTTTTTTAAATTTCACTGACGTTCAGATCTACCTTTTTCTGCTCAAACGTTTTGAATTTATTAATTTGTTTGCATCATTTGTTTGAGATTTTATTCTGGCTTCTGTTTTTTTTTTTTTTTTCCCCTTCAATTTCATTATTATGATCTTGCTCTTTCTATTTCAGTGCCTGGCAGTGAAGGTCCACCAGTTAATATTAGTTCTTGGATCAAAATTTTATCTGCTTGTTTTCAGATTAGGTATGTACGTGTAAAAAAAACAATGCTTTGCCAGCTAATCATGTATTGTCAAGTCTATTTGTATGGTTACAGTTAATTAGCATTATTATCTAAGTCAAATTTATTTTACGGTCTGAGCTATATGTTCTATTGAAATTTCATACTTATTTTCTTTTTAAGTTTCTGATTATTTCAATAAGCTGTTCATGTTTCGTACTGTTTTTCTTGCTTGCAGAAAATTTAAGTCTATCTTCTCTGTTTCCGAAACCGAAGAGGTCCTTATTGTAATTATTCACCTCTTTTTAGCTCGTCAACTCCAAGGCTTATCATTCATATTGACAGAGTGCTTGCAATCAATATTAAGTTTCTTTACTGAAGATGAATGGGCTCTCAGCTGTGAGAAAGTTGCCCATGCCATTGCTCATCGGTAATTCTTTGAAACGGACAAACTTGTGTACATTAAATGCCAATCACTAGTTTTATATCTTGTAATTCATTTTTTCTTGTCCACTTAGCTGATAAAATTCACTTTAATAGATGCCTATAACTTAGAAAGTTGTAGTTTGAAGCCATGCTTGGTCACCTTTCTCATTTGCAAATCCTTTTATTACATAATAATTGTTCTCTTAGAGATTATAATTCTTATTCGTGACATTTTTTGGTGTATACTATTACCTATAAATGGTAAGGAAATTTTAAGCTGGTAGTTAACTGGGATAAGTAGAAATTGTACCTATTTAAGTATCGTTTTATTTTCAGTCCCTCGAGAAGGGTATAATGCTGATTTTCTCAGGAAGATTTACATACATACCACACAATTCTCATGCATCTACCTATCTAATACCTAAGGTTTGATATTTACATATATATAACACTTTTCTAATGCATAAAAGGATGCATAAAAGGATGCATTTCACTTTAAAAAATTAGTGTAGTAGTGTTTTTGATGTGATATTAAAGATTTAAGTGTTATTTATGTAAATATTAAAGTTTAGATGTTAAAAATGTGAATATATAAGAATTGTCTGATATGTATTTTTTAATATTAAAGAGATCTTTCGGAGTATAAGACCATGATAAGTATTGATTTGATGTTTGAGAATCATCCGGTGAACTTTGATGCAAGTAAAATGTTCTTGAGTATTCATTGCCTATAGCAATGTGATATAATGGTCATGAAATGCATATTAATCCGTAGTTCATGAGTTGAATGATCTAGGGATTGCAGGATTTCCTTTTCTGCTTGGTCATTAATCTGTACTTACAAGTCTTTGAATGAGAGTTCTTAAAATAGAGCTTTGGCGAAGACTTCAGAGATCGATTATTTGTAGGTGGGTCTTGTAATTTTTTTTTTTTTGATCTTATGGACCATCCAATAAGTACGGCATGTGGATCTCATTAGGTCATTTTGTAGAATTTATTGTATATGTTACTTCTTCAGGCATTGATTATTGATTGAAGGCATGTATCTTTGATTGTTTAAATTGATAAGCTTATAATGTTCTTCATTGGTATATTTTCTTGATGACAAAAATGCTTTTCCAATTAAGTTTAAATTTGCTACTTACTCTTCCTTCGATGGGGGAATAATTGCACTGCATAGAACCAATACCAATTCTTTCCCTACATTGCCGCTCCCACAATATTTGCTTTACATTCACAAACAATGCTTGTTAAAATTTATTCATCTAAGATCGGCTTTATAATCATCATATTTACTTTGAGAGAAATGCAATACATCACTAGCTAGTCAAAATTTATTATACTCATTACAAAGTAAATCTGATAGCTGTAAAGCTCATCCCAGCCAAATTTAAGTCGGTATATTTTGATCCTTTTTTTTATAATGAATTTATTGAATTGAGAGACTTCTTGCTTACTGTAGATATTTGAATTGATTTTTTTTTTTTTTTTAATTTCAAATGTATTGAATCATAGCCATTTGTTTGACACAATAACATTGTTCTGTTAATAGTTGGATTCTAGTTACCACTAGTGCAAAAAAACTTATTTGTCCAATCTTTTGAATTACAGTGTTCCCAAGGATCTTAATTCCTTACGAGTTATCGAATGCATTCTCGGGACAAGTGCTCGGAATAAGCATCTAAGGGGTCGAATGGCCGTCCACATGCTAGGCATCTTATTTGATAAAAATGTAAGTTACTTTTGTGCATTTGTTATTTATCTTTTAACTGCCAATGCATTTCATCTAAATTTAAACACAATATGATAAGTAACATGTGTGTTGTGTTAAGTTATGGAGCTTAATGAATATCCTATAAAGAAAAATCTCACAACAAATTTTATTATCATCATCATAGTGAAAATCTACACTGACAAACATGAAACAAGCATCAATTGAACAAATTTGTAGAATAGTTCTGGTGTGTTTTTAAGGGTTTTATTATCTTCCTTTGATTTGCTCTTGATAATTTGTTTTTAGGCCATGAATTAATTCCCAACATATTACATCCATAGCATTTTTTTTTTGAAGTGTTTAGAAAAATTTACTGTTTAAGAATGTTGCATTGCCATCTCTTTTCTCTGCAGGTTTCTGATGGAAAAGGAATCCTGAAATCTCTCGTATCAGTAAGATTGAAGGATAAAGACGTTGATTTTTTCACTTTATACATTCATTTAGTTCTATCGGAGAATTGGCTTTTATCTTACGATTCAGGGGAAGAAAGATCTACTCTTTTCAATATGTGGACTAAATTTCTCCGCAGTTGTTCTAGCAATATTTCAAGCACAGACTGGAGACTCTATGCTGCAAAGGTAAGAAAATGTTTTTTTTTTAAAAAAAATTTTTGTCATGAAAAAATATGGGTTATCCTGATCCAAATTTATTACAATATAGTTTTTGATTGTTTGATTCTACATTGAATTAATCTTGAAACAAATGTAATTTTCTTAAAAAAATTTTATGTTAATTTTTAAAATATGTTTGTTTGTTGTATTTTTTTAAAACAACAAAAACAACAACAACAAGCCTTAATCCCACTAGGTGGGTCATGAATCCCCTCTTGTGTCTATGTGTCAAATTCTCATTTAATTCAAGTATACTAAGATCATTTTTTATACATCTTAACCAAGTCTTTTAGGTCTACCTCTACCTTTTTAATATAAAAAATCTAATGCATCTACTCTCCTAATTGGGTCATCGGACGACCGACGCTTTATGTGGCAAACCATCTTGACTCTCCCTAATCTTATCTACCACCTGAGCTACTCCATTTTTCCGGAACATACTCATTTTGCATTCTATCTCTAGAGTAAAGGCACTCATCCACATGAGCATCCTCATCTCGTAACACTTAACTTAGTCTTATGCTTCTCTTTTATTGGCCAACATTCTCAATAAGTCATTGCAGTCTTACCACCATCTTATAAAATTTTTGCCATAAGTTTAAGTGGAACTTTCTATCACATAATAGGCCGGATGCATTCCCACTTCAACCATCCAACTTGAATTCTACTAATAACATCTCCATCTATTTCACCATCATTTTGAACAATAAAACCTAAATATCAATCGCTCTTATTAATGACTTGTTCACCTAATGTGACAACACTATCAGAACTTCTACAACTAAAATTACACTCCATATATTCGCTTTAGATCTACTTAAACGAAAACCTTTAGACTCTAAAGTTGACCTCCATAATTCACGTTTGGTTGGACTCCCTCTCAGTCTTATCAATAAGAAGAATGTCGGCAAAAACCAGGTACATCTTCTTGTAAATGCCTCGTAAGAACATTCATAACTAAAGTAAAAGATAAGGCTTAATGTTGATCCTTGATGTAATCCAACCGAAATAGGAAAATATTTTGTCAATCCTCCTTGTGTTTGGACACAAGCACTCTAGTATACATATCCTTAATGATTTAAATATAACCAATATTAACTCCTTTCTATTCAGAACTCTCCAACATCTCTTGAGACTTTATCATAAGCTTTCTTTAAATCAATAAATATCATATAGATCCTTCTTTCTCTATGCTTCTCCATCAAACCTCTTAACAAAATGTATAGCATCCATACGGTATGAAACTACGAGAAATTTACATCACATTGCTATGCTCATTACTCTCTCCATAATTTTAATGTATGGCACATTAACTTAATTCCTTTATAATTTGCACACTCTTGTGCATCACCTTTATTCTTAAATATAGAACCAACAAACTCTTTCTCTCTCATCCGACATCTTTTTGGTCTTTAAAATAACATTAAAAAAGATTTGTAAGCCAAGAAATTCCTTGATCTCCTAAACATTTCCACACTTCTATTGGAATATTATCCGGGTCTATTGCTTTTCACATTTCGCTTTCTTTAAAACTTAACTGATTAATCTGATGATAAAATGAAATTCTCTATTTTTGTTTAGGGTATTAAGGTTGTTAAAATCAATCTTTGATCCTTCATTGAAAAGTTTATCAAAATATCTCATCCACCTATTTTCAATATCTTTTTTTAAGAAAAGCACTTTATTATTTTCATCCTTAATACCCCTCATTTGAACTGTCTTTACTTCTCCTATCTCTTTGATTGGCTAACTTATACATACATCTTTCACCTTCTTTGGTATCTAATCTATCTAAACGCAAAATTTTTTGTATCACATATTGCTTTCTTAGAATCTCTACTGGTCACTTTATATATTTCCCAATTCTCCGAGTTTTTACATCTAAACCAAGTTTTATAACAATGCTTCTTATTTTTTATCTTTTCTTTGCACTTTGACTCCACCCAACTATTCTTATTAAAATAAGTTTTTCCTTTTGATTCTCCAAGCATCTTTAAGAATCTTAATTTCACTGATATTTTTTCCCACATAACGCGTTAGCTTATAAACATCCCAAATTCTAATTTCTTGTAACTTGCTCTTAAAATATTTTTATTTGTGTTCAAGTGTCATCATCTAATCCATGATAATTTAATTTATTTTTTCTCTTACAATCTTTCATATTAAAATCTAAAACTAATATCGATGTTGGTCTTAAAATTGCGACTTGGAATGGCTTCTGATCTTTTACAATCTAAATGATCTATTTTTCTAAAAATAATCAATCGGTTTTTCTTAGATCCATTTTATAAGTAATAATATGTTCATCTCTTTTCTTAAATAAAATATTAAGAACTATAAAATCATAAAATTTAAGCAAAATCTAATATAGTCTTACCTTTTCTTACATTTCCAAATCATAACCATCGTGAATACTTTTAAAATCTTCTACCACTCTATTAACGTCCATTTAAATTTCTCCCAATAAATACTTTTTCTTGAGATTATCTTTTGTATTTATCCCTCTAATTCATTCCAAAATTTTTCTTTTGACCTTACCTCCAAATCTACTTGAGGAGCATAGATATTTATAACATTGATAATCTTAATATCAACAATAATCTTTAAAGTTATAATTATATCTCCACATCTATTAATATTTATAATATTATCTTTCAAACTTTTATCTATAATCACACCTACATCATTTCTAGTTCGACTTTACCTGAATACTAAAGTTTAAAATCTAAACTATCAATCTCTCTTCTTACCCATTTAGTTTCAATACATAAAATATTTATCTTTCTACATGAATAATATCTATTAATTCCATTAATTTACGTAAGAGTACCTATATTCCAAGATCCTAACCTAATTAGTTTCATGGACTAACTTCTTTACCCGCATCCGTCCATAATGTGGGAAACGCTTATTTAACATTGGTAGATGTAGCGGCTCAGACATTTTTTTCATTGTATTCAAGTCATCTGCATCACTTAGGAGGACGTACACAATGATTTAAAAAAACTCAAAATAAATTTGAGATATTTTTAATATTTTTAAAAATAATTATCAATATCAGGCAACTGTTGGTCACCATCACGGATTATCACTACCATAATTATCACTGACAATGGAAAAATATATTTTTAAAATATCAAATATATATTATTTCAAATTAATATATAAATAATATAAACAAAAAATAAAAATGATCTCAAATGACCTCTTAGAAACTCATTCTAATTAAATATTCACTATTTTTTTTTGGTTGAGATTGTTATTTATATGCATGTTCATTTAAATCTTGCCATTTTTATTTTTCTGCAGGTCCGCAGCAAAGCTTCTTACCTTCTACAGAGCAGTATCAGTGAAAGATGAGTTGCCATTTTGTTTTGTTTTTTTTTGTTTTTCCCTTTATATTCTATATTGGGGTTGCCATTCATTAATGTTCATCTTTTGAACATCACTGTTGTGTTGTTTTGAAATGAATGTTGCAGCAGTAAAGAATATTATTGAATGAAAGTTTCACATGACATATAGATACGTTGAGAAAGAAAATCACAGGCCTTACTTTTAACTCAAAAAAAAAAAAACTTTTATTATAATTTGAGTATTATAGGGGATATTTGTCTATAAATTTTCATGAGTATTATAGAGTAGCTTATATATATATATATATATATATATATATATATATATATATATATATATATATATATAATTAAGATTAATGAGATGTATTTTATATTTATATTCAGGGATGTTAACGAGCCGGTCTGAAATACTTTCGAGTTGCTTGAGTTCAGTTCGTGGCTCGGCTCAATCATTCAATTTTGAGTTAGTTTTACTCAATTTTTTAATAGATTTTGAGCCAGCTTAAATTGATTTTTTTTTTTTTTTTGTAAGAATTCGAATGGGGTTAGCTCGTTTTGATTTAATTAGTATGAATTTATAAGTATTATATATAAATTTAATTAATTTTAATAATTAATAAATTTGATCTTATCTTGAGTTGGTTCAATTTCATTTATAGTTGGTTCAAGTTTGGTTTAAAAAAAAATTTAATTTAAATTTTTGGCTCATAACTCTGCTCTATATTTGGCCTTATCTAAATTTTGATTTAATTTTAGAGTTAAATTAATTATTTTATTTACATTAGAGTTATTCATTCATGATTTTATAGTTCAAAATGTAAATAATTAGTGTGCTTACAGCATGTGGCTGGAAAAATTGTTAAAAAATTGGATGTCTAATATGATTGTATATTAATTTTGGAGATATATATATTAGTAAGTAAATATTGCTTAATTTGGTAAGGGGTTGATATAATGTGGTGGATATAAACTACAGAGGGTGACTTTTATAATGAAACTTGGAGGATTTTTGAGATGTTTGAGTTACTTCAATGGATTATTAGTGATATATTCAATTATTTTCTTTAGAGGAGGGGATGCCAAGTGACCAAATAATCTACTATAAGTCTTAGTGTTAACATTAAGCATCTAACATGCATTAGCATTGATCTAGATAGCGTGTATTGATTTTGTTGGCAATGACTGGCATTAGGAACATTGATGTAAATAGCTATCGCTGAAGTTGTGGGCCATGACTAGCATTGATGTTGTTTGCATTTAGATAATAATGGTTGGTTGATGGTAACTGGATTATTATAATCAAGTGGTTATAGTTGGGTTGATGTTAATCAGACAATAATAACTGAGTAATTATGTTGAGTAATAATGAGTACACGTTAGAAGTCAAGTGACTGTGGTCAATTAACAGTAATCTGGTGGCAGTAGTTAGGCCATCAAATAGAACTCTATTGAACATCAGCTTTAGGTCTAAGGCCAAGCTCCCCTTATACGAAGAATGAAGTTTATTTATAAATTTTTGGAATAACATTTTTGTTATTTTAGCCAAAATCTTCCAAATGCTCCATCAAATATGCTTATGCAAATTCCATCTATAATTAACTAATTTTAGGCTTATTTTGAGATGCTTATTTTGACTATAAGCACACGAGATTTAAATATCATGAGATCATTTGAACTTGAGATTAATGCACTTTTTGTTTCTATGAGTTCGTCTCATCAACATATTTATTTCTATGAGTTTGTCTCATAATTTTTTTTCTAAGATTTAAAATAAAGAATATTGTATTTTTTGTTATTTTTTATTAATAACTAAAATGATGAAACCTAAAATTTTAAGTTGAATTTATTCATAGTTCAAACATTTTTATCTCTCTTCACATGTTAGAGAGAGTGATTAAAAATTGATAATAATTTCTATATATTTAGAGAGATGCATCTAAAAAATTGCAATTTATATTAATATCAAGCAAAATTTAAAAATACAATAAAATTATCAAATTTTATTCTCAATAATATATTAATTTTATAATATTTTTTTTTTCATATACACATATATTATTATTTTTTGTTCTTTTTAATTGAATTGATGATAATTTATGAATCTTAATGGATGATTCATTTTTGAAAGATTTATATAAAACATCTAATTTTATGTATTTATATATCTAATATTTAAAATTTTTTAATTTTAAAAAATGAGCGATAATAATATTTTTGATGTGTTATATGTATATATGTGTAAAAATTGAAATTTAAGTATTAAATATATAAATACATAAAAATTGTGTGATATGTATGTAAATCTCTCATATAAAACTAAATAGAAAAGTTCTTTCTTCCAAGATTTAAGAATTTGAATTGATTTGGTCAATAAATTAAGGCCCTTGAAATTTATCCTATTTTAAATAAAATATTAATTTTATTGCTATTTTATTTGTTTTTTTCAATATTTTCGCCACCTTTTAATCACTCAATGTATGAGGGCCTACAAACATTATAACAAACACCACTTGCCTGAAAAAAATTTTTTTTTTAGGTTATTTTTATCTATTTTATTAGGACATGTTATTTTAAAAAGAAAATATTAAATTTTAAGGATATACTCATCAAAATTTTAAGATATTTATTTAATTGAAGATTTAGTTTTAGTTTAAATTTTTTACATATATATTAAATATTTTGCATAAAAATTAAACTAATAATCTATATATATTGTATTTGTATATAGATATTAAATATTTTAGAGTTTTGTTGGAAATGGAAAATATGAATTTTGATTTTATTTTCGTTTACTACATTTATGTGGTACTCGTGCATATAAATAAGAGTAGATAATTAAAAATAAAAAAAATCAAAATAATGTTAAAGATAAAAAGAATATTTGTACACACCTATAAGATTTTTATGTTTACTTATGTAATACTTAAAATTTTAGATTATATTTAAAATTATTAGTATTAACTAATTTAAAATAAATATAATTTTATATACTTTATTTTTATTTAAATAATAAAGTATATGTAAATAAAAATAAAGTTAGTTGCTAGATATACAAATAAATAAGAATTTTACGGAATATATGTAAATTCTCAAAATATAAAATAATAAAAATTTAAATATTTATTATGTAGATATATCAAAATCATAAAATAATTAATTTTTATTCAGAAAGTTTTTTTTTTTTTTAAAAAAACTTTTATAATTTTCAACTCAAATGCTCGGACGGACGGCCGCCTTTCCACTGAAGTCAAAACCGGTCAGAACCTTGGTCTCGTGACCCGCCCATTGACCCGCTCCGCGGGACGTGGCCCGCCCGATCAGAGAGGGAGACAAAACCAAAAGTCCAAAAGCATGAAATAACAGAAGATCAAAATAGATGGAATCAACGAACCGATCCACCCAAGCGGGATCGAGGTCGAGATCAAGATCAAGATAAGTCGCACGCGCTCCCCTTTCTCACTTCCTCTTTAATTTTTTTTTTTTCTTTCGGTTCGAGAAAGAAATAATTTTTATTAGGGAGGAGCAAAAATAGCGAAATTTAATCCATCAAAGGCGTGTTTTTTCTCGACCTGCAAAAAAGAAAAAAAAATGAGAGAGGCAATATACTGCTCATATCTGTCGGATTGTTCTATCTTTAATCCAGCCCAATACGGAATCAATCAAACCCCTCGCAAAAAATTTATTTTTTGCTTTTCAATTCTTATTGTTATTATTACAACCGTCAGGTTTCTTCTTTTCCACACCGCATCGCTCTCTCTGCCACTCTCTCTTTCTCTCTCTCTCTTTCTCAATCTTTATTGGTGGTGTTATTGTTCTTCTCATCGCGTTCTTCCTCGACAAATCCCACCGCACATCTCGTCTTATGCTGGGGTTTTCTTTTTTCGTTGTTTTGTTCGTTTCTTCTCCACGCAAAATCCCCAAATTCCTCTTTTTGGCGTCCATGGGAGGTATAAATTAATGCGACTGGTGAGTCGTTCCATCCAGTTTTTACACGGAAAAGGAACCCTAAGTTAGGCCTTTTTCTGCAATCGCGAGTTCGATTTCCGGATCTAGGGTTTCGGCTAGCGATGGAGATCGCCGACGGCGAGGATGGAAATCCGCCGCCGGAAGGGTGGAAGAAGCCCCCCGAGGTCGGCGAGGACAAGCCACCCAAGCGTAAGATGAAGAGTCCATACCAGTTAGAGATCCTCGAGAAGACCTATGCGAGTTAGTTTTCTTTTGATTTTTGCGCTCTTGTTTTCGGTGTTTGTTTCTAAGTCTTAATTTGTTTGCGGGATTCCGACAGTGGAGACTTACCCGTCAGAGACGCTGAGGGCGGAGCTGTCGGCAAAGACGGGGCTTTCGGATCGGCAGCTTCAGATGTGGTTTTGCCACCGGAGGCTTAAGGACCGGAAGATTGCCCCAGGGAAGAAGGCCAAGAAGGTGGAGGACCCTCTGTCACCTTCGCCATCAGGGAGGGAGATGATTGCACCGCCCGGGAACAGTTCTATCTGTCCTAGCACTATTCCCTTTCCTGTAGGCAGTGGGGAGCTGAGGAAGGCCGTCGCAAGAGTGTCACCGGTAGTTTCTAGAATTGGGGCTGAGGTTTCATTGGGTAAGAGGTACTATGAGCCTCCTATCTTGGCACCCCAGCAACGGCAACTATCAGTTTTGGAGCTTAGAATCATTGCTTCAGTAGAGGCTCAGCTTGGGGAGCCACTTAGGGATGATGGGCCAATTCTTGGTGTGGAGTTTGATCCATTGCCCCCTGGAGCATTTGGCGCTCCTATTGGTATTGACATTGATGCTCTCACCAATTTGTTGATTTTTCACAGTTCCTTATTGGGCAATACTGGATACTAATTTATGCTATTATTGTATTTCCTCTAAATTTTTTCGTCTTGTAAGCACTATGTTTGTTTAGAAATGATAAAACTCATCTCAGCATTTTATTAAACTTTTCACTTGTTGCATGTTTAAATAAGAGTAGAAAGAGTGATCTTACTCTTATAAAACTGCAATCTAGGTAGCAAATGGTTTGCTAGCATCTCAATTAGAATAGGGGATCCTGTGGGCAGATAATTCTTTAGAGCAAATTGATACGCTATTACTTCTTTGAATGATTTCAGTCATGAATGAGAGAAACCAAAACTTTCTTATGATGCGATTTGTTTTAGGATATTACCTAGTTTTTTTTTTATCTTAAGGCAGTTGGATATTTATGATTTTAAATCAAATATTATTGCCCCTTTGGAAGTAGGTTTCATCGTTTAAATAAAATGTTTGATTTAGTCTCTTATTAAACTAAAACTATATGCATTTGCTTAGGATTTGGAATGTAGCTTTGTAAGCATGAATTAAACTTTGAAATGGATCAAATTCTTATTTCAAATCTTGGAATGGACATGCTAACTAGAAGAGCTCAGCTATGGAGTAACAAACTTTGAGACATGAGATCAAAGTAATTACATTTAGAATGTGGATTGGAGATTGGGTTGACAAATAAATTGCTTTGTTTGCACTATCTTCAAGAGTACATCATATAATATGGTACTCATATTTTCTTCTACTTTTATTTCTTTATTTCTATTTTTCTCTATCTTAAATCCCCATTATCCTTTTATCCTCTCTTTTAATTCCTTTTCATTTGATTTAAACAACTAAGAAAATACACAATAATTCCAAAATAGTGGTGCTATTGATAACAAACAATCAAGAAATGAAGGATCTCACACACACAACATATATACATATACATACATACATATACATATATAATCACCTCCTCTCCATTATTTCTCAAAAACTCAAACTGCAACAATTGGAACATTTTTTTTGTTAATATTTATCGATCTTGCTTCCTGGATCTCATTGTTGGCTTCATTCAATTTTTATCATTGTACTTTGTTGACTTCAACCAAAAATGCTGATTGAGGGCCTTAGTTGTTAATTTACTTGCATTAATGTGCACACCATCAAACTTGTTAATTTTTGCTCAAGTTTTCATCCTCATGTTGTAGACTTTTGTCACTTTTTTGTCTGCCATCGACTGATGCCAATTTTTTTCTCTCCAACCGCCAAACTCCTTGTTGGTCTTAGCAAATGATGATTGCAATGCCTGCTCATCAATGATGTTCAACAACCCCTGGCTACAATTCCCATGTGACCTTGTCATTCCAGTTGCCAAACTCTAAATAGCAACTTGGTCTCCTTGATGATTCATTCACTAACTAGCAACTCCTCATTGGAGGCCACAATTTGCCAACAACACAACCCTTCATTGGATGTTTCCTGTGGTTCGTGAAGAAGGTCTCTCATCGTTGAGTGCTCCATCCACCCTTTGCAATAACTATTTGTATAAGAAAAGTAGGCAGCGGAATATGATTTTTTTAGGAAACTAATTTTTTGGAAGTTTGAGGTTTGATTTAATTGTCTATCTCATTGGCATTTGTATAGATTTCATCTCTTAATCATACATCATATTTGAATTAATTGGCTCCAATTTTTCAATGATTTGGTCAAGTATATTAATTTATTGTTTACATCATAAGTTTTTAAAATGTGGAGATTGATTTCTACTGTACAGTCCTAAAATTGAGATCATCATTGTGCTACATTTCTCTTAATCATTAATCATAAGTGTTGATTGAAGTTTTTTAGTACCTTAATTTATTTGTGGTAAGCCTATTAGCTTTTGCTATATTTTTAGTTTTGTTATCTTGTTATTCCTTAATACTAAAACATCATTTTCCTTTCTATGCTTTTTCACCCTATGGAAGCTCTCACTTGATGAAAGCTTTAATCCACAGTACTTCTTTAAAATGACTAAAAATTGATGTCATAGTTACTCTCATTGTATTGGTGTTTGATGATATGTACAAGATACCATCCTTTCTTCTATGATACCATCCGTTCTAGTTGCCATCCTTTGCCATCCTTTCTTCTGCGCCTACCTCCAAACAATCGATTTCATATTGAATCAAGCACATCAATATTTTATAGGCAGCTTTTGTTGTTTTATGAGCTTTTCATTTTGTTGTTGTTTATGATTACTCCAAGCGCAGTCAATTGAGTTATTGGTACTTTTGTTTTTATGTGGTTCCCAGAATCTGAGATGCCCACTCATTCAACTTTACACGCTACAAGTCTTCAATTTTTGGATAGACTCGAGAGTTCAGGTAACTATTTTTATAAATTATAGTTATTATCTACTTCAATGCCTTTGATATTGAGGAAAATGTCGTTTGTGGTAATTAACCTGTAGCATGGTATTTACAAGTAGTCATATTCATAATCTTTTATTTTGACGTAGATGATTGCTATTTTAGACACTGGTAATGATTTCATAATTAATCAAGTCACTTCTTTAAACTAACATTATTGTGTTTTATATTTAGAACTGTTTAGATTGAAATTTTCATTTCAAGAACTATAGAAATTTACCTGAACTATTAAATTTGTATATTTGGTTTAATTATATTGAAGATATTGCAAATATTTAGAAGATTAGCCTCTAAGATAAGCATGCTAGCTACACCGATATAACATCTCTCTTGCAGTTGCGGTACTGTCTTTGAGTTGTTCACTTCTTACAGTTCACAAGCTTTGCCCTGATCGGCAATGTTAAATTTATCTGCACACTGTGATAGAACCGCATTAGTTGTAGATTTAATTGCCCTATGCTACACCTTTTTGTGGTTCCCAGCTTCTATGTATGGAAGGAAATACATACTGATCAAGGCTTTTAAGATATTGCCTTTCCTTGTGACATTAATAATCCAACAATGTGAGAATTCCCCTATTTCCCTTCAAAATTTTAAATCATTAATAGAGCCCCATTTTATTTATTTAAGGTCATAAAAAGAATCAAGTCACTTCTATCCAATCAAGTTAATATCTAATCTAATTTATATACTATGGGCTGTTATTATATTTTAAGTATAATTCTTATAATGAATTTCTCTTTTCTAATTATTATAAGATATCTAACAAATTTGTAATTTAACTGTTAACATTAAGAGGGAAAACAATGAGAGTGTATACCATATTTAAAGACTAACATGTGCGTTCAATTTCAAAATGAGATTCTGTTTTTTAATCCATTTGATATAATCCATATACTATTTCCTATTCTAAATTTTTTTGAGCTTATATAAAGAATGAATTTGAAAAGTTTTTTATTTAGAAAAAAAAATTAATCACTTGATTGTTAGAATTTTTTGTATTAGTAAAATTACAAAATAATTTGTTAATTTATCCTTTTAAATTAGGCTTGAAGGTTGAAGATTGCTTAAAGATGAATCATTAGCTTCTTTAAAAATAAGGTATTTTAAAAATGAATGAAAGATAACAAAAATATTTTTTTATTCTTTCATGCATTGTATGGACCTACCTTTTTTTTACTTATAATGTAGTATAATATTATTTATTGAAACTAAAAACTACTGTGTCAATTTCTCATCTAATGTGATGTAGGATGCTAAAGGAACATCAGGAGATTATTTTTTTACAAGATGGCAGAAGATTACTTTGTTTTATACACTCTTTGATAATGCCTTTGTTTTTTGAAAATGCCTTTTGAGTTTTTCTTACAGGCTGGACGAAGATTTTTGTGTTTTCTACATTTCTTCTGCTATACAATTTAAATTGCTTAATTATTCTATAATTTGGAATGCTTATACTTGCATCCAAGTGTGTGCATCATCTCTCAAGTTTTAACCATTTTGTGAGTAATCTAGCTAATGTTATTATTTCAGATATTAACATTTACTCTTAGATTTCTCTGGAATTTCCATTAAAGAATACGATGGAGTCATTCATGCCGTATGAAAAAAAAAAAAATCAAAGTTGGTGTATTTAAAATGGATTTTTATTGACAATATTGATAAGATGCTATGCTGGTTCACCTATGCTTTTATCAATGCATTTGTTGGGCTTCTTATGCTATTTGTGCTTCATTTTATGGCCAGGAGGGTCAACCCAGGCAAAGCAGATTGTCCGACCTTATGATGGAAAGTTAATGAAGGTTTGGTTCTCTTTCACATTATTAATTTTTTTAAGGAAGTTTAGCCTAGTCTAAAACAGTTTGCTTGAGGATGGATCTCTGAAATTATGTAGCTTTGATTGAGAATTTACTCGACATACACATACATTCACTTTTTTATAGGCGTATATGTTTATATCCGTGTTATATGAGTTGTTATTTTTCGGGGGCTCATCTTGGGACAAGGCAAAGTGAGATTCTGTTGGGGTTGACAATAGAGGCGTTCTTCCAATGTGGATTACTCCTCGTAGATTGAGGTTTTGCTCTTTGAGCCTGGTGTTTGCCTTTTACTCTTCTTTAATGGTACAAACACGCCATGATATAAATTAAATTAAAGTACCAAAGTACTAAATATTGGCATATTATAAATGTCTTTGATATATATTTATTAAAATTATGAATGTGACAATTATTTGTTTTTAATTTGTTAACAGTTATGTCCTCTCAAATTGATTCTTCTTCTCCAAGCCCATAAATATAGAGGCCTTATGTTTGACTCTCCATCTTCCTAGCATCACGTCTCTTTTTCTAAGTCCCTTTGCCTATTTACATCTTGTTTTGTTTTATTTTGAAATTTCAATTTCCTTGATTTTATGCATTTATATCAATTAGATTTTTGAGCTGTAGTAGTTAATGAGAAATACGATCAATTGTGTTGTGGACTTAGAATATGAAACACATAATTATGGAATTTGAAGTTTATAATTTATTTTGCTTTATTTTTTTTACATTTAATTTTGAGAAAAATGCACATAATTCCCGTATGATTTGTCTAACATGCACTCCCTCCTATACTTTAAAAATAAGCCCATAAGCACATTTTGGGTTGGGTTGAGCAGCAAATTTTTGCTTGATCCTTTAAAACATTGACTAACATATTTAATTTATATGCCAGATTATTCAATCACACATAATTCTTAAGATGCTATATGTGTATTTTTAAGGTTGATGGTGGTAAAGTGCAATTGAGGCATATCCTAATGAGGTGAAGTGCACTTTGCCCAAAATACCAAATATTAATGTGCCCCTCCTTGCAACAATTAAGCATCCACCTGATGGCTTCACCTGTAAAACATTGGTTTGCATGGACGCATATCACATATATGCATACATACGTAAATGGACATAGAAATAACTATTTTACATATCGATATGCATATATTGAATTGCCTTTTTTTTCCTAGGTCTCCACCCAATTTAATTTTGATGCATCATTTCGAATAAAGTACAAGATCAAAAACTATACATTTTCTCTCTCTCTCACACACACACATGCATGGACGTAGAGATATATATATATATATATATATATATATATATATATATATATATATATATATATATATATATATATATATATATATATATAAAATTACATTTATACTTTCATATTTCTTACATATTTAAGGTAAGGTCCATTTTGAATTTCAAAATTTTTTTAATAATAGGCTTGGATTAGATAGGTGACCCACAATAGTTGAGATAAGGCTAAGATGATAATGAATGGGCTTGGTTTGAACCAACTCAAAATGTGACTAGAGCTATAATTAAAAGGTTCAAAATCATGTTGAGGCTAACTTGACTTGTCATACCTACCCCATCACCATGAGCACATAGATTTCACAGATTGCTGCCATAATTTAGCATCCTTGGTTACTTTCAGATTGCTCAGCTTTTATTTTGTTTTGCTTCAATGGTTTTGATGACACGCCTGTTTCTAATTTACAGACTTCAGCGTTCTTGCCTAGCATGGAGCATTCCTTTTTGCCTAGTTCATTAACTGGGAAAAGAAAACCATCAACCAGCGGGGCTCATTCAGTTCATCCACATGTGCCTCCCAGGGCACTTCAGGAGTATCAGTTTCTTCCAGAGCAGCCGAGCATCCGATCTGAGTCATATGAAAGGGTTCCTCAGTCTCATTTTTATGACTCTCCTGTTGCTGTTCCGAGTTCCCGAATGCCATCTTTACCTGCAGGAAGTCAATATCTTGGAAATGATCAGATTCCGGCTACTTACACTTTCCAAGGGAACATTTCAAGTTCTGGCCTTTTGTCGCAACATGCTAGGGAACAGCTTTATACAAATGAATATGACAGTGCTCCGCATGGCAGTCCTTTTCAAAACAGCACACCTGATCCTCAATTCAGCATCCATCAAGCCTTGGGGCTGGAAAACCCGCTTTCGTCATCTGAGAGGAGGATCATCCGAGAAGAAGATTCATGTCGAACTGATAGAAAACGCAAGGTATTTGTATTCTTGTGAATACATTCTTAAAGAGAAGTACATTTTCTTGCTTTTTATATTCAGCTTTGCTTGTAGAGTGAAGAAGCAAGAATTGCAAAGGAAGTTGAAGCACATGAGAAAAGGATTAGGAAAGAGCTGGAAAAGCAGGATATCCTTAGAAGAAAGGTTTAACATTTTTGATAGAAAGATCTACTGCATGATTCTCGAAGGTTGCTAACTGAACCTGTATGGTTTTTGTAGAGAGAGGAGCAAATGCGAAGAGAAATGGAGAGACTCGATCGTGATAGAAGAAAGGAAGAAGAGAGGATGTTACGTGAAAAGCAGCGTGAGGAGGAGAGGTTTTTACGGGAACAAAGGCGTGAAAATGAACGTAGGGAGAAGATAATGCTAAAAGAAAGCCGTCGGGTAAGTTTAATGATGTGAATTTCCAAAAATTCCTTGTTTTATTTGGACAGGCTGCATTCTCATGTGCTGCAGACCATGCACAGATCTTGCTTTGATTTCTTCGGGCAGTGTGACTGAGAAGCAGCTCTTGGAGCAGCTTCTCCAAAATTTAGCAAACTCCCAAGGGAAGCCTAACTGATTATTTTATTTTTACTGTCTTTTATGGATGGTTCAGGCAGAGAAGCTGAGGCGGAAAGAAGAATTGCGAAAGGAGAAGGAAGCAGCAAGACTTAAAGCTGCTAATGAGAGAGCTACTGCTCGCAGAATTGCCAAGGAGTCTATGGAGTTGATTGAAGATGAGCGCTTAGAATTGATGGAGCTAGCAGCATCTAGGAAAAGCTTACCCTCGATAATTTCATTGGACAGTGACACTCTTGAGCAGCTTGATTCATTGAAAGGTATGCTTTCGCCCATCCCTATCTCTTCAGTTAAAGTTAAAAGCTCTTTAATTTTTTCATGGAAATATGATTTTAGAAAATAACATGACTTCAATTCTTTACGATGTTGTTAACTGTTCTTGTACCCCATGAATTTCATGGGAACTATCATGAGATATTCCAAACCAACATTTGTTTTTTGTATGTAGCATTGTTGAATGCATTTCCTCCAAAGTCAGTTAAGTTGAAAAAGCCTTTTTCGGTTCAACCTTGGATTGAGTCTGAGGAGAATGTGGCCAACTTTCTTATGGTAAGTTACGTTGTTCCTGCTTTTCTTTTTTGTATATTTATTTCTATCATTAATTTTTGGGAAATTTATATGCTATTTCTTATTCATTTATATATTTAACACCTAAAGTTTGATATTGACAAAAATAACATTTTTCCTATGCATAAAATGGTGCATTTCACTTTCAAAGATTAATGATGATGTTATTTTTGATGGAATATCAAATATTTGGGTGCTATTTATGTAAATATAAAAATATAGGTGTTTGATATGTAGGTATATAAGAATTTATGTGCTATGTATGTAAATATCCCTTAATTTTTTGCTTTGCAATAATATATATTTTTTTCATTCTTCTGTTGGTGATTTGTCTTAGAATACCGTGTTTTATGTTTAAGGGTAGACAGTTGTATTCTGTCTTCCTTTTTTCGGATAACCTTGAAGAAAGAAGTAACCTTCTCTCAATTGATGCGATGATGGAATTATTGGTTGAACTATTACCATTCGGTTGTGTTATTGCTCTTGACCTGTAAGGTGAAAAATGTTTTAATACTTCTAGAGTATTTTAGTATAGATTTGTGACAACTGCCGAAATACAACTATGACTAGTGATATTCTTATTTTTCTGACATCGAGCTAAAAATATTTGATGCAGTTATCCTGATTGCTTTTAAAATGTAATTTGTTAACTTCAATGTGATGATTTTCAGGTTTGGAAGTTTTTAATTACGTTTGCTGATGTCCTTGGACTATGGCCATTCACCCTTGATGAATTTCTTCAATCCCTTCATGATTATGTAAGTGACTTTTTTTTTCTTTATCATTTCCATATTGTATATTCTTCTGCCCACTTGTGAGGATATAAGTAGTTTGATTATAAGAGAAGGTTCTTGGGATTAGACATTCAAGTGCACTTGTCCCATCTGACAATATGTTAATTAGACATTTTCTATTTAGCATGAATATTTTGCTTGAGGTTATTAACTTTGATTATTTTAGAGCTTGAATATTTATTTTCATTTTTGCACTTTTAATTCCTAATCAAGGAAATATCTAGTAGATATTTTTCTTGCCTCAGATATTTAAAAATAGATCGATGGAGTTCTATATTTTAAGCATCTTAAAAAAATAATTTTCAGTCTTGACAGAATTTCTTGAAAAATGACAATAACAAGAGGTAATGGGACAACAAACAACAAATATGCTACTAAAATTAACGAAAATGAGAATGTCATTTGGATGTCGTAGAATTTACAATTGTAAACATAATGTTAAAGAGAGTGCTGAGGTAGCATTTTGGTTTGGATATAACATAGAAGGATGCATCAATAAGACAGCTGATTAAACTTATGGCCTATTCAACTCTTGTAGAAAGTACACTATCTAATTTTGTTGGATGATATTAGAAATCAACATAGAGTGAATTTCACAGTATTTTCACATAGTTATTTTTTCACATGTGAAGTTCATCAAATGAGTCTATCATTTTCTAAACTGATTTTTTATCTACATGCAAGCCTCAAAAACAAACAGATGGAGACATTTTGTAAGAAAATCACAAGCTAATGTATCAGTCATGGCATGGTTCATTGTTACTTATGAATTTTTTTTGGTGCTTTCCATCTCCATCAGTTCTCTTCTTTTTTATGTGGATTGGTCACATGGTAGCCACTGTTCAAGTTATATGTTATATGTTGGAGGGCTTGAGCTGTTTTGCATGAAAAGTTTAAACTGTTCCGTTTGATTGCCATGTGTGCTTCATCATGCATTATCGCTATTATATAATTCCATTGAGGAGTGTACAGACAATGGTGGAAAATGAATGTTTCTTCCAAACAGACTAGGAAATGGCCTTTTCCTAACTGTATTGTATGCTACAGTTGAAGCATTCAAGAGCTGATCAATTGAATATGTCAAATGATGTCATATAATAGATGAGATTTTAACGAATAGATTAGGTGGTTTGCCATATATAATGCCTTACAGAAGATGCTCAGATAAGTTGAATAGATAGAATTAATATAAAAAACAGGGGGTTAATCAAAGGTAATATGGTCTGGATCCGTGCAAAAATACTTGTGCTAACTATTAGTAACAGCTCCCTTGACACTAAGCAGGAAAGAATAGTGGAAGGAATAAGTTAGCTCATGAGTTGAAAGCTGGGTTATATTTGGTTTATGCGCTATAGTAATATTTTGATGCATTACCACTAGTTTCTTCGTTGATTAAATTGGGAAATAAGGTTGTCTTCTTGTCACGAGTAGCACATGATATTATTGTCTCCAATCTTCTCTTGCTTCCCTTAGAACTTTTAGGCTGGTTGTTTACATGAAGTTATAGTCTTCAGTAATTCCATGTTTATTTGTAGCATGCATTTTTCTGTATATAAGAAGGGAAAATTTTACAGGATAGCATAAAGGTCCTAAATCACTATGGGAATGCTTAAATCTATTCTGTTAGCAACATCTACTCTGAACCCCTGAATGCAAACATGGAAGCATTAAACATTTAAAAACTGCTCATTAATCAGAAATCACTGAATTGTTTGGATTTGAATATTTAGACAATGTAATAATTAAAACAGTTGATGTGACAGTTAATCTTTGATTGTTCATACCAATAGAAATTGTTGTGTTAAGCTTTTAGTTCTATAATTTCACCTATTAAAAGGCCGTCTGGGAATGTTTAGAAAGTTTGTTTTTACTAGCATTTTTACTTCAGATGCTAGTGCTACTAGTGCATAAGTAGGAGCAGATTTGCAATACTAGCAAGGACTACCATGTGCGGTTATAGATTATTGTGGATAAGGCATATTTGATTAAATGACAAGCCATGGAGCGGGAAGAGTTATTAGCAAAACTAGCAAGGACCATGAATATAACCGTAGTAGGAGCAGATTTGCTTGCATTATTGTTTAGGCTTGATGTTGAGGAACCTTGTTCAAGTGTAACTAAACCAGTGTTCTGTCTGTTCACTAATAGTTTGAAACTCTATTGTGATTATCAAAGGATTTTGATTGTTGATTTACATATTCTGTCCTAAAATGTAGTCTTGTTTTATTATTTTATTTTTTAAAAACCATTGAAATTATGCTGTTAATGTCTCATTCAAACTCCAATTTATTGTCTCTATCATGGACATTACATTCCAAAAAAGTCTACATTTGCATAGTTGTTTTATAATTTTTAGTTTAACTATAATAATCTCCTGGTGGGAGAACGGACTTCTAATTGAAGTGGGCAATGCAACATGTCAATACCTGCATGCCCACCTTTTTATTGTTTACTGATGCCATAGTGACATTGGTCTACCTTTGCTATCAATCTTGGCTGGGCTTCTTATTATTTTTTATTCATTTATCTATTTTTTTGTGCATGTGTCTTTCTCAAGGATTCACGGTTGTTGGGAGAAATACATGTTGCATTGCTTAAATCTATAATTAAAGATATTGAGGAATTTGCAAGGACTCCAGCTGTTGCACTGGGTGTTAACCAAAACAGTGTTGCTAATCCTGGAGGAGGTCATCCACATATTGTTGAGGGGGTGTGTATTCCACATCTGTTTTCTTCTCTTTAGTTGCTTTCATGTTTTTTTACATTTGTATTTTTCTACTAGGCGTATGCTTGGGGTTTCAATATCTGCAGTTGGCAGAAACACTTGAATTACTTCACATGGCCTGAAATATTACGGCAGTTTGCTCTTTCTGCTGGCTTTGGACCTCAATTGAAGAATAGAAATGTTGAACGGACTTATTTCCGTGATGGCCATGAGGTATGATTTTTAATCTGCAGATTTTATGAAGACTGCTTTGAATTCATCTTTCACTGTTTTTTTGGTAATTTAGATATGATATGTGCTTTTTTGTGTTAGATTAATCTCCTATGCTTCAGTTTTTAATTCTTTCATTCCACATGTAAAAAAGAAACTTAACTTACCATGCATCTGTATTTGTTTGTGTTTTTTGCTATTAAGTTTTACTGTAAAATCATTTTTGTTGAAATTTGTGTTCCTTGGGATTTGACTTTTTTCCAATAACGCTAATGCGGCCATATAATCGTTATATTTACATATTGGCTACTTATTAAAAAAATCAGGGCCTAGTTTTTATTCTTTTTTTTAAACGAGAAGCAGCCCAGAACCCTTTCTAGTATGATTAAAGAAAGAAATAGATAGATGGGAGCTCAGTCATAAATCACTTATTGTTGATAACTTCTCTTAAAAAAACATTCTCATAATTAACCCAAAAAATGAAGATCAGCAGGGGAAAACAAAAAACCTAACATAGTTAGGTTTTGAGCTTAAGCTTGTCCTTTTTGATGAGGTAGTGGAGGACATAAGGGGTGACATGGATGACAACAACCCATGCACTCATGATTGATAGGCTTGCTATGCTGCTTATCTGTCATGTTGTCTGACAGCTTCGGAAGTGATCCAAAGATGTGATATTTTGTCCGTCAGATAGATTCAGAGCCATCTCAACTGTGATTGATACCGGCAGGGAAATATCCTTCCTAGTTTTGATCTACGAAAGGTCTCGACTGTTGTCCATGCTGAGCCTTTTTGAATATAGAAAGTGTGAATTTACATGTATATGCATTAAAGCACAATTAAACAAAGAGATTTTTGGAGTTTATACTTGTGTTTTTACTATTAAATTATGCTGTAATCCTCTATCAATCTTCTATATGGTTGATGGATCAGTTTAACTAGACCTCATGGGTTAAATATAAATTTAAATCTTGGGTGAAAGTAGGGATCATGGACTTGATTTGTTGTTTACTAGTGCTCACGTCATCAAGGAGCAAATTATTTCATTATTAATGGAATAATTATAACAATAGAAAGATATATATTTATTGGAAATTCAGTACTTGATGTGCAAATTGAATGTAGATTACTAGTATAGTTATCATCTCAAGGCCAGCTATTACATGATTAGTGTGAGAATTAGTGCTTGTGAATTTATTATGCAGTTAACTGTAGGATTAATGACTAAGTAAATTTCAATACATGGTTGTGCCTGATGAGCATGTTCATTTAGAAGATTTCTGCTTGTTGAGCACTTCCATTTAATGAATTCACTTCATTTAGTGTAAGTCATTTGTCTTGGTTGAATAAATCTAATACAGAACTATGCTGTGGATACCAAGATGTGATATAAAAAAATAATATATTTGAACATGACGAAAAAGAAGACCTTTCTGAAGTAGGCTTGGACTGATACGGGACTTATATGTTAAAGTTTTAATTGGGATATGCGTTTTGGCTCATGTTGGGTACACCAAAGGATTATTCTCAACGTCTCTGTACTTTCCTTGTCTTCAACTATAAAGGGCAGAAGAGATTGAATTTTTGAGGTTTTGTAATTTTGGAGCTGCAGTATGTAGATGGCATAATTAGTGGATTAAAGGGAAATAAGCCTATATTATGCATGCTGACTAATTTATATCTGGTATGGATTATTAAGCTCAAGTTGGAGGACAAGACAATATCATGATAATAGCTTTTTGTTGTAATTATGATCCTATCTTTCTGTTAGTGTGGTAGGATCATATTGGTTTCTTTATCCTTGCATCTTAACTTAAGTTCTTTCAAGTGCAGGGTAATGATGGGGAAGATATTATCTCAACTTTACGGAATGGTGCAGCTGCTGAAAATGCTGTTGCTTTGATGCAAGTAAGAGGATACAATCACCGTCGTAGGCCTCGCCACCGCTTGACTCCTGGGACCGTCAAGTTTGCAGCTTTTCATGTTCTCTCCCTTGAAGGAAGCAAAGGCTTAACAATACTAGAAGTTGCAGAGAAGATTCAGGTAAATTCCAGGTGTTTCATTATTCTTTCTCCTACTGGATCTCTGTTTGATCCCTTGAATTTCATTTCTTTGTTCAGAAATCTGGATTGAGAGACCTTACAACCAGCAAAACTCCAGAAGCATCTATTGCAGCCGCATTATCAAGGGATACGAAGCTTTTTGAAAGAACTGCTCCTTCAACATATTGTGTCCGCACTGCATTCAGAAAAAATCCTGCTGATGCTGAATCAATACTTGCTGCGGCCAGGGAAAGAATACAGGTGTTTCAGAATGGGCTTTCAGACTCTGATGAAGTCGAAAAGGATGCAGAAGATGTAGATGATGGTGAAAGGGACGAAGACTCTGAATTTGAGGCTGGTGATGATCCTGAGGTTGATGATTGTAGTGTGGAAGCAAAGATGAACAAGCATTTGCCTTATATGACTAAATTAAAAGGAGTTCTACCATCTAATTCAGTGAATAATAAAAAGAAGGAAATGCTCTGTGATGGTATTGTGCTAACGCCACCCAGCAGTTTAAGACATTCGGATAAAGATTTTCCAGCGAATGCTCTAGTAAATTCCAAGCAAGCATCCGTTTCAGATGCCATTCAATCAACTGATGTCAGTTCGAACTGCAATGGGGGACGGAATATTAATTTGGAAGATGCAGAAATTGATGAAAGCAACTTAGGTGAGCCATGGGTTCAGGGTCTAACAGAAGGTGATTATACTGATCTAAGTGTTGAGGAGCGCCTTAATGCATTGGTTGCTTTGATTGGAGTGGCTATTGAGGGAAACTCAATACGAGTAATTCTTGAGGTAGTTGTATAAAAATTATTTTTTGCCTTTTTTTTTTCTTCTGTTGATTATCATCTGTTTTCTGGTAATAGGTCTTTTCTGTTATGTTGGCTAAACCAATGTCCTGCAGGAACGCTTGGAAGCAGCAACTGCCCTTAAGAAGCAGATGTGGGCAGAAGCACAGCTTGACAAACGGCGGTATAAAGAAGAATATTTGAACAAATCACAGTATTCTTCATTCTTAGTCTGCAAACCTGAGTCTGCCCAAGCAATTGTTGGTACAGATGGTAGTCAGACTCCTATAGAGTTACCTTATACCAAGGAAAGTGACGGAAACTTAGAATTTCTCAGCAATGATCAATTTCCTGATGTACAGAGTCTGAATAATATTCATAATATGCCGGCCGAGAGGAATGTATTAGGACAAGAAGTCCTCACAAATCCCGACTCCTTTCCGCTTCAACATTATGGGCATGCAGCGGAGAAGCCACGCTTTCAGTTAAAGTCGTATATTGGTCACAAGGCAGAACAACTTTATGTGTATAGGTCTTTACCTTTGGGTCAAGATCGCAGGCGGAACAGATACTGGCTATTTTCGACATCTGCTTCTCCCAATGATCCTGGTTCTGGAAGAATCTTTTTTGAATCTAGAGATGGTTTATGGAGGCTAATCGATTCGGAGGAGGTATTATATTCTCATTTAGATATGAAGCTGTAGTACTCATGCATGCTTAGTTCAATCATAGGAACTTTTCTAGCTGTTTTGATTGTGAGAAATCTCATGTTCTATTAAAGTAGACCTATCATTGATCATCTAGTTGGCTTTTCAGCTCTGTAGGATGTATTGTTATTTCATCATGCTATTTAATAACCTGTTAATCCCTTTTGTGTTTTTATAACAAATCATTCACCTCCTCAAAACTTTCTTTTTTAGACTTTTGATAATCTTCTGGCTGCCCTTGACACACGAGGGATAAGGGAATCACATCTGCATTCTATGTTGCAAAGAATTGAGCCAAACTTCAAAGAAGCACTCACGCGGCATAAGAAGCATTGCACTTTAACAAACACAAGTGAGCTTCCCTTTAAAGGAGGGTCTAATGAATTGATTCCCAGTTCAGATTGTTATACCGAGCACGATAGTCCTAGTAGCACGCACAGTGGTGTTTCCTCTGACACAGTGGAGTACTCCAAATCATTCAAGATCGAGTTGGGTCGGAGTAAGATGGAGAGAAATTCGGCGCTAAAGAGGTACCGGAGTTTCCTTAAATGGATGTGGAAAGAATGCTATAACCCTCATATTTTATGTGCTATGAGATATGGGAAGAAAAGATGTTCAGAGCTACTGCAAACATGCCACATCTGTTATCAGTCTTACTTCACAGAAGAAAGGCACTGCACCTCTTGCCACAGAACGTTCAAATCCATTCATAAAGGTGATGCTATGTTTGCAGAGCATATAGCTATTTGTGTAGCGAAAAGGAAAATAGACAAAGAATCCGAAAGTCAAATACTTGATTCTTCACTTCATGTGGGTGTCCGTTTATTGAAGGCACAGTTAGCCTTGATCGAGGTGAGCACTAGTGTGAAACAGCTAACCAGTATTATTACAATTTTACCTTTTAAATCGTTATGCCTTAGTTGTCTGCTATATCTTTGTGATTCTTATGATCTTCTTTTATTTTCCTTGAAGGTATCGATTCCTGCAGAAGCTCTTCAGCCTTTCTGGACAGAGGGTTATCGGAAGTCATGGGGTGTTAAGCTAAACTCGGCATCATCTGCTGATGACTTTCTTCAGGTAATCAATCTGACTCTCATCTGCTTCACGTGATGGGATTTGTAGTTTCTCTTTCTACCATGTTGAGATGAATTCAGTTTTGCAGTAATAGATGAAATAGGATAATGAAGGTGGTTAACATCTTCCCTCATTTATAGTCACCTACCTTCTTTCCATCCCAAAATTTCTTTTTGTTAAGGGTGGTCATTGTAATTTCTATAAATAGGATTTGTATATAAAGAAATTTTTAAGCTTCTAGAATGATTTTGAAAAATTTATTTTTCTTTATTTATGTGCTTGGTGGCCTAGCTTGATCATTCTTTGATGGGATTAATTATTTATCTTGTAAGTACTTCAGAAATTCTCAGCATTTCTTCATATTCTAACTAATTTCTAAGCTTAGCCATTTATAATTTAATCGTTCAAATCCACTCTAAAATTTTCTTTAAAGCTCATGGCTGAGACTTAGTGGACAGTTGTCTAGTTTTATTCTCTTCACCATTACAATATTTTGACCCCATCAAACTCTATCAAATACTCTAAATCATAAGTTCACATTTTGAAATGAACGTCCACCATTATTCCCCCCTACTTAAACTACTTAAGGCCCTTTCTCTATAGATATATTTTAAATCAGCTTAAATTAGTCTGATGTAGACTTCTTTTGGTCTTCATTTCACCTAACTCCTCTAATAATCTCACCTTTTAAGCATCTATTCGAGATCATATGTTAACATATTAAGTTAGTTATCCGTCACAAATTCTAGCCATTTATGTTGCTTAAAATCCATGCGCTAAAATGATTTTCTAAATCAATCCAAACTAGTCCAAGTTGAAATAACTTTTGCATTTTCTCTCGCCAAACCCCATAAATCCCTCATCTTTTCGCTATGAACTTCAGATCACATCTTAAGGCATTGAACTAAAGCCCTATATCTATTTCAAACTATTAATCTCATCAAGAAGGGTCTCCCACCACCATCAGTGAGTTTCTGACTTTTGTTATGCTTTCTCAAGACATATTATCAATTTTCTGATTTATCAACTTAATCATTCCTTATCCACGGCCTGGATGTTACAATCCATGATCTATAATTTTAAATTTATTATTGCTTTTTTATTGTTTAGTGTTTGTTATTCCGCTAATATTTAATTTGTTAAGCAGAGGTGTTGATTGACACTAATTTTGCAGCAAATAACTTGTGTAATTACAATTCTTATGTTTACATGCAGCTTTTGACATTGTTAGAGGGTGCAATAAAGAGGGATCACTTATCTTCAAATTTTGAAACAACAAATGAACTTTTAAGTTCAGCTAAAGTTTCTGCTGCGGCCAATGGCACATTAATTTCGGGATCTGTGCCTGTACTTCCATGGATACCAGATACTACTGCTGCTGTTGTGTTGAGACTCCTAGAGCTCGATGCATCAATTTCTTATATGCCTCAACAAAAAGCAAAAGAAGGAGAACCTAGAGATTTTTTTGTGAGTTTCATATCTGTTTGTTTACTATTTATGATAAACAGAATGGAAATATCTAGCCTTAGTTTGCTTAATCAACAAAAGTTGTTTTTACTTGTATAATATTCACCTTTATAACATCAAAAATGTGAATCTTGTTGTAGCTAAGTTGAAGTAGCATTGATTGTTATTTTGAATATCATGACATGATTTCATTCATTTGCGTTTTAAAGAAAAACGTTTTTGTGAGACTAATGGAATTACAATTTGCAGAAGCCTTCAAGGTTTACAATTGTCAAGAGCGTTCATGAGTTTGAGCCAGCAGGAACTCCAGAACAAGCTGACTATCAGAGAGAAGGTAGGTGGCTTGATTCCGGCAGCGGGCGAAGAGGTCGTGGGAGAGGAAGCAGAGGCGGCCGTGTGGTGCGAGGCAGAGGTAGAGGTGGAAGAGGTACGAGAGGGAGTACTATCGTCCCCAGATCACAGTTCAATGAAGAGAACATCAATAGTTTGGACAAGACACGAAAGTACAATAGAAGAGGGCGGACCCGTGGACGAGGTCGCCGACGTGGACGACGATCAGTTAGGCCCCGTCAAAGGTCTGCGAGCCAGGCGCCAGCTTCCAGGGCACCATTTTTCCATGGCTTTGGTGATGTTGGTGTGCACAGTAAAGCAGAAGAAAGTGCCGAAGAATCTCTGAGAAGCTCAGGTGGTGATGAATGGGGAATAGAAGCAAGAGCTTATGCTAACAAGCAAGATGATAACAGTGCTGGTTCCCAATCTGATGATGATGACAATGAACAAGCTTCAGGAGATGAATATGATGAACAGATCACAGAATATGGTGCTCGCTACAATCAACCCGGTCCTATGGGAGTTATGGATGATGAAAGTGAAGAAGAGGAAATAGACGAGGACGTGGAGGAAGAAGAAGAAGATTATGGCGACCAAGGTGCACTTGAAGACATGGAAGATGATGTTGATGAGGAAGATGAAGAGATGGGTGATGATGATGAGATGACAGATGCTGATGATGGTAATGGGGATGAAGATGAAGGTCCATCATCATTCTCTTCAGGATATAGTGATTAGGAGGAAGTCAATGGTTTATGAAGGAGTGAGTCTTTTGATTCTGTTTCATCTTGCTGCCATTTTCAGTTACAGAAGAAAATTTGTTATCTGGTGGCATAGAAAAGTTGCCACAGTGACAGGTTGAGCCTTGTTTGTGATTAGAACAACAGAGTTGGATGGAAAGAGGTTGTATCAAACCATTTTAGTTGAGCCACAAAAGTTGATGAAAACAAGGCGTCAACCTTAGTAGAGCTCTCCATCATGGCCTGCCTGATAAGCAAGAAGAAGGCTGTCTTTGAAGAAACGCATGAATGAACGAGCCATCAACCCCTGCACTGTTGCTAGCTGAAATATTTTGAATTTTTGATGTATTTAATAATTTTAGTAGATATAATTTGTATTTTCTTTTTGATAATATCAACTTCTAGAAAGCTTTTTTATATTATATGAGAAAATTTTATAATAGAAATGTTTTTGCAGTTAAATTTGTTGTGTTGATTGAATATGGAATTGACTGACCATATCAGATATTATATAGAATTATTATTTGTTGTATAAATCATGTCAAATATTGTCATTGTAGTGAGCAATTAAAAAAATAAAAAATTAATTGCTTTAGAGCTTAAAGCTATTTGGAAGGGATTTGAAGTAGGCAATTATAACTTTTTTATGATTATTTGTGCCAACTTCAGGTTTCGGGGAAGGATGTGGAGAAGATTATTGATTGGGAGAATTCTGCGCTAAAGCAGGTGGAGATTCCGTTTAAGCCTGCGCGAGTTCTTCTTCAAGTTGGCTTCTGGCTTTAGACTCCATATGCTTGCTTGCTTGCTTGGGGATTGCTTCTTCTGTTAGGCTTTAGCTTAATTTTATCCAACTTGTCGATAATTTTAAAGAATCTTGAACAAACTAGATTAGGTATAAAAAGAACAAAATTTACCTTAGTGAGATGTGGAAGACAAAGGTTGTAGATTTGATGAGAAAAATACCAACGACACTACATTCTTAAACCAAACATTTCCTCTTGTGAGACTTAGATTTACACAATTTAAATAAATAATTGTGGCTTTTATATGCAAAATCTTTTGCATTTTTTAAAAAATATTCTTGTAATTTGGCATCCAGAATAAATCAAATATTCATAAATTGTTAATGTAATTATTTAATAAAAAAATAATTATCAAGTGAATATATATATATATATATATATATATATATATATATATATATATATATATATATATATATATATATATATATATATATATATATATATATACTTTAAAGAAAGTTCATTTGTAATTTATTAAAAATATAGATTCTTAATTAAGAAATTAATACATATGTAATTAAATTAATGTATATGTAATATTAATTATTAATTATTAATTATTTTAGTTTGTTAAATTAAATTCTGAAATTTAAAACATCTTAAATTTCAAATATATGTTTTTTAAAATGACAAACAAAAATCGTTAAAATTTGAAGACTAAAATTAAATAATTCAATTGAAAAGTTTGCATTTAACTGTCCGTTCCGACTCTTTCTCTCTATTAGCAGTTTAGCACCCACTCATTTCCGGAATAAGCTAACAATCCACTGCACCATTAGCAAGATATCACATAGGAGAATTTGCTTCTCTCTACACTTGCTGTACATCTTGCTTAATCACTTGCAGCATATTCCTTCTATATATTGAAAAAAAAAATATAAAAAATTGTGCAAACTGTCATTCTTTAAGAATATATATTAAATGTACTAAAATATTGTGATGCAGTTGAGATTTCAATTCAAAATTTTAAAAATAAATTTTGAAATTTTTTATCAGTTGAATTAATCGTATTTGCTCATATATAAAAAAAGAATTATTCGTTAAAGTAACTCAATTTAAATAAAATTTTACTATTTCAATTATAAAAATTATTACTGTCTGGTTCGGGCAAAGTATTTTTCAGTGATGCTCATTCTTATTCGCTCGGATAATATGCCATTTGATTCGAGCACAGGTCTTTATAGTGAGCCTTCGATCATCGGTGTTTGGAATCTTAGGAATCATTCAAGTTCTCTCTTCCTCTCTCTCACTCTCTCCCCCTCCCTCACATTCAAATTTCTAATGTTTTGTGTTAAGTTGATATGATTATGCTTTTTTTCAACTCTGCCACTTCTTTTCGTTTTTATTTCATGTTTTTATTTGGAATCACAACACCTGTAATTTGATCGCATTTATGTTCTATGATAACCATAGCACTTAAATATTTTGATGTAAATTGTCTCTTTTGTGTTGTCTTAATTATTAAATATTATAAAAATAAGTTCATCTCTCAAAATAAAGAGATTTTTATATTATTAAATTTAATTCTTAGTTGTTCAGGGGTTAGGGCTTCTTAACTGCTCAATCTTTTGAATAGAGTTTGTTTGTCTCTTTCATATCTGAAATTAATGTTTTTTAAAAATAGTTATTACTGACTATTTTCAAATTTGGCTGTATGTCAATCTCTTTTAATCTCTATCTATCATCAAGATAAGATATTTAAGAAAAATCAATATTAAAGAAATAAATCATTAGAAGGGAACTAAATAGTATTTTAATTCAAAATTTTAAAAATAAAGTTTTTATTTGATAATATTTATAAAAAATAATAGCTAAAATATTATGAAATTGGGATATTAGAATCCTTCATTTATCTTTAGAATTATATAGTTTATCTACATATTTATTAAATTTTTTAATATAATATAATCATATATAACCACAAAGAACTATTTATATAAAATTAGTTGATTATCATTTCAATAATAAATTAAAACTATATTTTAGGATTTTATTTTGTCAAAATAGTAACTCTCACAGGATATATGTATTATTTTTAATGCACATGCAATTTGTTAAATCATATTTTATTCTTTATATATGTTTTATTTTATTTATGAATGAAGTAGACCAAAAGATATTTATTTATAGTATTTTTTTATCAAGATTGTAGTGGTTAGTTATTTTTCTTTAGATGAGCACATTTTTCATATTTTTATATCTGTAAATAATTTATAGTTTTTGACACGCTTTCTTCGAAATCCTTAGTTGTCACTTCATGTGGAAAATAATTTATCATAAAACATAATTGCTTAATTTTCTCTATTAAATTAAATAATTAAAATAAAGAATTTAGCTTCTTAATATATGCTTGTATGATTTTTTTTTTCTTTTCAATAGGTGTTCTTATGTTTGATTGTGAAGGACAGAAAAGACCAATGAGAGAAAATTTAAATGATATAACCTATTTGCAGAGATTTGTATTATTCTATCTTATTTTTTTATAAATTAAATTAGTTTGTCGTAATTTTAAAAATAATAATAATTATTGAATATTAATTTATTGTGTAACTTATATATGAGGTTTATGTATATTTATTAATTTATAAGTTAATAAAATTCAAGAAGATATTAACATTCTCATAGAGATATGTTACAATTATTTTTTATATGAGATATGAACAAAAGAAGGCAAAATATTTTGTATATAAAATTACAATTATTTATTTAAATGGAGTAAATGTAAGTGTAATAAGCATAAATTATGATTTAACAAAATTTTAGTCATTTAAGGTAAAGATAGATAGTAAGAGTTTAACTATTTATCAAAATTTTATTTATGTTTAGCTAATGAAATATTTATTCAAATGTGTCGAAGTTTTTAACAACTTGTGGATTAAAATAGCTGAAAGATTCTAATTTATGTAGTTGCTGCATTCTTCTAGTATCAAATAAACCATTTGTTTTTGTTTTGCTTTATTTTAATTTGGTGTTGAAAGAAATAGAAACATGTTGGACTTATTGCAACTCTATTTTCTCAACTTTTGAAATAATTTTAAAAAGTATTGTGGTCGTTGAGGATTCATTATCTAGTGTGCTAGACTACAAGGTTGTGTTTGCCTAAATTACCTGAAATATTTTATTATAAATTTTTTATTTATTGAGAGAAATTCTTTCTCTTTCTATCTTTTCAACTTTCTTATTTCTTAAATAAATAATAAATAGGAAGGATGAAGAGATTGAAACAGAAAAAATTTTCTTTAATAAATTAAAAAAAGTCACAATAAAATATTTCAGGTGATTTAGACAAACACAATATTGTAGTCTAGCACATAAGAGATTGAATATTCAACAATCACAACATTTTCTTAAAACTTGTTTCGAAAATTGAGTTGCAATAAGTACAATATATATTTATTTTCTTCAACACCAAATTAAAATAATACAAAAAAAAAAAAAAACAAAAGGTTCATTTGATACTAGAAAAGTCAACAACTACATAAAGAAAATCTTTCAGCTATTTTCATCCACAAATTGATAAAAACACCTGCACATTTGAATAAATATTTCATTAGTTAAACATAAATAAAGTATTGCTAAATAATTAAACTCTTACTATATATATTTATATTGAATGATTAAATCAAATTTATTAGAAGATCAACAATTGATTTATCAACCTATGAATTAATAAACATACATAAACCACATATATAAGTTGCACAATAAATTAATATTCAGTAATTATATATATATTTTTTGCAAATTACAGTAACCTAAATTAATTTATAAAAGAATAAAAAAAATAATACTAATCTCTGCAAAATAGTTTATATCATTCAAATCTTCTATCATTTGTATTTTCTGTCCTTCACAGTCAAACATAAGAATAACTATTGAAAAGAAAAAATATCATACAAGTATGTATTAAGATGCTAAATTTTTTATTTTAATTATTTAATTTAATAAAGAAATTAAGCAATTATATTTTATTACAATTTTTTTTTCACAGAAAGTGACAACTAGCGATTCCGAAGAGAGTGTGTAATAAACCTTAAGTTATATATATATATATATATATATATAATATGAAAAATATGCTTACTCAAAGAAAAAAAATTGACCACTACAATCTTGATAAAAAAAACATTATAAATAAATGCCATTTGTGCTAGTTCATTCATAAATAAAGAAAATGCAAAAAAAAAAAAAAATCATATATATAAAATTAATTTTATATAAATGAACCTTTGAGGTTATATAAGGTTATATTATATCAAAAAATTTAATAAATATGAAGATAAACTATATAATTCTAAAGATAGATATAGCATAATATTATATAATCATATTAATATTTTGGGTTTAGGACGAATTATGTTATGATACCAAAATATATATGGTGTTAATTTCTTATATTTATATTAATACATCATATTAAATAAAATTTAAAAGATATTATAATATTAAATTGTATATTCTTAAATAATTAAGGATTTTAATATCCCGATTTCATAGGATTTTAGCTATTATTTTTGATAAATGCTATCAAATGAAAACTTTCTTTTTAAAATTTTAGATGAAAATGCTAGTGAGTTTCCTTCTAATAACTTATTTCTTTCTTTAATATTGATTTTTTCTTAAATATCTAATCTTGATGATAGATAAAGATTAAAAGAGATTAACGTGCAACAAAATTTACAAATAGATTGTGAAATGTGTAATAAAATATTAGTTTCAAACATGAAAGAGATAAATGAACTCTATTCAAAAGATTATGCATGTGAGACTGAACAACTAAGAGTTAAATTTAATCATATAAAAATCTTTTTTACTAGTGGCTTATTTTAGGAGATGAACTCGTGTTTTTATACTATTTAATAATTAAGACAGCTCAAAAGAGATTATCTACATCAAAATATTTAGGTGTAATGGTTATCATAGAACATGAATGCGATCAAAATACAGGTGCAATGATTTCAATCAAAAACATGAAATAAGAATGAAAAGAAGTGGCCGAGCTGGAGAAAAGATAATCAGATCAACTTAACACAAAACGTTAGAAATTTGAATGCGAGGGTGATATGAACACATATCCCCAAGCCAACAACAGAGAATAACATACGGCATTAGAAGCATTCCAAACATCAGCTTTTACAACAGAGAAGAAAAACCAGGAACAGGCATGCTAGCGTTACAGAGAAGAAAAAAGCGGTAGAAGGATTAATTACAACAACAGGGGCGCTCCAACGTTCCATCCTAACGAGAAGCAAGATCCATAAGGATAATATGAATCTGTATATGAGAAAGTAGTTAGGGGTATAGAGAACTTAGATCCAACCTAAACAGAAAACTATAAATAGGACTCCAAAGCCAAACAGAAAGAAATCAAGAATTTTACAGCAAAAACTTAGCTCTCAGTCTTTCCCCTTTCCCTGTCTTTCTTCTTCTGCCAGATTCCTCTGGGTTCCCTCAGGAAACCATCGCCGATATAGAAAGCTGACTTCTCCATCGCCTCCATCGCCGCCATCTTCCTCTCTGGAGTCTTGACCGACTCGAGCAGTGGCGGTGGCGAAGGAAACAAAGCATCGAATAAGGTTAGATTAATTCAAAAGGTCGATCCAACGATCAAGATCAACCGCGCCTTTTCAATCCACGGATCAGATTCATTTCCCAGATCAAACCGCTCAGATATCAACAGTTGGAATCCACTAACGCCATTCGAAGAATCAAGAACCATCCGATAAAGAAACAGATCCAATGGCAGAAAGAATACAACGCAATCCGACGGCTCAAGCTCAAGCATAAGAAAGACTCGATCCAAGAGAGCCCATCCAACGGCAGAGAGAAAAGGCGGATCCAAGCGGATCGATCACTCCGCTCGATTATTCAATTAACTCAGCGGGTTAACTCAGTGGAAGGGTTTAACTCGCTTTGACTCAACTCACACCCAGGCAATTGGAACCGTGGCGAGAATTCAATCCGAAGGGATTAATCACTCAACTACCGGTTTATCAACAAATTGAGATTAAATCTATATTACGAAAATATCCCCAAACCAACAACAGAGAATAACATATTAGAAGCATTCCAAACATCGACTTTACAAGCGAGAGAGAAAAACCGGAGCAGGCATATACGTTACATGAGAAGAAAAGAAACCCAAAAGCGAAGAAGGATTAATTACAACAAGGTTGCTCCAAGCGTTCCATCTAACAGAAAGAAGCAAGATCCATATGATAATAGCAATCTATTCTTGTGAAAGTAGTTAGGGTATAGAGAACTTAGATCCAACCTAAGCGAAAACTATAAATAGGACTCAAAGCCAAGCAGAAAGAAATCAAAATTTTCTGACAAAACTTAGCTCTCGGTCTTTCCCCTTTCCTGTCTTCTCTTCTTCTGCTCATTCCTCTGGGTTCCCTCGCAGGAAACCATGCGACCACCAGGAGAAAGCGGACTTCTCCATGCCTCCATCATCGCCATCTTCCTCTCACGGAGTCTTAGTCGACTCGAGCAGGGCAAGCAGTGAAAGCAGGAAACAAAGCATCGAATAAGGTTAGATTAATTCAAAAGGTCGATCCAGCGATCAAGATCAGCCTTTTCAATCCGGATGATTCATTTCCCAGATCAAAGCTCGGATATCAGCGGTTGGAATCCACTAGCCATTGAAGAATCAAGAACCATCAGATAAAGCAGTCAATGGCGGAAAGAATACAGCATCGGCTCAAGCTCAAGCATAAAGACTGATCCAAGAGGCCCATCCAGCGGCAGAGAAAAAAGATCAGCGGATCAGTCCTCCGCCTTATTCAATTAACTTCGGCGGGTTAACTCAGTGGAAAGGGTTTAACTCCTTTTTTGACTCAACTCACACCACGAACCCAATTGGAACCGTGGCGAATTCAATCAGGAAGGGATTAATCACTCAAACTACCGGTTTATCACAAATTAGAGATTAAATCTATATTCGGAAAATATCCCAAACCAACAGAGAATAACATCTCATTAGAAGCATTCCAAACATCAGCTTTTACAACAGAGAAGAAAAAGCGAGGCAGTATGCCGCAAGAAGAAGAAAAAAGCAGATGAAGGATTAATTACAACAAGGTATAGCGTTCCATCTAAAAGAAGCAAGATCCATGCAGATAATAGCAATCAATGCTATGAGAGAAAGTAGTTAGGGGTATAGAGAACTTAGATCCAACCTAAACAGAAAACTATAAATAGGACTCCAAAGCCAAACAGAAAGAAATCAAGAATTTTACAGCAAAAACTTAGCTCTCAGTCTTTCCCCCTTTCCCTGTCTTCTCTTCTTCCTGCTCAGATTCCTCTCGGGTTCCCTCACCGGAAACCATCGCCCAGACCAGAAAGCGACTTCTCCATCGCCATCCGCCATCTTCCTCTCACGGAGTCTTTCGACTCGAGCAGGCAAATGAAACAAGGAAACAAAGCATCGAATAAGGTTAGATTAATTCAAAGGTCGATCCAACGATCAAGATCAAGCGCTTTTCAATCCGATCGATTCATTTCCCATCAAACCTCGGATATCAGCGGTTGGAATCCACTAACGCCATTCGAAGAATCAAGAACCATCCGATAAAGAAACAGATCCAATGGCAGAAAGAATACAACGCAATCCGACGGCTCAAGCTCAAGCATAAGAAAGACTCGATCCAAGAGAGCCCATCCAACGGCAGAGAGAAAAAGGCGCTAGATCCAACGGATCAGATCACTCCCGCCCGATTATTCAATTAACTCAGCCGGGTTAACTCAATTGGAAAGGGTTTGACTCACTGTTTTGACTCAAACCAAACCCAACAGAACCAGAATTCAATCCAGAAGGGATTAATCACTCAAACTACCAGTTTATCAGCAAATTACAGAGATTAAAGCTATATTACAGAAAATAGCATCTTATCATTGGTGCTCTCGTTGACTCACTCTACATCCTCAATCAAGAAAACATGGCAGAAACCACAAGAAACAATGCCAAAACACTTGAAGCATGTATTACCAGGCTGAACAACAATGAACAGCAAATGACCTCAATCACTATGGCATTGAATGAAATAGTAAAGAGATTGACATCAATAGAAAACAGAATAGAAAAATAACCTCAAAGCCAGGTATGTGATGCATCCCTTGATGAATCCTATTCTCCAAACATGCCACATACACACACACCCATATCAATGCCTCTTAAAATAGATATACCCAGATTTAAGGGAGAAGATCCTAGAGGATGGATCTTGAAAGCAGAGCAGTTTTTTCAGCATTATAAATCCTCAGATGATCAGAAACTTCTAATAGCCTCAATATACATGGATGGAACTGCTTTAAGTTGGTATCAATGGATGCAAGTAAATAAACAATTGCATTCTTGGCCACAATTTAAAGAACAAGTTATTCAGAGGTTTGGCCCATCTTTATTCAGAGATTTAAAAGGTGAATCAAACTCACATTACACCCAAACAGACATAATATGCGAATCGGTGATGATGTAACAATGGCAAGAAACTACAAGATAACCTCCAAAGATTAAAACAACAACAACAACAGCATTATCCTCCTCCCACAAACAACAATCAACAAACCAACAATCAAAGTAAACAACCTTCAGCAATTCAGAGGCTCACTCCAACACAAATGGAAGAAAGAAGTAAGAAAGGATTGTGTTTCAATTGTGAGGAGAAGGACCATAAAGAGCATATATGTAAGTCCAAGTCATTGGCATTAGTGGCTGTCAATGAGGACCAGCAACATCAAATACCACATGATAATCAGCCCGACAGCCAATGGGTGCAAGAAGAAACAGTAGCAACAAGCTTCAAATATCAGCCTTTTAATCCAGGTTGAGACAGAAGATATATAAGTGTCTAATTATAAATTAGTATACATAGTAAGCAATAATTCTGACCATAGAATGAGCCTAGACATATAAGTCAGATATAGCCAATTCCATAAAGCTGAACCAGCACTGGACTCAGAACAGACTTAATCACTCAAACAGCTGAACAACAGAATTTAGAAGGATAATTCAGATAGCCAATTCTCTAAGGCCATCAAACAGTGCAAAGAAGAAATGCCAGAATTGAAGCAAAGATTGAGGCACAACAAGCTTTCAATACCAATTAAAGAGTCTCAAAGAATTCCCAAAACAGAAAGTCAACATTACAGCCCTATCTAATAGATGAGTCCCGTTTAGAATACAGAGGATAATCAAGCTTGTTCAGAAGTTTTAGATCACAGAAAAACACTGACGGGAGACCCACAAAACTAAGAAATATCAAAGCAAACAGAAAGTTCCGTAAATTCCACCTCTTGACTCTAGGGTTAGACCAAGGGTGGTTTAATTCAAGAATAGACTCAAGTCCAAGAAGGTCCAAATTCAAAGGAATACGATCCAAACACCGTAATTAACCAATAAGAGCCAAATTACGATTAAGCTTCTAATCAAAGGACTTCTAGCCGGCTGCAATTTCAAGTAAAGAAAGGCAAAGCATCTGATTGACCTTGAGGACAAGGTCGGTGAGAGGGGAGTAATGATATGAACCCATATCCCCAAGCCAACAAAAGAAACAGAAGAAGGCCGGATAGGCTAAAGGATTTCACAAGTCCTCCCAAATATTAAACACTAACAGAGAATTAATTTACAGCAAGAATGAAGAATATAAGAAAATAAGACCAATATAACAGTTGGTACATACAACAGTGAGCAGTAGGATGAATAAATCCAGTTATAAACAAAAGAACAGACAGAATACATCTAACAGTACAGACCTCCCAAGGAACCATATACAACAGAGAAGCTGCTCAAAACAGGTAAAGGAAAGACCTTCCAATACATAAGAGAATTAACGGCCAAAGAGATTAGTAAAACAGAAGACTAGTAACAAGAATCAAGAAGTCTAACTAACTAATGCAGATTGCAAATTAGTTACAACAACCACAGAAAAACCTTCTAGAAGAAGAGCAAAGACTATAAATAGGCGGGAAATCACGTAAAAGGTTGAAGAAAATTATCTCTAGACTCTCGATCTCCTTCCTAAGTCTCCCTCTTTCTCCGGTCTCTCTTCTCCCTCTAGCTCGATTCCACGGTGGAAACGCGAAAACACCAAAGCAGGCGCAATCTCCCGATTCTCCTCAATCCTCTCTCAAGCCGGTTCCGGCATCTCAGCCCTTTACTGCGGTGGATCTTCATTGGATCGAGCATCGTGGTGATCTCCTCCTTCTCCTCCGATTCTCCCTCGAAACCTAGCGAGCGAGCAAGGCGAAGGAAAATCAAGAAATGAATTAGGGTTACGCGTTTCGATCCCGTAATGCTACCATTTCGATTACACACATATCCACCGAGATCATCCAACGATCCTGATCAAAATACGGATCAAGCCGGACAACAACATCGTAATCCACTCACGCTAGAAAGAAAGGCAACCGCGTGATCAAAACAAAGATCCAAGGCGAGATCACTTACATTGATCCAACGATTTCCCAAGCGCAAGAAAGACACAAATCCAAGGAGTCCATCCAACGGCAGAGAATAAAGGCGAAGATCCAACGGATCTAAAGGCTCCCGACGTTTCCTTATTAACTCTAGGGTTGACTCATTTGGCAAGGATTTCACTCACCGATTGGACTCAACTCACACCCAAATAGACCCAATTGGAGCGATCAGAACGAACTCAAGCGAAACATTTAATCACTCAAGCTCTGTCACCAAGCTAATTAGATTAATCCTCCTCTCAACTGTAATCTCTGATATTAATACATATCCCCAAGCCAACAACAGAGAATGCGAGGGAGAGGGAGAAAGAGAGAACCTGGATGATTCCTAGGAAGAGTGGATGACGACGATTGAAATTGCAAGCACTAATGATCGATGACTCACTATAAAGACCTGTGCTTGAATCAAATGACATATTATTCGAGCGAATAGGGATGAGCAGCACTGGAAAATTCTTTACTCGAACCGGATGACAATAATTTTTATAATTGAAATAGTAAAATTTTATCTAAATTGAATTATTTTAACGAATAATTTTTTTTTATAGGAGCAAATACAATTAATCTAATTGATAAAGATTTCAAAATTTATTTTTCAAAATTTTGAATTAAAATCTCAACTGCATCATAATATTTTAGTTCATTTAATATATATTAATATATATATATATATATATATATATATATATATATATATATATATATATATATATATATATATATATATATATTCTTAAAGAATGATAATTTGCACAATTTTTTATATTGTTTTTAATATATAGAAGGAATGTGTTACAGTTGATTAGATAAGAAAATTTCAAAGTCATTTGCACGAAATAACTTCAAAATTTGAGCTCGCCAAATATGGTATTTCTCACTACTTAGATGTATAGGTACTATGTGTTTGATATTGGAGACTAAGAATTTGAGTTGAGGGGGGGTATACTAAAGTCTTGTATTGTAGTGTTGGAAGATGATTGCTGTTGATTCATCCCGGAGATTGCAGAATGCTCCATGGTTTGTAGTTGTGCTTATAGACTTGAGGCCGAGAGACATCCTGCTGTGATACCATGTTGGAACAACCAATACTGCAAGCATATTATGCCTAAAAGATATAATTCGAGCACAGATCTTTATATTGAGCCATTGATTGATCATCGGTGCTTGGAATCTCAATCGCCGTCTTCCACTCTTCTTAGAAATCATCGAGGTTCTCTCTCTCTCTCTCTCTCTCTCTCTATCTCTCTTTCAAATTTCTAATGTTTTTTGTGTTAAGTTGATTTGATTATATTTTTCTCCAACTCGATCGCTTCTTTTCGTTCTTATTTTATATTTTTATTTGAATAAAAGAAGTTTGTATTTACTTAAAAAAAGCGTGGGTTAAGATGTTAGATATTTTTTATTTACTTTTTAATCTACTTAAGAAAACAATTATATTTTGTAATATAAAGTTCTTTTTTCACAAAATCACTAATATAATTATTTATTTTGCTTACGTCAATATCATGTATATGTATAAAATATTAAATTGCTCTCACCTAAGAGGATAATGAAAAAATTGATCAATATAATCTAACCAAAAATGATTATATCAGTCAATATAAGCAAATACATTTTGGGCTTACATGCGCATTAAATATATCAGTCAATATAAACAAATGCATTTTAATAATGTAATGATAATCAATCAATTTTCAGAAATAATATAATATTACATTGGTCATATATATATATATATATATATATATATATATATATATATATATATAGTAGCGTGTATTAAGAAGTTAAATACTTTATTTAATTAAATAAAAAAAGCGAGTATATTTTATAACCTGAAATATATATATTTTTTCACAATCTCTAATATAATTGATTATTTTACTAACCTCAAAATCATGTATATGTATAATCAATAATTCTTTTTTAGTTTAGCCAATAGTACGCACTTAAACTGAATTCAAAATAATAATGTAAATAAAATAACTATGTAAATTTAAATAAATCAAGATAGCTGATAATTCTTGAATAAGTGTATAAATTTATTTTCAAAAATAGAAAATTTTGATATACTTTTAATAGACTTGACTCAATAATTATGTTAAATATGTATGCATTACTTTAAATAAAGCTCATTCATAATTTCTTAAAAAAAAGTAGATTCTTAATTGACTAATGATTTCTCTGCATACATATGTAATTAAATTAATGTATATATATAATATTAATTTAAACTTTTTGTTTATTTTGATTCTTTAAATTAAATTCCTAAATCAAGCATCATTAATCAATTTAAAATGTCTTAAGTTTTAAATATTTTTTTAAAATGATAAAGTTCGTTGAAAATAATTAATTCAAAACAAAATTTTAAATTTTGAAATTCAAGATATAGTTGAGCAACCATTCCTCCACTCTCTCACCTTCTCGAGACTCTCTCTGTTTCAGTACGCATTCACCGGGATGAGAAACTGTCTATCTTTCTCTCTCCTCTCTCTTTTCCAATACGCATTCACCGGGATAAGAAACCGTCTCTTTCTCTCTCTGTCTCTCTCTCTCCTCCTCCTCTCTCTATTCCAGTACGTATTCACCGGGATAAAAAATCGTCTCTCTCTCTCTCGACTCAACGGTTTCTCCTTCTTCTTCTCTAACCTTTCACCTTAAATCTTCCACCCTTAGTCACTAACACTCAAATACTTCACTCCAGTCTTTGACCGCTGCTATCTCCATATCCAAGGCCTTAATTCGCCGCCCAGGTCTTGCCCACTGCTCTCACCGAGGCACATCAGGTGCTTAATGCTATCTCTTAAACATTTTTAAATGCAGTTTTAGAGTTTAGAACATGACAGACTTTTGGTATGTGACTTGAATAATCATTTTCTTCAACTTCGGATGTTTATGAGATTTTTCTGGAAATATTTTCTTGAGAATAAATTATAGTGTGCATGCAACTTTAACAAAATGTTAAACTTTAACAAAACTCTGGAGATTTTTATCAATTATTGTCGCTGCTCTTCGAGGATAAACAAAAAGAATTGGGGTTGCATTCAAGTTCAAAATTGATCCAGATATATTCTTATTTTCATATGATAATTTTTCAACAAGTGACTCACCGGAGTGCTGTTAGGAGACAACGAGATCACATACAGTAACCATTTGCTGAGCTCTAGCAAATCTCTTGATGAAGAGCTGCTCTAACTTAGCAAATATCTTTACTGAATTGTTGGGTAGTTCAACATATCAATCAAAAGCGATACCCGTTAGGCTACTGACAAAGAGCTTAAAGAGTAAAGGGTCGCTGCCACCTGCGTTGCAATAATTGGCTCTGAAGTGAGCTATATGCTACCTCAGATTCCCACTGCCATCAAATCTTTTGAAGGAAGGAGGCACAAAACCCTTGGGATACTGGATAACATCGAATTCCTTTGGGTATGGTCTACCCTTTGGAACAGATGATCCTCCCCGGGCTTGAGCCAAAGCTTCCTTCACCTGTTGCTCAACCATGGATTTTAGAACTTTTTCATGTATGGAGGTACTTTCCACTATCTTCCTATATAGGCTAGTGCTACCTTGCTTAACGGGAGGTAAAGTCTTAACTGGGACTAAGACATGCACTAGCTCAGGCTGACTGACATCGACTGTACTAGGATGAACTGAAGGGGCTTGCTTCTGAAGCACTGACACTGCTGCTAACAAGTCCTGTAACTGTTGTGCCATCCTATAAATCTACTCATCTTTTTGCCTTAACTATCGTCGGAGGTGATGCTGATTCTACTGTGTCTCCTTGATCAACCTCATCACCTTCCATGGCCTGTTGATCCCTAAGAAGAGAATCTCTAGTATCGACCATGCATACACACCAGCTGAATCCCCCATCAAGTCATCTTCGTTGGGATCGAAGTTGACTCTCTCTTCATTGGACTAGGTGTACCCTAAGATCTTCTTTTTCTCCATAAAATAGTGTGCAACTATCTCATCTAAGGATTGATCTAACTCAGCAGGTATTTGGGTTGACCAGTGTGATCGCTATCATGCACTGAGAGGCATCGGACCTTGCCTGTAATTGAGGAGTCAATCCTGTGTGGACTGTACTCACTGGAAGAATGATACTAGTTGTAATAAGGGTAACAATCCTAGGATGATCCTCTACCACTACTGCAACTAAACTGTCATCTGGAATATCTGTGATAACGATCACCATTTCTGCATTCGGCTGTATGGACGGAGTTGGTGAAGGAACGACCACGATGCTCCAGGGTCGCCACTCCTTCCGCACCATCTAAGGTAGCAAGAGAGCTCATTCGTAATGGGTGGTGTAGGAGGAGTAGGATCCCTTGGCGGTAGTCAGATCACTAACGGGGTGCATTTTTCCCCGAATGTGACCTTCATGGCCTTAGATGGAATGGGTGATGCTGCAACCTGCACTGGCAATGGCGGACGTGGGGTAGAGCGGTGGGGGTGGAGACACTATCGACTCTCTGTGAAGAGGAACTACCATCCTGTGGTGGCTGGTCCTAGTGAGGAGAATACTATCAGTATGGTTGGCACGGGTAGCACACCAAGTTGGAAAGTCAACCAAAGCATAAGCGACTGACTGACGGCTGAATCTCCATCGTTCTTTACTAGTAATGTGTGATCTATGGGCCTCACGGGCCCTCTCCTAATGAATCTGCCTCCCTATGTTGTGGGGATAACAGATCAAAGATCACTGAATGCAGGACTCTCGGCGTCGTATGCTCACTTACACGGTGTAGAATGGAGGTCATGCAACCTCCTACTCTTAGAAACTATTAGCTGTAAGTGTACCATTAGAGGAGGCGACGAATGGATCCTCCTGGAATCCTCTCTATCTGATCCTGAGAGAGGATGAAACTAGTTTTCCGTAACCAGTGATGAAGTGATCATGGAAGACTCATCCATGGATGATCTAGCTGCTGCCTCTAGCTCTCTGGCTATCTGAGTATGGAACAGTTTGACCATACGGTTCTTGTTCCTATGCTGAGTGCGGGTAGGATGAGAGGAGTGTGAGCTAGACCCATACTCAAATGTGGGGGCAACAAGCTCAGAAACCAGGGGAGCCTTACCCTTGGAGGGTACATATGGTAGGGTGCTAGCCCACACTGAGGCAACATGGGCAACTCTAGGATGAACTACACTGGGATCGGTACTACCAGTACTGCTGGGATTGCAACAGCTAAAGTCTATGGTACTTCCATAGCTTTTCTTTTCAGTGAGGATACATCCGAATCATATGTTAGGTCTATCTCGATGGCTGGCTTATTCCTGGTCACCTTCTTCCTGTTGACTGTGGTGAGGGGAATTCCCTCACAAGTGATCCTGACCACCTCAAATCCCTCACCAAAATTGAATAAGTGGGTATGGTCCAAATGGGGGAAGTTAGCTTGATCTAAAGCAATGTCCATGTCGTGAGGGAATGTAAAGACAAACTTATGAGAAAACCATCTATAGTAAGTGACATTGAGGCATCGAAAAGAATTTACAATGAGCAATGAATTTGTATATGTTTTCTGTCTCCATAGATTTTGAATTTTGAGAATTTGAACCCACATCTAACAACTTGGAAGTGTTAAGTGAGGATCAAATAGATTTGAAGAGATTGATTGAAAGAGGAATTTTAATATGAATCCAAACTTCAACAAATTTAGGTATGTTGAAATATGGATTCAAAATTTTTGATAGGATGCTTCCATAGATTCATTGTTATTTTGAATTTGAATTTTTGTGATTTGGAGGACCCTTTCCTTCAAAAAATTTAAGTATGCTAAAGTAAGGGTCAAATGATTTTGTTCTGTTTGATTGTTTTGGAATTTCACTTACATAGCAAATTTAGGTATGCTAAGTGAAGTAAAATTAATTATTTTTTTAATTTTATTTTATTTTGATTTTTGGAAAATTTTGGAATTCATACTTAGTGGAGAATCTAAATGTGTTTTGTTTGATTTTTGAAAATGGGATTATTAGTAAATTTAGATATGCTAAGAAAATCCTAAATGTTTAATTTGTTTGGAATATTTTGATTTTTGAAAAGGGTAGGATCCTTTAGCAAATTTGGCATGCTAAGGGAATCCTAAGTGTTTTTTTTTTTGAAATGATTGAAAGTGGAGATTCAACTGTAGTAAATTTGGTATGCTAAAGATGAAATACCACTTAGTTTTGTGAAATAGAAATTTCACTTAGCAAATCTGAATATGCTAAATGAAATTCCAAATGGTGTGTTTAAAATTTTGATTTCATTTTTGGTTTTGAAAATGAAAACTTCTCCTTAGCAAATTTGGTATGCCAAGGGAAGAATTTCCAAAGGTGTTTGAGAAATTTTATTTTGACTTTGGAAACTTCACTTAGCAAACTTGGGAAGAATTCCCAATTAAGCTCACCCAAGCCTTCATCCAAGTCCTCAAGCCATGGAAAGAGTGTTCTAGACCAAAGCTGCAAGCACTTGAAGGGCACCTTGGTCCATAAAGAGATCTACTCAACCTAAACACCTCAAATCTTCAATAGAGTTTCATCTCTACTAGACGAAGCTACCTCAATGGATTCAAACATTGGTGATAGCCTTCGGCGAGGTATGCCTTCAACTCGAGCTTAAACTAGAGAGTGTGTGGTCTTTTGTGAAAGGAATTTTCATCTCAAGTAAAATTGGTCGTTGGATGTCTTCTCCCTTGCATGATGATGGTGTGGGTTGAGTTTGAGCTCAATCCAAGCTCAATCGAGCTTGGATTTTACCCTAGAAGATGGACGGTGACCATCTCCCGCAGGCGAGCTCAGAGATAAATCATGGGTTGTCCATTCGTGCATTTTGGATGAATGGCCATGATCAAGATGTGTAGGAACCTCTAATTTATCTTATTAATATCACAGGCTTGATCTCAGCCATCTGATTTTTGATCGGACGGATGAGGAGAAAGTGCATAGCACCGTCGCTAACGCGGTGCTACGATGTGACAACTTAAGTGACCTCTCTAGTCGTGCCACATGAAAAGCGCCCACCGCATCGACCTCCACATGGCGCCGATGGGTTTAGTCATTTAATTAGGCTATTTAATTAATGGATAATAATGAAAACTTCAAAATAGCATAACTAATTCTAGAAAAATCATAAAAATACAAAGTAAAATGCACTATAAAGATATTTCTTAGGAGAATAACCTGAAATTATTTTTAATGGATTTTGAACAATGTATTTTCCTCAATTAGGATTTTAATGAAAACTTATTAATTGATTAATTCCAAATTTCTCATGTGAATTTAGGGGGATGATTTCTGCCTTCCTTAATTTTCTTGGGAATTATTGATGGGTTAATTAGAGAGATCAATTAATGAATCATTAATCACTCTTCTTATATAATTAAGGGTAATTAAGCATATGAACAATAGTTTAGTCCCTTTATTAAGTTAATTAAGCCTTGCTTAAGAAGAGAAGAGGTTTATGGAATGGGTTTGAAATTTTTTTCCTAAGCCATTCCCTAAACCCCTTTCCTTCCTTAATCCAAACTTAATTAAGGCTAATCCCCTGATCACTTGCTTAATTACTTTGATAAAATTTTCAAAATATTCTAGAACTTAACCAATACATCTTGGGTAGGTGCTTAGGTGTTCAATAACCTAAGTAGATTAAGGAAATCAAAATTCAACCCACATGTGTAGGAAGGGTTATGAAAGTACTTAAATTAAACCCTTTAACTTAATTAATCATTAATTGTGAGCCAATTACATTAGGTACCTTTCTTTCCTAGGATGCATTATTGATTTAAATTCCTTATGATTTATGTCATACATTGGCTCATAATTATTTGATTAAATATGTTAAAGTGGTGTAGGTAAGGGGTAATTAATGCACTTAATTCATACCTTAACCTAAATAAAATATAAAAAAAATCATCTGATGGTTCTAAAATTAAACCATAATAACATACACATGTGGAAAATGGGTTAGGACTAGCAAACCTCTTCACATTTCTTAAATTCAAATTAAACTCAAACAAAACTAAAAATCTCTTTAAAACAAATTTAATTTTTTTAAAATAATCCTATTTCATAGGATTGTCTTTAGGAATTAATTAGGGTGAATGAATTTACATACTTTCATCACTTTATTTCTTTCTTAGCATGTTAAATGTTTAAGCCATATGAAAATCATGCATTCATGCTTTTTGAAAATCAAATTAAAAATGAAATATTTCCTTTATGTCAAATTGCATGTTTTGGCTAAAGTAAGAATATGAATGTCTATTATCACTATTAAATCCAAAATTACTTTAAAAGATTATAAATCAAACATCAAAACTGAATGGTATGCTACTTATAATTATTTATGAGCTTGCATGTGAGTAAAAATATAAAGATGTGCATAGTGTAGCTTTCCTTCTCTTTTCTTTTAGCATAGTTTTGAATAGGATTTGGCAAAGTGTATAGTTCATTTGAAAAGAACACAACACTTGCTTAAATCCTTTCCTATTCATTCCTATGTTATTACTTAAGAAGGACATCCACACTTATACATATAAATTACATAAACAAATCAAGCAAACAAACATAAACTTTTGCATCTTTCTTTTTCCATTAATTTCTTTTGTACATACATGTGTATTTAAAGAAAGTGGTATATTAATCTGGACAACCCCGGGATTGTGAGGCTTTAAGTAGTCCTAAGTAGGTCTAGTACTTAACACCCCTGGTGCTAACAATGGCATTGTACTCATTATGCCTTTCATACATGTATGTGTGCATACGAAAAATAGATAAAAGAAATCTCTCTTTTTTTACTTAACAAAATCATGCATCATAAAAAAATCATTTAAATTTTTTAAACAAATTCTCTTAGCATTCATCATTAAAGTGTGCTAAACATTTTCATTTGCATGTATAGATATGCTTAGGATTCATTCATATGCATGTTACACATGTTGGGAAAGAAATGATGGGATGTGTGTTTTGTGATAGTATTTCACTTTACTTAATCTTAAAATGCATTTCTTTTTGAATATGTTTGTTTAGGAAAAATCTAAACTTAGGATTAATTAAAACACATAATAAAATATTCACTAAATAAAATTCAAATATGAATCTACCTTAAAAATCACTTAAGGTAGGGAGGAAAGAGAAGGTCTCTTCTCTTTTCCTCTCTTTACAACTTAGTAATTAATTATAGGATTCACTTAAACCAAATCAAAATGCAAAATAAAATCAACCAAAGCAACTAAATCACTTACATGAAACAAATTCTCTAAGTTGAACATTTTCATACTTAGAAAACTTCAACCTTAAAGCCTAGCTAAGTATACCGCACAAACCTTAAATAACACACAAATTAGGCTAAGTAACCATTTATAGCTTTAGGTTAGGGCGGTGCATGGTTTGATGTTTGCTTCTATTTTGTGATGTTTTATTTTAGTTTGGATGCTAGAGTGCATGTGTGTAGACAGAATGGTAGGATGATCTTAGTTTAACCATTATCTTCTATAGGATATTGTGCTTAAGGGGCATTGTAATAAAAATATAACTAGTTTTGTTGTGCAGGTGCTTATACCTCTAAGCATAATCCAAAATAGGCCAGGTGGATTTGGTTACCCATGTGTGGGGTGCTAAGTCTAATTTATATATATACATACTTGGGATTGTATGGTTTATTTGGCTAATCTCTATTTTGCAGGGGTTAGTTAGATTTCCATTTTTCCATTTTCATGTACTTTTGCAGTTACGATTTTGGAATGATTGTTATGGGGGATTAGGATGAGTATTGGTCATAAGATCATCTCTTATGTTCCATGTGAAGCCTTTGGAGAAAGAAAAAAGCAGAAAGAAGAAATGAAGAATGAAGACTCCCATAACATGAATTCCTTGCTTAATTGTAATTAATTCATTTGCAATCCGGGTTGTATAATGGTAGAGCTTGGCTACCAAATTTATTTTTTCAGGTTTGTACGGTAGAACCTGGCCAAAAATGGCCTTTTATTCTTTTGCGCTAGTTTTATAAATTGATTGATGTTTGTTTAACTTACTTCTTTTTCTAGTTTCTTCCTTGCTTTGATGTATGGCCTAGATGACGATTAGACTCTTAGAAAAATAAATTTTCTATCCAAGTAAACAACTCAAATTAAAAATAAATAACTCATAACCTCACCTAAAGCTTAAGTTATAAAACAAGACAAAAGAATTAGCAACCCATTAGCTGGATGTTGTCTTACTTTTCTAACATCATGCATACAAAAGCATATTATTTTACTCTTGATTGGATGGCTTCCACCTTTGTCAGAGAACTTAGCTTGACCTGTGAGAGCCATGGTGGAAACACACTTCCTTATCTTGCTGATTTTGGCTCATAATCTAATTTTTCATGCATTAGGCATATAAATCCTAAAGCCTGTGTCAAATTGATTCTCTAAAATAAAAATAAAATATAACACAATTTTTATTAGATTTAAGTCATTAAACATGCCCTACATGATCTAGTCTCTTAGAAAGTGTGTTTAATAACTTAGTCTCTTTCTAAATAAACAATGGCTTAGCTATCTTACAAAAGAATTTGACTTGCTTACATATTTTAAAATCGTAGGAGGAGTTAGTTGGCGGCCAACCCCAGGCGGTTGTAAGTCCAACATTTAGGTGGTTTATCCTCTCTTATGGAAGTAAACAAATTATCCATTTTGTCTTAGATTTAGATCGTACTTTTGGCCCTCTCCAAAACTCCCTAGATTTAGGTTCTGAGGTTGCTACTTCCCTTTGCGAGAAATGAGTACAAATTCTCACCTCTTAGGTGTTTCCATAATCTTGTACTATAGAATTGTAAGCCCTATATTTCTAAATAAATTCAACTCAAACAAATTAATTCAATTTCAAAAGATGTAAAGCCCAACCATAAGGTAGTTTGGGATGCTTACTAGGCTTCCTAGTATCTTAAGCATCCTCTACTTATTTTCTTTTGGCTTCGATAAGAACTCCCTCCTCTTGATCGATCCCACTTGACTTTCTAAAATAAACCAATCGATTAATAGTCCCACATTTTCAAAATCTTTGGAGAAAATGATCATTTATCTTAATCGAGAGTATTTCTAAGGAATCCTGTTCCTTATGAGTAATTAACTATGAGGGATTGCCCCTGTAGGAAATTTAATGAACTCGATTTAAAATAAACCCTGCTTTACTTTTCCATATAAAGTAGGGGAAGAATCTCTGCTACATTCTAAAGACTCATAGCCCTTAGGAGTTCATATTGAGGTGATTAGGTCCATTGTAGGGTGGTGACTTCTATCTCTCGATATAGTACACATTTTCTTAATATCGTACCCGATCACCCTAATAAGAACATATGCGGATCTGCATGGCATCCCAACAAAACATAATTATATATATATATATATATATATATATATATTTATATTTTTTATCCTTCTTTTCCCAAAAAAGAAAAGGGGGATAGATGAAGGAGGAGATATATATAAAATTTTCACCACGGTGTCCTGATAGGTTTGATATAAATTGATGGATGAATGCAAGCTGTCCTTGTAAAGAATGAAGCTGATGCAAACTCTTCGGTGGAGGCATCTTGATAATTGCTTTGATTTTATTATGATCAATTTCAATTCCTCTGTGGCGTACAATATACCCAAGGAATTTTTTGGAGGATACCCCAAATGCACATTTTAGAGGATTCATCTTGAGATTATATTTTTCTGATTCTCTCCAATACAATTCTCAAGTCTTCAAAGTGATTTTCGCAATTTAAACTCTTCACCACCAAATTGTCATCATAACATTCCACCTTTTGGTGAATTAACTCATCAAAAATATGTGTCATGGCTTTTTGGTATGTAGCTTCAGTATTTTTCAAATCAAAAGACATGACTGTGTAGCAGTATATACCAATTGGCATCCTAAATGATGCGTGCTTCTCATCTTCAGGAGTCATCTTGATTTGATTGTATCCTGATGATCCATCCATGAATGAGAACATATCTTAGTTGAAAGTATTGTCCACTAATAGTTCTGATATTGAAAGCGAAAAGTTATCTTTTGGACATACCTTATTTAGGCCCCATAAGTCAATACAGACACGAATTTGACCATTCTTCTTCCTAACTGGGATAATATTGGCTATATAATCTGTATACTTCTCCTCCCGGATGAAGCATGCTTCGATCAACTTCTTAGTTTATGCAATTACTGGTTCTTCAATCTCCAATCTCATTCAACGAGGAGCTTACGTAACATGCATCGCATCTAGTTTAATAGCCAGTTTATGTACTGCTACATCTGGGGATAAGCCTGACATTTCAGAATATGTCTAAGCAAAGCAATCATTGAATTCACAAAGTAGCATTTTTAGCTCTTCGACTTTCTCATAAGGTAAAAGGGCACTGATGAAAGTCGGACAGTATCATCCGCAACTTATATGTTGATTTCTTTGAGTTCATCCGTAGTAGCTGTTTGTCCACCATCTTCGAGTTCTTTAGGTGCAGGCTTGGACTTTAGTTCATCATCATTTGTAAGAAGAATTTCATGGAGGTCATCTTCTTCGTCACTATTTGTTTCAATCTCAGCTTCTATTATATTATATTAAACTTTATTTTGATAAGATTTATGGATGAACCTAAGACCTTTAGTGATAAACTTATCACTTCTTCGTGATACTTCGTGACTTCTTTGGCTCCACATCCTACTAAAGTTTTAATTCTATTTTTAGTAGTTCAAATATGAATTCCAAGCTTATGTATCATTCTTCGTAATTTCTATGGATAGTATATTGGTATTCTTATTAGCACTATCTCATCAGAATTTTCATGTTGAGTAGCCTGCTCAAAATTATGAGGCTGAGACTCTTTAGATTTGTAAAATAGAGTTCCTATTCCACCACTCTTGCTCAATGGCGACACATAGAATGTTATCAATTCTTCAATATTATGAACCTCCAGTGGTGTAATTTATTTGAAGTACTGTTAAGGGATGGGTATAATTTTGAAGGAGTCCTCTGACACTGCCAAATGAGCTATCCTTCTTGATGCCATCATCTGAACTCTATTTCCATAAGTAGATTCAAAGTCATAATTTGAATCAGAATCACTTATTTTGTACTTTGCCTTTCTTGAAAGTTTATAAGTTCTCTTAGGTTTGACAGAAATATCTTCTTCTTATTGTGTGTCTCTTCCCAAATGAGGAACTGATCTTCTTGATTTAGATGTAGAATCAAGTGCTTTTAGGAAAGTCGGCATGAGCTTCTTTCTTCCACTTTGCTTCTACTACTTCACCTTATAAAGTTGCTTTTTAGTTCTTGAAGTGGATGCTACAGCTTTAAGATGCTCTGTTGGCTTAGGCTCTTTAGGGATGAAATATTTTGCATCTTCATAAATCTTTGCTTCATGTACGAAGAATGATTTTAGGTTACCAGGAATTTTGAACTCTTCCCCCTCTTTTAGGTACTTCATACACTGATGCATAGTTAATGAGACCATGCCATACTCATGCAGCTATGGCTGACCCAAGAGAGCTCTAAATGATGTATCAGCATCGATTACATGAAACTTGGCTTATGTACATAAATCCTAAAACTTGAGGAGGAGAATAAAATAACCCAGAGTTTTCTGCCCTTTCTCATTGAATGCATGAACCATCAACTTATCCTTTCCAAGATGTTGGATATCAAGTGATAATCCTCTTAATACTTTTAGACTCATAAGATTGATAGAAGAACCTGGATCAATCAATATTCGGCTGATCGAGATGTCATCACTCTCTACAGTAACATATAGAGGATGGTTATGATCCGCTGTTCTCAACATAAGATCTTCTTCTGAAAATATAATTACTGAGAGATCTTGAGTTTGCAATGATTCAGTCATGCATTTTTCAGTAAAGTAAGCTTCATAACTCTCCGGATATTTGAGAGCTTGTATCAAAGTTTTTTGGAGGTCTTTTGACATCAAGAGAGCTCATACACTCTTAGTTGTGTAGGAATCTTTCTCAGATGTGATAGAACATTATAATCTATCTTTTCGCTTAATTTAAGCTTTATCCTAGGATTTTTGGGAATGATATCTTCGTTTACTTCAATTTATTTTCCTTTGTCTTTATTTACATTTCCCCTCTTCGATGAAGGTGGTGAGACTTTACCACTTCTCAACTAAACTTGAATCACTCTATCTTTCTTAGATTCCTTTGAAGAGGTAGTTTCTTCAAATTCACTTCTTATTCTAGAGGATTGACCAAAAGGACTAGACTCATTTCTTAACTTCATACATTTCATACGTGATGATAATGAGTCTGACTCTTCTCCTTTGGGAAAATATAAATCTTCATTTGAACTGTTATCTTTTTGTTGAGTCATTAAATAAAATTTAGATGTTAACTTCTCAAGCTCTTCTTGCTTTCCAGATAAACATTTTGATGGGTTGGTTGAGTCTGTTTGACTACCCTTATCATTTTAGAGTAACTGATGCTGAAGAATATTTGTTATCACATAAATGATTAGGCATGTCTCTACTGGATAAGATTCACCATTATCTTCTTCATTTGATTCAATAATATGATGTTTAGGCATAAAGTCTATAAGCCTAAATGGTTGTTAATAATTGAATTTGGAGTTGGTTTGATGTGATTTGGCTCATGTTGACCCATTTAGGTCAAAATGGGTCAACTTGGGTCAAGTTGACCAAATGGTCAAATTAGGTCAAACCAAGGGTTGGGCCAAGTTCATATGACCATTTGAAATGTTTTGGTGGCTTTGGTTTGGTTCAATTTGGTTTAGGTTTGAATTTGGTTCATTTGATTTCATTTTGGTCAAATGGGTCAAATTGATCAATTTGACCCATTTGACTTATTTGGGTTAGGTCATGGGTTAGTTTAGGTTTAGTTGGTCATATGAAATGGATTGCTATCTTTGTTTCCAATCAATTTTGGTTAAGTTTGAATTTGGCTTAATATGACCCTTTAGGTCAAGTTGGGTTCAAGGTCAATTGAGCTAGGTTAGGTCTAGTTGGCCAATTGAGGCTTTGGTCAAGTTCAACAATCATTTTGGGATGAACTTGACCCATTGATTTCAATCAATTTGGCTTAGGTCAAGTTTTGACACATTTTGACTTTTTAGGTCAAGTTGGGTCAACTTGGGTCAAGTGGCCAATTGGGCTAGGTTAGGCTCAAATGTTGACTTGGTCAAGCTCAAACATTGATCATGAATGAACTTAGATTGTTAGTTTTAATCAATTTGGCCTATGGTGAATTTTGTTGGGTTTCATTTTGGCTAAGTGTTGACTTGGTGAACCCTTAGGTTTGACTTGGTTTGATCCAATTTGAGTGTTTGATCATCTTATGATGATTGTTGATCATGATGAGAGGCTTAGGTGGGCTTAGTTCAATCCAATTTGGTTAGGATTAGAATTTGGCTCATAAGGGTACTTTAGGTCACTTTGGGTTAAGTGAGCCTAAGTAGGTCAAATGGCTTGGTGAAAGCTAGATTTGAGTTTGATTGAAATCACATATGAACTTATGATTGAAATATAAATCCATTTGCAAGTGGTTTGAAGTCAAATAGGTTTTGATTCATTTAACAATTTCAAGTTCAAAGGGTGAATATGAAATAGATTTTAGCTTGATTTTTGAATTGAGTTTTGGTTAAGTGATTGAAGTTTGTATTTATATTTGGATTCATGATTGAAGGATTGATTGAATCATGAAGAGAAATCAAGAGTTTGGCTTGATTTGAAGTTGATTTGGTTAAGTTCAAGAATTTGACTTGAAAGGCTTAGGTTGGATTTTGATTAAATTTGAGTTTGATTTTTGGAGTTGGTTTTGGTTGTTTGAATTTATATTTCATTTATATATGTGAATATAAATGAGAATATAAATGGGTTATGAGAAAATTTCATGAGTTGAAGTGATTTGAGCATGATCTAGGCTAAGTCCTTAAGAGAAAATCAAAGTAACTTAGGAAAGATTTTGAACTTGGAATTGAATTTTAGATTTAGTTTGATTGATTTGAATTTATATTTCATCTATATATGTGAATATAAATGAGAATATAAATGAGTTATGAGAAAATTTCATGAATTTGAATTGATTTATATTTGATTTAGGCTAAGTCCATGAAGAGAAAATCAAAGGACTTAAGGCAAGATTTGGAATTTGGAATTTCAACTTAGAATTTGATTTGATTGATTTGAATTTATATTTCATTTATATATGTGAATATAAATGAGAATATAAATGAGTTATGAGAAAATTTCATGAGTTTGAGTTGATTAGAAGATGATTTTGGCTAAGTTCTTAAGAGGGGAATAAGGACTTAGGAAATATTTGTGAATTTAGATTTGAATTCTAGATTTCGTTTGATTGATTTGAATTTATATTTCATTTATATATGTAAATATAAATGAGAATATAAATGATTTATAAGAAAATTTCATGAATTTGAATTGATTTAGATTTGATTTAAGCTGAGTCGTTAAGAGGGGAAGAAGGACTTAGAAAATATTTATGAATTTGGATTTGAATTTTAGATTTAGTTTGATTAATTTTATTTGGAGTTTGACTTGAAGGAAGGAAGTGAGGAATATGGTTCAAGCTATAGGGTAGAAAAATTCTCCTAATACCCCTAAGGCATGACCTATTCCTATGGTTGACTCTTCTAAGTCTCTAGGCCTAGGTTGAGTGTCCACCTAATCACTAGATGTATCTTAAGACTAAGGATCTCTTAAAGTCTAAGAGGAGTCTTATGCCTGAGATGGAGGGTTTGAGAACTCATTCTAAGAATGAGGTCAACAGCTCCAAAGGCTTCACATGATGCATAAGATGTAATCTTATGACCAATGTTCATCCTAATCTCCCATAACAATCATTCCAAATCCTAATTGCAAAATTACATGAAAAGCGAAAGTAAATCTAAATAACACCTGTAAACTAAAGATTAGCTAAACAAACCAAAAAATCCCAAGCATGTATATTAGACTTAACACCCCAAACATAGGTAACCAAATCCACTTGACCTATTTTGGATTATTCTTAGGGGTATAAGCAATCTGTACAGTAAAAGTAGTTATATTTTTATTATAGCACCCCTTAAGCACAATCCCCTGCAGAAGATAATGATTAGACTAAATCATCCTACCATTCAGTCTACGCACATAGACCCTAACATCCACACTAAAATATTACCTCACAAAATAAAAATAAACATCAAACGATGCACCACCCTAACCTAAATCTAGAAGTGGTGACTTAGTCTAATGTGTGTGCCATTTAAGGTTTATGTGATATGTTTAGCTATGGCTTTAAGGTTTAGATTTTCTAAGTATAAAAATATTCAACTTAGAGGGTGGTTTGAATTTAAGTTGTTTAGTTGATTTGGGTTAATTTTTATGTTGTGATTTGATTAGGTTTGAATGAACCTACAATTAATTACTAAAGGTTGTAAAGAGAGGAAAAGAGAAGAAAACTTCTCTTTTCTACCTACCTTAAGTGATTTTTAAGGTAGATTCATAGTTAATTTATGTTTAGTGAATATTTATTATATTTTTTAATTAATCTTAAGTTTAGAATAACTCTAAACAAACCCATTCAAAGAGAAAGGCATTTTAAGATTAAGTAAAGTGAATTACTATCACAAAATACACAACACTTTATTTCTTTCCAACATGTATAACATGCACATGGATGAATCCTAAGCATATTTATACATATAAATGGAAGTGTTTAGCACACCTTAATGCTGAATGCTAAGAGAGTTCATTTAAGGAAATTTGGAAGGTTTCATGTATGCATGATTTTTTTAAGTAGAAAATAGTGATTTTCTTATCTATTTTCATATGCAGATGTACATGTTTGAAAGGCATAAGTGAGTACAACACCATTGTTAGCACCAGGGGTGTAAGGTACAAGACCTACTTAGGGCTACTTAAAGCCTCGCAATCTCGGGGTTATCCAGACTAATATACCACTTTCCTTAAATACATATGCATGTACAAGAGAAATGAATGGCAAAAGAAAGATGTACAAGTTTATGTTTGTTTGTTTGATTTGAATTTATAATTTACATGTGTAAGTGTGGATGTCCTTCTTAATTGATAACATAGGGATGAATAGCAATGGATTTAAGCAAGTCTTGTGTTCTTTTCAAATAAACTATACACTTTGCAAATCCTATTCAAAAACTACGTTAAAAGAGAAAAGAGGGAATGCCACACAATGCACATCTTTATATTTTACTCACATGCAAGCCTATAAATAATTATAAGTAGCATACATTTCAGTTATAATATTTGATTGATAAGTTTTGAAAATAATTTTGGATTTAATAGTGATAATAGTCATTCATATTTCTACTTTAGCTAAAATATACAATTTGATATAAAGGAAATATTTCATTTTTAATTTGATTTTAAAAGGTATGGATGAATGAATTTCATATGACATACACATTTAGCATGCTACGAAAGAAATCAAGTGATGAAAGCATGTAAATTCATTCACCCTAATTAATTTCTAAAGATAATCTTATGGAATAAGATTATTTAAATTGAATCGAAGTTAGTTTAAAGAGATTTTGATTTTATTTTGAGTTTGATTTGAATTTAGGAAATGTGAAAAGGTTTGCTAGTCCTAACTTATTCCCACATGTGTATGATGTTTTAGTTTAATTTTTAGGTGATTAGATCAATTTTATGCTTTGGTTAGGTTAAGGGGTAGATTAAGTTCATTAATTACCCCTTACTTACACCATTTTAACATATTTAACTAAATAATTATGAGCCAATGTATGACATAAAGCCACAAGGAATTTAAATCAACAATGCATCCTAGGAAAGAAAGGTACCTAATGTAATTGGCTCATAATTAGTGATTAATTAAGCTAAAAGGTTTAATTTAAGTACTTTCATAACCTTCCCACACATGTGGGTTAGTTTTATTAGTTAGTTATTTGTTATTAGATTATTAATTATTTTTATTAGTTAGTTATTAGTTATTAGTTATTAGTTTAGTTAGTTATTAGTTAGTTTATTAGATGAGTTAGTTACTAGTTAGTTTATTAGTTTAGTTATTATTAGTTTTATTAGTTATATTTTAGTTTAGTTATTAGTTTATTAGTTTATTTAGTTATTAGTTTATTAGTTTTTAGTTATTAGTTAGTTTATTAGTTTTATTAGTTTATTAGTTTAGTTTTAGTTATTAGTTATTTAGTTTAGTTATTATTAGTTATTAGTTAGTTTTTAGTTATTATTAGTTATTAGTTTAGTTATTATTATTATTATTATTATTATTATTATTATTATTATTATTATTATTATTATTATTATTAGTTAGTTTATTTTATTTAGTTTTATTATTATTAGTTTATTAGTTATTAGTTATTAGTTTAGTTATTTATTATTAGTTTTATTAGGTTATTATTTAGTTATTAGTTATTAGTTATTAGTTTTTTTTAGTTTAGGTATGGTTACGAGGTTATTATTAGTTTATTAATACCTAATAATTAGATCAACTTTATCAAGTGTCTTACAATAGGATCGTTTATTTTAATTTATTTTAACTTTACATATAAACTTTAGTGAGGTAATAATAGATATGCTCTCGCTAATTTTTATGTTCTCATCCTATGCTAAATAGTGCATGGTAGTTCACCTAGCATGTAGTTTAGGTTGTCGAACACCTAAGCATCTACCAAAGAAGGATTTGATTAAGTTCAGATTGATTTGATTTTAAAATTTTGATTAATTAAGCCAATTTTAATTAAGTGATTAAACTATTTAATTAATTTGCACTTTAATTAGATTTTTATCCAAATGAAATAAACTTAAGGGAAAAGATTTGGGAAAGAATTCCTAATCTCCTTCCCTAAGTCTATTCACTATTCTAAGGTAATTAGCGAACTTGATTAATGAATTTATCACTATTTAAAAGGTTTATTAATCATTTAATTGATTAAGAGAGTAATTAGGAATGAACCAAGCAATTACCCTAATTAGGCCATTAATAAATCCCAAAAAAATTAAGGGAGGCAGAGGTCATCCCACTAAATGCACATGAGAAGTTTGGAATTAATCAATGAGATAACTAGAGAATAATTAACATAAATACATTCCCAATAAAACTTAAATTCAAAAAATATCACTATTCAAAATCAATTGAAATTAATTTTAGATTATTTCCCTTTTAATTATCTTCACAATGCATTTTATTTTGTTTTTTATGATTTTTCTACATTTAGTTATGAATATTTGAAGATTCGGTGATTAAAACCTAATTAAATAGCCTAATTAAATAGTTAATCTTGCCGGTGCCACGTGGACCACTGACACGGGACGAGCTTTCCATGTGGCGTGATGGGATTCACTATTTAAGTAGTCACATCTAATGCCACATCAGTGGCGATGCTATGCGCTTTCTCTCTGGATCATTCGATCAATGATCGAACGGTTGAGATCAAGTCCGTGATTTCTATAGGGATTAATCACAGATCCTATGCTGCTTGATCATGACTGTCCATCCAAAATGCGTGGATGGACAGTCCATGATCCATCACTGAGCTCGCTTATGGGAGAGGGCATCCATTCAATTCTTAGGGCATGATCCAAGCTCGGATTAAGCTCAAACTCAGCCCACACCATCATCATGCAAGGGGAAATACATCCAACAACCAATTTTACCTAAGATGAAAATTCTCTTCACAAATGACCACACACTCCCTATTCTAGGCTCGGTTTGAAGGCATACCTTGTCGGAGGCTAGCACCGGTGCTCCCAACCATTGAGGTAGCTTCTTCTAGTAGAGACTAAGCCTTGTTGAAGGTTTGAGGGGTTGAGGTTGAGTAAATCTCCATATGGACCAAGCTCCTCTTCGAATGCTTGCAGCCTTGGTCTAGCTCCCACCTCCCTTGCTTCGAAGCTTGGAAGAAGCTTTGGATGAGTTCGATTAGGCCCTATGAGGATGCTTGAAGGAGGAATTGGGTATTGGCTAAGTTGGAATTTCCATTAGCCTCCCCTATTTTCGGTTTGAAGTAATCTGAAAGTGGAGAAATGGAAGTAGCTCTAGGAGGCTTGGAGGAGCTTACAATTGCTTTCTCTGGCCTTCTTAGCTTCAATAGACTGTGAGTGTGTGAAAATGAAATGAAATTAGGGGGAGTATATCTCCCCTAGGTGGATCGGACGACCGAGCTTTCCTTTGCCATTTTGATCAAATTCATCTTATGCAATGTTAGGCTGTTTAGGGTGGCATGTGATTCAATTTTGGCTAGATGAGGTAGTGGAGAAGTTTCCATGTGCTTAATTGAGTGGAGGATTTTATATACCTAAATGTATGAGAAATGTGATCATGGGCCAAATCAAAAGAGAAATAGGTGGTTTTCCATCATAGGCCCTGAAAGGTTAATCCCATTTTCTATCTGGCAAAGATGGAAGCCCTCTCTTAGCAAGAGTGAAATAAAATGGCATGCATGACATTAAGCATACAACATCTAGCTAAGGGGTTGCTAAATATTTTATTATCTTGATTTAATGCCTAGGCTTTATGTGAGGTTATAAATTATTTTAGAAAATTTAGTTATAAATTATTATTGCGGTAGAAAATTTATTTTTTTTCTAAGAGCCTAAATGAATCCAGACCATACAATAATCATCAATCATAAATAAATTATGAAAAGACATGCTATTTCTATTGCACAATGTAAAAAAATTATCAAACAATTTATAACCTCAATGTGAAAGAATAAAAAAAAGGTGCGATTGGTGCGTCACGACAAAAGAAATATGGGTACGAGCTCACTCTTATATCCATATAAGAAAAATTACAATTTAATTAAAATAGATGAGTGGGAGCTATGGGGGGTCTTCAAACCATTAAAGCTCCTTCTTTCTTTCATTTCCTTCTTTCGTTTGGTTAGGCAAGCTCCATAGAATCACATGGTACATAAGACTTGGTCTTGTAACCAACATTTATCCTAAGCCCCCATAGCACTAATCCTAAATCCTAATGCAAAATTACATTAAAAAGAGTAAAAGTAAATCTAGCTACATCTACAAAATAAGTATTAGTTGAACACACCATACAACTCAAGCAGTTATATGAATAAATTAGACTTAGCACCCTGCACATGGGTAACCAAGCCTAAATATCCTAATATAGATTATGCTTAGGGGTTAAGCAACCTGCATAGCAAAATATTTATATTTATTTTAAGCACCCCTTAAGCATAATCTCCTATAGAAAATATGGTTAGACTAATCACGGCCTAACATCCAGTCTATGAGGCATACACCCTAACATCCAATCTATAATAATACATCACAAAACAAACATACATTAAACCATACACCACCCTAACATAAAGCTAGAAGTGGTGACTTAATCTAATGTGTATGTGTTAAGGCTTGTGTGATATGTCCTAACTAAGCTTTAGGGTTATCATTTTCTAAGTATGAAGGGCATTTAATTATAAAGGGTGGTTTCACTTCAAGTAGTTTAATTAATTTGCAAATTTTACTTAATGTTTTCTTGTGTTTCATTTGACCTGCACTTAATGACTAAATGTTATAAAGAGAAAGAAAGAGAGGATCACTCTCTTTTATCCCTGCCTTAAGTCACATCTAAAGTAAATTAATTAATCAATTCCCATTAGTGAATGGCTTATTACATTTTTTAATTAGTCCTAAGTTTAGGCTCACTTTAAATAAACTCATCTAATAAGAAAGACATCTAAAGCTTAGTTATGATGAATTACTATCACATAACACATGTTTATTCATTTCCTTCCATCATGTATATCATGCATATGATTAAGGCCTAAACATAGCTATACATGCAATATATATATATATATATATATATATCTTAGCACACTTAATTGATGAATGTGAGTAAATATATTTGGAATTAAGATTTCATTTATTTGAATGATTTTGTCATATTGATTTAAAGCTCTATCTAAATTCCTATGAAAAAGCATAAAGAGAAAGCTCTAAATCACATGACTAATCAACTCAACCAATTAAACAAAGTATAAATGCATGTCCTTTTAATAGAAATATGGGTTTTCATTCATTAACTAAGTACACATCCACATGTATAAAAGTTCTAAGTACGTCACCATTGTTCTGCACCAAGGGAACGAGGTAAGAACCTCCATGGGGCTACTTAAAGCCGTGCATCCCTAGAATGTCCAGACTAATATACCATTATCCTTAGATACATGTGGATGTATAAACAACTATAAGAATAGAAAGTCATGCAAAAATTGTATTTTAATTTGATTGATTTATTTTGTGTAAATAAATTAAACCTCTATCTAGATTTTAATGTCCAAATGCATAAGGATGAAATCAAGCAAGTACATCACCATTGTTCTACACTAAGGGAATGAGGTAGGAACTTCCTTGGGGCTACTTAAAGTAAGGTCCTTGGAATGTCCATTTACACAACATTCTTACTTTTGTAAATCAACACATGAATGTAAGGAAGAGACTTTATTTCATACACTAAATTTGTATTCACTTGCATTTCCTATGTATACATAACTAAATTTACAATATATATGCATATCCATTCATTAATGAACTTTTGAAAATATATTTGAGATTTAGTAGTGATAGTCACATATATCTTTAATTTAAATCAACACATACAATTTGACATAAAAAAGAATCAATTTATTTAATTAATTTTAAAAGAGATGGATGCATGAATTATATGATATAAAATATTTAGCATGATTGGAAGGAAATAAAATAACACAAGCATGTGATTTCATTCAATCCAACTAAGTCCTAAGGATAATTAAACTAAATGAGATTATTTAAAACAAACCAAAGTTCTTTAATGTCATTTCATTTTCATGTTTGATTTGATTTACAAAATGTGAAAGAGGTTTGCTAATCCTAATCCCATTTCCATGTGTGAGTTAATTTAGTTTAATGAAGAATAATTAGGTTGATTTTATGTCTTAATTAGGTTAGGGTATGAATTAAGTCAATTAATTAACCCTTACCTATATCACCTTAAGTTAATTAACTAATTAATAATGAGCCAATATAATATTCAACCACATGAAAAATAAATTAACAATGATCCTAATAAATGAAAGGGGCCTAATGCAATTAGCTCATGATTAATAGTTAATTAGGCTTAAGGGATCTCACTTAACTACTTTTATGATTTTCTCACACATGTGAGCTAACCATAATTTCATTAGCTCTCTCTTTAGGTTATTGAACACCCAAAGAGCTACCCATGATTGATTAAAGGTGATTAGATATGAAGTGAATTTTAGATTGAGTTAATTAAGCTCATTAACTCATTTGATTAATCATTAAGCATTTTTAATTAATGAAATAGAATTAACTTAAGGAAAGAGATCAAGAAAGAGGCCTTAATCTCAATCTCTAAGTCTTATATTTGATCACTTAGGCTTTGATTTTATCTTGGAGATTAATTAATTAATTAAATAATTAATTACCTCATTAATTATTAATTAATCTAATTCCAAAAAGTAGAGAAAACTTAGAAAATGAATTAGAAAAAATATCCCAATCACATTCCCTAAGCTCCCTTACTATTCAACAAAGGTAATTAGGCTTAAATAATTAATTAAATAATTGTTCATTCACTAATTATCACTAATTAAATTAAGAGATTGATTAAGGCTTAATCAATTTATTTTTTTAATTAAACAACCAATAAAATCCCAGAAAAATAGGGAAGGTAGAGGTCATCTAAACATCCATAGAAAATTTGAGATTAATTAAGTGATTAATTAAAGAGTAATTAAGATAATTAGATTTTTAATTAAACCTTATTTAAGCATAAATCACTTTTTAAAATTAATTAATAATAATTTTCTTAGATTCTACTCTGAAATATTTTTAAAAATGAGCCCGAGTTTGTATTTTTTTGGATTTTTCTAGGATTAGTTATGATTTTTAGAAGGTTCAGCCTTAAAAATAGATTATTTAAGCCTAATTAAAGCCTTAATCCCATTGGTCCATGTGGTGGCTGATGCGACACGCTTTCCACATAGCATGATAGGATTCGCTATTTAAGTTATCACATCTGAAGGTTGACTCGGATGGAGGCGGGTGCACTAACTCTGTGGACCGTCCGATCTAAGATCGGATGACCATGATTCAATCCACAATTTTGGAAAGGAATCAAGGGATTTAACACGAGATCTAATCAGAGCCATTTGTTCCAATCACACAGAATGGATGGCTCATGATCTATCCCATTCACGAGCGGCGAAAGATGGATGTCGTCCGTCTTTGTCCGTTCGATCCGAACTCACTCGAGCTCAGATTGTCTCTAAATTCGTACCACACCTTCGGGGAGGAGAGATGCACACATCCAATAGTCAAAAACTCATGACATTCAAATTTGCTTCACAAAAGACCAAATGATTTTCTATACAAGGCTCGATTTTGCAAAAATACCTCACTAGAGCTAATGTGTGGCAGTGGATCGATGGAGGTAGCTTCGCCTAGTTGAGGTGAGGCTTTGTTGAGAAGCTTTGGGCTTGATTTGATGTAGAGTGCTTGGTCGACCAAACCATGTGCATAAAGACTTCAGCTTCGATCGAAGTCTAATCTCCGGTGCTCAGGATGGCTTGGAGATGATTCGGTTGGCTTCGACGAAGTAAGAGGATGGTGTGGGTGAAAGGAATTTGTGCTTGATCAAATAGAGGAGGAGTATTTGCTTAGAAGGATGGTGTCCTATTTTGACTTTGCTCGGGGAGGAGGAATGTCAATCGGGGGAGCTCTGAGAGTGCTCTAAGAAGCTCTGAGGGGTTTCGAAATCACTTAGGAAACTCACACAAAGCAATTCATCTCGTTTTTCGCTCGAGTTAAGGGGGGTATACCCCTCAATTGCACATGATGGATGGACAGGATTAATCCCATAAAATCTACCATTTGGCCACCATCAAGTCATCAAAGGGGTCGCTATCAGCTCCATGTGGCACACCATGAGTGGACGAAGTGGTGGTAGGAGTCTCAAGGCTTGATATGGAAGGATTGTGTGTTGTTGGTTCTTTGCCTTTGCCCATGGGGTTAGGCCATGGAGGTGGCTGTTTGGCTTGCTTCCCTTGGTCCATGGTAGATGCTAAGATGGCTTAGGTTCGGCTAGGAAGGATAGGAGTTCCTAATTTGTCAAGTGGAGGGCTGTCATGGTGGACTTTACCACTTATGGCAAGAATCCAATGCAAAGAGAGGGTGTCCATTGGTTAATCCTCTTGGGATGGGTCCCACATGGACTTGGGCTTATTTTGGGCTGACCTAGGGTTAATTTGGGTTAGGTCAGGTCAGCCACCAGGGTTTCATAGGGTGGTTTTGGGTGATTTGGCTCAATTTGATCAAAATAGGTTCATTTGGGTTAGGTTGGGTTGAGTTGACCAATTGGTCAAATTGGGTCAAACTAAGATATGGGTTAGCTTCATATGATGATTTGAGATGTTTTAGTTCAATTGGTTTTGATTAATTTGGCTTAGGTTTGATTTTGACTCATTTGGATTCAAAAGGGTCAATGGATCAAGTTGACCAATTTGACCAAATTGGGTTGGGTTAGGTGTTGAGTCAAGTTTAATTGATTAATTGAAATGATTGTAGGCTTTGGTTTGGTTTAATTTGGGATTAATTTGGATTTTGGTCAATTTGACCCTTTAGGTCAATTTGGGCTAGGTTAGGTCAAGTTGACCAATTGGTCTAATTGGGCTCAATCATGGCTTTGGTCAAGTTCAATAAGTGATTTGGAATGAACTTGAGCCATTGGTTATAATAAATTTGGATTAAATCATGATTTGACTCATTTTGGCTTTTTTGGCCAATTTGGGTCAACTTAGGTCATATGGCCAATTGGACTTGGTTTGGCTAAATTGATGGTTTGGTTTTGTCCAATCATTGATTATGAGTGGGTTTGAGTCAATGGTTTCAATCAATTTGGTATATGGTAGATTTTGACTAGTTTGAGTTTCATTTAGGCTAAAGGTTGACTTGGTCAACATGATAAATTGACTTGGTTTGACCCAATTAAAGGTAGTTGATCACCCTAGGATGATTGTTAATCATGATATGAGGTTTGGATGGGTTTAGTTCAATCCAATTTGGGTTGAATCAGAACTTGGCTCAAAAAGGTCTTTTAATTCACTTTGGGTCAAGTGGACTTAAATGGGTCAATTAGCTTAATCATGTCTTGATTCAAGTTTAATTGCACTCACATATGGACTTAGGATGGAAACATAACTCCAATTGCAAGTGGTTTGAAGTCATATGGGTTTTGGTCCGTATGATAATATCAAGTCAAAAGGGGTCAACATGGGCTTGACTTGGGTTTGGTTTGAAAATGGTAGCTTGTGCTTATATTTGGGTAAGTGATTGAAGGGATGATTGAATCATGAAGAAATCCATGAGTTTTGAGTTATTTTGGGTATCATTTAGCCAAGTTCTAGAATTTGGCTAAAGGGTTAAAGTTAGGAATTTGATTCGATTTGGGTTTGGTTTTGGCCATTTGGATTTATATTTTTTTAATATTTATGAATATAAATGAAGATATAAATGATTCATGAGAAAATCACATGAGTTTGGAGTGATTTGGAAGCAAATTTGATCAAATTGAGAGATGTAGGCCAAAGGGCTTAAGTAAGGAATTGATTTAGTTTGGTTTGGTTTGATTTGATTTAGATGATTTGAATTTAGATTTCATTTATATTTGTGAATATAAATGAATAAATTATTGATTTATAAAGAAATCAACCAAATTTGATTTGGTTTGAAGGAGGTTTTGGCTAAGCATATGAAGGTGGTTCATATGGCTTAGGTAGGGATTTGAAATTTGAATTTAATCATGGGTTTCAATCATTTGATTTAGGATTGGATTTATGATCTTGGATTTTAGGTTGGGATTTGATTTGGAAGAAGGATGTAAGGATTGGGTTCAAGGCTATAAGGTAGGCTAGTCTTCCTAAACCCCTAAGGCATAACCTATTCTATGGCTAATTCTTCTAATTCTCTAGGCTTAGGTTAAGTGTTCACCTAATCACAAGAAGTATCTATGGTAAAAAATTTCTATAGAGTTGCCTTCAAATCTGTGATGAGGAAATGAGAGGCAAGAGTATAGAAATTCATCTTTTTAGGATGCCACGCGGATCCACATATGTGCTTATTCAGGTGATCGAGAATGTCATCAAGGAAATAGTATACTATCTCGAAAGACAGAAGTCATTATCCTTTAATGGACCTAATCACCTCAATAAGGACTCCTAAGGATGATGGGTCTGCATATGCACCAGAGATTTTTTCCTTACTTTATATGGGAAAAGTAAAGTAGGGTTTATTTTAAATTAGGTTTATTAATTTTTCTACATGGGCAAGCCCTCATAGTTAATTACATCCTAAGGAATGTGGATTTCTTAGAAAAATTCTCGATTAAGGTAAATGATCATTGTCTTCAAAGATTTCAATAGGAAAGGACCATTAATTGATTGGTTCATTTTTGAAGATCAAATGGGATTGATCAAAGAGAGAGAGAGAGTTATTATCGAAGCCAAAGGAAAGATAAGTAGGAGATGTCCATGATGCTAGGAAACCTAGTGAGCAAACTCAAATTATCATATAGTTGGGCTTTACATTTTTGAAATTGATTTAGTTTGTTTGAGTTGTATTTTTTATTAGAAATTTAAGACTTATGATTGCTTAACACAAGGTTAAGGAAATTCCTAAGAGGTGAGGAATTATGCTTATGGCCCATAAAGGGGAGAAGCAACCTCAGAACCTAAATTTAGGGAGCTTTGGTGAGAGTCGAAAGCACAACCTAAATCTAAGTAAAAAATGAGTAATTTGCTTGCCTCCATAAGAGAGGATAAACTACCCAACTATTTGGACTTATAGCTGCCTGGGGGGTGGCCGCCAACTAACTCCTCCTACGATTTTAAATACATGTAGGCAAGTCTTTATGCTTATGCAAGATAGTTAGGCTGTTATTTGTTTAGAAAGAGACTAAGTCCTTAAACTCATTCCCTAAAGAAACTAGATCATGTAGGGACATGCTTCAAATGATCTAAATCTATTGCAATTCAAATTTAATTTTATTTTTATTTTTGGACAAATAATTTGATTCAGGCTAATTGGATTCAAATGCCTAATGCATGAGAAATAAAGTTATTAGTCAAAATTAGCGAGAAGGGAGGAGGTATGTTTCCACCATGGCTCTCAAAAATCAAGTCAAGTTTCTCTGGAAAAGGTGGAAGCCCTCCAATCAAGAGTGAAGCAAGATACATTTGTGCATGATATTATAAAAGAAATACTCATCCAGCTAAGGGGTTGCTAATTCTTTTATCTTAATTTTATATCTAAGCTTTAGGTGAGGTTATTAGTTCTTTATTTTTAATTTTGAGTTATTAAATTTGGTAAAAGATTTATTTTTCCCTAAAGAGCCTAATCCACATCCAGGCCATACATAAAGCAAGGAAGAAACTAGGAAAAGATGCTACTTAATGCACAAGCTAAACAAATCATCAATCAATTTATAAAGCTAATCGTAAAATGAATAAAATGTCATTATGGTCGGGCACCACCACACAAACCCAAAAATAATAAATTGGGTAGCTGAGCTCTACCCTTATACAACTCGGATTACAAATAAATTAAATTACAATTAAGCAAGGAATTCATTATTATGGGGGTCTTCAAGCTTCATTTCTTTTTTCTTCTTTCTTCTTTCTTCTTCTTTTCTTCTTTTTTCTTTGGTTCCTTATTTTGGATGGTTGGAAGGTGTACCCTCCAAGGCTTCACATGGTACATAAGATAGGATCTTATGACCAATGTTCATCATAATCTCCATAATAATCATTCCAAAATCCTAGTTGTGCAAATTTACATGAAAAAGGAAAAGAGTGAAAATCTAACTAACACCTACAAAACAAAGGTTAGCTAAAATAAATCACACAAATCCCAAGCATGTATATTGGACTTATCACCCCACACATGGGTGACTAAGTCCACCTGGCCTATTGGATTATGCTTAGGGGTATAAAGCATCTACAAGCAAAAGCATTTATATTTTTATTTATGATAACACCCCTTAAGAACAATCCTCTGCAGAAAATAATGATTAGACAAAGAGTGTCCTACCATTCATTCTGCGAGCATACACCCTGACATCCAGTCTAAAACATATATCACAAAATAAAACAAAATATCAAACCATGCACCGCCCTAACCTAAAGTTAGAAGTGATGACTTAGCTTAATGTGTGTGCGTTGAAGGTTTGTGTGGTATGCTTAGCTATGGCTTTAAGTTAGAGTTTTCTAGGTGTGAAAACATGTTCAACTTAGAAGAGTATTTCATTTAAGTTGTTTAATTTATTTGGGTTGATTTTATTTCACATTTTGATTTGGTTCAAGTGAATCCTACAATTAATTACTAAGTTATGAAGAGAGGGAAAGAGAAGAGAACTTCTCTTTCCTTCCCTAACCTAAGTAATTTCTAAAGTAGATTCACATTTTTATTTTATTTAGTGAATGTTTTGATTAAATCTTTTAATTAATCCTAAGTTTAGTTAAACTCTAAACAAACCTATTCAAAAAGAAAGGTATTTTAAGATTAAATAAAATGAATCAAATTTATATAACACACATCACTTCATTTGTTTCCCAACATATATAACATGCATATGAATGAGTCCTAAGCATATCTATACATACAAATGAGAATATTTAACACCCTTTATGATGCATCCTATGTAATCAATTTAAGGAAATTTGGAAGTTTAATATGCATGATTTTCTTTAAGTAGAAAGGGTATTTCTTATCCAATTCACATGCACACATGAAAGTAAGAAAGATATAAGTGAGTACAATGTCATTGTTAACTAGAGGTGTGAGGTACAAGACCTACTTAGGGCTACTTAAAGCCTCATAATCTCGGGGTTGTCTAGACTAATATACCACTTTTCCTAAATACAAACATGTGTAGAAAAGAAATGAATGGAAAAGAAATAATGCAAAAGTTGTATTAATTGATTCTTTTTATTTATGCCATTTGGAAAAGAAATAATGCAAAAGTTGTATTAATTGATTCTTTTTATTTATGCCATTTATGTGTACAAGCATAGGTAACCCTTTTTAAGTGATAACATAGGAATGAATAAGGTATGTAATCAGGTAAGTGTTAGGTTCTTTTCAAATGAACCATACATCTTACCAACTCCTATTCAAAACTATACTACCATAAGAGAGAAAGAAAATTTATGCTAAGCACATCCTTATATATTCTTCACATGCAAGCTTATAATTAAAATATAAGTAGCACACTTTTAGATTTGATAATTGATTTATATGTTTTGAAAATAATTTAAATTTAGTAGTGATAATAGCCACTCATATTTCTGCTTTAGGCAACACATGTAAATTTAACATAAAGTAAATAATTTCAATTATTTTTTTTTAATTTGAATTTGAAAAATATGGATGCATGAAACCACATGACATAAAAATTTTTCATGTTGGGGAAAGAATCAAAGCAATGGAAGCATGTAAACATATTCACTTTAATTAAATCCTAAAGACATTCTTATGGAATAAAAAGGTTTAAAATAAATCAAAGTGTATTCAATGTGATTTTTGTTTAGTTTTAAGTTTGATTTAATTTTGAAAATGTGGATTGAGTTTGCTGTTCCTAACCCATTCCCACATGTGTTTGATATTTTTGTTTAATTTTCAGATGATTAAATTCATTTGATATGTTGATTAAGTTAAGGTATGAATTAAGCAAGTTAGTTAACCCTTACCTACACCACCTTAGCATAGTTAACCAAGTAATTATGAGCTAATGAGATGACATAAAAAAACTCACAAGGAATTTAAACTCGCAATGCACCTAGGAAGAAAAGAGCTTAAAGCAATTTGGCTCATGATTAATGGTTAATTAAGCTAAGAGGTTTAGCTTAAGTAATTGCAAAACACCCCTTCACACATATGAATTGGGTTTTGATTTTCTTAATTGAACTTAGGCTCTTAAACACCTAAGCATCTACCCAAAGTAGATTAATTAAGTTCTGGAAGGTTTTAGAAATTTTAAATTAATTAAGGGGATAATTAATGAATTAATCCTTAATTAAGAGAGGATTAAGGAAAGAAAAGGGAGTTTGGGGAATAGCTTAGGGGAAATACCCCAAAATTAATTCCTAAACCTCCTATTCACTAGATCTAACCTTCATCAACCTTAATAATGGATTAAAGTACTAATCCAATCTTAATTATCCTTAATTAAGTTAAGGGAGTAATTATGAAACACATTTGCGATTCCCCCAATTAAGCCTTAAATAAATCCCAAGAAAATTAGGGGAGGCAGATGTCATCCCCTAAAACACACCCAAGAAGTTTAAGATTAATTAGTGGATTAATTAAGAAGTAATTAGAAAAAAATATAATTTCTAATAAAACCCAAAATTAGAGAAAAGGATAATTCAAAAATCCATTGAAATTATTTTAAAAATATTCTAGGTTGAATTATCTTTCCATAGGATTTTAACTCATATTTTTTGAATTTTATTGAGAGAGATATAAATTTTAGAAAATTAGAAGATTAATTAACATTAATTAAATTCCCTAAGTAATCCCTCAACTCACAGCGTGACATGTGGTGGCGGCGATCAGCACGCTTTACACGCATCACGTAGTGAGCCTATTACTTAAATGTCACATCTGGATGGTGGCATGATGGCGGGATGCGCTTTGATCCATGTCGTTCGATCAAGGATTGAATGATGATGGATCATCCTGTGTAAAAGGGATAAAACATTTTCTAAACGTGGGAATAATCTTGGCCGTCCATCCAAAACTTGCGGATGGACGACCAGGATCTCCCCAATTCTTCCCTTAGGCTCAACAGAGGCTGTCCACGATCTAAAAGAAGATTCGAGCTCGATTGATCTCGGGTTGGAACGAATTGTTCCCACACATCTGAAGCTAAAGAGAAGCCTATCCAACCGTGGATTTCTCATGACTTGAAAATTGCTTTCACAAAAGACCAACACCTCCTATGCTAGGTGGTCAAAAAATTCCATACCTTATCGGAGGTGATCACCAGTTCTCGAGCTCGATGAGGTAGCTTTGTCTAGTGGAGATGAAGCCCTGCTAAAATTTTTAGGACTTGGGATTGAGTGGATCTTCCTATGGAAAACCACCAGTTCACCTCCTTTGCAGCTTTGATCCAATTGAGACTCTCCTTGCTTTGGGAACTCAAATAAGAGCTTGAGTGCACTCGATTTGATCCTCTGAGGGAGTGTACAAGAGGAATTGGAGTAATTTTGAGTGAGGAAGAAGTTAAGGATTGAGGTGAGCTCCCCTATTTTTCAACGAAGAAAATGGAGAAGTAGCTATTTCAAATCCATCTTAGAAAGCTTAGGATGGCTCTCTAATCTTTCCAAACACTCTCTAGGCTTCAATCGAATGAGGGAATCATTATTTTGAATTGAATTAGGGGGAGTATATCCCCCCCCTATGGCAATCGAAAGGCCAACACGTCCCTTTCCATTTTGATTTATATGACCACATGGAAAGGTTTGTTTAGGCTGTTAGATCTTTGTACATGGTCAGTTTGAGGTCTTGAGTGGATTGCCAACCTCCCATGTGCATCAAATTGGGTGAAAAAAGGATTTTAAATTAGCCAATTTGACCCATGGGGTCAAGTTAGGCCTTGGGGTGATTTGGGTTGACCTAAACCCATAGGGTTGGGTGCACCACTCTTCATTGGGTCCACTTGAGCTATTAGGAAGGTATCAAGTTGATATGAAGAGGGTATGACCAAATTGCTCATGGATTAGGCCAAAATTTATTCTATGGCCTAGGGGGTAGGATGGTCATTTTATTGATCTTTTAATTTGGATATGTTGGGTATGTGGAGAAACTAGGTTTGGCCAAGTTTCACGAGGTTTGGAATTCATTTGATAAGGTTTGGCTCATGTTGACCCATTTAAGTCAAAATGGGTCAACTTGGGTCAAATAAGGGTTGGGTCTGACCATTTGAAATATTTTGGTGGCATTGGTTTGGATTAATATTGAATTTGGCTCATATGACTTCATTTGTATCAAATGGGTCAAGTTGACCAATTTGATCCATTTGACCTATTTGAGCTAGGTCAAGGGTAGGTTTAGGTTAGGTTAGTCATATGGAGTGGATTGGTATCTTTGTTTCCAATCAATTTTGGATAAGTTCAAATTTGGCTCAACATAACCCTTTTTGGTCAAGTTGGGTCTAAGGTCAATTGGGCTAGGTTAGGTCTTGTTGGTCAATTGAGGCTTTGGTCAAGTTCAATAAGTGATTTAGAATGAACTTGACCCATTGATTTGAATCAATTTGGCTTAGATCAAGTTTTAACATATTTTGACTTTTTAGGTCAAGTTGGGTCAAGTTGGGTCAAATGGTCAATTGGGCTAGGTTAGGCTCAAATGTTGACTTGGTCAAGTTCAAACATAGGTCACGAATGAACTTAGATCAATGCTTTCAATTAATTTGGCCTATGGTGAAATTTGGCTATGTTAGGTTTCATTTTGGGCTAAGTGTTGACTTGGTCAACCCTTAGGTTTGACATGGTTTGACCTTATTTGATTGATTGATCATCCCATGATGATTGTTGATCATGATGAGAGGCATAGGTGAGTTTGATTTAATCCAATTTAGTTAGGATTAACATTTGGCTTATAAGAGTACTTTAGGTCACTTTGGGTCAAGTGAGCCTAAGTAGGTCAAATAGCTTGGTCAAAGCTTGATTTGAGTTTGATTTGTATTTATATTTATATTTCACTTATATATGTGAATGTAAATGAGAATATAAATGAATCATAAGAAAATCCCATGTATTTGAATTGATTTAGATCATGATTTTGGATAAGTCATTTAAGAAAATTTAAAGGACATAGGAAATTTCATGAATTGAATTTGAAGTTTGAGTCTAGTTTGATTGGTTTGAACTTATATTTCATTTATATATGTGAATATAAATGAGAATATAAATGAGTTTTGAGAAAATCCCATGAGTTTGAATTGATTTGATCATGATTTAGGATAAGTCCTTTAAGAAAAATTTAAAGGACTTAGAAAATTTTTTGAATTTAAGAATTTTCATTCATGAGTTTTAATCATGGATTTCAATTATGAATTTCAATCATGGATTTCAATCACATGGAGTTGATTTGAGTTTGGCAAAAGTCAAATAAGATTGATTTGAAGTTTGACTTAAAGGAAGGGAAGTGAAGAATAGTTCAAGCTAAGGGTAGACAAATTTTTTTAATACCCCGAAGGCATGACCTATTCCTATGGCTAACCCTTCTAAGTCTCTAAGGCTAGGTTAGATATCCACCTAATCACTAGATGTGTCTTAAGACTGAGAAAATCTTAAAGTCTAAGAGGAGTCATATGTCTAAGATGGAGGGGTTAAGAGCTCATTCTAAAAATGAGGTCAACAATGTCTTAAGATTAAGAAACTCTTAGTGTCTACAAGAGTCTCAGATCTATGATGATGAAGGTGAGAGCTCACTCCCAAAAGTGAGGTCAACATGAGCTTGAATAATTTTGGCTTTGTATAACTCGAAGTTTTGGCATTCCCGTAAGCGTCTCTCCTCTAAACCTTCGATGTCTTCTAAGCGCAACTTGGTGTTCTGCTCCGTCGTGATCTTGCTACTTACAGCTACCCTTAGTGATGGGAGTTGGACTTCTAATGGTAGAACGGCTTTAGAGACATACACTAAGGAGAAAGGAGTAAACTGAGTTGGAGTTCTATATGTGGTGCAGTAGGCCCACAAGGCTTCAACTAACTACTCATGCAATTATCACTTATTATCGTCGAGTGTCTTCTTCAATATTTGGATGAGAGTTTTGTTGAAGGCTTCTGTCAAGCCATTTTTCCTCGGGTAATAGATGACAGAATACCTCCAATATATGCTGTGTCTCTAAGCTAAGTTGTTGATCTTGGTGCTCTTAAATGTAGTACCATTATCGGACATAATTCTTTGAGGCACCCCGAACCTATATACGATATGGTTCCTGAAAAACTTGAGCACATGCTAAGTTGTGACCTCTCTAAGTTGGATTGCTTCCGTCCACTTGAAAAAGTAGTCGGTGGCAGCTAGAATGAACTTATGACTTTTGGAAGAAGGAGGATCAATTAGACCCACAATGTCAGTACCATAACACTCGAAGGACTAAGAGGCTAATGTTGGATATAGAATGTTGGGTGGTTGTTGACCTCTTTTTTAGGATGAGCTCTCAACCTCTCCATCTTAGACATAGGACTCCTCTTAGACACTAAAAGATCCTTAGTCTTATGACACTTCTAGTGATTAGGTGAACACTCAACCTAACCCTAGAGAGTTAGAAGAGTTAGCCATAGGAATAGATCATGCCTTAGGGGTGTCAGGAAAACTTGCCTACCCTATAGCTTGAACCAAATCCTTATTTCTTCTTTCAAGTCAAACTCCAACTCCAAACCAACTTCAAACTCAAATCAATTCCAACTTAATTGATTTTCTCAAATTCAAATCAACTTCAAATTCAAATCAACTTCAATTCAAAATTAAATCTCAAATCAATTCTAACTTAATTGATTTTCTCAAATCTTAAATCAATTCCAATGGATTTTCTCAAAAAATGAATCAATTCCAAGTGATTGAAATCCATGATTGAATTCCAAATTAAAAAATCCTTCCTAAGTCACTTTGATTTCATCTTATGGACTTAGCTCAAATTAAATCCAAATCAAATCAAATTCAAGAGATTATCTCTTAACCCATTTATATTCTCATTTATATTCATAAATATAAATAAAATATGAATTTAAATATCCAAAACTAAATTCAAAACTCAAATCCAAATCTAACCTAAATTCAACCTAAGCCTTTCAAATCAAATTCTTGAAGTTAGCCAAATCAACTAAGGTCAAACCATCTCAAACCTAAGGGTTGACCAAGTCAACACTTAGCCAAAATGAAACCTAAATTAACTAAAATCTACCATAGGGCAAATTGATTGAGATCATTGATCAAAACTAATTCATGATCAATGTTTGAACTTGACCAAGTCATCATTTGAGCCTAACCTAGCCCAATTGGCAACTTGAACCAAGTTGACCCAACTTGACCTAAAAAGTCAAAATATGTCAAATCTTGATCTAAGCTAAATTGATTGCAACCAATGGGTTAAGTTCATTCAAAATCACTTATTGAACGTAACCAAAGCCTCAATTGACCAACTAGACCCAACCTAGCCTAATTGACCATGAACCCAACTTGACCTTAAAGGTCAAATCAAGCCAAAATCAAACCAAAGCTACCAAAATATTTCAAACGACGAACCAAACCTAAGTCAACCCATGACCTAACCCAATTGGGTCAAATTGGTTAACTTGACCAATTCAACCTAAGTGAAATCAAATGAACTAAAACCAAATATAAATCAAATTGAACCAAACCAATGATTCCAAAACATTTCATATGGTCATATGAACTTGTTCCAATCTTAGGTTTGACCCAATTTGATCAATTGGTCAACTTGACTCAAGTTGACCCATTTTGACCTAAATGGGTCAACATGAGCCAAATGATATCAAATCAACTCGAAATTCATTAAAATTTGGACCAACCAATTTCAAACTATTCCAAATCTGCCTAAATTGAAATCAAAGCCAAATGATTATTTTACCCCTAGGTCAAGGAGTAATTTATGGCCAATTCCACTTGGAATTTGGTCATATCCTTTTCATGACCAGTTGACACCCTCTTAGTGGACCAAATGAATACTAATAAGAGTGGTGCATATGACCCAATGGGTTTGGGTCAGCCGAACCCAACCCAAGGCCAAAATTGACCACTTTACTCAAAATGAGCACATGGGATCACCTCCCACACCTCATTTAGCACATGTAAACTCCTCCCCGCTCTTCCTCTGCCAAAACTGAATCACATGTCACCCAAAATGACCGAAAAAACTCAATCAATTGATCAATTTGATCAAAATGGAAGGGACAAGCTCGACTGTCCGATCCTTGTAGGAGGAGATATACTCCCCCTAATTTCACTTCAATTCAAATATCTCACACTTAATTGAGCTTTAGGAACTCAGAGCAACCTTCTCCAAGTTTCTCTAAGCTTCCTCAAGCTAATTCCAATTCTCCATTTTTGAATTTCTTCAAAGTAGAAATAAGGGAACTCATTGGAAATTTCACTTTTCTCAATTCACCACCATAGCTCAATTCTTCTTGCAAGCACCTTCAAGGCATCAAGTTGAGTGCATCCAAGTCAATTTCCAAGCTTCCAAGGCATAAAAAAGGGGAGCTAGACCAAAGATGCAAGCACTTGAAGAGGAGTTTGGCCAACAAGAGGATCCACTTGATCTCAAGCTGTCAAACCTTCAACAGGGCTTCGTCTCCACTAGAAGAAGCAATCTTAATGGTTGGGAGCACCGATGATAGCCTCCGATGAGGTATGATTCAAAACTGAGCTTAGGCTAGATTTTCTTTGGTCCTTGTGAAAGGAACTTTCACCCCAAGTAAAATTGGCAGTTGGATCTTCTTCTTCTTACTTCTTGATGGTGTGGGTTCAATCTTAGCTCAATTCGTGTTCAAGTGAGCTTGGATCAAGCCCTAAGGGACGGACGGTCGCCGTCTCCCACAGACGAGGGCAGGGATGAATCATGAACCATCCACGTCTTTTGGATGGACGGTCTTATTTAATTCACGTTAGATCCCGTGATTAATCCCTTTGATATCACGGGCTTGATCTTGACTGTCCAATCTATAAGGGAAAGTGCATAGCGCTCCCGGCTAACTGTGCAGCCGATGTGATAACTTAAATAACTAATCCCACCGTGCTACGTGGAAAGTGCTGCCATGTCAGCGATCCACGTGGCGTCGATGAGATTAGTTATATAATTATAATTATTTAATTATCTTTAATCACTAAAACTTCAAAAATACATAACTATATGTAAGAAATAGAAAAATATGAACGAGGGCTTATTTTAAAGATAATTAAAGGGGGAATAATATAAAATTAATTTTGATTGATTTTGAGTAGTGGGTTTTCCTTAATTTGGGTTTATTTGAAATCTTAATAACCCTAATTACTCCCTAATGACTTCATTAATTAATTCAAAACTTCTTAGGCATGTTTTGGGTGATGACCTCTACCTCCCCTAATTTTTTTTGGAATTTATTAATGGGTTAATTAGAGAAATCAATTAATGAATCCCTAATCACTCTCTTAATGTAATTAAGGATAATTAAGCATGTGAATAGTGGATTAATCATTTAATTAAGATAATTAAATATTATTTAAGGGATCAAGAGGTTTATGGAATAATATTGGGATATTTTTCGTAAGCTATTCCCTAAACCTCCTTTCTTCCTTAATCCAAACCTAATTAAGGTTTAATCCACTAATAACCTTCTTAATTAACTTAATTAAATTTTCAAAATTAATCTGAACTTAATCAATCCTTTGCTGGGTAGATACTTAGGTGTTCAATAACCTAAGTAAGCTTAAGAAATCAAATCCAACCTACATGTGTGGGAAGGGTTATGAAAGTACTTAATTAAACCCTTTAGCTTAATTAATCATCAATTATGAGCCAATTGTATTGGGCCCTTTCTTTCTTAAGGTGCATTGCTGATTTAAATTCAATGTGGTTATATGTCATATGTTGGCTCACAATTGTTTGAATAATTATGTTAATAAGGTGTAGGTAAGGGGTAATTAATGAACTTAATTTAAACTTTAACCTAAACAAAACATAAAATCAATCTAATGGTTCTAAAAATTAAACTAAAACAACGCACATGTGGGAGATGGGTTAGGACTAGCAAACCTTCTCACATTTCCTAAATTCAAATCAAACTCAAAACAAAACTAAAAATTTCTTTAAATAAATTGATTCACTTTAAATGATCTTATTCCATAGGATTGTCTTTAGGAATTAATTAAGGTGAATGAAATTACATGCTTACATCACTTTATTTATTTCCTAACATGCTAAATGTGTATGTCATATGAAAATCATGCATTCATGTCTTTTGAAAAATCAAATAAAATGAAATGTTTCCTTTATGTCAAATTGCATGTTTTGGCTAAAGTAAGAATATGAATGGCTATTATCACTACTAAATTCAAAATTATTTTCAAAAACTTATAAATCAAACACTACAAATGAAAGGTATGCTACTTATAATTACTTATGAGCTTGCATGTGAGTATAATGTAAGATGTGCATTATGTGACTTTTCCTTCTCTTCTCTTTTAATATAGTTTTGAATAGGATTTGCAAAGTGTATAGTTCATTTGGAAAGAACACAACACTTGCTTAAATCCATTCCTATTGATTCCTATGTTTTCCTTTAAGAGGGACCTTCACATTTACACATGTAAATTGCATAACCAAATGAAAACAAACAAACCTAAACTTTTTTGCATGATTCTTTTTCCATTCATTTCTTTATGTACATGCATATGTATTTAAGAAAAGTGGTATATTAGTCTGGACATCCTGGGATTGCGAGGCTTTAAGTAGCCCTAAGTAGGTCTTATACCTTAGACCCCTGGTGTATAAAATAATGGTGTCGTACTCACTTATGTCTTTCATACATGTAAATATGTATATGAATAATAGATAAAAGAATCCCTCTCTTTTCTACTTAACAAAATCATGTATACATGAAACCTTCCAAATTTTCTTAATCAACATCTCTTAAAATTCATCATCAACGTGTGCTAACATTTTCACTTGCATGTATATATATGCTTAGGATTCATCCATGTACATGTTACACGTGTTGGAAAGAAATAAAGTGTTGTGTGTTTTGTGATAGTAATTCACTTTATTTAATCTTAAAATGCCTTTCTCTTTGAATAGGTTTATTTAGAAAAAAATTAAACTTAGGATAAATTAAAACACATAATAAAATATTCATTAAACAAAAATCATTAATTAATCTACTTTAGAAATTACTTAAGGTGGGGAGAAAAGAGAAGTCATCTTCTCCTTTCTTCTCTTTACAACACTTAGTAATTAATTATAAGTTCATTCAAACTAAATCAAACCATAAAATAAAGCTTAACCAAATCAACTAAATCACTTAAATGAAACCACCCTCTAAGTTGAACCCTTCATACTTAGAAAACTCTAACCTTAAAGCCTTGCTAAGACATGCCACACAAACCTTAAATGACACACACATTAAGCTAAGCCACCATTTCTAGTCCTATATTAGGACGATGCATAGTTTGATTCTTGCTTTTATTTTTGGATGTGATATTTTAGTCTGGATGTTAGGGTGTACATGCATAGACAGAATGGTAGGATGATCTTAGTCTAATCATTATCTTTTGCCAGAGATTGTGCTTAAGGGGCATTGTAATAAAAATATAAATGTTTTTACTGTGCTGGTTGCTTATACCCCTAAGCGTAATCCAAAATAGGCCATGTGGACTTAGTTATCCATGTGTGGGGGTGCTAAGTCTAATTTATTCATATACATATTTGGGATTGTGTGGTTTGTTTAACTAATCTCTATTTTGTCAGTTTTAGTTAGATTTACTTTTTTCTTATTTTTATGTAATTTTATAATTAGGATTTGGAATGATTGTTATGGGGGATTAGGATGAACATTGGTCATAAGACTATTTCATATGTACCATGTGAAGCCTTTGGAGCAACCACATTCCAACCAACCAAAAGATGATAGAAGAAAGAAGAAAGAAGAAAGAAGAGAGAAAAGAAGAAAGAAGAAATGAAGAATGAAGAATGAAGACCCCCATAACATGAATTCCTTCTTGATTGTAATCAATTCATTTATAATTCGGGTTGTATAAGAATAAAGCTCAGCTACCCAATTTGTTTTTGGGTTCGTGCGGTGGAGCCCGACCACAAAAAGCCTCTTATTTTTTTGCACTAACTTTATAAATTGTTTGATGTTTGTTTAGTTTGTGCATTAAGATGATATATTTTCCTAGTTTCTTCCTTGCTTTGATGTATGGCCTAGATGCGATTAGGCTCTTAGGAATTTTTTTTTCTATCTAACTAATCAACTCAAACTAAAAATAAATAGCTCATAACCTCACTTAAAGCCTGGGTTATAAAAAAGATAAAAGATTTAGCAACCCCTTAGCTGGATGTTGTATATTTTCACATCATGCATAAAAAGCATCTTATTTCACTCTTGTTATGGAGGGATTCCACCTTTGTCAGGGAACTTGGCTTGACCTTTGAGAGTCATGGTGGAAACACACCTCCTTTCTCACTGATTTTGGCCCATATTCTAATTTCTCATGCATTAGGCATATGAATCCTAAAGTCAATGTAAAATGAATTATCCAAAAATGAAAATAAAACATAAACAAAAATTTGCATTATATTTAAGTCATTAATCATGCCCTACATGATCTAGTTTCTTAGGGAGTGTGTTTAAGGACTTAGTCTCTTTCTAAATAAATAACAACCTAGCTATCTTGCAAAAGCATATGACTTGCCTACATGTATTTAAAATCATAGGAGGAGTTAGTTGGCAGCCACTCTCAGGTGGTTATAAGTCCAACAGCCGGGTGGTTTATCCTCTCTTGTGGAGGTAAACCAAATACCCATTTTTTTGCCTTAGATTTAGGTCGTGCCTTGGCCCTCACCAAAGCTCCATAGATTTAGGTTCAGAGGTTGCTACTTCCCTATGTGGGCTATAAGCATAAATCTTTACCTCTTAGGTATTTTTATAATCTTGTGTTGTGGAATTGTAAGCCCTAGATTTCTAATGAAAAATTAACTCAAATAAATAAATCACTTCAATTTCAAAAATATAAAGCCCAACCATATGATAGCTTGAGATGCTTACTAGGCTTCCTAGTTTCATAAGCATCCCCTACTTATCTTCCTTTGGTTTCTATAATAACGCCCTCTTCTTGGTTAATCCCACTTGAACTTCTAAAAATAAACCAATTGATTGATGGTCCTATCTTTGAAATCTTTGGAGACAATGATCATTTATCTTAATTGAGAGTATTCCTATAGAATCATATTTCTTAAGATGTAATTAACTATGGGGGCTTGCCTCTATAGGAAACTTAATGAACTCGATTTAAAATAAACACTGCTTTACTTTTCCATGTAAAGTAGGGGAAGAATATTTGGTACATTCAAAGACCCATAGTTCTCAAGAGTCCTTATTAAGGTGATTAGGTCCATTGTAAGATGATGACTTATGTTTCTCGAGATAGTACATCATTTCTCAATGTCATACTTGATCACCCTAATAAGAACATCTGCGGATCTGCGTGGTGTCCAACACAAGAAAATGTTTGAATATTTTTTAGTTCTTCATTTTTATCTTTCTCTCTCTTATGAAAGATTAGATGAAGAATTTAAAAAATAATTTCACCATAGTGGTTGTTGTAGGACCACTCCATGCACCTGACATTGGTGACAATGCTTGGCTACATCCATGCAGTCGGTAATCATCATAGGCCAATAGTACCCAGTCTCTTGATCTTGGTCTTAATCTTCGAACTGGATTGGTGAGCTCTGCATAATCTTGAGTGTACCTCAGTCACAATCTTATGGGCTTCGTGCTTGTCTAAACAACATAGCCTCATATGATCGAAGGACCGCCGATATAAGGTGTCACCAATGAGAGCGTAGGAAAGGGATCTCTGCTTCATCTGATGGGCCTATCACTTCTTTTGAGGTATTTTTTCTTTGTTTAGATAATCAATCAAGGGTTGCCTCCAATCTAGCTCCTCATCCATTTTGGCAATAGCAACTTCCCCTTCAAGAGAGTATCTTTTAATGATTTCAGTATCAATAAAAAATAAGACTTGTTTGGTTTGGACCCTTATTGATATGGACTCATCTTCCAGACATGCCAACTCCTTGCCAAGTTTGGTTAAAGCATATGCTATGATATTTTCTCATTGAGGGATCTTATATATGGTAACCTCTGGGATTTGGGCCAACAGCTCTATGGTGTACTTATGATAGTGATGGAGCTTAGGCTTAAGAACCTTATAAGACCCAACGATATGGTTGATGACAAGCTAAAAATCTCTATAAATGTTGATGCTCTGGATGCATAACGTAACTGCTAACTCTAGATCGGCAATCAAAGCCTCATACTCAGCTTCGTTATTGGTGGAAGGATTGCATAGATGGTATGAGAATCTCATCACATCACGGTCTGGAGTTAGAATGACTATTCCTATCCCTGCCTTCCTTGGGATAGTAGATCATGATTCTTCTCCCCTTTGAGAGGAAGTTGCACCATCAAAATACATCTCTATGGTGTTTATTTTTGGGGTGTGGGACACCACGCAGATCGTAGGGATACTTATTGAAGTTATCGGGTACGATATTAAGGAATGATGTACTATCTCAAAAGATAGAAATCACCACCTTATAATGGACCTAATCACCTAATAAGGACTCCTAAGGCATGATGGGTCTTCGAATATACCAGAGATCTTTCCCCTACTTTACATGGAAAAATAAAGTAGGGTTTATTTTAAGCCGGGTTCATTAAGTTCCTTATGGAGGTAAGCTCCCATAGTTAATTACATCCTAAGGAATGGGAATTCCTTAAGAATACTCTATATTAAAGTAGACAATTAGGATCTTCAAAGATTTCAAGGTTGAGACTATCAAAGGATTAGCTATTTTAGGAAATCATATGGGATAGATCAATGAGAAGACTTATTTTTGGAATCTAAAGAGAGAAAGTAGGAAATGCTCATGATACTAGGAAGCCTAGTGAGCATTCCAATCTACCCTATAATTGGGCTTTATATTCTTGAAATTGAAGAAAGTTAATTATTTGAGTTGATATTTTATTAGATTACTAGGGCTTATAAAATCATAACATAAGATTATGAAAATGCCTAAGAAGTGAGGATTTATGCTAGTAGCCTGAAGAAAACAGCTATCTCAGATTCCTAAACTAAGGAGCCTTGGTACAAAACAAAGGCACGACCTAAATCTAAGGCAAAAATAGGTATATGGTTTACCTCCATAAGAGGGACTAAACCACATTGCTGGACTATCTAGAGTGGCGATAACTCCTCCTACGATTTAAATCCATGTAGGCAAGTCTTATACTTTGCAAGATGGCTAGGCTGTTGTTCATTTAGAAAGGAAACTAAGTCCTTAGACTCACTCTTTAAGAGACTAGAGCATGAGTGGTATGAATCCATGACTTAATCTAATACAAATTTTATCAAATTTATTTGATTCTTTTGGACTTTTTGTTTTGACACAAGCTATGGGATTTTGTATGCCTAAATGCATGAGAATTTGATTATAGGCCAAATCAAGAGAGAAAGGGGTGTCTTTCACCAAAGGCTCTCATAGGTTAAGCCTTGATTCTCTAGATGGAAGCCTCTTAACAAAGTGATAGAATATGACATGCATGATATTATACATTCATCCATCTAGCTAGGGGTTACTAAAAATTTTATTATCTTGATTTGATTCTTAGGATTTATGTGAGGTTATGAGTTATTTTAAAATTTTAGTTATGAGTTGTTAATTGGGGTAAAAAATTAATTTTATCTGAGCTACGCAGCCACACATTCAAACATCAATCATAAAGAAACTGTGAAAAGCATGTTGTTATAATGCGTAATTCTAAACATAACATCAAACAATTTTATAGACTACCGTAAAAGAATAAAAGGCCAGTGTGGTCGGGTTCCGCCGTACGTCCCAAAAAAGAAAAAAAAAGATGGGTAGCCGAGCTCTACCCTTATACAACACGAATTACAAAAATAATATATATGCTATGGGGGTCTTCTTTTTTTCATTTCTTCATTTCTTCATTTCTTACTTTTGATTTGATTTGCTCCAAAGGCATCACAGGGCATCCCAGGGACTAAGCCTTCTGGCCACTGCTCATCCTAATCTCCCATAACACTAATCCTAATTCCTAATATAAAATTACATCAAAAATAGGAAAAGTAAATCTAGCTACACCTGCAAAATAAATGTTAGCTAAACACACCATACAATCCAAGCAATTATATGAATAATTTGAACTTAGCACCCATGGGTAACCAAACCACACTAACATGGGTTACTTAGGGCTAAGTAACCTACCATCAACATTTATATTTTTATTATAGCATAAGCACAACCCATGCAGAAAACATGATTAAAGCTTAACCTCTAGTCTCTGACATATACCTAACATCCAGTCTAAAACATTACATCACAAAACAAAAAACACAACATCATACATACAATGCCCTAACTTAGCACTAAGTGGTGACTTAGTATTCTAATGTGTGTAAGGCTTGTGTAGCAAGACTTTACTAGCTTCTTTAGTTTAAGTTTCAATTTGGAGTTTGAATTTGTTTAAATTTTACCTTTGGGTGATTTTAATTTAAATGATTTAATGATTTATTTTTCATTTTTTATTTTAATTTTATTTTCTTGAAATGATGTTTAGGTTCTTAAGAATGAAGAGTAGAATGAATTCCATTTGTAGATGAAACTCATCATATTCTACATCCTAACTCCTAAAGAGTATAACTAAGATCCTTAAGTATTTTAATTAGCCCATTTGAATTTATGTAATTTATTTGATTTGATTTGATATAGAGCTTAGAATTTAAGTTGGTTTAATTATTTGATTGATTGATTTTGGATTAGATGTTTTAGTTTAATTGCATCTTGATAATTCAATATCCTTAATATCTAATGAAGTTTAAGTTTGTTTAAGTTCATGTGTTTTGGTTGATTGTTTTTAGATTTAATTAAATCTTGATAATTCAATATCCTTTTAGATTAATATCTAATTCTTTTATTTGATTATGGTTATGTGATTTAACTTTATGTTTATTTAATTCGATTGTGGTTCATTTATTTGTAATTTGATCGGATTAGATTAATTGAAATTTTATTTTGATTTTAATTGGGTTTGATTCTTTGTAACTAGGATTTTATTTTTAATCACATTCATTTGCCATGTTCATCATCATTTGGTTTGTATTTTGATTTCATACATTGGATAGTTGATTAGTTTATCTTATTTAAGTAGGTTGAATGAGATTTGGTTTGATTGTATATTAAATTGATGAGAGTCTTTCTTAATTTAGTTTAATCTTATTTAGTTTGATTTGACTAGCTTTATTAGTCTATGGGTTTGCTTAGGTTCAATGTGATTAGTTTAATTAAGAAGTGTATTTATGTTAATTATAAAGGTTTGTTTAATTTTTAATTTGGTTTCATATTTGTTCAGACTAATGGTGTAATTAATGACTTAATGGTTTAGGTTTAATTTAAGTTTTTAGTTAGTATTTGCATTTTGATTGATTAAACTTAAGTTTAATGTGATTAATTTGATTAACTTAATTAGTTTGTTTAAGAGGTGTAATTAATTATTAAATTAAATAAAGATTTGTTTAATTTTTAATTTAATTTCATATTTATTTAGGTTAATGATGTAATTAATGAGTTAATGATTTAAGTTTAAATTAGGGTTTAATTAGTATTTAATTGAATTTATATTTAATTAAGCTCAGGTTTATTATGATTAATTTAGTTAACTTAATTAATTTAGTTATTTGGATTAATGATGTCATTAATGAGTTAATGATTTGAGTTTAAATTAGGATTTAATTAGTATTTAATTGAATTTATGTTTAATTAAGCTTAAGCTTAATGTGATTAATTTAATTTACTTATTTAGTTTATTTAATAGGTGTGATTAAATTAATTTATAGATTAATTAAGTGTTTGATTTGAATTAATTTTAATCTGATTTATAAAGTTTATTTGGTTTATTAAGATAATGGATTAATTTATTAAGTTTGCATTAATTAGATGTTTAATTAATTAAGTTTGATGAAGGGTCAATTAAAATTATTAGATTAATCAAAGGTTTGTTTAATTAGAGATTAATGACTTAATGATTTAAGTTTAATTTAGGTTTTGATTAATGTTTAATTGCATCTTATGTTTGATTAAGCTTAGGTTTAATATGATTAATTTGATTAACTTAATTAGTTTATTTAAGGTGTGATTATTAAATTTAATTAGGGGTTTGATTTAAGCTTAAATTTAGAGTTAGCTTTAATATGACTTATTTAAATTAATTTGATTAATTAAGGTAATGGATTAATTTATTAAGTTTGCATTAATTAGATGTTCAACTAATTAAGTTTGATTATTCATGATTAGGGTTTTACTTGATTTGATTTATTTATTATGTTTGTTTGATTTTATTAACATGTTCGATTTAGTTATTAGGTTGAAATATTTAATGGTTATTTAATTATCTCATTCTAAATGGATGTGATTTAATCATATGTTGATTAGGTTTATTTTAATTTTATTTAGTTTAATTCGATTAGTATCAAATTATTAAAGTTTCCTAAATTTGTTGGGTTTTGGGTATGATTTAAGATTTAATCTTTTAATTGAGTTTTATTAACCTAAATAGATTTAATCATATTTAATTTAATCTCCTTTACATATGATATTTTTCTGATTTGAGGTTTGATTAATGTTTACTTAAGTGTTATTTCATTTCTGATTTTGATTTAATATTTAAATTATTTTTTAGATTATATTTTAATTAACTCTTTAATTGATTAAACTCTAATCTTAAGTATTTATTTGGGGTTCATTAAGATTCAGAAGATCACATCATTTTCTTAAGAGTTCTGGATGTCAATTGAAGTGATTTAGGTCATTTTGAAGATTTTTGTAAGTTTCTAAATTTTTTTTTAATTTATTTTGTTAAAATGGACAATCTGAACTTCAAAATTTAATTTCTTTTAAACCAGAAGTCCTTTTAACTTGATATTTTTTTAGTATGTGTGTTTTAACTTTAACTTAAATCTCTGATAATTTCAACATAATCTGATTTATATTTTTGGTTTAATTAATGGAATATGATTTTTACTAAAACTCAAATTAAGCTCACAATACTGAGGGAAATTTGAGGATTTTTGGTTTGTTGGATTCCTCTCGGTAAGATAAATCCAATGAGCCCTTGTTTGTAATTTTTGGTAAAATATTTTATTTTCTGTAAATTTTTGAAATTTCAGGTGATTTAAATTATTATTATTATTATTATTATTATTATTATATTTATTTATTTTTTTAATAAAGAAGGAAATACGCGCAGTTTGGGCGGGAAGAGAAAGCGACCTGCGGGTCCCTCTAGGCCGTCCCATTGTAGGTCGGACGATCAGGCGGTCAGCGTGATCCGAGCCGGATCGCTTAATCGGCGCCGTCGATCGTCCGTCGATAACCGCATAATATGACGGTCCAGATAACGAGCGTCGAGGCTCGGATCGCGCGATCGGCTTCGGATCGCGTGATCTAAAGCCGTCGGAGCGCGTCGGACGGTCAGATCACATCGCAATTTGAAGGCTCGCGATCCGATCGAGCCGTCGATCTGCGAAAGATCGGATGGTGGTCGGCCGATGGTGAATAATATTTTTAGGGGTATTTTTGTAAAAAAATGAGGATTTCTAAGCCAAAACTTGTCCAAATGGACTTGTTTTCATGTCGATTCGCACTGAAAAAATTCTATTTCCTAATCGGCGTGATTTAAAGTAAAAATGCTGGATTATCTAAAGGAACTTCTAAAATCGCGAGAAATTTAATACAAAATATGCGAAATCCTAAGGCCATCTATGGTTTGATAAAATTTACCTCACCGGGGATGATTTCCGGCGGCGGTGAAGATCCAAACGAGCTTTGGAGTGATCTTTAGCCCTTGCCTTCCTTCTTCCTTGATGTTTTCATTCAGTAGTACTTACTTGTGTTTTTGAGCTTAAAATGGCTCAAAGAGGTGGGGGATGGGTTCCTTTATACTTTGGAAAGTTTTTGGGTGTTGAATGGTGGCGGAGGAAGAGATTTCAAGCCTCATCTCCCCCTCCTTTTATAATGGCCAAAAATACAAGTTTTTTTTGAATTATTTTGGCTCCAAATTGATTGCCATATTGTTGGGATGGTTGGGATGGATCTAGATTGATTGAGGACTTTGGATTTTTGCTCCAAAGTCCTCTCTTGCTGCCATATGATTAGATTTATTCAATTGAAATATTGAGGACATGTGATGGGGGTTAAGTGCATGTGATGGGAGAATTAAATGAGGTTGGGTGGAATCCTATGTGGGGGAGGATCTATGAGAGATTTAAATGGATTGGGTTTATTTTGGGCTGACCCTAAATGGGTTTGGGTTGGGTTTTATTAGCCTCCAATGGGTTTTGGCTTGGTTTCAAGGGATTTGGCCCAATTTGGGTCATATGAGTCATTTTGGGTCAAATTGACCCATTTGACCAAAATTGGCCAAATTAGCTTGGGATATGGGTTGATTCATGTTCAATTGGCTATTGAAGATGAATGTGGTCTTTGGTTTGAATTAATTTGGATTCAATTTTGATTTAGGCTAAATTGACCCTTTAGGCCAATTTGGGCTAGGTTGGGTCAAGTTGACCAATTGGGCTCGATTGAGCAAATTGAGTTTAATTATGGCTTTGGTCAAGTTCAATAATCAATTTGGAATGAGCTTGAGCCATTGGTTGCAATAAATTTGGGTAAGATTATGATTTGACCCGATTTAGTCCTTTAGGCCAATTTAGGTCAATTTGGATCAAATGACCAATTGGGCTTGGTTTGGCCCAATTGATTGCAATTGATCATCCTAGGGTGATCAACAATCATGGTGGAAGATTTTGGTGAGCTTGGTTCAATCCAATTTGGGTTGGATTAGAAGTTGGCTCAAATGGGTCCTTTAGGTCACTTTAGGTCAAGTGCACCTAAGTGGGTCAATTGGTTTGATTTTGGTTTGATTCGATGATTGTAGGTTTCATTTATATTTGGGTAGATAATTGAATGAATGATCTATTCCAGAGAAAATTCATTGGTTTTAACTTGGTCTAGATAGAATTTGGCTAAGTCTAAAGAATTGGCTTAAAGGGTTTAGATTGAATTTGGATTTGATTTTTGATATAGTTTTGGTCATTTGAATTTGGATTTCATTTATATTTGTGAATATAAATGAATGAATAATTGATTCATAAAGAGATCAATTGAGTTGGATTTGATTTAAGGGGAGTTTTGGCTAAGCTTGTGAATGTGATTCATATAATTTAGGAAGGGATTTTAGGATTTGAATTTGATTTTTGGTTTCAATCATTTGGAGTCAAATTTTGAAGTTGGATTTGGAATTTGAATTTGAATTTGAATTTGTAATTTAGTTTGAGAATTGAGTCTGGTTTTGATTTGAGAAAGTGTATCTAGATTAAGTTTAGGCCATGGGATAGGTAATTTCTTTAAACCCTAAGGCATAGCCTAATCTTATGATTAATACTTATAAGTATCTAGGCTTAATTTAGGTGTTCACCTAATCACTAGATGTGTCTTATGATTAAGAAAATCTTACTATTTAGAAGAGTCCTAAGTCTAAGAAGAGGAGGTTAAGAGCTCACTCTAAAAATGAGGTCAACAATCTCCCATCGGCGATTGCTAGTGTCCCTTAAGTTCATGATTTATTTATTAGGGAGGTCATCACTAAGCGGGGAATCAGTAGGAAGTGGGTGTGATGCTAAGAAATCCTCAAGTGCTTTCCCTTTCACTACACAGAGGGGTACGAATGTAATATCAAACTATGAGAGAATCATGAACCAACATGCCAACCGTCTGGATAACATTGACCATGTCATGAGATACTACAGTGGATTGATTATGGAGATCAAATTCACCTTATGAGAAAGCATATAATGCCATAGCTTTTGGGAGATGAAAATTAAAGCTAGGCAATACTTCTCAATGGATGGATAATTGGCTTCAATAGGGATTAGATGACGACTGAGATAGTAGAGCACACTATCCTTCCCTTCATCATTGGCTTGGTCCAACACAGAGCCAAAGGAGTCATCTAATGCAGTAATGTAGAGGATGAGTGGCTTGCCTGGGATAGGGGCTGCTAGAACTGGTGGCATCATCAATTACTGCTTGATGTCTTCAAAGGTATGCTGACACTTGTCATCCCACTTGATCTTGGCATCCTTTTTGACAAGTGTTGAGAATGGTTGGCATCTCCCTGATAGGTTAGATATGAAGCATCTTAGATATGATAATTGACCTTGAAATGATCTGAGTGGAGTTAAACTTTTAGGGGGTGACATTTATAATATTTCTTTGATCTTCTTCGGATTGATTTCGATTCCCCGATGCTGGACAAAAAACCCAAGGAACTTTCTTGAAGCTACTCCTAATGCACACTTTAGGGGGTTCATTTTGAGGTTAAATTATCTTAACCATTTGAAAACTACTCTCAAGTCAAATAGGTGGTCTTCATTTTCTTTACTTTTGACTATGAGATATCAACATAACATTCAACTGATGATGAATAAGTTTGTTGAAGATTTGAGGCTGGTATGTAGCACCAGCATTTTTAAGGCAGAAAAGCATGTCTTTATAATAATAAGTTCTGATTGGGGTTCGAAAAGTAGTGTTTTATCATCTTTAGGGGCTATCTTAATTTGGTTGTAGCCAGATGAGCCATCCATGAAAGAGAATACTGCATGAGATGAGGCAATGTCCACCATCAGTTTCGGGATTGGTAGTGGAAATTTGTCTTTTAGACATGCCTTATTCAAGTCCCTAAAGTTGATGCATATGCGAATTTGGCCATTCTTTTTCTTAACTAGGATGATAGTGGCCAACCAGGTAGGATATTTTTCTTTCCTGATAAAACCAATATCGATCAATTTCTTGACTTCAGAAATGATTAGTTGTTCAATGTCTAATCACATGCACCTAGGAGCTTGCTTGATAGGGATAACATTAGGTTCTATTGCTAGTTTGTGGACTGCCACATCAGGAGATAAATTAGGCATTTATTCATAACTTCATGCAAAGTAGTCATTAAACTCAGACAATAGCCTAACTAGGTCATTGGGCTCTTCCTCATTCAATAAGGAACTGATGTATGTCAGACATGGATCTTCCTCTATTCCTAAGTTGATTTTTTTGAGATCATAAATGGTTAACTTGATCTTCTCCTCAAACTCTGGCAATGCATCTTTGACTTGGAAATCATCTATGTCATCTGAAGTTTTGAAGCACACCTCCTCATATGAGTTAATGTGATTTGAAAAGAACCTATCAGATTCCAAATGATTGGTGATGACTAAGTAGTAATCATCATCATCGATCGGGCCTACTATACTAAAGCCTAGTCCTAGTTTTGATTGAAAATTCTTGTATTCACTGTTCCATAACCTTTTGAAGTAATCTGATCTGTGCTTGAACCATGTATGTGGAATCAATCCTTTCTTTGCAAAATTTAGAACACAAGGTGAGTACTAATCAGAAGATAATTCTATTAAGTCTTTATATGAATCATCCTCAAGTTATACATCAACTTCTTGACTTGAGAATAATTCTCCCAGAAAGAACCTCTGAGTCTTCATATCTTTAGAAGATCTAAGGGCTTCCTTAACTACCAAACGCTCAACTTTTTGAGATGAAAGTGGGGTTAGAGCTAAAGTTCCCAACTACTGCCTAACAGTTTCACATATTATAGATTGGGATACACTAATGCTTTGCTTGGGAGCCCAATTTTCATCGTTGTCTGGCTCAACTGTCACCTTCATGGCGATCTGCTATCTGGAAGCACTAGCTCACACACTAACTATATAAGACTCATCCTCTGAACTAGATTTCAAGTCTATATGGATAGTAGGTGTACTCCTGGTAGCCAGAACATATCTCCTATTGGGTGGTCAATAAGGAGGTCTTTTGATCTCTGGGGCTGCCTCTGGATCTACCTATTCCTCTGCTTGGTGGAGGTCGATTCATCCTACCCATATATTCAAATGGAGTAATGAATTGTGGGTGGAATCTAATCTCAGGCTCTAGTTCCTCCTCCAAGTCAATTTCTCGCTCCCTTTTATTTTTAATCTTATTTTCTTATTTTCTTTTCTTTTTTCTTTTTCCTTTTCTTTTTCTTTTTCTTCTTTTTCTTTTTCTTTCTATTTTTCTTTTTCTTTTATTTTTGAGCTTTGGCCAAGTTTGTGAGAATAAACTTGTTGATTTTGAGGGAGGTAGTAGGATGCATCCTCATATATGCTGACCTCATGAACTGAAAATGGTTTGAGATTTCCTTTGATGTAGTACTCGATCCCACCTTTGATAAACTTGATGCATTGGTGCAAAGAGAATGAAACCATGTTGTTCTCATGTATCCACAGTCTTCCATGCAAAGCATTGGACGATATATCTGAGTCTATAATATGGAACTTAGCTTCAGTCTTCCACTCATCAATCTTCACTGGTAATACTATAGAGCCTAAAACCCTCTCGCCTTGCTCATTAAATACTTTCAACATCATCCTCTCTGAATTGAGTTTCGAGATGTAAATCCTCTAGTAAGCAAGGGTGTTTAGACTCATAATGTTGACTACTGCACCTGGGTCAACCAACACTCTAGATAGCCTGAATCTACCCATGTCCACTATGATGTAAACTGGATGGTTATGTCTGATCATCCCTGAAAGCAAATCTTCATTGCTGAAAGTAACTCGTGGGATGTCTTTTGAATAGTGAGCCTCCTCTCCAGTAGAGACCAACTGAGCTAAGAAAATCTCGAGTTCAAGTAGATCCTTGACAAGAGATTCTCTCATCTCTTTGGATAAGATGAGAGCATAATATATGCTTAGCTTAGCTAGCAGCTTTCTCAGATGGGAAAGGACATTATAATACACTTTCGGCTGGTCCTCCACAAGCATATCCATGGGTGGAGCATCCTGTGGAGGGGCTATCTATTCGCTAGAACCAATGACCTATTTTCCCTTATCTTGAGGTGCTACCATAGGAGGTAGAACTTTGCCATTATGTTGGTTGGCTTCAATAACTTCATGTGGCAGATTGGAGGAAAGTTCTACCTGCTCATCTGGTATATCTAAAGCTTCTCCTACGGGACCCTTGGAGTCAGATGACTCCAAGTCAATCTCAATGGGTGAACCTGATCGATTCATAAAAAGAAAGTCTGATTCTAAATCAGAAGAGAAGGGATCAGAATTATTAGAGCTATTATTATTTTCTAGACTTGGAGAGCTTTCAATAGGAAAAAAATCTAGAGTATCAGAAATGGACAAGATGCTAGGGGAATTTAATTTCTTCATTGATTTGTTTTTAGGTGGAGGTACATGATAAAAATTAAATAAAGTAAGCGGGGTAAGGGTTTTAGTGCCCTTGTCCGATGATACAACACTCATGTCGAAAGAAGAACTGGATGAAGTAGTAGTTGCAATGGTGGAGAAAATGCTAGACTCAGTCGGTGGTTGCTCTACTAAACTATCTTGGGAAAGTGTGGACTGCTGCTATTGTTACTGAGCTCCCACTTTCCCCAAGTTATCTTTGGCAACTTGGAAACTATCCTTAATGTTGGAGGTTTGAGCTGCCTCAGGCACCTATAAGGAGAGTTTCTTGATCTTAGAAATAATTTTCTTAGAGGTTCAAGATAAAGAGATATCCCAACCTTGTTTGGTCTTAAGAGGATCACAAGTATCCCAAAAGATTATCCTAATAGAACTAAAGGGTTGTTCTAATAGATATTCCTTAGAGATTACTATGGCGCTCAACTTGTAGCTGTGCTCAAGCTAGTCTTTAAAGGTGATGCAATCCTCTAAGATGTGGCCTAACATGCGGTGGTAGGGGCAAAAGTTAGAATCATCACTCTTGCCCACTTCCTCCGGCCTCTTAGGCTCTGGTAGTTAAAATTCAGGCTTCTTTAAGAGGTTCTTAAAGATCTTCCTGACTACCTCCCTCTTAAATAAATATGATTTGTTGAGTTCATCAATAAGAGTAGGTGGGCAATAGCTATCTAGCGGTGGATAGGAGTACCACTGTTGAGTATACTATTGAGGAGCTAGTGGTAATGGCCGTTGAGGCTACTGTGGTGGCCAGTATGATGGCCGAGGTGGTCGTAGAGGTGGTGGATGTGGAGGCTGCTGAGCTCTAGGTCTCTTAAACTAAACTCTAACTAGATGCTTTCCATTATCAACTTACGCCAGTGCCACTAGTTTCTTCTCAAAAGCTTTCTGCTATTTAGGCGTGGATGACTGGTCTTGAAAAGGTAATTGTCTGGCTTCTCCTTGTAGACTAGCCGCCTTGTTGATTAGCTTCTCAAAGATTTTGATAGTAAATTCCTTGAGCATGAAAGCAGCTGGACCATGAATATTCTTAATAAGATTCTCTTTGGCATGCTGTTTGGATAGCTGTAGTTCGCATTTCATACTCAAATTTTGCCACCTAAGAATATAATCAGCGAGGGACACACCAGGATTTTTTTTATGCTACAACGAGATCGCTCACAGTCACCATTTGTTGAGCTCCAACAAACCTCTTAATGAAGAGTTGCTCCAACTCATCAAATATCTTTACCAAACTATTGGACAGTTCAACATACCAATCAAATGCAATCCCTGAAAGACTGCTGACAAATAAGCGAAAGAGAAGTGCATCTTTAAAATGTGTCATGTGCTGTTAAGGGTTCCCACTACCATCAAAGATCTTCAAAGAAGGTGGCACGAAACCCTTGGGGCACTGGATTGTATTGAATTTCTCTGGATAAGGTCTACCATTTGGAATATATGAACTACCCCGAGTTTACACCAACGCTTCTCTCACCTACTGTTTCACCATATGCTTAATGTCTTTCTCATGCATGACGGTGCTATCTATGAACTTCCTATACAGACTACCATTGTCCTGATCTACTAGAGAGGTACTCTTGGGTGGTTCTAAAACATGTAGGAGCTCAGGCCGTTTGGCCTCCATAAGATTGGGCTGTAAAATTGGGGCTTCATTCTGTAATGCAAAAACTGTTGCTAACAAGTCTTCAACCTTCTTCTCCATTTGACTCAACTGCTCATCCTTCTCTCTAAGCTACTGACAGAGGTGTTGGGTTGATTGAGCAATGTCATCCTCTTCAACTTCAATACCTTCCTAGATGTGATGATCTCTGAGGAGGGATCCTTGAGTATCAACCACGTAGACTTCTGCTAAAACCTCTAATAAGTCATCATCACTGTATTTGAAAGCTACCCTACCCTCTTCTTAATTTGAGTGATCACTGCCAAGGTTTTGTGTTTTCTTGGTAAAGTAGTCTTCTAGGATGTCATCTAAAGAACAATCTCCTACTCTGTCGGGCTGGACTGGCATAAACACCCACTGGCTATTGGATGTAGGACTGTGCTCATATGACTTTTATGCAGCCCTCCGAGATGTCTCACTGGAGGATCAATCATGGGGCTGTGTGTCCCCTTCCTCCTCTGCTACTGTCACTACTACTGGTGGTGAATGTGGTGGTGGTGCGACCACGATACTTCGAGGTCGCCACTACCTCTTCACGATAGCTGAATAGGGAGGCCTAGTGAGAGAACTCATCCTCACCTCATCTAGTGAAGTAGATGGAGCGGGATCCCACCATAGATCACCAAAGGGGTATTTCTCTCTCGATCGAGACTTTGGACCTTTGTGGGACCGTGGAATGAGGGGACTGGTGTGATGGTGGAAAAGAAACAAAATAGTGTGATGGCGATGACACCGACTACCCTCCTGCTGAAACTCTCCTCCAGTGGTTGATGGTTCTGGTGAGAACTATACTGACAGTGTGATCAGCCTTGGTGGCCCCTCGATCGGGGAAATCAACAAGTTCGGAGGCCCCCGACTGTTGGGTGTACCTCTGTCTCTCTCTACTACCCGCTTGGGAACCTACTCTAGGCTCAACGACCCTCTCCCTGTGGATCTAACCACTGACACTATGGGTAATCACCAACCTCAAATCAAATAGTGTACCAAACTCACAGCATCCAAGTCTCAGACTCGTGAACTTTCACGAGGCCACATAAGGTCTCCTCTTATCCCTAGCTGATAGTTTGTAGTGAGCTGGTGGTGGATGTAATGTAGCAATCCTCCTAACATCTTCATCTCCATCTGAACCAGAGAGGGGGTGGAATCTACTACCACCCAAGAAAGGGGAGACCTCCCATGGAGAACCTTCCTCGGCAATGTGGGAGGCAGTGTCGATCTCCCTAGCTGCTCTCTCATGATGCCGCTTGATCTTCCTATTTTTATTATAATGTTTGGTGCAGGAGAATAGGGTGGTGCAAGGATTAGAACCTACCTCAAAGGTAGGAGAAACTATCTCAGAGACCAAGATAGCTTTCCCCTTTGAGGGGACTAAAGAGGAGGTACTTGCTCGCACCAGGGCTACAATAGGGATAACTGACTAAGCATGTGTAGAAGCAACTGGCATTGATATTGATATTGATAATGATCGGGGGATGGGATCCACGAAATCCTTCCTCTTCAATGAGGGGAACTCAGAGTCAGAAGGGATGTTAAAAATGGATAAGTGGCGTCTGTCCCACTACATCCTCCTTGCTGATCGTTGTGAGGGCTATCCCCTCACAAGTAACTCAAACTCCCTCAAAATTATGTCCAAAGTAAATCGGATGTGTGGCATCAATTGAGGTGAGATTGACTTGATCTAATGCCATATCTACACCGGAGGGGAAGGAGAAAAAAAACTTCTTGGGAACCATAGCAATTGAACTGACTAAAGATTGAGAAAGAATTAACTGCGTTGATGTCACTGCATTTGTTGAAACATAATTGAGTTAGACCCTTGCTTTGATATTTGTCTTCAATAATTGACTTCTGATATTAACTTGGAATTTTGAACCTACACTTAACAAATTTGAGTATGCTAAGTGGGGTTCATTGAATTAGAGAGGTTTGAGGAGAGTCTTTGCCATTGAATTTTAATTTTGATTTAGAACCCTCATTCAACAAATTTGAGTATGTTGAGTGGTTCAATCCATTTTGGAGAGACTTTGGAGATAAATTTATTTTGTTTATCCTTTGTTTGAAAATTTGATTTGAAGTTTGGAATCTTCACTTACAAATTTAGGTATGCTAAGTGAGATTCAAGTGCATGTTTGAAAATAATTTTTGAAAGCATTTTTGTTGTTTGTGATAATGTGTGTCATGTGTTTGATTTGTGTGTTTTCTTTTGAAAGTGAGATCCTTACTTAGCAAATTTAGGTATGCTAAGCAAGGCCCAAATTTGTTTGATGTGTTTGCTTTATTTTATTTTTGAAAGAGGGGGACTTCTATTTAACAAATGTTGTATGTTAAATAGAATCCAATTTGTTTTTAATTTTAAAAAATTGAACTTTCATTTGAAAATTTTGGGTATGTCAAGTGGAATTCAAATGTGATTCATTTGCATGTGATTTTAAAAAGTGGACTTTACTTAGCAAATGTCAGTATGGTAAGCAGAGTTCAATTTGTTTTGATTTTTGAAAAAATGAATTCTCATTTGACAAATTTTAGTATGTCAAATGAAATTCAAATGTGTTTTGATTTTGATTTGAAGAAGAGAACTCCACTTAGAAAATGTGGGTATGCTAACCGGAGTCCAATGTGTTTTGATTTTGAAAAGGGGAATTCCACTTAACAAATTTAGGTATTGTTAAATAAAATTCAATTGTTCATACTTTATTTTTCAAAGATGAAATTTTGTGTGTGATATTACTTTTTGAACAGGGAAACCCCAACCTAGCACATGTATAATGTGTTAAATGGGATTTTAATTTTTTATTTCATGATTTTATTTGAAAATAGAATCTTCATTCAATGAGCTTAGGTGCATTGAATGGAAATAGCTATTTTCAAAAATGTGCTTTTGAAAGAGGAATTTTTAAAATTATTTAATTTTAATTTTTGAAAATAACCTCCATGTGCCAATTATAGATATTGTTACATGAGATTTGGTTATCATTAAATCTTTTGAAAGTTTTATGCAAATCTTTTATCATGTGAAATTTTAATTAATTTGGAAAGTACTTTTCGAAAGTAATATTTTTGCAAAGGATTTATTATGGGATGAACCTTGCCACACCAAGAGGATGGTAAAGAGGTTCTAAAAATTTTTAGTCATCTCCTTTAGTTTAGTTAATTTTTTTTACCTATCAGGGGGACATAATAGGGGTTTTAAGACCTACACGGAGTGAGGTATTAAAACCTAAATTATGTTTGCTAGCTTTGCTTAAAAATGAAATAAGTGAAGTGTCAACGGAAAGAAAGATAGTCTTGGGCTTATATGAAATATAAGTCCACTATCAATGCTTGGAGACAATAATTGTGTACTAGGGATGGATAGAGGAACTCATCCCCAGCAGAGTCGCTAGAAAAATTTATGGTGTTTATTTTTGGATGTGGGATACCACACAAATCTTAGGGGGTACTTATTGAAGTGATCAGGTTTGACATTAAGGAATGATGCGCTATCTCGAAAGAAAGAAATCATCACCCTATAATGGACCTAATTGCCTAATAAGGACTCCTAAGGCATGATGGGTTGTTGACCTCACTTTTAGAGTGAGTTCTCAATCTCCTCATCTTAGACTTATGAGTCTTCTAGACACTAATACTTCCTTAGTCATTAGACACTTCTAGTGATTAGGTGAATACTTAACCTAACCTAGAGAATTAGAAGGGTTAATCATAGGATTAGGCTATGCCTTAGGGATTAAGGGGACTCAGTTACTCTATAGCCTAAATCTGACCTATGTTCACCTTCTCAAACCAAACCTCAAATTCAATTCAAATATCAAAATTCAAATTTAAATCCAAATCAAATGATTAAAGCCCATGATCAAATCCAAACTTGAAATCCTTCCTAAGCCCTATGATTTTTCTTATGGACTTAGCCTTAGCCAAATCCAAATCAATCCAAATTCAATTTATTTTCTCAAAGATCAATTCAGCCCTTCAATCAATTTATCAAATATCAAACTCAACTCAGCTTGATTTATCCCAAAATCAAATTAATTGACCTATTAGGCTCACTTGACCCAAAGTGATTTAAAGGACCTATTAGACCTATCTTATATTATAATACATTGAAATTAAAGTTCAAGTTTGATCAAAAAATCATTCATGACTTTAATAAGTTATTTGAATCAAATGCAATTTTAATCAAGTTTAAGCTTAAATTAAATAAAATCATGATTTGAATGTTAATTCACAAATATATAATAATAATAATAATAATAATAACAAATAATAAATTTTAATATACATAATCCATTTGAAGTCTAAAATGAACTACAAAAAAAAGAGAGAGAGAGAGAGAGAGAGAGAGAGAGAAATTAAACTAATTCTAAATATCAAATAAATTTTGTTCAAACTTAAATCAAAATAATTAATTTATCAAATTATAAATTTATATTATAATCAACAATTATTAATTATAATTAAAATTATCTTATGTATATAACTTATAAATTTTCATTCAATTATTTACTAAAGTTATTAAAATTATGTAAAAAAATTTTAAAATCATAATAATAAATAAAAATTAGGTTTCATCAAGTTAAAAAAAATGAAAAAAAGACAAAATTATTAAAGTATCTATCCCTTGCTAATTAATGTGATCATGACAACACATAAAAAAATGAAGAAAGAAAAAAAATAAAAAGAGGGAATGTTAGAGTAGTTGGGTGGCACGTAGGAAAAAGTTGACATCTCTCTCTCTCTCTCTCTCTCTCTCTCGGCTAGCAGAAAACATGAGACACTAAACAAAACAAAAAATTAAGGCCCCGTCCTTTCTCTCATTTTTTTTTCAGGAAAGAGCAGCTGAAGCCCTCTCTCCCGAAAATATAACGTCCAGCATAGATTTACGTCGCGGTCCAATCTGCTGACGCGCGAGTGGTTTTCCGTTTTAGCACTTAACTTGGCCAGACGAACTGATACGCCGTTTATCTGGCCGCCCGGCGACGCTCAAACGGGAGAAGAAGCGTTGTTGGAATGCACGGGAGGAATTTAAAAGAAATATATATCTAGATTTAGGGTTTAGGGGTGTATTTTTCTTTACCGAAGCTCGAGAGAGAAAGAGAAAATCTCATTTCCTTTTTATGAAAGAACCATGAAGATGGAGAACAAAATTAGAAGTTATGGACTTGAGGAAATAGCTGAGGATGTATTAAATAAAAATTCATCGATAATTTTTCTCAATCATTGTATACATACAATTTTTTTACGATTTATTAGTGTTATTCCTTGAAATTCTTTTATTTAGTTTATATTTCCTACACTATTTGAAGTTCTTTGCAAGAGGACTTTGCTTATTTTGAGGGATTTTTGCATTTGTACTCTCTGTACTCCTATGAGAGTACAAATGATTTTCTGAATATTTTTACAGTTTATTTTGCCTGGATGGAGAGAATATGATCATTACATTCCATTAGAAATAATTTTCTTTGGCCTGTTTGGAGAAAATATATTCATTATAATCCATCACAAATAATTTGGAGGCTGTTTGGTTATTTTTTTTAGTGTTATTTTCTATCTGTACTCTCTTGAGAGTATATATGATTTTTGGACATTTTCTCCAATTTTTTCAGACTGGTTATTGAGATTATTTTCATTACATCTGTACTCTCTGTACTTTTCTGAGAGTACAGAGCATTTTGATCATTTTTTTTTATTTCTTTGGCCTGTTTGGAGAAAATATGTTCTTTAGGCACAATTTGGAGGCTGTTGGGTTGATTTGTTAGTATTTTCTTGCATCTGTACTCTCTGTACTCTCATGAGAGTATAGATGATTTTTGGCCATTTTTCCAGTTTCTTTGGCTTGGTTGTTGAGATTAGGTTCAATACATTCCGTTGGAAGCAATTTGGCAGCTATTTGGATGGTTTCTAGGGATTTTTGCATATGTACTCTCTGTACTCTCATGAGAGTACAGATGATTTTGTCAATATTTTTGTAGTTTATTTGGCCTGTTTGTAGGAAATATGTTCATTATAATCCATTAGTAGCAATTTTATAGGGTGACTTGGTTGGTTTTTATGGTTGATTTGCATCTGTACTGTCATTTACTGACTTTTCATTTTAAAGTTTACCATGTCTGGGAAAAGGATAACTTCGAGATGCAGTCCTACCACCGCTCTAACGGTGTTTGATAATACTAATACTCTTTAGTAATGAAGTCATTGACATTTCTAGGCTTCATCTGCATCAATTCATTAGACTCCACGGAATTCAACAAGACTCAATTGCTATTACCTCAATCTTGTCTTGCTGGGACATAGAGAAGCGGGCTTTCTTTTTGTGTGGGCAATGCATTCCTTTCACCCTCGATGAAGTTACAGTGATAATAAGAATGCCAAATAGAGGGGAGAGCATCTTATGGCATAGAGGGAATGTGCTATCTGTGAGGTCAGCACTTTCAGTGAGGAAGCCCTTAAAGAGCATCTTGAAGGTAAAAAATACAAAGCAAAAGAAGCCTTACTAAGCAAGAAGAGGCGCCCTCTCTCTCTGTACTCTACCTACTCTATACTCTACTCTCTGTACTCTCTACTCTATACTTTTCTCTCAGACTCTGTACTCTCTGTACTCTTCTAAACTCATGGGTAACTTGATATAATACTGTTTATGTTTCATCGGTAATTTTTCTCAACCGTTGTATATGTACAATTTTTTTACAGTTTGTTAGTGTTATTACTTGAAATTCTTTTATTTAGTGTATATTTCCTACACTGTTTGGAGTTCTTTGCAAGAGGACTTTGCTTATTTTGAGGATCTGCTTTGCATGGGTATACTCTCTATAATCTCATGAGAGTACTGACCAATTTCATATTATTTTTTATGAGTTCCTGGCCTGTTTGGAAAGAATATGTTCATTACATTCCATTAGAAGCAACTTGGAGGATGTTTAGGTTAGTTTTTAGGAGAGTTTTGCATGTGTACTCTCTGCTCTCTGAGTCTAAAATATTTTGGGCATTTTTTTCAATTTCTATGAGAATGTTTGGAGGAAATATCTTCATTAGAAATCCATTAGGAATAATTTGGAGGCTGTTTGGTTGCTTCTTTAGTGTTATTTTGCATCTATACTCTCTGTACTCTATGTACTCTCTATACTCTCTGTACTCTCTATACTCTCATGAGAGTACAGAGCATTTTGGTCATTTTTTTTCTGTTTCTTTGACCTGTTTGGAGGAAATATGTTCATTACAATCCATCAGGAATAATTTGGAGGCTGTTTGTTTGGTTTTTTAGTGTTCTTTTACATCTGTACTCTCTTGAGAGTATAGATGATTTTGTGGATATTTGTTTCCAGTTTCTTTGGCCTGGTTGCTCAAATTATGTTCATTATATTCCAGTGGAAGCAATTTGGTGACTGTTTGGATGATTTCTGGGGAATTTTTGCATATGTACTCTCTGTACTCTCTGTACTCTCATGAGAGTATAGAGCATTTTGGTTAATTTTTTCCTATTTTTTTGGCCTGTTTGGAGAAAATATGTTCATTACAATCCATCAGGAATAATTTGGAGGCGGTTTGATTAGTTTTTTAGTGTTATTTTGAGAGTACAGATGATTTTGTGGATATTTTTTTTTTCTGATTTCTTTGACCTGGTTGTTCAGATTATGTTCATTACATTCTAGTGGAAGCAATTTGGTGGCTTTTTGGATAGTTTTTGGGAGATTTTTTTTGCATCTGTACTCTCTGTACTCTCAGTATTTAGCTCATTTCTTTCGCTTTCTTTGGCCTGTTTGGAGGGAATATGTTTATTTGTGGAGCTATTTTACATGTCACATTTGTGTGGAGTCATGCAGGTAGGTGAATGCGGTCAATGGCGGTCGATGAAGTCGTGATATCTCAAATTTGGGAGACTCTTGGCACCATTGTGAATGAAACGGGCGTATATGCATCGTGACTACGCACATCAAACCGAGTGTTGGAAGGACCATACTAATTGGCCAAACTCTAAGAAATTGAAATCAAAAGATTTTTTTTGCAAAGTAGGTCAAAAAAAATCGCATCACGCTTAAAATTCCAGAAAATTGATACAAGGATTGCTTGTCCGGCCATGATTAGATTCTCTGTTGACTTGGAGGGGAACTAGATGGTTAAAAAATATATAGAAAGTCATAATCATTTGTTGGCAAAGCCTGCTGACCTACATCTTCTCAGATCACATAGATGCATTAGCGATGGAAATGCTTTCGTGTTGAAGACAATGATAGAGGCCAGAATTAGAGCAACTGATGCATTCAGCTATCTAAGTGAGGAAGTTGGCGGCGTAGAGAATATTGGATTAATAAAAAGAGATTCTTTCAATTTTATTCAGAAAGAGAAAAGATCGAAGATGGCGAATGGTGACAATAATGCATTAATATAGCTGTTCAAGGAAAGGCAAGCAACGGACGAGATGTTTGCATGGGATGTACAAGTTGATGAGTCAAATTGCTTAGTAAGTTTTTTTGGAGCAATGGCATGTCTAGGATAGAATATGACTATTTTAGTGATGTGATAATTTTTGATACAAGCTATCGACTCAATAAATATAATCTTATTTATGCCCCTCTTGTTGGAGTGAATCATCACTGGTAAAATGTGTTATTTGGAGTAGCCTTTTTATCAGAAGAGATGATTGAGTCATTCTCATGGCTATTCTAGATATTTCTTTGGTTGATGAGTGACAGACATCCTACAATAATATTCACTGATCAAGATCAGGCTATGGCGAGAGCTATCAAAATTATATTACCACATACTCATCATAAGTTGTGCCAATGACATATTTTGAAGAAAGCTCCTTCCAAGGTTCACTGCTTTAATAGTAATAAGAGGGTACAAGGGCTATTTTATGCATGCATGAGCAAATGTGACTCAGAGGAAGAGTTTGATAAAGCTTGGTCTTCCATGCTAGAAGAAGGCAATTTGCATGATCATGCTTGGCTGTCTGAGCTTTATAAAATTAGATCCAAGTGATCCACTGCATTCAGTAAAGACTCATTCTACATGGGAATCTTATCAATGTAACGTAGTGAGTTAATGAACAACGTATGTCATAGAATCTCTAAACCAACAAGTTCGCTCATAGATTATTTCTTGGGGTTGGAGAAGGTTGTGGAGACATGGTGCCGGAATGAACATGATGAAGACTTCAAGTGTAACCAGTCATCAATTATTCCTGTTATTAAGACTAGTCTAATTCTAAAACAATCTGCTATGTTTTATACAAGAAAGCTTTATACTATGTTTGAGGAAGAATTTTTGCATGGAATTGGAGGCCTATTAGTAACTGTGTCAGATGATAGCCCCATGGAGTATTTGGTGAGAAACTTAAAGAATAAAATTCATCCAAAATATGGAATGTCCATTTCAATGGGACTGCCCTAGATGTAACTTGTACTTGTAAAAAATTTGAAATGATGGGATTACTTTGTGCCCTTTGTATCAGAGTTCTTAGTTAGGAAGATGTAGTGCACATTCCAGATAAGTATCTTCTCATGCGATGGTCTACTAGAGCAAAAAGGGATATTTACATCGATAGTGCATATAAAAAATTAAGAGATGTGAAAGGCACAAATGGAAATGCTACTGACATTATTTTCCAGCACATTAGTCGATATGCATATCAAATAAGCATCAGGGCATAGGGTTATAATAGAGCTTAGGATTATATGCTTCAATCCTTAAAAAAACTTACGACGATGTCGACTCTATAATAAGTGAGAATTCTCTTCCAGCTGATAGAGCAGCTAAGAAGAAGAAGTCAACCATAGTAGATAATGGAAAAGACATCTTAAAAGATCCAGTTAAGCAACGTCCAAAGGGTGTTTCCAATGCAAGACTTAAGGGATATTGGGAGAGATCCAAGAAAGCCAAGAGTAATTCTCTATTTGCCTCTTAATTTTTAGTATTTAAAATATTATTGCTAATCTTCAAACCATCCTATTTTTGTTGTTACAGAAACTAAAGTACAAACTGATAGTGTTACATAACATGTTTTGTCACCCATTGCAACACCTTTCTCTGTTATGCCATAGTGTTTTTCAAGGGCACACACAGAATAACACACATCGATGCTTTAAAAAATCATTAACTGATACGATATTCTACTTCATGAATTCAACTCGAGCTCAATAATCAGTTAGTCGGCTGAAGGGTACACTAAGTTGATGATGGATTTTATTACAGGAAAACATTTCAATGCATAATATCATTTAGTTATGCGTTCTTCGACTGTGCAATCATTTTTGCAATGCTTTAGAGTCTCCAAGATGACTTTCTTTTACTTAACAGGCACACTAGCAGTCTCACCTGCGGGATTTGGTTAGGAAGCCTTCCTGAGAGTAGCACCATCAAGATGACTTTCTTCTGCGTCAGATTGTGCAATCATTTCTTCGTTAGGATTACTTTCTTCTTGTGAGCATCTTTATTCTTAAACGTACTATTATTATAAAATTTATCTATTTATCTTGAAAATGAATTAATTTATTATGATATTTGATGACTAAGATTTACTAATCAATGCACTATATATACTCATATTCTATTTAAAAAATAGGAATAAAATGACCAAAATGCTCTGTACTCTCATGAGAGTACAGAGAGTACAGATGCAGAAATCTCTCAAAAACCATCCAAACATCCTTCCAAATTACTTCCAATGGAATGTAATGAACATATTTCCTCCAAACAGGCCAAAGAAACTGGAAAAAATTGGCCAAAATTATCTGTACTCTCAAGAGAGTACAGAGAGTATAGATGCAAAATAACACTAAAAAACTAACCGATCAGTCTCCAAATTATTCCTAATGGATTGTAATGAACATATTTCCTCCAAACAGGCCAAAGAAACAGAAAAAAATGGCCAAAATGCTCTGTACTCTCATGAGAGTAGAGAGAGTACAGATGCAAAAATCTCCTAGAAACTATCCAAACAACTACCAAATTGCTTCCACTAGAATGTAATGAACATAATCTGAATAACCAGGCCAAAGAAACTGGAAAAAATGTCCACAACACTAAAAAATAAACTAAACAGCCTCCAAATTATTCCTGATGGATTGTAATGAACATATTTCCTCCAAATAGGCCGAATAAATAGAAAAAAAAATGACTAAAATGCTCTATACTCTCATGAGAGTATAGAGAGTTCTGATACAAAAATTCTCCAGAAATTATCCCAACATCCCTCCAAATAGCTTACAATGTAATGTAATGAACATATTTCCTCCAAATTGGCCAAAGAAATTAGAAAAAATGGCCAAAATCGTTTATACTCTCAAGAGAGTATAGAGAATACAGATGTAGAATAACACTAAAAAACCAACCAAACAGCCTCCAAATTATTCCTAATGGATTGTAATGAACATATTTCCTCCGAATAGGCCAAAGAAATTAGAAAAAATGACCAAAATGCTCTGTACTCTCATGAGAGTACAGAGAGTACAGATGTAGAAATTCCCCAGAAATCATCCAAACATCCCTCCAAATTGCTTCCAATGGAATGTAATGAATATAATCTCAACAATCAGGCCAAAAAAATTGGAAAAAATAACCACAAAATTACTTCTAATGTAATGTAATAACCATATTCTCTCCATCCAAGAAAAATAAACTATAAAAATATTGAGAAAATCATCTGTACTCTCATGAGAGTATAGAGAGTACATATAAAAAAATTCCCCATAAACCATCCAAACAATCACCAAATTGCTTCCACTGGAATGTAATGAACATAATCTGAACAACCAGACCAAAGAAACTGGAAAAAATTGGCCAAAATCGTATGTACTCTCAAGGAGTACAGAGAGTACAGATGCAAAATAATATTAAAAAACTAATCAATCAGCCTCCAAATTATTCATAATGGATTGTAATGAATATATTTTCTCTAAATAGACCAAAGAAACTGGAAAAAAAAAGACCAAAATGCTTTGTACTCTCATGAGAGTACAAAGAGTACAGATGTAAAAAACCCCTAAAACCCAAGCAATGAGCTTTCAATCTGCTTCAATGAGCATTTTGTAACCAAACAGGGACAGAAGTATTTTAAAAAAAAAGACAAAATAGGCTGTACTCTTCTAAGAGTACAAAGAGTACACATGCAAAACTGAAGCAAACAACCAAAAATCAAACTACAAATAAATTTTAATGTCATCGACTGAACATACTATCATCCCTAATCAGGCCACATAATTCATCTTGAAACATGCCAAACATCCTACCATGTGATATACTAAACATTTCACAAGGCTAATCAGTTCAAAAATTTGAAAATAATGGTGTGTATCATCTTGACAGTACAGAGAGTACACATGCAAAAGATCTCTAAAAACTACTAAAATACATCCCGTTCATTTAAAGAACTCAAATGTTCTAAAATGTTCACATACTAGATGGTGAGAAGAATAGAGAAAACCCTCAATTCATTAAAGTTCGGGAATACAGGTGTAAATACCTCATGCAGTCACCTACAATACCTCAATGAAAGTTATTCGCAAGATTTGCTAAATCACTGAGCGATGGCCGGACGTTCACCGATCGAGAGTGGAAGCTGAGCTAGCGGAGAAAGCCCTAAACTGTCATGCACGGGAGGAATGTCGAACGACACCCGTCTCATTTTTCTTCTCCCACTATTTGAATGAGGCAGGCCGGGTCGGGTCGGGTCAGGATAAACGGCGTCATCGTCAGTCGATCTGACTCCATTAAGTGCTAAAGCGGGAAAAAAACTGGACACGTCGGGCCAGTTAGTGAGTAAAGCTACGTCTGGGCATAATATTTTCTCCTCTCTCCCATGACTCCACACATGAACGAAGCAGATCTGCCTCTTCCTTCCAGCCGAAGTCAAACATCCCAGCTGGCCGAGCTCTCCCTCCCTATTTTTATTCTGCACACAGTCGAAGCCATCCCTACGTATCATTCTGTCCGATCGAAGGCTAGCCGCATGAGATTGGAGTCCTTTTGTTTGTCTATCTTTACTCTCCGTATCAGCCCCATGCGAGCAGCGTCACATCTTTTTGGTGGTTCAGTTCTTCCTCCCCTCCAATCAAATAAAAGGCTAGCCGCACACCTCCCTCTATTTTTCTTATGCAAGCAGACCAAGGTAGAGACTAATGCCCGACACTCTTACCCACAAGCGAGCTTCATCCTAGAGCCCACAGGTCGAGAGGAACTATAATCTGCGAGGACATTCGTTGCTCCAACTCAATGGAAAATCCACTCCTCTTTAAACTTTATTCAGCTACAGGCATTCTTCTTGTACCTCTCATTTTTGATTCAACAGTATCATGCTATAACATCGAGCCTCTCTCCTCTCACCCTCTTCCTCTACTAGACAACCAACACTTGGATCTTCTACACATTTTCTTACAAAAATGTTGCTACAACTTTAGTCTCCTTATATGGTGAACCTCCTTTCCTTCTTCTAGCATGCATTCCACTACCTCCTCATCCACCTCAAACCCAATACTCTCCCACATACTCAATCTTTTTAGATCCTTACATCTGTAAACTATACCAAGTAGTTTCATTCTGGCCAACTAGCAACAGCTAAGATCTAACCATTTCAAATTTGGGAGAGATTCGATAATCATCATACCATCCTCTTTCGTGATAGATTCCCTAAGTTTGAGACCTTAGAATTTGTTGCAGTGGACACCAGTCTGCTTCAAAATCTCAGAAAAAACTAAAGGCTTTGATTCCATTTCAAGTACCTTAAGCTCCCTCCACTTGCTTATCACTTTCAAGAGTTACTCCTCACCCTTCGAGTCAATCTGAGTTAGGAACAAATGCTAGGGATATATATCTTGCTTCTAGCTATTTTATCCATGAGAATGATGAAGCTCTGGCAAGCAGCGGCCGTGAGTGAGCTTATATGATACTTAGTGAGTAGGCAAGTCTAGAAACATCTGGCGAAGCTCCTCGTGTCTCAGGAAAGCTATTCAAATTGACCAATTCAACAAACACTGTCTTCAATCAGTGAGGAGGCGTTTAAAGTGAACCATAGGAGAAAAGAAAAGGAATGCTAGTGGAAGTATTGATCCAACCCAACAAGTATCCCAATAGGGCTTCATTTCTTCTAAACAAAGCCACCTCTTGGTCGGAATCCACTGGACATTAGCTTCAGTGAAGTATAATTCTTAAATGCTTACAAAGCCATAGGGATCTTATATTTGATGTGTTGAATGTGAGCGTCACCAAGATCCAACCTTTAGAACCCTGCCCTTTACTTTTTAATCCTTTTGGTGAGAGTTTAGAGACAAAAGTAAAACTATTTATTTTATGTGTTTGAAATGAATAGTTTTGATTAGGTCGAATGGCGTAGTGATTTGATTCCACCTATCAAGCCACGATTAACTCGTGGGCCATTTGATTTTTGATTGAATAATCATGATTAATCCATCTTATTTTATTTATTATTAAATTCAATCAGATCTAAAAAAGGAGTTAATAAATCTTTAGAATTAAAAAAAAAGAAGAAATAATATGTGATCAAACAAAATAAAATAAAAAAGTGCAAATTAAATTACCATAAAATCTAAGTGAAACTTAGTATATAAAAAATGTAACTAAACCAATAATATTATAACTATTATAATCAAATATAAAAAGTTATTTGAACACAATTTATGAAAATCAATTATAAAATCAATTTAATCCCTAATTATTATATGTTGATCCTAAAAGCCAAAAAGAATTCAGTTATGTGACATATCCTCAATTATAATTAATTTATCTATTAATTATAATTGACCAAGCTTTATTTGATTAGTTATTCACAAAAATTTTTTGAAGGAATTCATAACTAATTTAAATCATGTATATATATATATAAACTCAAATCCCATTGGACATAAACAATTGAAGTCAAGAAAAGTTATGAGCAAACTTGTATAATTCATATCCTAAATAGCATAATCAAATAATTTAAACTAATCAATTAAATGACTAAATCAAATCAAATTGAAACGTTAATCTCATCAGATAATTAACAATGAAATTAAGAGTTCCTTTTTTATGTTTTTAATAACATAAAGACTCTTTAAGGAAATTATGATTAGCCCATAAGCATAGGAAAATCATAAAAGTACTTAATTAGATTCTTTAATTTAATTAATCTCTAATCATGAGCTAATTGCATTAGGGCTTTTAGGAGCACTGCAATTTTCTTTTTTCTCATGTTCATATCATTTGTGGCTTATGATTAATTAAATTAAAGAAGCATAAGAAAGGGTAATTAAGTGATTTGATTAATGATCCAATTTAATTAATGCATAATTCACCTAATTACCTTTCCTTAAATCAATTATGATTATCAACTTGGGAATGAGATTAAAATGGCAAATAATCTCTTCCTCTTTAAATCAAATCAAAATTCAAAACTAAATTAATAAAGATGCTTTGGTTCATTTTAAATAATTTTTTTTATTTCATATGATTGTCCTTAGGAATTAACTTAGTTGAATGAACTCATGTGCTTATGTTCAAGTATTCATTTCCAATCATGTTAAATGTTGTATGTTATTTGAATTCATGCATTCATGCCTTTCAAAAATAAATCAAATGAAAGTTTTCTTATGTTAAGCTAGCATATGTTGAATTAAATTTATAATATGTGTGGCTATTATCACTATTAAATCAAAGTTATTTCCAAAAGTTTACAAGTCCACTATAATATTTGGAGTGATAACAATTATAAATACTTATAAGCTTTCATGTGTTTATGGCTTAGAACATGTGATATGGAGCTCTCTTTCTTTAATCTATATGGATTTACATAAAGTTTGAATGTTAATAAGTGTATAATCCTTTTGAAAAAGACATAACATTTGTTTGAATTCATTCTTATGTATTGCTATGTTAGAATTTATATAAAACTTTAGCTCACATGTATAAATAATTCAATTGAAAGAAATACAACTTTTGCATGATTTTCCATTACTGGAGTTACTTGTACATTCATGTGTATTCAAGAATAGTGGGTATATGTAGTTTGGACATGCCGAGGATGCAAAACTTTAAGTAGCCCTAAGGAGGTCTTTACCTCACTCCCCTGGTTTAATAATGGTGAAGTACTTGCTTAAAACTTTTATACACTTGTATGTGCATTTAGCTAATGAATGAAAATTTCCTTTTGAACTTTAGTTCACATGTATAAATAATTCAATTGAAAGAATTACAACTATTGCTTGATTTTCCATTCTTGTAGTCACTTGTACATTCATGTGTATACAAGAATAGTGAGTATATCTAGTCTGGACATTCCAAGGATGCAAGGCTTTAAGTATCCCCAAGGAGGTCTTTACCTCACTCCCCTAGTTTAACAATGGCGAAGTATCCACTTAAAACTTCTATACACTTGTATGTTCATTTATCTAATAAATGAAAATCTCCTTTTCTACAAAATACACATATGCATCTTTCATTTAAAGTGTGCTAAAAGGAATATATTGCATGTGTAGTTATATTTAGGATTTAATATCATATGTATGTTACATGTGATGGAAAGGAATGATTAAACATGTCATGTAATAGTAATTCAATCAAATTAATCTTAAGATGCCTTTCATATTGAATGTAATCATTTAAAGCGACCTAAATTTAGGAATAATTTAAAATGTGTAATAAGCTATTCACTAAAAAAACTAAATTAAATTAACATGCTTTAGAAAGTGGCTTAGAGTAGGGATAAAAGAGAGAAATTCTCTCTCTTCTTTTTATTACACTTAGTTGCTAAGTGTAGGTCATATGAAACTAAATAAAACATAAATTAAAATTCTCAAATCAATCAAACAAATTGAAGTGAAATCATCCTTTATGGTTAAATTGAATTCCTTTCACACTTAAAAATACATAACCTTAATGTCTAGTAAGACATACCACACAAGCCTTAACACACACATTAGAGCTAAGTCACCACTTCTAGTCCTAAGTTAGGATGGTGTATGTATGTTTTATTTTGTGATGTAATATTTTAGATTGGATGTTAGGGTGTATATTTCATAAGCTGGATGGTAGGTGGTGATTAGCTTAATCTTGTTTTCTACAAGGAATTATGCTTAAGGGGTCGCTTAAAAATAAATATAAGTGCTCCTTTGCAGGTTACTTAATCCCCTAAGTATAATCAAAGTTAGGACAGGTGGGCTTGGTTACCCATGCGTAGGGTACTAAGTCCAAATTATGATATAACTACTTGGGGTGTATGTATGTTTAGCTAACACTTATTTTGCAAGTGTATTTAGATTTATTTTTTCTATTTTTAATGTAATTTTGCATTAGGAATTAGGATTAGTATAATGGAGGACTAGGATGAGTAGTGGCAAGAAGGCTTTGTCTTGTGAGGCCTTGTGATGCCTTTGGAGCAAATCAAATCAAAAGGAAGAAAAAGAGGATACGAAGAAATGAAGAAAAGAAGACCCCCACCCTCCATAGCATTCATATATTATAAATTATAATTATTCTTTTATGTACTAGATTATATAAGGGTAGAGCTCGACTACCCAACCTTTATTTTTTTTAGGTTGTAGGGTGGTACCCGACCACATCGGTCTTTTATTCTTTTATGTTAGATCTATAAAAATTGATTGATATTTTGTTTAAATTGCGTAATAGAAATGACATATCTTTTTATAGTTTCTTTATGAATGACGATTTAATGTGTGGCCTGGATGCGGTCAGTTCTTAGGATAAAATTAATTTTTCTACCCCAACTAATCACTCATAATTAAAATTCTTAACAGCTCATAACCTCATCATAAAGCCTAGATTTTAAATAAGATAATTAAAAGATTTAGCAACCCCTTAGCGGATGTTCTTTGTCTCACATCATGCATGCATATTCCTTCTTCCTTGAATATTGGGGATCTCTATCCTTGCATGATAGGAGAATGCTTGACTTGTGAGGGCATCCCTTGTGGTGGAGAACACCTTCTTTTCGCTGATTTAGCCCATAACTAAATTTCATCATGCATTTAGGCATAAGAAATCCCATGCCTTTTGTAAAAATGATGAGTCAAAATTATATAAAATTTGAAAAGATTTTGTATTTTAGATTAAGTCATATGCTCATACCACTCATGCTCTAGTCTTTTAGGGAGTGGGTTTAAGAACTTTTGTTTCTTTCTAAACAAACAACAGACTAACTATCTTACAAATTTATAAGAGTGTACCACATGAATTTAGATCATAGGAGGTGTTAAATGGCGGTCACTCCAAGCGGTTGTAAGTCTAAAAGTCAGATGGTTTATTCTCTCTTATGAAGGTAAACCATCATATCAATTTTTCACTTAGATTTAGGTTGTGTTTTATCATCATGCTAAAGCTCCCTAGATTTAGGATCTGAGGTAGCCATTTTCTTCAGGCTACAAGTATAAATCCTCACATCTTAGGTATTTCCATAATCTTGTATTGTTGGATCATAAGCTCTAGTAATCTAATAAAATTTTAACTCTAACAAAATAAATCTCTTCGATTTCAAAAATATAAGGCCCCACTATAGGGTAGATTGGAAAGCTCACTAGGTTTCCTAATATCATGAGCATCCCCTACTTTCTCCCTTTGGATTCAAAAAATAAGTCTTCTCCTTGAACTTTCCCAATTGATCTTCCAAATATAACCAATTTATTAATAGTCTAGCTTTGAAATCTTTGAAAACTTTAATATCTACTTTAATCGAGAGTATTCCTTAAGGAATTCACATTCTTTATAATGTAATTAACTATGGAGGCTTGCCACCATAGAAAACTTATCGAACCCAGCTTAAACTTTACTTTTCTATATAAAGTTGGGAAAAGATCTCTAGTATATTTAATGACCCATCATGTCTTAGGAGTCATTATTAAGTGATTAGGTCCATTATAGGGTGGTAATTTTTATATTTCGAGATAGTACACCATTCTTTAATGTCATACCCGATCACTTCAATAAGTACCCCTTAAGATCTGCATGGTGTCCCACATCCAAAAATAAATATCACATGAGTCTTTGAATATACCAGAGATCTTTCCCCTATTTTATATGGGAAAGTAAAGTAGAGTTTATATTAAGCTGGGTTCGTGAAGTTCCTTATGGAGGCAAGCCTCCATAATTAATTACATCCAAAGAAATGTGAATTCCTTAGGAATACTCTCGATTAAAGTAGATATTAAAGTCACTAAAGATTTCTAGGCTAGACTATCAATAAGTTGGTTATATTTGGAAGATCAATTGAGAAAGTTCAAGGAGAAGACTTACTTTTGGGTTTGTTAAGTTCCCTATGGAGGCAAGTCTCCATCATGTCCATTCTTCGCTTAGATTTAGGTTATGTTTTAGCATTATGCTAAAGCTCCCTGGATTTAGGATCTAAGGTAGCCATTTTCTTCAGGCTATAAGCATAAATCCTCACATCTTAGGCATTTTCACAATCTTGTGTTGTTGGATCATAAGCTCTAGCAACCTAATAAAATTTTAACTCTAACAAAATAAATCTCTTCAATTTCAAAAATATAAGGCCCAACTATAAGGTAGATTGGAAAGCTCACTAGGTTTCCTAATATCATGAGCATCCCCTACTTTCTCCCATTGGATTCCAAAAACAAGTCTTCTCTTTGAACTTTCCCAATTGATCTTTCAAATATAACCAATTTATTAATAGTCTAGCTTTGAAATCTTTGAAGACTTTAATTTCTACTTTAATCAAGAGTATTCCTTAAGGAATTCACATTCTTTAGAATGTAATTAACTATGGAGGCTTTCCTCCATAGAAAACTTAACAAACCCGACTTAAAATTTACTTTTCTATATAAAGTTGGGGAAAGATCTCTAGTATATTTAATGACCCATCATGTTTTAGGAGTCCTTATTAGGTGATTAGGTCCATTATAGGGTGGTGATTTTTATCTTTCAAGATAGTGCACCATTCTTTAATGTCATACCCGATCACTTAATAAGTACCCCCTAAGATCTACATGGTGCCCCACATCCAAAAATAAATACCACATGAGTCTTCGAATATACCAGATTTCTTTCCCCTACTTTATATGGGAAAGTAAAGTAGGGTTTATATTAAGCTGGGTTTGTTAAGTTCCCTATGGAGGCAAGCTCCATAGTTAATTACATCTAAAGAAATGTGAATTTCTTAGGAATACTCTCGATTAAAGTAGATATTAAAGTCTTTAAAGATTTATATGCTAGACTATCAATAAGTTGGTTATATTTGGAAGATCAATTGGGAAAGTCCAAGGAGAAGACTTACTTTTGGAATCCAAAGGGAGAAAGTAGGGTATGCTCATGATACTAGGAAACCTAGTGAGCATTCCATTCTATCCTATAGTTGGGCTTTATATGTTTAAAATTGAAAATATTTATTTTATTAGAGTTAAAATTTTATTAGAATGCTAGGACTTATAATACATTAACACAAGATTGTGAAAATACTTAAGAGGTGAGGATTTATGCTAGTAGCTCGAAGGAAATAGCTACATCAGATCTTAAATCTAAAGAGCTTTGGTATAATTCAGAGCATGATCTAAGTCTAAGAGAAGATGGGTATATGGTTTACCTCCATAAGAGAGGGTAAACCACCCGACTACTAGACTTATAATCGCTTAGAGTGGCCGCCAGCTAACACCTCCTATATTTTAAATCCATGAAATCTGGTCATATGATTTGTAAGATTAGTCAGACTGTTATTTATTTAGAAACTAAAGTCCTTAAACCCACTCCCTAAGAGACTAGAACATGAGTGGTATGAATAATGATTTAGTCTAATGCAAAATATTTTCAAATTTTATTCAATTTTTAAAACTTCATTTAGACAAAGCTTGGGATTTTTATATGCCTATATGCATGATGAAATTGATTATGGGCTAAATCAGTGAGAAAGAGGTATTTTCCAATATAGAAGAGACCCTCAAAGGTCAAATCTTCCTCTATCCTAAGAGGATGGAAACCCTCTGTTAACAAGAGTGAGACAATATGAATGCATGATGTTAGACATCCAACATTCAGCTAAGAGGTCACTAAATCTTATAAATATCTTAATTTATGTTTTAGGCTTTATGTGAGATTATGAGTTGTTAAGAATTTTTAGTTATGAGTGATTAATTAGGGTAAAAAAATTAATTTTATCCTAACAGTCTAATAGTATCCAGGCCACACATTCAAATATCAAACATTAAAGAAACTAAGAAAAGCATACTATTTCTATTACAAAATAAACACAACATTAAATAATTTTATAACACTAACACAAAAGAATCAAAGGCCAGTGTGGTCAGGTGCCTCCATATAACCCAAAAAGAAAAGTGGATAGCTAAGTTCTACCCTTATACAACTCGATAAATATAAGAATAATTATAATTATAATGAATGAATGCTAGTGGGGGTCTTCAAATCTTCAAGTCTTCATGTCTTTATTTCTTCATATTTTCATTTGATTTGATTTTCTCCACTTCAAAGGCATCACATGGCCTCCTAGGACAAAGCCCTCTAGCTAATGCTCATCCTATACTCCCATAACACTAATCCTAATTCCTAATGCAAAATTACATTAAAAATATAAAAAGTAAGTCTAACTTCACCTGCAAAATAGAGATTAGCTAAACACACCATACAACCCAAACAATTATATTTATAATTTGGATTTAGCACTATACACATGGGTGACTAAGCCCATCTATCCTAACTTGGATTATACATAGGTGCTTAAGCAACCTGCAAGCAAAACATTTATATTTATTTTTATAGCAGCCCCTTAAGCATAATCCCCTATAGAAAATATGATTAGACTAATAACAGTCTACCATCTAGTCTACGAAGCATACACCCTAACATCTAGTCTAAAATAATACATCACAAAAACTAAACATACATCACACCATGCACCGTCCAAATATAAATCTAGAAGTGGTGACTTAATCTAATGTGTGTGTATGAAGACTTACGTGGTATGTCCTAACTAGGCATTAAGGTTAAGATTTTCTAAGTATGAAAGGGTGTTTAATCATAAGAGGTTGATTTTATTTAAGTGATTTAATTGATTTGAGAAGTTTACATAGTGTAATGTTTTATTTTATATGGGCTACACTTAGCAATTAAGTGTTGTAAAGAGAAGAAGAGAGACTTCCATTTTTCATCCATACCCTAAGCCACTTTCTAAAGCATGTTAATTTAATTTGATTCTCTTAAGTGATGGCATATTACATATTTTAATTTAATCCTAAGTTTAGGTTCACTTTAAATGATTCCATTCAATATGAAAGGTAGCTTAAGATTAATTTGATTGAATTACTATCACATGACATATGTTCAATCATTCCTTTCCATCACATGTAACATGCATATGATATTAAATCTTAATATACCTACACATGTAATATATTTCTCTTAGCACACTTTAAATGAAAGATGCATATGCGTATTTTGTAGAAAATGAGATTTTCACTCATTAGCTAAATGCACGCTCAAGTGTATAAAAGTTTTAAGCGGGTACTTCGCCATTGTTAAATCAGTGGAGTGAGGTAAAGACCTCCTTGGGGCTACTTAAAGCCTTGCATCCCCGGAATATCTAGACTAGATATACTCACTATTCTTAAATAGATATGAATGTACAAGTGACTATAAGAATAGAAAATCATGCAAAAATTGAATTTTATTTAATTGAATTATTTATACATGTGAGGTAAAGTTCTATCTAAATTCTAACATAGAGATACATAGAAATGAATTTAAACAAATGTTGTGTCCTTTTCAAATGAACTATACACTTATTAACATTCAAATTTTATGTAAATCCATATAGAGTAAAGAGAGAGAACTCCATATCACATGTTTTAAGCCATAGACATATGCAAGCTTATAAATATTTATAGCTATTAGCACTCCAAATATTATAGTTGATTTATATACTTTTGAAAATAACTTTGATTTAATAGTGATAATAGCCACACATATTCTTATTTTAAATCAACACATGCAAGCTTGACATATAGGAAATCATTTCATTTAATTGATTTTTGAAAAAGATGAATGCATGATTACAAGTGACAACAACATTTAATATAATTGGAAAGGAATAAGCAACATAAAACACATGACTTTATTCAACAAAATTAATTTCTAAGGACAATCATATTAAATACAATCATTTAAAATAAACTAAGTTTATTATTAAGTAAGTTTTGGATGTTTAATTTGATTTAAAGAAGAGAGGAGATTCAATCATTTGCTGCTCCTAACCCATTCCCATATTGATTAATTAATTTGGTTCAATGAAAAGAAGTTAAGTTGATTTTATGAGTTAATTAGGTTGTAACATGCATTAAGTACATCAATTAACCATTTCCTATGCCACTTTAGCATAATTATCCAAGTAATTATGAGTCAACATGATATGCACATACTTTGAAAATAAAATCAGCAATGATCCTATGAAAATAAAAGGGCATAATGTAATTGGCTCATAATTATTGATTAGTTAAGTTAAATGGTTTAATTAAGTACTCTTATAATCCTCCCACACATATAGGTTAATTATAATTTCTTTAGAATTCTCTTAGGCTATTGAACACCTAAAAGTTTACCCAAGATCCTTAAGTATCTTAATTAGCCCATTTGAATTTATGTGATTGATTTGATTTGATTAATGTTTGTTTGATTTATTTTAAAATTTGGGTTTTGTTTCATCTTCATATATTTTGATTGATTAGTTTTGGATTAGATGTTTCGATTTAATTAAAATTTGATAATTCAATATCCTTTAATTTAATAACTAATTTCTTTTCCAATTGGATTTTAATTTATGATTTTAATTTCATATAATTGATGTCATTTCGATGTCATTTAAATTCATTGATTTTTATTATTTCATTTAAGTTTGATTTAGATTAGTGAATGCATTCCAATTAACTTATGATTTGATTAAACTTCAATAGGATCTTTTATTTGAATTTTAATTTAGGGTTTAACATATTTTTGATATTGACTAGAATTTGGATATGGTTTGATGACTTTAGAGCTTAGTTTTAATTTCATGTTTATTTAATTTGATTATGGTTCATTCACTTATAGATTGATTGGATTAAATGGGTTGAAAGTTTTTTTTTGATTTTAATTGTTGGAATTTGATTTTAATTTCATTCATTTATCATGTTTATTAGAGTTTAGTTTGTATTTGATTTTATTTTTTGATTTAATTATTAGATTCATATATTTAATTGTTAATTAGTTTATCTTATTTAAGTAGGTTGAATTAGATTTAATTTGATTATGTATTAAATTGATGAGTCTTTCTTAATTTAATTTAATTTGATTTTATTAGCTTTATTAATTTGTGGGTTTGCTTAGGTTCAATGTGATTATATAATCAATTTAATTAAAAAAAATGTGATTATGTTAATTATTAAATTAATTAAAGATTTATTTAATTTTTAATTTGGTTTCATATTTATTTAGATTAATGATGTAATTAATGACTTAATGATTTAGGTTTAATTTAGGATTTGATTGTCATTTAATTATATTTTAATTAGGTTCAAATTTATGTTTGATTAAGCTTAGGCTTAATATGATTAATTTAATTAACTTAATTAGCTTATTTAAGAGGTGTGATCAAATTAATTAGTATATTAATTAAGTGTTTGATTTGAGTTTGATTTAAGAATTAATTTTAATGTGGTTTATTTAAATCAGTTTGGATCATTAAGATGATGGATTAGTTCATTAAGTTTCCATTAATTAGATGTTTAATTAATTAGATTTGATTAAAGATAATTTAATTTTAAATTATTAGATTAATTAAAGATTTATTTAATTAGAAATTAATGATTTAATTGCCCATATTTAAGAGATTTGATTTAGTAGATTTAATTAACTGTTTTACTTGAATTTGATTTGATTAAAGGATTATTATTATTATTATTATTGTTATTGTTATTTGATTAGATTAAGTGAATTAATTGTCTATTTATTTATTTATTTCAATTAAGTTTGATTATTTATGATTAGAGTTTTATTTGATTTCATTCATTTATTATGTTTATTTAATTTCATTTAATACTTTAATTATGAATTTATCTTTAATTTAGTTATTTGGTTCATGCATTTAATGGTTAATTAGTTATCTTGCTCCTAATGGATTGAATTAGATGTGATTTAGTTATATATTAATTTGATTAAGTTTACCTTAGCTTTATTTGATTTAAGTTGATTAATATTAAGTGATTATCTAGGATGAATTGGATTTATAATCAATTTGATTTAGAGTTTAGTGATTAATCAATGCTCAATTTACTTTACTTTATTATGTGATTTTATATGATTAAGATTTGATGTTTCATATATGTTTTAATTAGATTAATTTGATTTATATTAAAGTTTCATTATTTGTTTAATTATGAGTTTAAATTAAAATTTAATTATTTAATTGAGTTTCATTAACTTAGTTAGGTTTAGTTATGTTTAATTTAATTTTATTTAAAGATTATGTGATATTTTTTGATTTGAGGTTTGATTTAATGTTTAAATTATTTGAATTTAGTTTTAATTAATTTCTTAATTGATTTAATTTGAATCCTAAGTGTTTATTTTAGGTTTATTAAGCTTTAAAAAATCATATTATTTTTTCAAGGATCTTAGATGTTAAGTGAAGTGATTTAAGCAATTTTAAAGATTTTTATGATTTTTTGGATTTTTATTTGATTTCTTTTATTAAAATAGACAATATGAACTTTAAAATTTAATATCTCTCAATCTAAAAATCATTTACACTTGAAGTGTTCATGGTAGGTAGATCATAACTTCAATTTTACTCTCTGAAAATTTCAACTCAATCCAATTTATATTTTTAGAATAATTGATGAAATTTAATTTATACTAAAACTCAAGTTTAGCTCGAAATATTCAATAAAATTTGCGGATTTTTGGTTTGTTGGATTTATCTCAAAAAGTTAAATCCAAAGAGCCCTTATTTGCAATTTTTGGTTGAGTATTTTATTTTCTATGAATTTTCAAAGTTTTAGGATATTTAATTAATTTTTAAAATCAAATAAAGCCCTAATTTCTTACTTAACCTAGTCAGCGTCGTGTAGCACTGATGTGGCAACGCGGTGCCATGTAGTGCTGCACGACTAGCCGTGTGGTTCCTTATGGCACGTGGTGCCATGCGATGTGCCATGATTGGCTGGCGCGGCACTGACACGTTGAACGAGTGAGAAAACTCGTGCTCTGGCGGATTAGATCTAACCGTTTGATCGCGGATCAGACGGTCTAGATCGTATTCGTGATCTGAAGGCCGAAAATGCATGACTTGGGGTGAAACCTGGACTATATGATTCCTTGAATGAGAAATCGGACGGTTACTGTGCGTCTCCTCCCTAACGAATGAAAATGACAGGCAGATGAATAGTAAACCGAGCATTTTTTTATGATTTTATCAAAAACTGAGCAAAATCTAGTCCAAACAGGCTCGATTTTGCTTTGATTTTCATTAAAAAACTATCATTTTCGCACTAGGATTATATAAAATGAAGAATGCAAGGGTTTTCTAAGAGGAATTCTTAAAATCGTACAAGAATCCTCATAAACAAAAGATCCTATGACTTGCTAAAGTTTGGTGAAATTACCTCGTTGGGGATGATTTCTATTGGCGGTGTTGATCCGAGCATGCTCCCGGATGTAAGAGGAAGTTTTGGAATGATTGTAGCCTTTTGTCTCCCCTTGGAATGTTGTGTTCACCATTAATCGTCGCCTCATCGCTAGAATCCGCCCAATTTTTTGTGTTTTTAACTTAAGAGAAGTGGAGAAATGGTTGCTGGTTGTTTTGGGGAGCTCTTGGAGAGATAATGAAGAAAGGATAAAGATCTTGGAGGCTTCAATTTCTTATCTTTTGGGATGGCCGAAAATCATCATTGAAGGTGATGGGGAGATGGTTGGGAGGTGAGGGCTTGATTGAGGAATTTGGATTTAGCTCCAAAGTCTTCCTTTGGGGCTGTCGAGTCACTCTTCATTGAATGCAAGTGATGGGGAGGATTGAATGCGGGGATTATGTGGAATCCTACGTGGGGGAGGATCCATGAGAGATTTGATTGGGTTTGGGCTGATCCCAAATGAGTTTGGGTTTGGTTTAATCAGCTCCTAAGATGTCGTGGGTTGGTTCAAAGGATTTGGCTTAATTTGGGTTATTTGGGTCACATTGGGTCATATTGGATTAGGTTGACTAATTGATCAAATTGGATCAAACCAAGGCTTATGTTAGGTTCAAGTGGTCATTTGAAGTGTTTTGATATGATTAATTTAATTTAATTTGTCCTAGAATTGATTTTGGCTCATTTAGAATCAAAAGGGTCAAATGGGTCAAGCTAACCAACTTGACCAAAGTTGGCCAAATTGGCTTAGGTTATGGGTTGATTTATGTTCAATTAGCTAATTGAAGATGAATGTGGTTTTTGATTTGAATCAATTTGGATTTAATTTGGATTTAGGCCAAATTGACCCTTTAAGTCAATTTGGGCTAAATGGATCAATCGGGCTAGGTTGGGTTAGGTCTGTCTCAATTGATGGTTAAGTCATGTTCAAACATTAATCATGGGTTGATGTGAATCAATGGTTTCAACCAATTTAGTGTAGGGTGAGTTTTGACTTGTTTTGGTTCATTTGGGCTAAAGGGTTGACTTGGTCAAATGACCAAGTTGATTTGGTTAGACCTGATTCATGGCAATTAGTCATGCTAGGGTGATCAATGGTTATGGAATGAGGCTTAGATTGGCTTTCTTCAATCCAATTTGGGTTAGATTAGACCTTGGCTCAAAAGGGTCCTTTAGGTCACTTTAGGTCAAGTGAGGCCGAGTGGGTAAATTGACTTGATTTTGATTTAAGTTTAGTTGAACTTATATATAAGCCTAGGATTGGAATATAAATTCAACTGCAATCAATTTAGAGTCTAATAGATTTTGGTTCATTTGAAATTTTCAAGTCAAAAGGGCTAATTTGGGCTTGGCTTGGGTTGACTTTAAGAGAAAATCCATTGGTTTTGACTTGATTTGGCTAAGTTTAAAGAATTGGTTCAAAGGGCTTAGATTGAGTTTTGATTTGATTTTGGTTTTGGTTTTGATCATTTGAATACATATTTCATTTATATTTGGGAAAATAATCAAAGGAACAATTGATTTATAAGAAAATTAATTGAGTTTGAAGTGATTTGAAGACAAATTTGGCTAAGCTCAAGAAGGTAGGTTTGAAGGGCTTAGAAGGGGATTTGATTTAGTTTGATTTAATTTTGATGATTTGAGTATAGATTTTGTTTATATTTGTGAAGATGATTGAAGATATGATTGATTTATAAAAAAATAAATTAAATTTGGGTTGAATTGGGTTAAGTTTGGCCAGGTTTATGGTACCAACTCAAATGGCTTAAGAAGGATTTTGGGGTTTGAGTATGATCTTGGGCTTGAATCATTTGGAGATGGATTTGAATTGGAATTTGATTGTTTGATTGAAAGATTGAATTAGTATTTTAGAAAATCAATTGAGTTTGGGTTGATTTGAATTTGGCTAAGACTAGGTCCATAAGATAAAATCATAGGGCTTAAGAGGGATTTTGAATTTAGATTTGATCATATGTTTCAATCATTTGATTTGGAATTTGGATTTGGATTTGAAATTTGAATTTGAATTTGAGGTTTGATTTGAGATTTGGATTTTGATTGGATTTAAGAAGGTGCACATGAATTGGGTTTAGGCTATAGGATATGTGATTTTCTTAAGTCCTAAGATATAGCCTAATCCTATGATTAACTCTTCTAAGTCTCTAGACTTAGGTTAAGTGTTCACCTAATCACTAGAAGTATCTTATGACTACGGAGCTCTTAGTGTTAGAAGAGGAGGTTGAGAGCTCACTCCAAAAGTGAGGTTAATATGAGCCTATGAGCTATTTTAAATTAGCTACAATTTTTGTACTCCACAACTGTATTTTTAATTCTATATATATATATATATATATATATATAATAATAATAATAATAATAATAATAATAATAATTATTATTATTATTATTATTATTATTATTTTGATGAACTTTGATCGAGGCCTTTGAAAAACCGGCTTTCATCAAGAATTGTGATGATTATAAATATTATTTTGAGTCAAACAATTAAAAATAATGTGTCATAAAATTTTATCTTTCGATTTTAATTTTTTGCTTAAAAATTTGATGTATGATTCATTAAAGAGAAGCATAAAAAAAAAAGACTAAGTTTGACAAAAATCATATATTTGTACCACGATGATGTCTAGATCTCTTAATTTTTTGATAGCTTGTGACTTAATGTGTATCCTCATTGTTGAAATTATTAATTCTGAGCTTGATAGTTGCAATACAACAGACTCTTATCTTTTATTTTTGCTAAATAAATAAATATAAGCAACTATAATTCTTATAATTCACGATTCCTTACGAAGTACAAACACCTTCCTATATCAAGAGAGATCTTTATAAGAGATGATGGAGAGAGAGACTCCCAAATTAGATGATTTCACATTAGATTTGTTCTCTATGTTTAATTAAAATATATCCTAAAAACAATTTAAGCACCTGAACTAAAATTAAATTCAAATATATCTCTTTGTTTCGAAAGTGAAGCAGCAAAGAGTTGGCGTTTCATTGCATCTTGAAAATCAGAATCAACACGTCATGAAATGAGTTGGCTTTGATGTTAGTTTCAGGCATGACGAAAATGGCGGTGGAACTTTCACGTGTGAAGTGGATATATCAATAAATAATCACAATATTAAGCTACATGCATACATTATATGCTTAAATTATTAGTTCCTAATATTTAATATCATATAATCACAATATTAAACAACTATTGGGGGCCATGGGAAAATGAATTAAACATTAATTTCAAAATTATTATGCATAACACAACCTATGATTCATACATCTTGACTACTTATATAATTTTAAATACTTAATTAATATGATCATTGACACAATAAAATTACATCATAAACTTGCAATGGCTTTATTGATCACATGAACACAATCAAACAATATTAAGATTTCTTTGGCCAATTATTCTAGTGATCAAATATTTTCGCAACTCTTAAAAAACTTATTAAAATAAATTCATGTTGACAAAATTTCTCCCATATTTACAACTTCAATTTACCGAATGAGACCTTCGATTAAACCTGCATCTACCATGAATAATAATAATAATAATAATAATAAATGTTCACGAAAAACTAGTTTGATTACACACTAACAAACAGCTTTTGCTTGAGGAAATTTAATTTGACTAAATTCAAAAATAAAGGCACAAAAAAGCCTGAGTTTATTTTATCCACATGAACTCAACAATATCAAAGAATGCACGTACAACTCAAATAATACACGTATTAACCTCCCCTTTTCCCTTATTATCATTTTTTTTATACAAAATTCCTCTTGTTTGAAACCCTTCAACGCCACAGTCATAACTAAGCAAACGTAGTACTAAAGCAAATCTAAAATAGGTGGCTGTTCAGATGAGGCCTTGGCACGACTAGATAGCGGTGCTTGGCTTCTTCCACGTCCTCTTCCAATAGCAGTTGATGGAGGTGGAGCAAGCTTAGGAGCAGTATGTCCACTACTTTTTGCTGAAACAAATATGGATCCAATGTCTAAATTAGCTTTTCCACCAGCAGGCTGACCCACCAAGCCCAAGCCCAAGACTAAAGAATCATTAGCATTTCCACTGACAAATGCATTCTCTTGGTTGGGTTTTGCTGCTCCATATAAATTGTTATTGCTTGAAAAGTGCAAGTTGTGCGCATTGGGCTCAGAGGAGAATTGGCTACCGTTGTTGTTAGGCTTGTAGATTGAAGAACCATTTGGCTTCTTAGGTGGCCAATTCGCAAATGGATCTACATCATCAAAAGTCTTATCTGAAGGCCAGCTGGAGTTCTCCTTCAGCTTATCAGTTACAGCCAACGATTGGGAAATAAAAAAAGATGAAGCATTTGGTGGTGGTGATGGCGGCGGCCACTCAACATCAACAGAAGAGATGGATGTTGTTTGCCTGCTAATAGCTGGCATAGAAGTTTGTGAAGGCATACTACTAACTGAATTAGCAGACTGCTTAGAAGTGAAATGAGAAGCTGGAGGATTAGAAGCAGTGGCATTCTGCCGGTTTATAGGACCCCCCCAATCTTCATCCCATGAACTAGTTTTCTTCCCAGCCTGGACCTGGACGGGTCCACCCTGTTTCTGATATGGATCAGAGCTGACATCATTTGATAAAGAAGGAGAGACTCTCGATTCAGATGTTCCATACTCAGTTAAAGTCACACCTCGCTTTTCTTCAATCTTTCTGGGGAATTACATAGCACCACAATTAAACAAACCAGTTCAACAGACTGCGGTTGCCCAGCAATACACATTAACATCAAATATTTACACGCAGCGAGTACCTCAAGATATCCTTGACAAAAATAATATACTTGGCAAATTGCTGAACGCTTAACTGCTGCGCCATGAGAAGTGGGAAGACTTGGGGAAGAACATGCTCCGCAGTAAATTCTAAGCCAAACTGCACAACACATTTGAGAAATTCAGCTGCGAGCGATTCGAGACAAATGAAAACTTACATACTGAACTTTATCATGGTTAGCAGATTTGTATTACAATAACATGCTACTAATAAATCGTGAAAAATCTCTTTTCCAAAGTTTCATGTCCACATAAAAAATACAAGCGTACAATATGATGAATGTCTGATCAGAAATCAAATGAAAATATCAAAACTTCAATAAAATGATTCCTGGAGTGGAAGTTATGGTCTACCTGTTTATAAATTGCATGTGAAACTCCAAGCGTACACATTAGAGTTGGTGTAGAGTGATCCACAGCTGTGCAACGTTGCAAAGTTTGCAAAATGTCCAACACAGCTTGTTTATCAAGAGATGGAACCAAATCACCCAAGCAACGTAGAGCATTCACTCTCACCTGATAAAATTCCATAAAGAATAAAAAAATGAATAAAAAGTTTTTCTTTATAATTTTTTTCCCTCTCTACAAGCACAATAGCAAAAAATAAGACATGGACTTACTGTAAATATTTGATAACTAACTTATTGAGTTTTGAAAAACTCCCATGAAATAATATTTAAAATCTTATGATTTAAAAGTATAAAGTTTGGAGCAGGAAGATTAGATAGTTATCATTAATTTATATTTCATATCAACACCTAATTTAAAAATTTATATTATAATATATAATGTTTACATCAAAGTTGCTAAAAAACTTTCTATTTTAAGATCTCTACTATCTACTCAATAATATGTGGCATCCTTCCTCTCAAATCTATTGTGCCTACTTGTGGCCATCTATTCAACAATCCATGACACCATGTATGATATTCATCTCTTTAACATCATGATTTTGCCTCGAATTGAATATTAACTTAGTTTCATGATGACGAACTTTCCTCATACTAGCAGCAACTTTTTTTTCACATGTTTCACACCTACATATACCTACTGTAATTTCATGTTTGGTCCTCCTATTAACTAGAAATGTTTGATTTATCTTTGAAGACAGCTTGTTGTAGTGTTGGAGGTTAAATGATGCATATTTGGTGTATTCAAGTTTACACAACTTGATTTAACCTCATCAACGTTCTCTACCTAGCTTCTAAATTAATCACCCACATATATAGCTTAAGCTTGGATTCACAACATACCACCTAGGAGGCGTATGTTTGTGTGTTTCATTGTTTGATCGCTTTATTTAATTAATATTCTATGTTTCATGTTCAGGTTTGAGTCAAAAAGAGTTTCCAAAAAAAAAAAAAAAAAAATCATAGTAATGAATGGGTAAAAGATTAAATAAATTTGAATAAAGTTTAATAAAAATACACCAGTATACTTGAAAGTGTTTCATTTTTATTTATTTATATTGTATACAAGAGTATAAATATGTGATGCATACATACAAAATGATTTATCAGTGTCGTTCATATCTCACGTATAGCAATAACTATAATATTTTCTATACAAAAAAAGTAATATTTTAGTATTAACAACCTTAGTTTTTAAAATGACACTTAATAAAATTACAGTAATGCACATCTCCAATGACCAATGTTACCCTGCGATATAAGTGCACAATCCAAAAAAATTGTGAGCCATGTGATCAATTATCGATAACTATTCATGAAAAAAAAAAATGGGATGTATTGTCCCAAAATATAATCCACGATATTTTATTATATTTACTCAATTTAACCATTTCCACCCCAAGTTTTTTAGTTGACCATAATATCCTGAATTGTTATCTTCTTAGTTCAACAAGACAAATGAAAGTGAGGAAGAACTAGTCAACATTTTAGTTTCTCACCTATTATGATAAAGCAATGTATGGAAAATGACTCCTAAGGTACTTGGTAGGATGAAAAAAGGAAGACTAAGTTTACTAATTTTGATAATAAACCCTTTAATCCAGGAAAAAGTAAGACAGAAGTCCTGCCTTGTTGAGTGAAAAAAATTAAATGCACAATAAAAAAAGCATAATTAATAATATTCTAAACTGCTAATCCTAATAGAAGCGTAAGGAATGATATTTCCTTTATTAGTCTGCATTATAAGATGTTCAAAGAAAAAAAGAAGAGTAAGAGAGGCGTGACATACCGCTGCAACTGTTGTCCTTAGAGCTAAACCATGAACACGGGGCAAGATAGCTTGCTTCACTAGCTGCAATCACAAAACAAAATGGAACTAAAATGCATAAGATATCTGAGAAATATCAAGCAGAATAAAAAAGTTATTAATTTCTTTAATAGAAACTTATAAATAATTCCCTTCAAGTATTCCATAAATTTATAAATGCAAAACCAATAATAAGCACAACAGCAAGAGCAATCCCATGAAAAAAACTGTCATGAAAAAGTTATCAACCGTCAAATGTGGAGGTAAAACAAATCAATGTTACGAGCACAAAACATGATGAGACCTTCCCACTCCAAGCGTTTAGAGCAGTAGAAGCAGTGAAGCACGAAAACACCCAAACAGTGCTGCGTCCATGTTGGATACGGACATGACGCCGACACGCATTCGACACAGTTTGACACATTTTCACTAACCAAACATTGCGAGACACAGCTCACGCTAGAAACAGACACAATGGTACAAAAAGTTTATGCTTCCTTGTCCAAATCAAGAGGCATACCCTAAATACGCATGAAGCAAGACACGCCTCTAAATACACACGAAATAGAATGATGCTCAATGACAAGACAAGGACATTATATCCGATTCCTTCTAATGATCGATGAAACAATTCCTTCCCACAATCAATGGTTTGAGGAATCCTTGATTCTCAATGTGATAAGTAGACGGTTATATGATGACTTGTGCAAAAAGGCAATATGTATTGACGACATAACTTTGACAGAGAATCCTTGAATTCCGAACTCTTGGCATTTAAAGCTGGAACAAACTAATTAGTTTTAGGTGGGCTATTGAGATATGGATGCCATTGTTATGATCAGTCTTATCAGTATCTTAGCCGATGGGCCAGTAACAACTCTTATGAAATGATATGCATTAAAACCTAGACAATTATAAATGACATTTTTAAAATAAGAAAAAAAAGCTGAAAAAAAAAATAAGAAAATAAAATAAACATGTGTCATTGCATATATTGGATTATCATATGTAAACTACTATTACTAACTAGTGTTAATTTGCTGCATTAAAGCATATTTTCTATTCAATTATTAGGTATGAAAGTATGTTTATTTTTCTTTGTCATGCACATTACTTCTTTCTCTGTGTAATGAATTTTATTTTAGCATTGTTTATCTCACTGGGCATTAAGTTTATATGACGTTAATTGTTGACTTTCAAGTAAGAATAAGAAGAAAGAAAAAATTACTAGTCGGACATTTTGACTTGTATAATTTTTGGTATATAATTTTGAAAGATTATAAAGACTTTTTAAGCACGTAAAATTTTATGTCTATGTTTTAGATGCTTTGTATTTTCTTTTGGAAGTTTAGTTTTATGTGCTTCCAATTTATGTTTGAATATGAAAGAATTATTTAATGGAATTGAAATGTAAGAATTTGCTTGTAATGATTTAGCAAGATTCAATTTTCATTCACTTGATCCTGATAAGTACACATTGAGATAATGCTCTCTAAAATCTTTAATTACAAAATCATTTTGCAAAGCTATATAAGCACAATAATGTGTTGCCCTACTATTGTCCTTACTATAGTGCTGATAGATAACTTGTTTGAATTGTAGGAGGATAACAAACTTAGACTTATCTTCTTGATGGGCTTGCTATGATCTTGTGAGCATAATCTCTTGGAGGTAACTAGTAACATTAGTGTTATAACCTTCAATAACGATCCCTTTGGTCTCAAAATTCCAAGGTTCAATTATGTTGCTGAGAGAGAGAATGGCTTGAACTTCAACTTGTGTGCTATCCCAACACGTTCGTTGATGACTGATGGCAACAAGAGGATCTCCAATCACATTTCTAATGGGCACTCCTATGTTTGCTTCATATGAGGGTAGAAGAGCTTCATCCATATCAGCCCTCACATTTCTAATGAGTACTCCTATGTTGGCTTCAAATGAGGGTAGAAGAGCTTCATCCACATCAGCCCTTATTCAACTTGGGATGGGACGCACGGGGAGGTGTGTGCTGGCTAAAACAAGGTGATGGTTGCAGGTGAGCGCCTATCGGATGGTGGAAGCGATGGTAGTAGGAGGTGCTATGCGGCCTCCCATACTTACTGGCATCCCTGGTATGAAGATCATAGACAATTTCTAGTGATATGGTATGAAAAATAATATTACATATCTTTTAGACAAGTATTCAACATGATTAGGGCTAAACATTAGAGCGTGATATAATATTGTAAGCTTTTATATTATGGAAAGGAATTGTGAAGAAATTGCAATTAATTTGTGGTAATCTACATAGATCTAAATAGGAATCATGCTATAGTTTAGCTAATGATAGAAAATTTCACAAATATAACACATTATCTTCATATAAGTAACATTATTCAATGAAACAGTTGAAAAAATCTATATGACAACATTATTCAATTGTATGGAATATCATTCATTATTGCAACAACAACAACAACAACAACAACAACAAGAAGCCTTAATCCCACTAGGTGGGGTCGGCTACATGAATCCTTCGTCTCCATTGTGTCCTATTATGTGTCAAATTCTCATTTAATTCAAGTATACTAAGATCATTTTTTATATATCTTAACCAAGTCTTTTTAGATCTACCTCTACCTTTCTTAATATAAGGCAAATCTAATGCATCTACTCTCCTAATCGGGTCATCGGACGGCCGACGCTTTAAATATCATTCATTATTGCATCTGATAAAAATATTAGATTTACTTCTAAGATGAAGAAGAAAGTGTAGGAGGCTTTAGTGACGAGGTGAGACTTCAACACAACCTTTCATTCTAAGATTGAAGCTAATCAAAGATGATTCGGACCTTAGAAGATTTTGCTTAGAACTTACATTCTTAAATCAAGAAATAGTTGGCAGTATTGTATTCCACTTTTATCGAGTTGATGCATAAATTATTAAACTTAAAAGAATTCACACAATAGCATTTATGCATATTATCTTAGTTGGTGTGAAATAATTCTTTTTCATGTGAACCATGTTCTATTAATATGAAGTATATTGCTTAAAATACTACTTAATTAAATAATTACTATAAAATTTGCTCAAGACTTATATATAAAAATTTTATGTTTGTTAGTGGTAGATGTAACCTCCTGATAATATGATTCACTGGATAGACCAACAAGTCCATATTGATTCACTGGACAGACCAACAAGTCCATATTGACAATTCTCTTAGGGTCATTGGACTCCTCTATGTAGGTGAAAACCTTTCAAACCAACTATATATATACATGGATGATGGGGCATCTTTGAATATATATATATATATATATATATATAAATATACATAATATGTCATACATGAATGCATTAATTATAATCATTTTCACACGAATGATTAGCAACAACAAAAAAATTTGAGAACACATAATAATAAGACAATATTAGATATTTTTTTATCATTCATGCAATGTAGTTTTACTCTAATTTAAAGCTATACTAACATTTGTTAAACTAATATTACATTATAAATAATGCCACTTTTATTGTTCATATGACATGTTATGTATCTTACCATTAATGCTTTAATAGATAGAAATTATCTAGTGAGTTTGTCCTACAAACTCATTTGCAATTAGCTTTCCTCTTAACAAATATTATGCAAAAAAATGATTTTTACACATTTATCCTGAGAAAAAGAGAAAGAATGTGTTGAGTTATCTCAGATGAGAATATTCAAATAGTGTGTATGAAAGGTAAAGCATCTTTTCTTAAAACACTTCTAGTAAATTAAGGAATACTCACTTTAGCCCATAGAATCCACAGAGGATTCCTATTACTCCACTTGCCTTGATTAGCTAATAAAAGTACCATATATTAATTAGTGGGTTTGTCATTATAAGAACAAATCTTTCAGTAATAGTTATTTTGTGGATTTTATAAGCTATAATTTTTTGTTTAAACTAGTACTAGGTTTTAGTTATTGTGATTGTAGTTGATTTATTTTTCTTTATATTAACTTATGTTCAATTTTCCTTATTGAGAGACTATCAAAGATTCAATTGATTCAATAAAATTTCATTTCATATATTTATAGCTATACATTTTTGCTTACATATAATTAAATATAAATAATTTTTATTTGAATATAAAGATGTTTCACTTAGTGAGATATGTCTTACCCTCATCATCTCCAATGCTATTAGAGTAACTATCTTCCAAATCTAAGGTGTGACAATGAAAACTACTAAATGAGAAAATGTCAATAATTATAAGCCTATAGTTAGCTATTCATATAAACAATAAAAAATTAAGCCTGCCTTCTTTTAATTAAAAAAAAAATTTGATGGTAAAAAAGAAAATGTCTTTAAAGAAAGAATAATCCATCAAAGAATTCTATCATCACTATCAAAAAAGATAGCAATGTCCTTGAGCTTATTCTTGACACCCAAAATAACCTAACTATGAAGAAGAATAATAGAATAAAGCTTAGTCTTTCAATAAAGATCAAGATTGGAGAAAGGTAGAGATAGATCTAAGAGGACTTGGTTAGAATGTATAAAAATGATCTTAATTTATTATAATTAAATGATAAATTGACACTTACTAAGACATAATGGAGAAGAAAGATTCATATAACTGACCCCAAATAGTGGGATAAAGCTTGTTGTTATTGTTATTAAGGTTAGAGAAAATACTGAGACAATAAAGCTATAATATACAATACTTAAAAAGTTCTATAATAAACAATCTTGGGGTAAAAAAAAGGTCATGAGAAGACTCATTCACCAATAGATATTTCACATTTTTTTATGAGAATGAGCCCAATTTTGGGAATAAAAAATTGAGAGGCAAAGCCTTGGGACCTTTTACCTATTTCTATAGTCCAAAAGGAATGAATTGAGAGGTTCTACCAAGGATTTGATTAGCCCATCAACTTTCAATCTTAATAACATTAAAACCCAACTTGATCGTAGTCATAGTATTAATAAGGTGGGGGCTGGATAACTAGTTTCCAAATTTTTTAGGAGAAAACTCTAACCTAAGAGATGGTTTTGAGTCACTTAACAAGGGCCTCATTTAAAAGGAATTTGCAGTAAATGAAGTAATTCTTGTTGAGAATAGCTTTAAAAATTTGGAAATCATCACTCCAAAATTGAAATAAGTTAATAAACATGGTTTCAAAAGTTGAAGCATGCCAACAAGAGAGAGAGAACCCCAAAAAAGTAAAATGTCATCAATTAATAGCAAATAGGGCTAGGCTTGTACTAGCATGATCAACACGTATCTCACCAAGTTCTTAGTCTCCCTTCTACATCATATGCCCATTCTAAAGGCATAACTCTCATTGTGCTCCATTATCGCATCTATCAAGGTACATTTCATTGCCTTTTTTGTAACATATGTCACATCATTCTCCAATATGATATGTTGGGCCATGCTTTACAACCTTCTTGACACAAAAAAAAACCCTCCATAATTTCTGAGAAAAATATTGTCAAATTATGATTTTGATTATCATGGGAATTTCAAATCATCAATCAAAATTTTGCAAATTGACTTGATTTAGAATTAAAGATCTAATTTATTAAAAAATTGTAATAAGTTCAGAATCTTAATTAAATTAAATACATCTCAAATATAAATTGATTAGCCAATTTTAAACAAATGGTTTGACAAGATAAATAGTTAATTTAAATCAAACAAAAAATGGACAAAGCATTAACCAAGCTAACATAAAATCAAAGCCAAGCACAAGTTTTATCAACCTAATCGTAAATCATAGAGATCAAGATTTAGGACAAAACAAAAAATCAAGACAAGATGGATTAAAATTGTGTAAGGACACTACTATCCGTTGTATACATCAACAATCCTACATGCAAATTGAGAAACATGCTAATACAATTAGAGGCATGTAAAGCACCAAAACCTCCGATAGTGCATTTGAATAACTAGGAGATATTATGAAGTACATATAAGTCTTTAAATGATTCCCAAGCCTAAATTTCAATACATTGGCAAGCATACTAACAACAACAACAGCAATAAGCTTTTATCCCACTATGTGGGGTCGGCTATGTGAATCATTCTTCTCCATTGTGTACTATTAAGTGTCAAATTCTCATTTTATTCAAATAAAAGGTCATTTTTATACTTCCTAATCAAGTATTTTTAGATCTAATACATCTACTCTTCTAATTGGGTCATCAAATAACCAACATTTTATGTGACGATACCATCTAAAATAGTTCTCTCTAATCTTATCTGCCACAAGAGCTACTCCAACATTTTCACATATATATTCATTTCACATTTTATGTTTATGTGTAAATCCATTCATCCACCTGAGCAATCTCATCTCCACAATACTTAATTTTATACTTCTCTTTTATTAGCTAACATGCTACACCATAAAGCATTGTAGGTCTCACAACCATCTTATAAAATTTTCTCTTAAGTTTAAGTGGCTCATTTCTATCACAGAATAGGCTTGATGCATTACTCCAGTTCAACCATCCGACTAGAATTTTATTAATAACATCCCTTATATTTCATCATCACGTTGAACAATAGACCCAAGATATTTAAACATTCACTCTATTTAATGACTTGATCACCCATTGTCACAATCCCATCGTTAGATCTTCTACAACTAAAATTACACTCCATGTATTCGATTTTAGATCTACTCAAATAAAAGCCTTTAACTCTAAGGTTGACCTCCATAATTCAAGTTTTTTCTAGAACTCGATCTAATCTTATCAATAAGAAGAATATCATTAACAAAAAGTATACACTAAGGTATATCCTCTTATAAATGTTTAGTAAGAACATCAATAACTAAAGCAAAAAAACATGAGCTTAAAGAGGATCCTTGATGTAATCCAATTAACTAGGAAAATACTTAGTCAAACCACCAAGTGTTTAAACACAAGTAATAGCTCTAGTACAAATATCCTTAATGACTTAAACAAAATTAACTCCCTTCTTTTCTAGAACTCTCCAAAGTATTTCTCTTGAAACTTTATTATATGCTTTATGTATATCAACAAATATCAAATGTAGATCCTCCTTACTCTCTCTATACTTCTCCATCAAACCTCTCAACAAATGTAAAGCATCCATAGTAGACCTATTTAGCATGAAACCAAACTAATTTTGAAAATTTTTTTTATTACATCTCAACTTATGCTCAATTACTCTACCATAGTTTTAATGTATGAGACATTAGTTGATACTACACCTCGAACTTCAAACCACCTTAAATTGCTATAAGTTTTAATAGGTCCTTAACAATCTAAATATCCATAAAATCCCTTAAAATGACAAAATCATTTAAACATCTAAACTAGGGGAAGATCCATGTCGTGTTGAGAGTGGGCAATTGCCCACCATGAAAATTTATTTATTTTTATATTGAATAGATAACTTCATAATTTTGCCTCCCATAAAATTATTTGCCCAAAATTTAAAAAAATTTAGAGTTCTATACATTAATTTGCCAATAGCTGCACTCCTTCACTCCCGCATCCACACTCCCACTAAACCTCTTTCCTTCACTCTGGACCTTGATGCTCAATCATAGCCACATGTTTCTCTCTCTGCTCTCTCCCTCACTCCTGATGCTTACGACTGATAGAGACACCGACTTGTAGCGACTCCCTCCTTATCTCTCTTACTTCTAATGTCGAAGCTTGATGCAGATCGCTAATAGGTGATACTTCATGAATTTTTTCTAACCATTTTTCTCAATAAACATGAGTATCCACTTATGAATAACTATAAATAATGTTATAAAAAGTAGAAACAATTTCACCCTTAAATTTAGTTCAATTATTTATGATATTGATCACAAATGAATCAGAAAACATCCTTCAATCTTTAATATTGTTTTCATTGGCCATAATGACTTATTCATAAGCAATTAAGGATGATGTAACCATGGACAAGACTTATCAAGAAAGAATTTCATTGTTATTTATGAGTAAAGTTAATTTTAAATTTCTTCAATTGGGGAACTTCAAGAAGATTTGCTATTCTATATGTTCTTTGTAAATGGTATACTTCTAATTGGATGAAAATACAACCAAAATAGAAGTTAAAGAGAATTGGAGAAAATATGAATAAGCTATATTCTAAAACTAGGCAATGGTTGTATCAATATGCCTACATTTTTTTTTATTTTTTTTGAAGATGAAAGAGATTAATCAAGAATAATAGAGTCTCAATTGATATCTACTATGTTAGTTTTATATATTGTACTGCTACATGTATAAATAGGGAATGTAGGATAATATAAACTATAGTGATAAAAAACACGATTAAAACAAAGAATGCTCTCAAGTATTCTATAGAAGTAGATATTCATTTTGGTTGAAAGACAAATTTTAGAAATAAGGTGACAAGATCAAATTAGTCAATACTAATTTGAGTGTTTGGAAATGAAGGTTCACAAAGAAGAAAATTTAAGTGAAAATATAAACCTTTCCTTTAAAATGTATGCATAGAAAAGTTCTTTTATGGCTAATATCTATTATCACTATGTTATAAAAATGTGAGTTAGAATTTATGAATGATAGATGAGCAAAGCAATTATTTAGATGATTTATTATGCACAAAGAGTAAGTTTGGTGGTGAATTTTAATAAATTAGAAAGTAGTTGGAAGAAAGAACTAAATAAAAGATAATATGGATGGAAGACATTTAAAAAACAAAAAGCAAACTACTGGTTCCCTATGTTGTTCTATTTTAAAATGATATGGAAGGAAAGATTCATAAAGTGAAATTGAAAATTGGGAGACTATATGAGTGTCCATTCAAGTTTCATTTTTCCTTCAATAGAGTCAATTTTGAAAAAGTTAACAAGTCGATGTCATTATTTCATGTAATAATGCATGTACAATTTTTTTTTTTGTATTGATAGCTTTGTATTTCTTTTGTTGACAACACTCAAAATGCATTATCCTATGCGGTAGATGAAAATTTAAGATTTAAAATACATGAAAGGGAGCACTACCAATGGTTTAGGTTTACCTATAGGATTTTATTTCTATGTTACCTTTGTTTTATTTCTATGTTACCTTTGTATGCCCATTAAAGCACCTAACTAGGCCATTTATATCATCTAAATTAGTTTTCATTTTATATTTTTTAATTGTGTATTATTCACTTTGTTATTTTAATATTTATTTATTTAATAATCAATTTTCCACCTTCAAAAAAGAGGTTGGCTTCGAGTCCAAATTATTATAATATCCTCCAAATTCAAATGCAATCATTTGACTCAAATGTTCAAATAGATTGGCCAAGAATCCAAGCCAAATCTTAATGTCCCATCCAATGAGCATTTCCTTAGTATGCACATTAGATTACATGCTACATTGAAAACCTAAATCACTTAAGTCATCTCACCATATGATGAAGTAACAACTCATTGGTGGAACAATTTCAATATTTAGATCTTAAGTCACACATGCGAGTACACCAAAAACCATAACTATAATCTGCCACAACCTTTAAAGTTGTTCATAAATAGAGTTGTAAGCCTCATACTTCAAATATCAAATGAAAATCAAAAGCTAAAATTGAAATTTAATGTGTATTTTAATGATTGTAACATCCTATTATAACCCAATTAATTAGACTAGCATTAAGCCATCAAGCCCATCAAATAAAATTAAATCAAACATCATCTTACCAAAGAAGTAAGATCGTAAGACCCATCATTAGGCTTTCCTCATCCTCAAGGTTGTAAGTCACCTTGATGAAACTTACAACGAAATAAAGTCTCATTTTAACCCTATCAAACTAAATTTCATGATTTGATATAGCATTTGTCACAATAGTTGAGCATGAAACAAATGTTTGTTCCACCTCATTATTTCTCAAAGCCTTTAAGTTATTGCTCATTGGTTCACCAATCTCTCTTGTTAAAGTTCTTCAGATTTTGATAATTTTCCTTGTCACATTATCTTGCCCGCTAGTTTTTCTACATGTTTCTCACTAGGTTTTTATTACTTGGGCTAGCATACCTCTTTCACAAGCTTCTTATCAAGAAAGCATCTTCATGCTTAATATTCACACCCTCTCACTTTGTATTGTCTTTATCTCTTGGTCTCTAGTTGGTTTCTAAATCCTACAAATATTCTTAATTTTTATGGCTTTGAACTATTTTTTTTACTTTTTGAATAAATAAAAATTATTATTATTTAATATATCACTAAATTACTGACCGTTACTATCTAATATTGCTTAATTTTAGCTAGTTAAATTACTATTGTATGCATAATTGTATATAATATAAATGTATATGATATACAAGTTATAAATACTCAAGTTCATAAAAGCGTTACTTCACTTTATGCTTTATGAATTGAAACAAAAAAAAAATCTTGTGTATCACATACACTTACCACTTTAAGAAATTATGTAAAGCCTACCATTGGGCTTTTCTCAAATCTCACCAATAAGCCTTGTAATGTAAGCCCAATTTTAACCTAAATAATTGGGTTGGCACAATGCCATCAAACCTACTAAACGAAACCTTAAACAATGGGGCTGCCTTGCTTATAGAGCAAGACCATACTGCCTATATCTAGGATTTCCTTATCCTCAATATTATAAGTCTCACTTAGGAGCCTTCTTCTCATTTTAGCTCAATTAACAATGGCACATAAAATCAATAAAACCTATGTTTCAAATTAATCAATTAGTATGCTTTACATGTAAGGTCATAAAATTAATCATTCAACTTTTTTCAATTTAATTATTGTAAGGCTCACTTATAGAATTTTCAATAGATGTAATCATGTCCTATTAATATGAGCCTTCTAATGGATATAAGCCCCATTCTAGGCCGAGTAATAAAGTATGCATGAAGTCATCAATTTTGTCAAATTAAACCAAAAAAAAAAATAAACCACACATAAAATGCCCATAAGATTAATTGGCTTTCATCACCCTTGAGATTGTAAGTCACGCTTATGGGCCTTTTTCATCCAGATTAATTTGGATAGACAAAAAACCAACAAACTTATTGAATTAGAAATTGGGCCTTCCAATGGATGTAAGAATAATCCCAATTAATTTGGGACAACTTAAAGCCAATAAATCCATTAAATCAAACTGTGAGCCTTCTAATGGATGTAAGCCCAAGCTAAAGTAACTTTGGGTTAACTCAAACTGCTAACAAGACTGCCAATTAAAACTACACAAATAAAAAATCCAACAATTTTCTTAGATATGTTTCTCCAAGTCAAGCTCAAACCCATTAATTATTGATAGTCATGATATGCCTCTGAGATCATATTAGTTATGTCCTATACCTCTAAACTATAAATGGCCAAGTTTTAGAGCTCTTAACTATTTAGTGAAAATCACATGACTAACTCTCTTCTAATAAACAAGCAAACATTCTCAAAACAATGACATCACTACACATACAATTCCACTCCAATCTAGTCAGCATACTTAAGAAAACTCATGGTTTACAACCCTTACCATTGGTAAATTGGTCCCATTGATATAATCAAAATGATAGAACTATGAACTATGAAATTTTAATAACTTCTATCTCCAAGATCCAACCATTCCCCACTCCAAAAAATTCAAATTTAAAATTCAATCTAAGCATAAAATGTAAGCCACAAGAACCTTCTTAATCGAGAGAGTTCTTCAATGACCCGTAGAAAGTCTCCATCTTAGATCTAAATAAGCATTGGTCTAACATTTGGGCAAATCTAGTTAAAATAAATCTAATCTAAGTCATGAAAGTGTCACCTCATCTTAGAAATTGAGGAAACTCATATAAAAAGGCGTATATTTTCTTGAGCAATCAATATTGCTGATTTAGGCCTAGATTTGAATAACATGCATATTTACAAGGCCTTCAACTCTTAACATACTCAAGTAGAGTAGCTGGTCTTACATGGTTAAGCTATTTACAAATATTAATTATAGCACAACTTTTTAACATTGCATTTAACATTAAAACCGTTCTCAAGCCCAAAAGCAAGGACATTCTCATTTAATTGTCAAGCAATTTGACTTTCAACGTGGTATGGAAAAGAACAAATTTGATTCAATTAGCCAGGATTCTGGCAATGATTTTGTATAAGTTGCAGAGGGATGTGGGCTAATAGTCAAATAGGAGGAAGAAGCATTGCTGTAACCAATCTGGAAATATCAATGTAACATGCCTGGGAAGCATCAAGTTCAAGGAAATGTTGGACAAGTTTCATGAAATGGCACAACAATGGTAGAGGTGTGTTGGACGAGTTAGGTATTAAAACCATTAAACCTATGAGATTTAGTCTCGGGGGTAGCAAACATGTCATTGTAAATATGAAAAACAAGAATCTCAATGGAAAAAGAATCATGGAGATCCACATGACTAACTTTTCCAATAGGTACACAATTATCATAAAGCCTTTGTCAACTTGTCCCAAACCTGAACCTTCCAATATACTAACCTGGAAATTAATATAATACTTGTCTGCACAATCTAAGGTAAAGTCAATTCCACGATATGACTGCTAACAAAAACATTTTAGCTACTTGATATTAAGAACCAACAATAATATCATAATGGAAATCCCCCCCAAAAAATGAAGTATGGTTTCTTAAATGAAAGAGAAGAATATTACCTGCATTTCAAGTTGCCTTGCCAGGGGAAGCGTCCTCTGTAAAACCTCCTCTTGTATACGAGTATCACTATCATCATAAGCACGAACAAGTAATGGAAGCACATGGGATAATAAATGTTCTTGCGTAGCCTATGAAATCAAAGTATGGGAAAACATATGAATATATAATGAAGCTGCTAACATTATCAAGAAAAGTTTAGTAACAATAAGCTGAAACTCTAAAATTAACTAAAATGTTAAAGTTCAATCAAATAAGTACGCAAAACTTTCAGATACAATTTGAGAGCTCAAAATTTCTTACAAACAAGTTATTTAGCAGAAACAGGCACGTATTATAGTTAATGAAACATATATATATATTTCAAAGAGATGAAAATGAGCCTGACATCAAATGTAGTAGGCAGACAAAAAAGTAAACATGTACATAACAAATAATTGCAATAAAAGTTTGATGGTTACAAAAGATTTCATTTCCAGATTCACCAACTGAAATACTTAAATGAGTATAATATTTTAGACATGAAGAAATCTACACAATACGTAAGCTGCCTTTAAATAACTAACTTCAACAAATGCAGTGAGTCAAGCAGCATTCCATCAAAAAGACCTTAATTGCATTGCTCCCTACAGCTCACAAAAGAATCAAGGCATGTTGACCCTTTATTTAAAACCATAAACCAAAAATGAACCACTTCTCCATTCGTAAGAGACATAAATAACAGAGAACCCAAAGTCATAAGGAAAAAAAAAAAGCAAACTCCTCAGGGGCACCCTATGCTACAAAGATGGACAAAAATAAACAAGGGAACAAAAACGACATGACACATCCGGGATATGACAATTCTTAAAAAGGCAAAGGATATTTGTAAGACATGACCTTTGAAATACACACCGATACACACGCATAAACATGGATGTATGCATACATATATAAACACACCCATGCGCACCACAATTAGATAATTATCTTCTTCACAAATGCAATAGACTTTCAAATTAGATCATTCTAAAACTTACCAATCAACCAATCAAACATGCAAAATCTAATTTTCAATATAATAATGGTACAAAGTGTGCATATATTGTACAATACCTGTCAACTAGGTGACAAGCGTATCCAAAAATTTTCCAGGTAACACTGAACAGAACGTTTGTCATGATGTTCTCGAGTGTTTTAAGTATCAAATATATTACATGACACCGATATGACAACGCACTCTTGAGGTGCTTTTACTTCATAGTAACCTAATCAGGAAGGTAAAAAAGCACAATAATGGAACAGTAAAAAATAACTAGTAACATAAAATGTTTCAGAATAATGGTATCTATAGTTCGTTTACTATAGAAAACTGCTATTATCAAATTTTACCACAGAACAAGAAATGACGGGCTTCTAGTACAATTACAAAAACAATTTGCAATCACCTTGTCAACAAGTAGATCAGCATGCTTCACAAGAAGAAGCAGTGTTTCGCCAGATGCAGAAGTCAGCACAGGAACTAGTGCAGGTAATGTTGAAAGCTCAAAATCATTTTTATCCTGCAAGGGAAGACAGAAGTTCTCAGAAATTTATCATCTACAAGGTCTTTTACTTGACGCCTAAGAAGCAGAAAAATCAAAAAGCTTTCAAATGATAAAGTTTTACAAGATCCAACATAAATTCACAACACATTTACATAACACCTTAGTAAGTCAATACAACTAGAAATAACAAAACAAGATGGAGAGTGAACAATAAATAGTTTAAAAAATGTACTAGTGTTTCTCCATTAATAGTACAAGACATTCCCGAAGGCATGAATAAAAGCATGAAAGTTGAACATGGAAATCTGTTAAAAATACAAGTTTAGTGACATGCATAGTCTTAATACTAATTTTCATTCATATTTCTACTAACACTGATTTTATTAGCTTGTCCATCGAGTGTATTTTCTATCCTTTTTTGTACATGTTCAAACTATTTAAGTACATTTTCAATCAACTTATCTTCATCCCTTAATTTAACCATAGAGTAGGATGAAAATTTTTGACAAGTTTTCAATGATGGTAGTGAAAATATGATTGACTTCAGCAATTTTAGTATCTTAAATGAAAATAGAGAATTTTATTTTAATTGTTGTATTAGTAAAATTAAAGTTGAAGAGACTTTAAAGAAAAAGAAGCATGGAAAAATAGTCGAACTTGATATTTCAATTGAAGTGTGAAATGGCTTAGGAGATCAAAGAATTTCTTGGCTTATTAATCCTTTTAATATTATTTTGAAGACTAAAAAGAAGTCTGATCAATAGAGAAAGTGTTTGATGGTTTCTATTTTTAAGAATAAAGGTAATGCATAAGAGTATACAAATTATATAATAAATAAATTAACGTGTCATACATTAAAGTTTGTTTGGTTCTGCATTTGGAATCATGTAAAAGTGATGTAAAAGATTACTTTATAGTTGTTTGGTTGAGACTTTACAAATTGACTTTTTTTTGTTTGGTAGATAAAATGTAATGTAAAGTAAATTGAAGGTTTGGATGTCGGTGAGAGTGCGGTCTGGCAGCCGAGGTGGCGGTTGCGGCTAGCATGACGGCGGCGGCCGGCGGTGGCGGGCATACGCATCTTGGCTTGTATTTGAAATTATTTATATTCAAATCTAACACTTTTGGTGTATTTGAAATCGGAATTTTACTTTACTTGACCAAACGCGAAATGTTAGCGTGCATTTGGAATCTCTCAAATGCAACTCTAAAATTATGGGAGAGAGTAATTGGACATAGGTTACAACATGAAATAAAGTTTCTCAAAATCAGTTTGATTTCTTGCAGGATAAGTCAACTATGGATACTATTCAATTGTCGAGAAGTTTGATGGAGAAGTATAGAGAGAGGAAGGAAGATCTACATATGATATTTATTGATTTAAAGAAAGCATATGATAAAATTCTAAGAGAAGTGCTTTAGAAAATTGAAGGAAAAAAAAGAGAGTTAATATTGCTTATATTCAAGTCCTTAAGGATATGTATAATAGAGTTGTTACTACTGTTAAAACATAAGGAGGATTGACCAAGTAATTTCCTATTTCAATTCATTTACATCAAGGATTAACTTTAAGCCTATATATTTTAGCATTAATTATAGATGTTCTTACTAAAAATTTATAGAATAATGTACGTTGGTGTAGGTTTTTTGCTGATGATATTCTTCTTATTGATATGACTAGAGAGAAGTTTAAGAGAGACTTGAATTATGGTGGTCAACTGTAGAGTCTAAAGGCCTTCGTTTAAGTAGATCTAAAACCAAATATATTGAGTGTAATTTATAATGGAGTTGCTACTACTGTTCAAACACAAGGAGGATTGACCAAGTAATTTCCTATTTCAATTGAATTACATCAAGGATCAGCTTTAAGCCTATATCTTTTTGCTTTAATTATAGATGTTTTTACTAGACATTTATATAATAATGTACGTTGGTGTAGGCTTTTTGATGATATTCTTTTTATTGATATGGCTAGAGAGGAGTTTAAGAGAAACTTGAATTATGGAGGTCAACTGTAGAGTTTAAAAGCTTTCGTTTAAGTAGATCTAAAACCAAATATAAGGAGTGTAATTTAAGTTAGAAAAGACTGAGTGGTGGGAGTTGTGACATTGGGCGGTCAATTCATTAAAAAGAGAGAACATTTTAGATATTTTGGGTTGATCGTTCAAAATGATGGTGTAATAGATGAGGATATTATTAGTAAGAATTCATGTTGGATGGTTGAAATAGAGGAATGCATCTAGCCTAAATTGGTCATATCTTGTACTTGTTGGCTGTATCAAGCTACATGGAATGGTGGCCAAGGATGTTTATCTCTCAATCTTCATCTAATGATCCCAATTTCTTGCCTCAAAATTTTAAACATCAAGCATCTAATAGAATATCTATCTTCACCTATAAACTATGTTACAACCCATAGATCAATGACATGACAATCAATTTTTAGGATGCCACAAATTAATAATAAGCACCATTGATTATAGTAATTAATGTAGGGCTCAAATTCTTTATATTTATTTCCTTCTTATTATGTAACCCTCATGTTACCCCAATTATAAGCTCAATATCTATTGAAATAAATCAAGTGATTATGATTCTAATTTTGAACATGGTGTCAAGGCATAGTTAGGAGAATTATCTCCCCCAACGCAATCCTCTATTGTCCTCCCACCACACTCGCATACCCTCCAGAGCTTTAGTTCAATTTTGCTACATGGTCTTTGAAACCATCCCTTTCCCCGCTTCCACTCCCACATCACTTCTTCCACGTGCCTTCCCTCCCACATCCTCCAAGCATCTTTGTTTCACCTACAAAGCTCGAAAACCCCACCGCCTCTTTATCACAACTACAAGGTTCCACCTCCACACTTAAGATGTCCCCCTCGTCAGAAAAGTAATATCTCTAGGTGGACAAGGATGTGAAAAGCAATATCTCTTAGGTCTACTCTCTCTACTTTGATGTTTTTTTTCTCTTTAGTAAGGAGAACTATCAGTGCAAGCATACTACAACACCTTAAAAGGTAAGTGGAATAAATTTTTGCAGTATCGCCCATTCACCACGGATCCCACGTCTTTGCAAAATCAAAATGAACAGTTTTTAGTTGCCGTGTTTCTTTTCGGCTTCACCCATCCCTCTAATCCGTTCAATCACAATTGATGGCCAACTTTGCCATTTCCAATATTTCAACGACATTATCTCATGCTCTTTGGGTCACTGAGCTTTCTACTTACTCATCCTTCGAACTAGATCATACTGCATTGGCAATCAAAGGAAGCCACAATACTTGATTTTCCTCCTTGCTAGCATTGCCAATGAATGAACCACTCTTTCGACCACTGTTGGGTAAATTTTGGATAACATTATAATGCTTAATTGGCCACTATTTTGGATACAACTAAAAGCTGCTCGTTCCATACTAACAATATTATTCCATTTCAACCCACAATTACCTCTAATGCTATCTGTTGTTGGGGTTCTCTCAAGTACGTCATGGGTCTTAGATTCTGTTGTTTTTTTCTCATATGATGGGTAATTCACAATTATTTTCTTTGCTTAATTTGCAAATACTTCCTCATGTCATTGTTGCTAATGGCTCTCCATCAGTTGCTGGGTAAGGATCTATAAAAGCTTTCCCAACTCTCACTCTTGAAAATGTTTTATATGTGCCTCATTTTTTAATTAATTTGTTACCTATTAATTGTCTAACAAAATCTCATTATTATGCTTTAATATTTTCTTCATCTCAAAGTATTTTTCAAGATCCTAGTACAAAGAAGACAACTGGTGGCAGTGTAGAAGCTAGAGGAATTTACTATTTCACTAGAACTACCGATTCTACCCTCTACTATTATCTCCTCCTTTCAATGGCATTGTCGACTTGGCCATCTGTCTCCTCAACATCAATAACAATTAGGCAGCAATGGATCCTAAGGATCTTAAAATTCAGCAATTACCATAACGAGAAACTTCTATGTGAATGCTTTTTCTATTTTTCTCCAATAACCTAATGGTACACACGATTGTACATTCTAACGTTAGATTGTTAAAATTGCACATGGACATGCCCGACCTCATTTACCATGCAGAAAAGCAAACAGTTTCAGCATAGAAGTTAAAAATTACGCAGTATTGTAATATATATTTATTTCAAGTAACATGAGGGCGTTAAATGTAAACAAATATTATAAACATGGATTTTAAGACTAAATGACGAGAACTAAAAAAATAAGACAATACCTGAGACTTTGCTATTGTTAGAACCATTGGTAAAATCATAGGTTGCATGACCATGTTCCGAAGCTCTGCACAAAGAGGTGGAAGCACCTGTATAGTATACAGAAAACTGATAGCCAAAGTTCTTCATTGATCAAATGGTAAAACAGGGTAAATATTTTCATTCAATAGACATCTGGCAGATGAAATCAGAAGCTCTTGTGCATAATAGAAAAAGTTGCAGAATGCAATTCAGAAAACAGGACACCCACAGCTAGTTCAAAGAGATGTCATAGATCATGTCACGTACTTATAGATCCTAAGAAAAAGAAACATTAATTTCATTGTGTTTTGGAATTATTGGAGCAGAGTACTTATGATCAGACAATGGGAAAAAAGAGAGAAGATTCATTGCTTATCTCCAAGTTATCTCATTGCCATATGGGTATAACATTAGAGACTCAATTAGTAAAATTCAAAACATAGAAAATGAAAGAATCAATCCGCTGATTTCACCCTCTTTCCCTGAAGAATCCTCTTTACGTAAGTTAGCAAGACTTTAAGACAGCACAAGAGAGAAAAAAGATGAAAAAGCACAAGAAGTTCATGGATACAATTCCACTTCGGAGGAGGATTAAACCAAGGAAGAATCCCCAAGGAAGAATCCCCCCACCCACCCCTCCCCCCCTCAAAAAAGAAAAAAAATGAATAGAACATTTTGAAGTAAATCATCTAAGTATGGGATAACATATGCGTGTTCAAAGATTATTTACAAAAAAGCAGACTAATAAGCATTCCTAAATCTTACACCTGTTGCAAATATAATTGTGTTCCGACAACACAGACATCAAAAATTTACAACTCTAGGGGGAAAAGATACTTTTTGCTTAATGCAGTTCAAAATTAAACACTACCATTGCCGGTCCCAAATCCGGATGTAAAAAGTGGAGGGTTGCGATAGGCAGTCGATAGCCAGCGTAAAACTTTTCGAAATAATTATGACATGAATCATTTAAAATATTATGTTAATGCTAGGGCATCCCACAGGCGTATGCTGAATATAGTAAAAAAAGTGCGAGGCCATGCGTCATATGTGGTTAAATAAGCAAGGGTTCCCACATTATGGATGGATGCGGGTAAAGAAGTTAGTCTATGAAACTAGTATTAGATTAGGAACTTGGAATATAGGTACTCTTACAGGTAAATTAATGGAATTAATAGATAATATGGTTCATAGAAAGATAAATATTTTATGTGTTCAAGAAAATAAATGGGTTGGGGAGAAAGCCAAGGAGATTGATAGTTTAGGTTTTAAACTTTGGTATTCAGGTAGAAGTCTAATTAGAAACGATGTAAGAAAAGTTTGAAGGATAATGTTATAAATATTAATAGATACGAAGATAAAATTATAGCTTTAAAGATTATTGTCGATACTAAGATTATCAATGTCATAAGTGTTTATGCTCCTCAAGTAAGTTTGGATGTAGGCTTAAAAGAAAAATTTTGGAATGAATTAGAGGGACTAATACAAAAGATACCTCTTGAAGGAAAAATATTTATTGGAGAAGATTTAAATGGATATGTTAGTAGAGTGATAAAAGATTTTAAAAGTATTCATAGTGGTTATGAATTTGGAGTGACTAATGAAGAAGGTAGGAGTATATTAGATTTGACTTTAGCCTATGATTTTGTAGTTGCTAATACTTTATTTAAGAAAAGAGATGAACATATTATTACTTATAAAAATGGATATAGTAAAACACAGATTGATTATTTTCTGATAAGAAAAATAGATCGTTTAGATTGTAAAGATTGTAAATTCATTTCAAGTGAGTTTAAATACCAAATATCGATTAGTAGCCTTAGATTTTAAGATGACAGGTTGAAAGATGAAAAATAAATCAAATTATTGTCCTAGGATTAGATGAAAGAAACTAATAAAATATTTTTAAAGAAATTATAAGAACTTAGAATTTGAGATATTCATAAAGATCTTAATGTTATGTGTGAGAAAGTAGAAGTGAAATTAAGCAGTTGTTAAAATGTCTTGGAGAATCAAAGGAAAAACTTCTTTTAATAAAATAGTTGGTGGAGTCTATACGAGAAAAATAAAAAATAAGAAGTGTTGTTATAAAATTTGGTTTAGATGTAAAAACTCGGAGAATTAAGAAAAATATAATGTGACATGTAGAAATTCTAAGAAAGTTATATATGATGTAAAAAATTTAACTTTTATTGATTTATACAATAGATTAGATACCAAAGAAGGTGAAAGATGTATGTATAAGTTAGCTAATCAAAGAGATAGAAAAAGTAAAAATCTAGCTCAAGTGAGATGTTTTAATGATGAAAACCATAAAGTGCTTCTCTTAGAAAAGGATATTGAAAATAGGTGGATGAAGTATTTTGATAAACTTTTCAATGAAGGATCTGAAAATACAATTGATTTTAACAACTTTAATACCTTAAACAAAAATAGAGAATTTTATTCGTCATATTAGTAAATCAGAAGTTAGAGAAGCTTTAAAGAAAATGAAATGTGGAAAACAAGAGGGGCGTGATGATATTCCAATAGAAGTGTGAAAATGTTTAGGAGATCAGGAATTTCTTAGCAAATCTTTTAATATTATTTTAAAGACTAAAAAGATGTCAGATGAGTGGATAAAGAGTTTGTTAGTTCCTATATTTAAGAATAAAAGTGATGCACAAGAGTGTGCAAATTATAGAGGAATTAAGTTAATGTGTCATACATTAAAATTATGGGAGAGAGTAATTGAGCATAGGTTACGATATCATACAAAAGTTTCTCACAATCAGTTTGATTTCATGACAGATAGATCTACTATGGATGCTATACATTTGTTAAGAGGTTTGATGGAGTTGTATAGAGAAAACAAGGAGGATCTACATATGATATTTATTAATTTAGAGAAAGCTTATGATAAAGTTTCAAGAGATGTTCTTTGGAGAGTTCTAGAAAAGAAAGGAGTTAATATTGATTATATTCAAGTCATTAAGGATATGTATACTAGAGCTATTACTTGTGTCCAAACACAAGGAGAATTGACAAAATATTTTCTGTTTGGTTCACATGATTAGTTTTAAGCCCTTATCATTTTGCTTTAGTTATGAATGTTCTTCTTAGGCATTTGAAGATGTACCTTGGTGTATGCTTTTTGCTGATGACATTCTTCTTGTTCATAAGACTAGAGAGGGAGTCCAAGAGAAACTTGAATTATGGAGGCCAACCTTAGAGTCTAAAGGTTTTAGTTTAAGCAGATCTAAAACTGAATATATGAAATGTAATTTTAGTTGTAGAAGTTCTAGTGATAGTGTTGAGATATTAGGTGAACAAGTCATTAAAAAGAGTGAGCGATTAAGATATTTAGGCTTTATTGTTCAAAATGATAGTGAAATAGATGGAGATGTTATTAGTAGAATTCAAGTTGGATGATTGAAGTGGAGGAATGCATCTAGCCTATTGTGTGATAGAAAAGAACCGCTTAAACTTAAGAGAAAATTTTATAAGATGGCGGTAGACCTGCAATGATTTATGGTGCAAAATGTTAGCCAATAAAAGAGAAGCATGAGACCAAGTTAAGTATTGCAGAGATGAGGATGCTTAGGTGGATGAGTGGCTTTACTCTTAGAGCATTTGGTTCTGCATTTGGAATGTAGTGTAAAGAATCTGATGTAAAGAATCTGATGTAAAGGAATTTAGTGTAAAATGATTACTTTATAGTTGTTTGGTTGAGAACTTTCTAATTCGGCTTTTTTTTTTATTTGGTTGACAAAATGTAATGTAAAATGGAAGATTTTGACATGGCGGTGGTCAGTATCACCGTGACGGATGCGTAGCCATCACTACGATGGCCGGTGTATTTGGAATTCATGGCGAATTCAATACTCTGTATAAGCCTTCTAGTGTATTTGAAATGCATTCATTCATTTGAAATTTTACTTTATTTTGCGCAACTTGAAATGTTAGCGTGCATTTGGAATCAGTGCATTCAAATCACGCAACCAAACGACCAAGAGATAAAATGCGAAATGAGTATGTTCGGGAAAAAGTTGGAGTAGCTCCAATGGTAGATAAGATTAGAGATGGTCGTCTTAGATGATTTGGCCACATAAAGCGTCGGCCATCCAATGACCCGGTTAGGAGAGTAGATGCATTAGATTTATCTTATGTTAAGAAAAGTAGAGGTAGACCTAAAAAGACATGGTTAAGATGTATAAAAAATGACCTTAGTATACTTGAATTAAATGAGAATTTGATACATAATAGGACACAATGGAGACGAATGATTCATATAACTAGCCCCACTTAGTAGGATAAAGGCTAGTTGTTGTTGTTGTTGCACTTCCATGTTGAGCCACCATCTCCTTTAAGCATGCCTTCAACTCCACGGTCCTACAGCTATCTGTAATTTTCAACAAATGTTTCCACTTCAGTTTCCAAATGCAGGTTTTCCTCCTGCACGACTTGTTCTGTACATTAGTGCATGTGAGATTTCCAAACAAGCCTGGCTTCTTTCTGATATTTTACAGTACCTTAAAAATTGGGTTATGCAAGAATTGCTAAAACATCAGTTTTTATTTTGGGAATTTGTTTTTTGATGGAATCCATGTGTGATTGTTTGAAAATTTTTACTAGATTTTGGAGGATCATGAGAACTTATGTTGGACCTTTAATGGGCTAGAAAGAGGACCTCTAAAGCAAGCAAAAAATTATTAAATATGAGTAATGAATAAAATTCAATTTCCTCAATTCTTCAATATTATTAGATGCAGATTCTTTAAGCGTTTTGCAAATCATAATGACTTACAGAAGTCACCATATACCACCAGCATGAGGCTTCAATCTTTTGTTTGGTGATTTTTATCCTTATGTTGTTATTAAATTGATTAGTGACCAGTGTGTGTAGATGATCGTGTATTTTTAAAGCATGATATAAGTCAGATTTCTTTTTTTAGAGTGAATCTTGATCATTGTTCAAATTTTATATTTGTTTTCACTTTTTTGTGAAATTTTAGAATTTCGCAACTATTATATAATTGTTAGGAATGTAAAAAAAAGTGTTTATTGCTTTTTCGTTATACATGACTAATCTTTTCTAGAATAAAAGTTACTAACCACATATTGTTGCTTTCATGCATTTTCATTGAGCATCTCATCCTCTATTGCAATAGTGAACCCTATAACTATTAAGCATCCTGTACCACCCTTATAATAAAATCTCCATAACAGGGATAAAAAGCCCAAAGAAAAAAGGGTGACATGTCAAAAGGGTTTGATAACCATTGATGGTTTAGCAAGTAATTGATACTATAACAACGAAGTGGCAGTAAGCCCAGTATTTATGGACTTACAAACACGGGAAAGTGGTATCATACACAAAGGCTTGTCAGGGATAAAAGAAAATTACAGATAAATGCAATTTAAGAGAGAAAATAACAAGAACAATAATTAGCAGAAGAGAAACAAAAAGAAAAAGAATAAGATTATAGCATAAATATATTCTTTCTTAGGAGGCTTAGGAAAAGAATAAGGAAAAATCACTGAACAAGTCATACATACAAGGGGGACCCAATAAGTCTCTAGATGAATCACTATTACGAGATCAATATTGCAAGTCATATCATCATAAATGTTTTGCAAGTGAGAAGGTGCATGCAATCAAGAAATGGTATAAGAACAGCATGAGTTGGGCACAAACCAATACAGTAACTAGGCCATGCAAAAACATCAATATAGAGTACTTGGCATTACATGGAACAAAGAATAAAACAAAAACATCAAATTAGGAAATATTAGTTAATGAAAACCTTGTATCGCAAAATGCGAGCATCAAAATCTTTCCACATATCTGATAATGCTTTCAAAAACTCCGTTTTCTGCATATTATCCCTTTCCTGCATTATTAAGCCATTTAATTTGGAATCAAATAAGTACTTACATCATTTCCACAAAAGATTCGTAAGAAAACTTGTAAGCTAAGCTCATAATGATATTCTTACAAGCATATGATCTAAAAAGCGAAGAGCACGCAACCTAGTGTCATCACGGAAGAAGGAAGAACCTGCAACTCAGAGTAGAACTGCTTAAGCTTTCTTTGAAAGAAAAGAAAAAAAAAAAACCTGTAGATTACATCACCTGATTATAAAAAAAATGGTGAGATGCATGAGAAAAACCGATAAGTCATTGCTTAAAAAAAAAACTTAAAATATAAAAGCCAAACTCATAGACATAAAAAAGTTTAAGAAATTCAATACAAAGCTTCTTGGGAAGTTATATCAAATCCAAAGGGTTGTATGAAATTCCCTATAGTTATTATTAGAGTTTGTTATGAAACCTTACTATTACTACTAGAGCACACATATGTATGTTAGGATTTCATAACATAGTCTAGTAGAAATATAATGGATTTTATAATAAACTTTGGTAGTCATATTAGGGTCTGGAAAAAAACTCAAACATATATGCCAAGGTAAGTTGTCCTTATTCATAAAATTGAGCAATTTATACACACACACACACACAATTTAAAATACATGAAGAATATAACCATAAACCGAATTTCTCAATTTGATAAAGACCTTCATTTCCAATAATCATAACATTTTATGATAGAAAATCATTAAATCATTCAAGTAGTCATATCTAATGAAGGGTTTGCTAACACAAATCTACATTGAGATGCACAAAATTGTATAAACACTCAAATCAGTAAATCATAAAACCTTAAGTAGGAAAAGTATTTTTTATTGAGAAGACAACAGCGAGCACAAAAAAATCCAAAGCAGATAATATTTCAATAGATTTCTATAGCATGTAGAATTTCAAAATCATGGAAAGCCATATAATAAATTGAAAAACATGCAGCTGCAAAAAACATCTTGTATTTAACTAGAATAGAATAGATCAATTGTACAAACTAATAATGAAATTTAGAAAAGAAACAGGTAGAAGAAACAAAAATCACAAAATAAATCCCTCCTGCTTAGGAACTTAGCTCTACCATGTATCTTTAATCTCAAAGAATAATCAAAGAGAAGACTACAAGAAATAATACATCCAACCCAAAGTTTACAAAAAAGAAAAAAAAAACTTGATGATTAAGATTTCATACGCCTCAAAACCCATCACCTAATCAAAACAATTCCTCATATTTACAATTAAAATAATTACAACAACAACAAGCCTTAATCCCACTAGGCGGGGTCGGCTAACAATTAAAATAATTACAAAAAAAAAAAAATCAAACAAAAAATTCCACAAGTTGTTGAAAACCTAATATGATAAGGTCTAGAACTCAAGCACGATGAGCACGAAAATGTAGCTGAATAACAAAAAGCACAAAATCAATAGTAGGTTAACTACAAACAAGAACATCATCATACTCTAAAACACCAAACAACATTGCCTAGTCCTGATTTTTAAAGTAATGCTGAACAAAATGATCAGAAGAATTACAAGCCACCAAGAATATCACAGGATCTCAATAAAGGACAAGAGGGGCTACAAAAGTCATGCATATAAATGGAATAAATCAAATAACACTTTAATTTTCAATAATTCATCTTAATGCACACAATTTATATTTTCAATTGCCTGGCTTAGGAAGATGAAATTCCAATGAATTGTTGAATTAATATTATTCAAGTAGATCAAGGCATAATTGCAGCACTTCAAATAAATTCACGATTCAATGCAAATCAATTTACCCAGCTCGAACATAAAGTAGCTTCAAGACCAACCATCAGAAGTAGTTACAAATGCATCATTTTATAGCTTCAACCACAATGTTTATGTTCATTAACTCAAAGCATTAGCTTATGACTCATGACATAAAGTCGAAATATATACATTAAAAATTGGGCAAATACTAAATTTTTTTTGATAATTGTAATAAACATTTATCCCAATATATTGTTTGAATTTATATCATCCCATTTCTGAATGGTTAATTTCTTAAGTAATACAAAGTAAATGAGGATGCTTTTCATCTATTCATAATCATCAAGAGACCACTTGTGATGATCCATGATGTCTTCATATCAAAACAAAAGAGATAAAACCATTACTGCAATAGAATATTATCATCAAAATTGGCATGCAATTATTCAAAATAAAGAAGAAATTCAATTACCATATAGCCATGATATCTGTTCAGTATTTATTGCCAAGAAGACCAACATTCACGATCAAACTGAAAACACATGCTATGGTCAAACCCTTCAAGTCCATGTATAATGAAATTCAGTCATTTTCTATCTCTTCCATATATGGTGCACCTCTATTAGTAGGGCATCAAAAATGTAAGATTTCGACCAAAATATCATTTTTCTCACATTTTCTCATTTTACGGAGCGTAATAAATAATTGTAATGTAAAATTCAAAAGATAAGGAGACCATAATATCATCTCTCAGAACAAAAGAATGGCCATAAATTGATTTTTATTGATTTATTTTATTCATGTAATTGCCATAATAGGCTATGGTATTATCATTGCATTAGAAAAAAATCTTGAGTTGTATGAGGTAGAATGATTTGAGTATTTTCTTGGGTAGGGCTAGGTTACTTTTTCCAATGGGAACATTGGAGCGTTTCCCTTAAAATAATATTTTGGTTACATGTTCAAAGTGTATGATGGTGTTATCTCCACTCTATACCTTGCATGTCAAAGCTTGGCCACCATCTTTTATTCCACCCTAGCCAAGAGACTCTTACCTTGTCTTCATTCAACCATATGGTTGAATAATGTACCTTAATTGACATATTAAGTGAATGGATTTTCATGAAATTTTTAGATTTTATATGATCATGGTTAGCAATGTAGCCATGGCATCACTACCATCCCACTTTCCTTAAATAAATTAGCTGAGAGCACATTCTCCTCACCTCCCACCCATCCATCACAGCCTCACTGTCCCTTATTTTGTATCAAAGCTAGTGTACATCGATCTCATTGGATGTGATAATATCTTAAGAGGTTTTCTTCTTTTCGTTAATACCCATGAATAGCTTCGTTTTTATCTACCACTTGAAAAACGAAAGTTATATCCCATAAAAAAAGGGTTTGATTATATATTACTCAATTTATTTTCCTCAATTATTTGTCAACAATAAACAAAATCATTCAAGAGCTTCACTACTATCATCTACTTTCTTTTAATGAATTATTTGAATGCATAATCCCCTGACCTTCTTACCCATCCATCCCCTGACCTACTTGCTTTAAAAAATCTTCCAAAATTAAGACAAACAATTATCTCAACATGCAAATTGAAATTCTCATATCTCTTGATCACATCTGAGTTATGTTTTTAAAAAATAAAAGTAAGTTTTTTGTGAATATTTGCATGCAAATAATAGTATAATATGATGCATGTAATGATAAAGCTAAAATATTAATATACTAATATGTTTGATTATTCAATGATATAGTTAAAATTAAAAATATATTCAAGTCTAACAAAAATTTAAATCTGACAGATTTCATGCTCAAATTCAATGTTAGATTCAGATATAATTTTGTATTTAATTTTAGAGTGAATTTTTAACTCTTTCTCACTATGAAGATTAGGTTAATGAGTATGTTCTATTGTAAACTCTTAATAAAAACTGAAAGATGAAAAAAGCTAACAAAATGTACGTTGAAAAGATGAGCCCCTAAGATCCTCCCTAATGAAAAAAAAAGTCTAACTTAAACTCTTTTAAGTCTAGTAACTTTTAGACAGTGGCAAGATAATTTCTTAATTTTCTCTCCTAACAAATATAATTTCGGGCATTTTATCTGCTAGTTATTTAGTACTAGAAATGCTAAACATCAAAGCAGATATACAAAGAGTCTGGATTCGCAACATCCTCAATAACATGATAATCATCTAAAGAGAAATCTCTTGTAGATCAAAATCATTAATTTTACAAATAGATGTGGGATTAATCAAAACCATTAGACTTACAGAATAAAGTTTAAAAGTTATGTCAAAGTTTTCTATGCAAAACACCACTATTGCATTAAAAAAAAAATTTATAAATGAATTCTCCCCACAGCCCCAAAAGTATGAAGATTTTTTTGTAACACAGGGTGTGCCCCAAAATATTCTGAATGTTGACATAAAAAATTTTGCAAGCAAAGCATTATGAAGCGATGAATTTGAATTCAACCTTATGCCAATAGTCATAAGCAATAGAATCAATCCAAATCACACTCTATTTCAATCATAACTCCATCCATTAAAGACCAAAAAGCTTGTAAAAGTAAGTTGTATAGGAGGAGGGCGTGAATTAGAAAATGAAGAAAATGACAATAAAGTAACAGCAAATGGAAGGAACAGAATGCCATAACCACAGCTGTGAGGAACTCGTAACAAACAAAACTTAAAAAAAACAAAAGAAAAGTGTAAAGAAAAAAAAAGTAAAATTAAGTAACATCCAATCTCACATGTAATCTCAAATCATCAAAAGGCCTTGAACATTTTTTATTAGAGTTGTCTACAGAAACAGCTATTAAGCCAAATGACAATAGCCACATAATAAAAGAAAATAAATACAAATTAATGACATAACATAAGCAAATAGTAAAATGACTACAAAAGAGTTGTAGGCTCAACTAAAATGGTATATTAAATAAGAAAAATCAACTAGATTTATAATTAAGTGAATTTCAAATATAAGTTACCCATTTACCATCAGAAGTAGAGACTACAAAAAAAAAGCAGCAAATTCAATAATTAAATTTTTTTCGAATAATACAATAGCGGTGGAAATCAATGGAAGCAAACAAGAATAATGTGACAATTACCAATGAATTCCAGTGCACTAGGCCTTGAAGACATGTTAGTGGACAACATTCTTTGGATATCGACAACAAGCTCTGAGGGAATTGGTGAGAATGACTCACTGGATAAGTATGACAAGCTATTCATATACTGCAATATCATATATAAATAGAACAGGCTAAGAGAACATCAAAAAAACATGTAAAATTCAGAACTAAAAAAGCTTCATTCTAACCGCATTACCAACTTGTTACCATATATGCTAGTACTAGCACAAACAAGAAAGGATTAAATATATATGAGAAATGAAGCCAGTAAAGTTTTCCTAAACCCTTAATAACAAAGGCTTCAAGCTATTCCTTGAGAATTGAAACTAGGCAAAGTGATGAAGGACGGTGACAAGTTTTATTATAACATATGTCGATTTTATTTAAGAGAGAGGTGGTGAACCATTATCTTTCCCAATTAACCCTTCAAATTCTGCACAAAGGAAGTTTTATCAAACTTAACAATTGTTTTTAAACACCTAATGGAAATTTCTTTGGTGCCACACGGCAATTCCATGAAGTATCAAATGATAATTGCTTGAAGCATAAACTGACAACTTGACACGTGCAAAGGGAAATCTTTGTCTAGATTTTATGTCTATCAAATTCAACCTAATTGATCATGAGAAAAAAAGTACAAAAAGAATATTTAGGAAAAAAGACAATGCGGAAAATTTCATCGCCACATAATTAATGTAAAGCTCAATGGAAATTTGCACAAAGAGAAATAAGTTGTGAATAATAGAATAAAATTGCACTTTTTAATCCCATGTATTTCTTAATCCACGTTCAATTTAATATTTACTATTCAATCTCAAAATTTACTTCCCAAACTTGATCTACATATTTTGACAGTTTTCATCCTTTAAAGACTTATCAGTGATCAGAGTTTTGGTAATATCAATACTTTAATGTTACTACTCTGATTAAATATTTGATAAATTTACTTTTATCAGATTTGATTAAATGGAAAATAAAATGACTGAATTTCCAATATGTAATTCCAATTTTAGGTCAGACTAAATTTAAACAGCATAAAGCTTGATAGTTTCTCTTCATATGCATATGGGCAATTTAATAAATTACTTATTAATCAAACAATTTTTGTATTTCAATCTAAACAAAGCTTTTATGTATTTATTTTATCTTGCTCTCAGCAACAGTTCAGTTATAATATGTATAATCTTCTCTAAATACTACCGTAAAGTTTACAAGATAACCCTTTTGTTGGGTCTCCCTCTCCTGCTGATTCCTTTCTAACTACCCTTTCTGTACTCCCACCGTCCTCCCTTCATCAACAGATTCTACCTCTCTTCTTTCTTCACACGAAACCATTCTCTCATTGCTCCACTCTCCAAGAAGGCAAAAGCAGCAGAAGTTAAGCTAGTCCATCTGTTTCCTTTATCCTACTTCCTCTGATCCTTCACTTTCTTGCCCCACTCTAGCTGCCACAGGTCAGTCAGAACAAGGTGGGCGATAAGCCCAATTGGCAGTGGTGATTTTCTAGTTCCTGGCAATGAAATAAATATGCAATATATGTATGGGTTTCATATAGTCAGTGAACTAGTCAAGGAACACCTAACCTGCACTAGGGTTAAAACATGTCATGAATAGCACAAATGTGAATGTTGAGATCACATATGATACAAGTTAGCTAAGCAGATGGATTCAACAGAAACCACAATGACCAGAAGGAGGGTGAGAAAAAGTCTAGGCTCCGATGAGAATGATCACTTTCATTGAATAAAATGGGGCACTTGAAATGGCAGTAAACTGATGCGTCCACTTTAGCAAGCATCAAAATTGCTGCAATCCAAGTTAACAATAGCGTCTAGATCAAGACAAAATAAAAATATTAGTTGAAATGCCATAGCAAACAAGCAGCTCCTTATTTCCAAGTAATTTTTAACCATCTTTTGTAAACAAGTGCAGCATATTTAGAACAAATAGTGATGAACAAACTGGCAGTCAAACCAATGCCCTTTATTCTTTTTTCATTTAATCAGAGTATTGCTAAATAAAAACACAGTTGGAACATCAAAAGTGCATGCAATAGGCAACGACGTACACAACACTTAAGAAGTCATGTTCAAGATATACAGCATCATAGTGCTATCATCTTTGTCTTCACCTTCATCCTTGCCCCATGGGGCAGCTTTAAGAATCCACTTCGACTCATTCTCATCTAGAGTTACCTGAAGATTTTAAATATGATAGAACTATTCTTTTTTTCTTTCCAGTTCTTCCGCATAAATTCTATCAATGAAATAGAAAGATAGATCTCAAAGAGAATAACTTCTATTTATTAATATATTGACACAGCTTCTGTCAACTATTAAGCATATGCTCAAAACAATCACTATGTTTCGTGAGATCTTGAGTAATGCTAATCATACAATGTACCATGTCTAAAATAATTGTTGAAGGAATGAAGAAAAGGATAAAAGAAGGAAATATCTTTCATTTCACAATATTTTCTCACCGAAAGGCAGAGATTTATTGCAGTTGATACAATCAGCATTTAGAAGAACAATTATTGTAATTGACCCTTCAAACAAAAAAAGAACAACGTAGACAAAGAAACATTATTGAAGTAGTGGATAGGAAAAACCACAACTGTAAATAACCTAGTATAATAAAAACTAATAAAATAGTAAACAATAATTAATCATCCTCACTAAGCTCCAGTCCAATAAAGGTATGCAAAATCAGCAACTAATCAATTATTTATAAACAAAAAAACTCCATGGGCTGTTGAAGAACCAGAACTTTTTCATCAGGGGTTTTAAACACTCCACTCAAATCAGATTGTATGCAAAAAAAATCCAAGCGTGTCTATCATTTTTCCAAAGAGTGTTCTTAATAATTCCTAAGATCAAGCTATTAGCAATTTGCTCAAAAGAAGTAACATAAGTGATGAAAAATACACCATCTTTAATTTTTTCTTAAGCTAAATATCGGTCTATATATGTATGTTTAGTATGATCATAGTGAATGTTATGAACTATATTAATAGCAGCCTTATTGTGACAATATAGCTTCATCAGCTCCTTAGTAATGACAAGAAACTCTACAGGAAGTAATTTATGCAAGACTAATTTGCTAACTCCATTATTAAGGATATGAGCACATTCTTTGCACTATAATAATAAATTTATTGCTTCTCCATGGCGCTAAGTTACCCCTGAACATAAGAACAATATCCCGATGTGGGTCTTCTATCACATATGGAACCAACCCAATCAGCATCAATGTAAATTTCTATTTCACTTTTGATGAGCAACCATCTAATTGAACTTCCTTTCAAATACTTTAGAATCCTCAAAAAAAAAAAAAAAAAAAAAAAAAAAAGCCAAGATGATCCTCATAAGGTACATACATGAACTAATTTACCATACTAACATTGACTGCAATCTTAGGCTTTTTGTGAGCTAAATAAAATATGTCCTGAGATGTTAATATCTTTCCTCGCTAATTGAAGTACTGGTAGTCTAGTTCTTTCGTCACTATTTTTTACATTTGAATCTATATAAATAAATAATTGACTTAAAAAAGTTATGAACATATTTTTTTAGTATATGATACCCAAATTAGTTCCAGCCACCTACATGCCAAGAAAGTGTCCTATAAAGTAAAGATCCTTTAGTTCAAATTCATCTGTAGAATTTTATGTAATGAGCATATTTCAGGTAGGATGATATCACCAAATATGCAATTAGTATTGCTAAATTTTCATCATGATATTTGTAGAATAGAGGCTCATTAAGAACTTGCTTAAACTCTTGTGACAAACAATATTAGTTAAGTGTTTAAACTATGCACTTGGAAACTATTTGGGACCATAAATAAAATCTTCAACATGTGCACATGATTTGTCGTTCTAGTACTCTGAAGTCTTGAAGGAGTTCTATTCACACATCTTCAGTCAAGTTAACATTTAATGGTATTTTTTTTGGGAGAATAGTGAGTGATAAATCTTAAAATTTGCAACTCAAACTCACAAAATGAAGAAATACATTCAACAACTAGGTTGTGGATTGGATTACTCTAACTTGTTGTAGAGGCCAATCTAAACATACGAAAAAAAAAAAATACTAGAATTGTGTTTAGTTTAACAGAAAAAGTAGAAGTTTTCTAATAGTCTATTAAATATGTAGTGAATCAATCTGCAATCAGCCATGCCTTGCATCTATCAATACCATCCATCATATAAAAATGGTGTGAGGACCCATTTCCAATCAATAAGGATGGGTCCACTAGGTTTTAGAGCAATCTATCTAGTGTAAATCTATCTAGGAGAAATTAAGTTCATTTTTTCTTTGAGTTTCCTCTTGAGTTTGAGTGCAGGCTCATTCGTAATTTGAAGGTTGTTGGAAATAAAAAAATCAATAGCATAAGCGGTTCAAATAGAGTTGAGAATTTTCAAGAAAAATTATAAAAAATATCTTCTCCCATATCTCTATGAAAGGAACTTTTGGGAAAGAAGCGATCATGTTTAGAGTAGCATCCAATAATAAACAAAAGAATTTTTTTTCAAGAAGTATCCTTTTTTATTCTTAACATACAAAGAAAATTGTATTTAAAGACCTTAGGATCCAATTTTTTTTTCTAATAAGTTCATGATTGTGGACAAAGGTGATACACCAAAAAACCTTTAAAGTAAATTTGAAATAGCACAATTTTTTAAATATGCTAATTAGAAAAAAATATCTATTGGAGTTCGGAAGTAACAAACATTTATAGGCATTAAACTTATAAGATAACATGTTATTAGGATAGCATCACCCTAAGAAGTTTTAGTGTTTGTGAACATAAAAGATTTAATCACTCCAAAAGATGTCAAATTTGGTTAAACTACATATATTTATCCAAGAACAAGATTTGAATATTGATAGAGTTTTAATCAAATTGTAAAAGTTTTAAAAGGTTTGTTCAAAATAATATTTATTTTTGAAGAAGTAAAGCCAATACATACAAGCATGATCACATATAAAGAAAATAAACCAACAGTTTAAATAAGGATTTTGAAACTGAGAAGAGCCCTAGATATCAATTCACACAAGAGACAAAATTTATCTATAATTTAATAAAATTTAGTTTAAAGTATACCTTTTGATGTCCAGCTAACTGACAAACTCCACACTAGGGAATATTATTATTTTTAAGAAAATAGATTTTTTTAGAAATGCAAAATTAGAATATCTTAACCTAAAACGCTACAATATTCTTTGATATATTCTTGTAAGAGAAGAAGATTCCCAAGTCATAACATGAGCATGTATTATCTCGTTTATGTCCTCATCAGAGTGCACCAAACATGTGTCCTTTGTCTAGCTGGTTTCTTGAAAAAAAATAAAATCAATAGTTATCTCTATCCACATGCCTTGAATCATTAGGATGATCAATTATCTAAACTTAATCTAGACCTTTTAACAACAACAACAAAGGCATTAGTTTGCAAGATATTTTTAGAGGTTTTAGAGTATATTTCTCCATCTGCTCTCCTCTCTTAAAACTTCAACAAACACCTTTTAAATAGAACATAATAGGTGTATTCCAAGTATCCTCCCAATAACTTCATCGAGATCATTGTTGACTTTGGGAAGGAAACTACAGGTTCAAGTTTTCTGAACTAATTTCATACTCTTTATAACACATTCTCCACACCAATCATTGGGCACTCGAATATGTCCAATTCTTGTCAAATTAAAAAAAATGTACTATTCAATAACTTTCATGGTTCCTTGCTTGAGATCAAGAGCCTTATCATTTATTTCACAAAATTGTGTTGTATTTTTAAAGCTTGAACAAGCCATCTTAACCTTTTCCAAGAGAGCTTTTGTAGCATTATGAAGCAAATATAGAAAGCTAATATGCTCTTTCATTAAGTACATGAGCCAAACATTACTAATGCATTGTTCGTAACCTAAGTTGTACAAAGAGGATGAAATAATTGGCTCAAACCTTCTTGAGGTACCATCAAGATGTACATTTTTTTTCCACTCCTACAAACAACCATTGAGGCCAAAAGCGAAAAAAAAAAAATTCACAATTTCATTATTAAGAAGTAATCTAGAGAGGGTAGTGGTCCTCCACATATGCAAAGAGATTAATAGTGAGACTTGGTGAAAAGGAAGATGAACCAACGTTCTCCCCATCCTTGCTTAACACGGACACACCTAAAATCTTTGCCCATCTCCTTTCAATGCAGAAAGATAGCTACAATACTATGGAAGAACAAAAATAAAAAAATAGAAATAAATAAATTTAATTTCACCACATTTTCTCTTAATCAAAAGACAAAGATTTAATATACTTGGCACAACCAATAAAAAAGGCAACTATCATAATAGACCATTTAAATTAAAAAAACAATAAAGAAATAAACATCACTACATTAGTGAATAGAAAAGATCCTAGATGTAAATAATCTAGTATAATAACAAATAATAAAATTAAAAATAACAAGTAATCAACCTCATTAAGTGCGAGTCCACTATTTAAAAATAATAGTTAAGTAAAATCAAGATGGTTTGGCCACAAAAAACGTTGGCCGTCCGATGACCTGGTTAGGAGAGTGGATGCATTAGATTTGTCTTATGTTAAGGAAGGTACAGATAGACCTAAAAGACTTGGTTAAAATGTATAAAAAATGATCTTAGTATACTTGAATTAAATGAGAATTTGACACATAATATGACACAATAGAGATGAAGGATTCATGTAGCTGACCCCACTTAGTGGGATGAAGGCTTGTTGTTGTTGTGTAGTAAGTAAAATCAAGAAGCAAACCATCAAGTGTTCTTAAACAAAAGATACACATGGGTCTGAAGAGAACTAAAACTTTCTATTAGGAGTTTTAAACGAAAATAGTTCACTTTCCTACTTTTATAATTTATCCATCTTAATGGTCTCATTGTTGCTATAGACAGCACAACTATGATAACTTCATTACTTACGCTACAACATAACTAGTTTAGTTGCAATGTCACATATGCCCGGCCGAATAAATGAAGTAGATGATGCACAAAGTCAATGTTCTTCGTTAATGGATACATATAGAATGAAAGTGGCGAGCTTCTATTATGTAAAAGATATTTATTATTTAATGGTGAGATGGTGACATGTGAGTGCAATGCAACAACCATAAATTTGTTACTAATTTTCTTATTAAAGATGGGTTGTTATTTAAAGGTACATAGCGATGTATTCCATGACCTTCTTTACATGAACACTAGATTAAAGAATTGTATGCTGGACATTTAGGTGGATATCAAGGCCATGACAATGCTATCCGTATGGTGGAGGACATATTTTTTAGGCATCAACTAAAAAGTCATGTTGTGTGTTTTGCTTAAACATTATTTGGTTGCTAGAAGTCTTAGCTTCAAGTTTAAAGTACAATTCTCTACACTCCTTGGCTTATTCTAAAGATAAATTTGGTAAGGTTTAAAATAAATTTTGTTGTTATTTATGAGGGATTGATCAAATTTTCATCATGGTCGATAAATTTTACATTTGCATTGGCGCCCGGGTGCAGTGTTAAATAAGCAAGGGTTCCCACATTATGAATGGATGCGGGTAAAGAAGTTAGTCCATGAAATGAGAATTAGGTTTGAAACTTGAAATATAAATACTCTTACAGATAAATTAATGGAATTAATAGATATTATAGTTCATAGAAAGATAAATATTTTTTGTGTTCAGAAAACTAAATGGGTTGGGACAAGGCCAAGGAGATTGATAGTTTAGGTTTTAAACTTTGCTATTCAAGTAGAAGCCGAATTAGAAATATAGGTGTGATTATAGATAAAAGTTTGAAGGATAATGTTATAAATATTAATAAATGTGGAGATAAAATTATAGCTTTAAAGATTATTGTTGATACTAAGATTATCAATGTTATAAGTGTTTACGCTCCTCAAGTAGGTTTGAATGTAGGCTAAAAATAAAAATTTTATAATGAATTAGAGGGATTAATACAAAAGATATCTTTTGAAAAAAAAGTAATTATTGGAGAAGATTTAAATAGACATATTGGTAGAGTGATAGAAGATTTTAAAAATATTCATGGTGGTTATAAATTTAAAGTGACTAATGAAAAAGGTTTGTATATTAGATTTTGCTTTAGCCTATGATTTTGTAGTTGTTAATACTTTATTTAAAAAAAATGAGCATATTATCACTTATAAAAATGGATATAGTAAACCACAGATTGATTAATTTTTGATAAGAAAAATATATAATTTAGATTGTAAAGATTGTAAGGTCATTTCAAGTGAAGTTTAAATACCCAATATCGATTGTTAATTTTAGATTTTAAAAAAAGATTGGAAGATGGAAAATAAATTAAATTATTATCTTAGGATTAGATGGTGACACTTAAAGAACACTAATAAAATTTTTTTAAGAGCAAGCTACAAGAGCTTATAATTTGGGATGTTCCTAAAGAAGTTAATGTTATGTGAGAAAAAGTAGCAAGTGAGTTAAGCAAGTTGCTAAAAATGTGCTTAGAGAATCATAAGAAAAAATGTTCTTTTAATAAAAATAGTTGATGGTTGAGTCAGAATGTGCAGGAAAAGATAAAAAATAAAAAGTATTGTTATAAAATTTGATTTAGAAGTAAAAACTTGAAGAATTGAGAAAGATATAAAGCAGCCTGTAGAGATTCTAAGAAATCAATTTATAATGCAAAAATTTTAGCTTTTAGTGATTTATAAAATAGATTAGATACCAAAGAAGGAGAAAGATGTATGTATAAGTTAAATTAACCAAAGAGAAGTAAAAAGATTTAATGTGAGTGTAAGGATAAAAATCACAAGACTTTTCTTAGAAAAAGATATTGAAAATAGGTGAATGAGACATTTTGATAAACTTTTCAATGAAGGATATGAAAATACGATTGATTTTAGCAACCTTAATACCCTAAACAAAAATAAAAAATTTTATTTTATCGTTGTATTAGTAAATCTGAAGTTTGGAAAAACAGTAAGACTTGATGATATTCCAATAGAAGTGTGAAAATGTTTAGGAGATTAATGAATTTCTTAGCTTACAAATCTTTTTAATGTTATTTTAAAGACTAAAAAGATGTCCAATGAGTGGAGAAAGAGTTTGTTAGTTCCTATATTTAAGAATAAATGTAATGAATAAGAGTGTGCAAATTATAGAGGAATTAAGTTAATGTGTCATACATTAAAATTATGGGAGAGAGTAATTGAGCATAGGTTACAATGTGATACAAAAATTTCTCACTTTTTGTACAGATCTACTATGGATGCTATACATTTGTTAAGAGGTTTGATGGAGAAGTATAGAGAAAACAACGAGGATCTACATATGATATTTATTGATTTAGAGAAGACTTATGATAAAGTTTCAAGAGATGTTCTTTGGAGAGTTCTAGAAAAGAAAGGAGTTAATAATGATTATATTCAAGTCATTAAGGATATGCATACTAGAGTTGTTACTTGTGTCCAAACACAAGGAAATTGATAAAATATTTTCCTGTTTCAGTTGGATTACATCAAGGATCAGCTTTAAGCCTTATCTTTTTGCTTTAGTTATGGATGTTCTTACTAGGCATTTATAGGAAGATGTACTTTGGTGTATGCTTTTTCGATGCCATTCTTCTTGTTGATAAGACTAGAGAGGAGTCCAAGAAAACTTGAATTATGGAGGTCAACCTAGAGTCTAAAGGTTTTCATTTAAGTAGATCTAAAGCGAATATATGGAGTGTAATTTTAGTTGTAAAAGTTATAGTGATAGTGTTGTGACATTAGGTGAACAAGTCATTAAAAAGAGTGAGCAATTCAGATATTTAGGCTCTATTGTTCAAAATGATGATGAAATAGATGGAGATGTTATTAGTAGAATTCAAGTTGGATGGTTGAAGTGGAGGAATGCATCTGGCATGTTGTGTGATAGAAAAGTACCTCTTAAACTTAAAGGAAAATTTTATAAGTTGGCGGTAGACCTGCAATGATTTATGGTGCAAAATGTTAGCGAATAAAAGAGAAGCATGAGACTAAGTTAAGTGTTGCAGAGATGAGGATGCTCAGATGGATGAGTGGCTTTACTCTTACAGATAAAATGCGAAATGAATATGTTGGGAAAAAGCTGGAGTAGCTCCAGTGGCAGATAAGATAAGAGAGAGTTGCCTTAGATGGTTTGGCCGCATAAAGCATCGGCCATCCGATGACCCAGTTAGGAGAGTAGATGCATTACATTTAACTTGTGTTAAGAAAGGTAGAGGTAGACCTAAAAAGATTTGATTAAGATGTATAAAAAATGACCTTAGTATACTTGAATTAAATGAGAATTTGACACATAACAGGACGCAATGGAGACGAAAGATTCATGTGCCGACACCACTTAGTGGGATAAGGCTTGTTGTTGTTGTTGTTGTCGTCGTCGTCGATAGATTTTCTAAAATGGCAACTTCATTTCATGTAAGAAGACTATGGATGCTTCTCACATAACTTTTGCAAGGTCATTTACTTGTATAGTATACCTTGTTCACTTTAAATAAATATTTTATGTTCTTTGCCATATTTAGAGGACATTGTGGATGCTTTTTTTATATATTTCTTGATTTTAACAGTATGACCATTATATATATATATATATACATAAGTGTTCAATGAATTCATCAAGAAGTGAAGCACAATCTTGATAAGGTTAATTTGCATTACAAGAATGTTGTACATCAATTTCGACGACATTGACTATTCAAAAAGGTGCATTGTTGACGATTGATCATCGAAACAAAAGTTTTCTCGTGAGCACATATTTTCATTCATTTTAAAAGATTATCAACAATGCTTGCAAGATTGATCTTCCTATTAACATAAGCATTTGTAATACTTTTGATGTTATTGACATCTAAAATTATTTCCCTCTAAATGTGTTGCTACTTATAAAACTCATGTGTGAATTTTCATCAAGTAGACGAGATTGATGCATTACACAAATGATTACTAGTTACCTAAATTATTAGTTTCCCATTATTTTTTTCAAGAGTATTATTTATAAGCTTAATTTGATTGTATGGTGATAGCTGCTTACAGTTTAATAAAATATTTATTCTCAAATTTGGAAAAAAGTTTATGTTCTTGTTGGTTTCTTCATTAAAACATCTACACTGTGATGCAGTTAACGCTTGGCTCCAAAAGCTATATGGTCAAGGGATTTAATAAGGGCAATGTGTAGAAGCATTTCTACATATATTTAAATCCCTACTAAGGTTTATAAATATCCACTAAAAGTTAAACTAGTCCTTAATCAATTCTAAACATACTCTTTGTATTCTCAAAAGAAATTCATTAAGACTTTGAACAAAAGTCTCTCCTCTTTTCTCAACATTAATTGAGCTTCTATTGTGCATTTCATCCATCTTTGAAAAAATTTGAATACATTCTACTACTTTAAACCAAGCTTGTAGTGACTGAATTGATAAGTGCTAGTAGTGGTGTATTCCTTTTATCAAAAAAGAAACTTGAGAAGGGATTGTACAAAACTAGTCTGCCAACAAGCTGCAAAAGAGATATGTAATAGTATTTTGAAGAAAATGGGTCTTCAGGAGTGAACATAGGTTTAGACCAATGCACTATAAATAGGTACATTTTTTTCTCTCTTTTGTATTTTACTATTTACTTTATATCAGAAATATGAATTTGTTGAAATAATTTCAATTTATCTTGGGGAAAGTGATAGAAAATTATCACACACATACAAACATATATAAAACTCCTATGTGGCACAATTTCCACTACAAGAAAGCACAGATATCAATACTGACTTCCAACTCAAATCAGGAGGAACAAGGTTCAATTACAGGGAATAAGCAAAGAAGAACAAGATCACATATTATGTACTTCTACAATTATCACAGGTATGCAACTATGAAATTTGCATGGAGAACTGATTTATCAATTTTACATCAGTGAAGTGTGCATTGCAACCCACAGCTTGCATCAGTCCAACTTAGAATTTGCTCAAATAAGGGCAACATTATTAAAACTCCTATGCAATCCTTGTTCACAAGCCAAAAATAAAGTCCCAAATTCCACACCAGCCCAATACGAGTCCCCCAATTCCTAAACACACGATGCAAATGATAAGTAGCAAAGCATCCCCAAAAAATAATCTCCACAGGGACCGCTAACAAATAACTGATCCATTGATACCAACTACAGCATAAAACTTAGAATGAAATCAACAATGGAGTAAATCAAAGCCCACCTAGAGCCATGTTCATGCCCCCTAATGGTGCATCACCTCCCCTTACATCAAATGGCACAAACCCACCAGAACATTGCCTCCCCAATGATGAGTGTAGTTAGTGAAAAATGAAGAAATAAACAACTGAATATCACCCATCATAATATTACTTGTCAGCCTAAATAATTTGTTAGTTCATTACTGACAGATATATTTCATTTTCAACCAATGCATTTGCTATGCATTTGATTTCTTTAATTCAATGCAAGGAGGCCATAAACAAAAAAAAGATGAAGCATATTTCAAAGTAGTAACGGCTGGATAGAGAGAAAAAAAGAAGTGCAAATACACTAAGGGGCTGTTTGATTACCTGCATTTGGAATGCAGTGTAAAAGGATTACTTTATAGTTGTTTGGTTGACAAAATGTAATGTAAAGTAATTGAAGGTTTTGACATTGGCAGCGGGGGGCGGCGGGCGGCGGTGGTGGCCGGTGACCGGCGGCCGGAGGTGGTGGCCGAGGTACGGCACGGCGGCACCGCCGCATTTTACTTAGGTGTATTTGGAATTCGCCCAAATCTGGCGAATTCCAAATACATGCAAACTAACCTTTCTAGTGTATTTGAAATGCATTACATTACACTGAAATTTTATTTTACTTGCAACCAAACGTTTGAAATATTCAAAAGCGTACATTTGGAAATGCAGGTAACTAAACAACCCCTAATGACAACTGCAGATGTCCCTGCCATTTTTGTTTCATGACAAAGAAATGTAACTAACCATCTTAACATTGTTATGGCAATCCAATAGGGGCCTTCGAGCAATCAAATGGTAAGCAAGACACGCAAAGCTGAAAATATCAGCAGAAGTTCCAACTGTGCTAGACTGGCTCCGAACCAATTCTGGAGCAGTATAATTGAGAGATGGCTGAAGTGGTAAACTAGAATCCTCAACATCATATTCCTGAAAACGTTCATTTCAACATGAGATGGCATGAAGTACCTTCTTAAAAAAAATTAAAAAGCATACTAAAAAACTATCGAACAAACAGTGATAAGCCAAATAATCTCTGCATCAAAGAAATTCAGACCAGAGATAATAAAAGAAATGGTACACTGGAACTCAGCTAACTTCCAGAATTTGTATATTGAGGTATTGCAGAAAAATGTGAAAAAAGAAGCAGTAGCAAACAATCCGAAGAGTTATCCATAATAAAAGTCAAGTTGACCGACAGTAAAAACCCTACCGGATAGTGAAAAGTCTGCGCTGCTGTCAAACCACTAGAGGCCTGATCAATAGGGATTGCAAAACCAAACCCACCTAGCTTCCAAGCTCCAGCAGAAGTAATGAACACAGTCTGCAGCACAAAATCAGAACAGATATGTCAAAGCCTAATACTGTTAGTTCAGAAAAATGTTTAAATAAAAAAATATTTATCGAATGTTATCAAAATAAAATAGCATGGTTGAAGGAAAATAAAAAAAAGGTGGTAAATCTAACATTTTAAACCCTAAATAGAGAAAAAAATCAACAAATTAATAAAAATCTCTTCAGCTTCTTCTACTTCTCTGGCATGAAAAAAAGCTAAAAGAGACAAGAAACTGAAAACTTCATTATTTTAGTTCAAAGAAACGAATATTAAATAAACTATAATAATAAAATCATAAACAAATTATTTGAAAAGTACTTGATAACTAAAAACAGATATACAGTTGAAGGGAATAAAAAGCAGTGAAAATTTGAGCCACTTGGAATATTGATGCATGTTTGCTTTTTTTTTTATTCAACACTATCCAATATTTATTAGAAAAAATAACAAAATGATGAAACGTCCCTTACTTCCCCTCTGCCCAGACTTGATTGATGGGAGTTTTGCAAGAACATCATGGCACAAGTTCTCAACTATGGTCAGTTTGACTCTTTAGATCTTACTCGCAAAGATGCATTCATTATACGCATTCCAAAAATGCCAAACCAGACAGGTAAGATGCAGTCTGGCCACAAGCATAGTATCCTTATCTAAAGTTGATTATGTTATGTTTGCATAATATAATCTCCCTAAGTTTGCCACTAAGCATTTGTGTAACATGTAATAAATCAGACAACTAAATTTTATGATGTTTGATAAATGCTAATTAATGTAGGATGAATACAAACTAAACATGAATGCAAAACCATAATGATTAGTCTGAAATTTTTTAATTTACTTGCGACTGAACAATGGCAAACAAACAACAATAATGGAAACCAAATGATAATAAAAATGTAACAAGGGTTTTATGCCTAATCCTAAGAAAGCAAAAAATAAATATATAAAGAAAAGCTATGAATGATCTAACATGTAATAGATTTGACGTAATTAGTAATAGAGTGAGGATGAGTTGAACATTTATGAACAATCCATCATACCAGGGATTTTCTTCCTTTCTTATAAGTCCTCTAAGAATTGTGATAAATCACTGTCAAGTAGTCTTTCATTTAGGATGGTTAAAACACAGAATAGTAGAAAAACAATCTTTAATCACATAATCGTCCAAGAAAAAGACATTGATATTTATCAACTTGACGAAAAAGCCAAGTCTAGGGGAATGGATGAAGAAGAAGCAAGCCATGCATGAAGAATGGGATAAGTAAAAGGGGAGAATGTTTGAAATAGTTTTGGATGTTTTCCAAAGGTTCAAGGTGGCCCCCATGCATGGCATCATTATCTTAAGATATTTTCAAGGCTTCTTAATAATGCCAAACACAAAGAAAAGAGAGAAAGGGGCTGCCATAGTTATGTGAATGATGAGGTGGCAAGCCAAAAAAGAATTCCGAGGTCAAAATGATCATGAAAAAGTCAAACTATTGTGATAGTGGTTAGTGGGTGTTAAAAATGGTAAAAATAGGATAATTTTTTGGACTAGGCTAAGAGAAGGGCTACCCCATTACTTAGTTATGACCATACAAATATCATTACACAACACAGTGCATAACACTAAACTAGTAACACAAATAGGCAACCAACTTTTAAGCTCAAAATACAATATAACTCAAAGGCCTAATAACATAAATATTCATCAAAAGTAAAAAACACAAAAAATAAAATAATAAACTCAACATATTTCAACAGAGAGTGAATAGCAGAGAAATGATAACAAATATGATGAAGATCTTATGATTTTGTATCCCAAATTGTTGTACTCTTTGATCTACTTAGTCAAATGTGGTAGTTGAGCCATGCTGACAAAATGATCATTGTTAGCAATCATAGATTGTGTGCTCAAGAGGACTTTAAAGATCAGAGGTGAAAGTTTTTTTAATAAGATAATTTTCAATCAATTTTAGCTAAAAAAGTGCATTATGTCCTATCAAATATATCTTATAATTCACAACTCAAAAGATAGATTCATTGAAGAACATATGAGATGGGGTCGTGATCATACTTTGTTGATGCCATTGAAGAACAAACTAAGAGATTAGAGAGCTCATGTCATAACTGCTACTTTTTGTGGTGTTATTTTATGATAAAAATAATACGAATATAGAACACAAGTCAAATTCTTACTAGTGTGAGATAATCGAAGAGAAATCATAAGAGTATGCTTTAGGTAACATTAGCTCTTTGTGAACTTAAACAAAATTTATCACCTTCGACAAATTGTTGCAAATGGAGGATAGATTTTGATATTTGTTTAACATAATAAATTTCACTTGATTAATTTTATTTTTATAAATTTCAATCAAAATTTTCATATTTTATCAGATTTAAGCCCAAAATGATTTGCATTAAAACTTAAAATGTCTTGATAATAATATCTCATGCAATTGAGAATTTTCTATCAATTCAGACATCAAGAGAAAAGTAGCAGCATGGATAGAGCATTTGGAGGCATTCTCATGGATTATTGGTATTGGGAACAGATGGGTGGAGATTTTTTCAAACATAATGTAGTCTTCTTACAACCTCAATGTAGTCTATGGCCAATGTAGGAATCCTATGAAGCCATCAAGACTTGGTAAGAAAGGCTAAAAAGCTCTGTGGAGGCTATCCATTGAATGAAAAAGATCAGAAAGCAGGTGTCGTAAAATTTGAAGATTTTTTAGCTAACAAAAAAAGAGTGGTTGCATTTCTAGTGAAAATCCCTTTCTGGGCACTTTCTACCATCCAAAAAAACAATAAAAAAGCTAAACAAAAGTTGAAAAACAATCATCAATATATGGGAATTCATTCTTGAAAAAGGGCTAATTAAGGGCCAACAATTTATGTTTTTCAACTATCCATAGAAGCCCTTATTATATGTAATGAATTCAATATTAGGGTCATGAATTTTTCTTAAATAATGACTTATTTGATTAGGGTCATGAATTCAATATTAACTATCCATAGAAACCCTTATTATATGTTTCTCAAGAATGAATTATTTAAATAAGTAATTATAATATATATTTAAGAATAAGTCATTATATTTAAGAATAAGTCATTATAGGGAATTCATTCTTATTATATAGTTGTTTCATGTAATCAAATAAGTCATTATATTATATTTTAAGGGCTTCTATTCTCCTTTGGCCTCCATTGTTGTTCATTGGCTATCTATCATGAAGCTTATATCATCCATCAGGTAGCCACCATCATCAATACTAGTCACTTCTCTTTATCTAGCTTGACAGAGAGCAAAGGTAATAGTTTTATAATATGTCTAATATAAATTAAACTTGGATCCAAAACGACAATGGCCCATGCTAATCCTGAATTAGCACGTGGTATTCAAATTACCTACAATCCAACCCAAATCTGACAGGGTTCCTTAAAAGTGGTGGCATCGTGTTTGAATCTGATGAGGATAATCACTATATAAACATTCATTAAAAAGAACTGGCATATATAATAATGTTAACACGGTAATTTTAAAGCAAAATATGAAAGATAAAAGGGAACAATTGAAAAAACAATAAGCACACGAAAAATTGTCAAAATAACAGATTCAAAAAAAAAAAAAATGTAGCAACTTTTAAAAAGGACAATTTAAAAGCAAAGAATGCTAAAAGACTAAATCGTACAACAATGGCATTCCTCAAGTTTAAGCTAATACATTATAATAAAAAAATAAAAAGGTATTTTGAAATAACAAATTAACCTCTGGTGAGATAGCTCGATGAATAAGATGAGCATTATTATGAAGAAAATCTAAAGATTCTGCAATCTGCAGCAACCCATGTTTGACCTCCAACAACCCCATTTCCTGCATATTGAAGCAATAAAAAGTTTGCTACAATGCCATCATATTCTTCATAAATCAGATAAATTGCAAAATTGTTAGATACCTGCAAATCCAGTGAAATGGCAGAATATTTATTCTAAGACAAATACAAGAGAATATAAAATTTGTTGTCCAAGTAGGTCATTCATAATAATTCAGCAATGTAAGGATACCAACATTTTTATAAACATAGAACATCAAATTTAATTGGAATTGCAAAAGAAATACCGAATGGTGATAAAAGTAACAATATAGGTATTTTTATAGATAAATTAATAGAATTAACAAACAATATACTTCACAATAAGATAAATATCTTATGTATTAAAAAAGCTAAATGAGTTAGAGAAAAAACTAAGGAGATTGATAATTTATGTTATAAACGTTGATATTCAAGTAGGATTCATGCTAGAAATAGGGTAGGTTTGATTATAAAGAAGAATTAGAAAGATAACATTATAAAAATTAATATAATTTGAGATAAAATTATAGCTTTAAAGATTATTATTGTCGATGCTAAAATGATTAATGTCATAAGTATTTATGCTCCTCAAGTAAATTTAAATGTAGTTTAAAAAGAAAAATTTTAAAATGACTTAAGAGAATTAATATAAAAGATACTTCTTGAAGAAGAATATTTATTGAAGAAGATTTAAACAAACATGTTAGTAAAGTAGTAGAAGATTTTAAAATCATTTACGGTGATTATGGGTTTAGAGTGACTAACGAAGAAATTAAGACTATATTGAATTTTGTAATTGTTAATACTTTATTTAAGAAATGAAAAGATCATATTATCACTTCTAAGAATAAATTTACTAAAACACAAATTGATTATTTTCTTATAAAAAAAATATACTGATTGAAATGTAAGGATTGTAAGGTCATTTCAGATAAAAATTTAAATACTCAACATTAACAATTGATTTTGAATATTAAGATTACAATTATAAGATGAAAAATAAAATGAAATATTATTCTAGGATCAGATGAGGGTGCTTAAAGAAGCTAACAAAATATTTTTAAGAGTAAGCTAAAAACTTAAGATTTGGGATGTTCATGAGAAAGTTAATATTATGTAAAAAAATTGGGAAGTGATATTAAGCAAGTTGCAAAAAAGGTGTTTAGAGAATCAAGAGAAAAAGCTCATATTAGTTAAAAAAAATAGCTCCTATTAGTATTTTTCAATTTTAGTTGGATTATATCAAAATTAAACTTAAGCCTATATCTTTTTTCTTTAATTATGGATATTCTTCTTAGACATTTACATGATAATGTACCTTCGTGTATGTGCTTGTTGCTGATGATATTCTTCTTATCAATAAAATTAGAGAGGGAGTTTAAAAAATTTTGAATTATGGAGGTCAATCTTAAAATCTAAATGGTTTCTTTTTATTAGATCTAAAACCAAATGCAAAAATATAATTTTAGTAGTAATAGATCTAATGATGGGATTGTGACAACAGGTGATCAAGTCATTAAGAAGAGTGATCATTTTAGATATCTCGGGTCATTTGTCCAGAATGATGGTGAAATAGGCGGGGATGTTATTGGTAGAATTGAAGTTAAATAGTTGAAGTGGAGGATTACATCGAGCATATTGTGTGATAAAAAGTACTGCTTAGACTTACTGGAAAATTTTATAAGATGCTAGTGAGACTTGTAATGATTTATGACGTAAAAATTTGGTTAGTAAAAGATAAGCATAAAATTAAGTGTTGTATAAACGAGGGTGTTTAGGTGGATGAGAGGTTTTATATTTGAGACAAAATGCAAAACAAATATGTACATGAAAAGGCTGGAGTAGCTCCAATAGTTGATAAGATTAGAGAGAATCGTCTTGGATGGTTTGGTCACATAAAACGGTCATGACCCAATTATGAGTAGAGAAGGTTAGACATAGAAGAAGAAAGGCGTACGGCTTAAAAGATTGGGTTAGAAAGTATAAAAAATAACATTATATTTAATAAAATTAAAAGAGAATATGACATTTCATAGGACATAATGAAGAAATATGATTCATGTAGCCGACCACATATAGTAGAATAAAGGCTTGTACTAATCATTCTTGCTGTCATTGTCTTTATTATTTGCATAGATTCTAACTAGTATATATATACTTTATATTAGATTTTATTGGATTATACGAAATAATAGTTGAAATGAAAATAACAAAGAATAAAAGAAATGAAAGTAATATAGCTAGATTGACGTACACCATGATAAGATACTATGTAAATAGATTATCATCGTTGTCTTAAAAAATTTCACTATAAAGTTCACATTCTCACAAACAAAGCTCTCACAGAAAACTCCTCTTCATTGTACTTTTTTTTTCAATTGTATTTTGGGAGCAAAATTTTAAATCATGTAGTCATAAATTTTTTTATAAGTTGACGTGATATTATTATTTTAGTTACAAAGAACTTAAAGATACATTATTTGTTATTAAAATAAATCAACTCTAAAGCCTCCATTCGATAAAGGTGAAACATTCTGTAATATAATTTCTGTTTCTTTAAAGTCTTTAGGTTGACACTTGACATACAAGTTAAGCAACTCAAGAATAGTTTCCAACTAATTGTTTAATTCATTTTGTATAATTTTCCTTGTTATCCTAGAGTTCATGGGCATATCTTAATGTTTGAATTGAATAACGGCATATGCAGAAGTATTCGAAGATCATATATATTTTTTTTAATTCTTTAGTTTGACATTTGAAAGTGAAGCAGCTCAATAATTGCATCCAACTAATTGTTTAATTCATTTTGTATATTTCTGTTTGTTATCGTAGAGTTTATGAATGTATTTTAATGTTTAAATTGGACCATGGGGTCTATATAAGTATTCAATGCTCATTAATCTACAAGTAAAAAATTTTATTTAATTTAATTTTTCCTACACTTTCTTAATACAATAAATAATTAGAAATATAAATTCATAAAGTACATGCTCCATAATTTGTTTCGTGTTTATGCTTTTCTAGAAAATTCTTATCATATATTTATTTATTAACTTGCCAAACTTAGTCCTTCATGACCCAAAAAAAAAAGAAAAAAGAAATAAGAAATTAGACATGATAAGCTGCTTTGGAAATGATAATGTTAATATAGCAAACTATTTTGTGACTAGCAACAAGAAAAGCCATAGCAAATCAATATAGAGCATAACCTATCTAGTAAAGACCTCGCAATCCTAAAAAAGTAATATGATATGTGTTTAGCCTAGATGTTGACACGGGTAAGGACTTTCCATGTTAGAAGCAACAAAAGTGAAAATCTTATATTCAAAAGTAGATGCATCCTGTTCAAGAATGCAGTGAAAATTCAAAGCTTATCATATTAATCATGAAAAACCTATTTGATAAAACCCAAATATTAAAGAGGCATTCGTGAAGGCTACCCTCCAGGATTCCTCACACCTCTCCTCTTTCAATTCAACATCTTTATCTACCACTTTCATGCTTCTTCCTTTTCAACAAAGAGAATAGCTTAAATACGCACCTTACTACCTACATCACAAATATCCCATTCTTTGTATCAATATATCTAAAGTAACATGAATTTTTACAACTATTCAATTACAAGTAGCAAAACTAAAATACAACACCAAACCTGAGAGATATTTGGTTGCAAGTATTCTAAACTCATGCATTTCGATGCACTCTAATTACATGCAATAGTTTTGTTGCTTGCTAAGTAGATGCAAGAGAACTAAATTTTATATATGGATAGATGTAAAGTTTATAATATTGGACCAACTAGAAAGGGGGAAAAGCAAAGGAAGATTATGACAAGTAAGATTGAGGAAAAACAAGAAAAGAGTACTATGTTGGGAAAAGCAACGTACATAAAAAATTGTAATCTCTAAGCCCATGAGAGAAAAAGAGCATGCAAACAAAGGCAAAAAGAGAAGATCATCACAGGAGAAGTACTTAGTCAAATGTGTACTATTGCAACGAGAAGAGTAAAATGACATGAAGATGAGTTAAGCTTTTAGTAAAAAGAAAAGAACTGAACTTGCAAATAGATTTTCGTGAAGAAACAAATGCAATAAATTTAGAGAAGGCATGATTTTAGCACTTTAGATTGCAAGGAAAAAACTTTTAGGGGTTGTTTGGTTACTTGAAAAAGGATTGTAGTATAAAAGGAATATAGTGTAAAGTGAATGTAATATGTTTGGATTACTTTAAACTGTTTGGTTGAAAACTATACAAATACATGGATTTGCTTTTCCCTATTTGGTAGAATGAATGTAACGTAAACTATTTTTTAAGGTTAAAGGTAGCAATGGTAACGATCATCATCCGGTGGGGTAATTAGTTGGTCATGGCGAACGTCTGGCAGCGAACCGCTGATAGCGGCGTCACTACCCAAACAATGATGGCGACGCCCTGTTCGGGCAGCGAAGGATGATGGCGCTGGAGGGCGCGCGATGAAGCGGCGGCGTGCGGCAGCGGTCTGAAGAATGGCGCAACCGGCGCAGCTAGCGATAGTGGCATGGCTGGCGACATGAGGCCGGTAGTGATAGTATCGGGAGTTGGTGAGGGTGACGGGTGAGCATCCGGGCGGGTGGGATGACGATCTGCGGTGGTAGCGACATTGGTGGTGGTGGCGACACACGGCAAGCGGAGCAGCTGTTTACACCACAAATTATCTTTTCGATGCATTTCAAATACATTAGAAATACCTTTGAATTTTACTTTGCATCAAACCAAACACTCAAAAGTTAAAATCCGTGCATTTGATTTACTTTACGCTCAAAATGCATTCAACAAAAACGACCCCTTAAAGTAGTTTAAATACATTAGCAATTAATTTTGTATTTATTTTTCTTTAAATAAAATACCAAAACAAATTAAACCCATTTATTTCTTTTACTCTATACTCCTAAATGGTTGTAACCTAACCCTTAAATATTATGAGCCACCAAAAAATCTACTCTTTGTTATGAATAGATCACTCAACAATTATTGACACATTGCATAAAAATGCTTAGATGTATACAATTACAGTTGAATCCATCTATCAAAAACTTCACCTTCCCACCTCTATAATGAAAGTGCCATGAGCTGCCAATAGGGATCAATGGGTCAAGTCACCATTTAACCTAAAAGACCCAACTAAGGATTAATGGTTAAACCCTAAAGCTCAAGTCCAATCCATTTGTTATTTAACCTTGCCACCAAAAGATACAAAATTAAATAAAATAAAATTATTTAATAAAGAGTTTGAACCTATGATCACTTAAAATTATGAGTGGATCAACTAATATGTTGTTTATATATATTATGCATCATTTGTAAACAACAGTTTTGAGCTGACTCCAATCAAATCTGAAAAAAGTAATTGTGCAATGAAAACCATTCAAAACGATGTTTGATCTTTACATCCTCACTCGAGGCATGGAATGAAAAAGTTTCAATTTATTTTAATTCAACTCATAAATCAGATGAATTTATACAAAAAATAAATCTATAGTTTTTATTAGAGATGTGCATTATTTGTTAGCCAAGGCTACTAGGCATTAATGCAGAGCCCATCAAAAGGCCATAAATAATTTGAGCAAGCCAATAATAAATTTTTGACGGCTTAATTAAATGAGCTTGGGCAGCCCATTTGACACAAGTAGTGTTGCCACAGGCCACCTATCTTTTCAACTATGATTGCAACAAGCCTTACCAAACAAATCAATGATCCAGCTGCACATTATTCTTGACATAGATAGGGGAGAAGATAAAAAAAAAACAGTAGCAAACAACACCTAAATATTTTGAGAATTTAAATATCCATTAAGTCATCTTCGAAGTGATTAAATATTTGGGTTGTAGTTCACAAAAATTAAAATTGTATTTTGGTGCCAAAAATCATAAGCTACCACATTTGTGCTGCAACTAAGTTTGTCATCTTCAAAGTAGAGTTACAAATTTCTTCTTACATTACTAGAGAAAAATAATGAATTGAAGTTTGAATATTGCATGAGTAATCACATCAATGCCGAAAAACAACTAACAATTAACAATGCTTTTAAACCTAAATCAAATATCCCCTTGCAAATTTCAAAAGGCATTGTCAGTAGACCTTCAACTAAAGAAACCAACATCAACAAGCCTGCTGTGCAAACCCTTAAAGTCCCCTACTGTAAAGCTTCTCATATCAAAATAGACATGTAGTGATAAGTTGGCTCTATAAACTACAAGCTAATCTCTTCCCACCCTATTTACATAGTATCAATCATCCCTACAAAATTGCTTACCTCAAGAACAAAATTCCCATCTACAAGCTAAGAACTTCACATCGTAATTAAACCAGTAAAAGGAATCAGCTGTCTGCAACTAAGTAACACCGCCTCCCAACTGCATAATCTAGGCGCATGGAGTTAAAAGTTTGTTCAAACCGACGACCACTAAAAAGAAATGGCACAGAATTTATTTAGGATAGGTAGAAAGAGGGGGCAAGATGGGGCTCGTGGTTAGCTACCATGCCCTTGAGCTCCGCGGGAACCTTGGGAATGTTGTCCAGCTGGCCGATAGTATTGGCGACGGAGGCGAAAAGAGGCTCCGTAACCATGGCCATGGCATTCTTGCTCTCGTCAAGGGCCTGAACTACGTGGACGACTCCCGGATGGCGGATGCGCAATAGACGCGAGGCATCGGCGCGGATAACATCGAGAAAGCTATCTTCTGTAGCCCTAGTAAGGCCAGCACGGGTGCGAGCCTCGGAGAGCGCGCGCTTGTCTAGAAGCCAGACGCAAACGACAGAGTACTGTGTTGATGGTGCAGAGGGACGAGGCCGCGCGGCGTAGAGCTTCCACGCGAGTCCTGGCCCGCCGGATCCGATCTGGTCTAGGAGGTCGTAGTCCTGGAGAGGACGCGGTCCCGTCACCTCTTGCACAGTGGTCTGAACGGTCTTCTCGATCACGGCGGCAGTCTTTGCCAGAGCCTGCGTCAGGCTCTTCATGTTTAAGGACATGGTGAGCGGGCTCCCGCCGGCGATACTCGGTGATAAGCGGTTATGGCTACTCTAGCTTTGGATTGGGTTTGGGATCGCTTGGATCAATACACAGAGGTAAGAGAGGTAAGAGGAAGGCAGTGGAGAAAGAATAACACCGACAACGCTCCCCTTTCGATTTCTAGCCTCTCCTCTGTCTTCGGTCTCTCCACTGGCAAACGCCGACGATGCCTTTTTCAGATACCGAATTAATCGCGATATGATACTCCGCGAGTTTACTATGACCGGTGAAACAGGCAGAGTTGGAGCAGCGCATCCGACGGTCTGTATTGTTTGTTGTTAATACGTTGTATATACGGATGAGTATCCTACAGCAGCCATATTTTTACTTTGTACACAGTAATATACAACGTAAACATCGTACCGATGCGAAGATGACGTTCTCTTCTTTCCACGAAGCTTCTCCCTCTCTCCTCGCATCGTACGGCTGCCAATATGGCGGAAAAATAATAATTTTTTAATGAATTTATATCATATAATTTTTATATATTTATATAATTAATATTTAAAATTAAATATTTATTTATTTAATATTTTAATATTTTAATAGATATATTTTATTTCTAAAAAGAAATGATGATAATATTTTTAATATGATATTAAAAATTAAGATATTATATATAATAAAATTAAAATTTAAATATTAAATATATAAATATATAAAAATTATGTACATTCATTGATTTCACGTCTAAAATGCTTGAGCGAAAATCGGGGCGTAGTGATTTTTCTCTCCACAACTGCTTTCTCTCCTCTGAGCTTCCCGAATTTGTGTGCGACTCTGGCTCTTTCAGTAGCAAGCATGGTGGAGATGGTGGAACCTAATACCTGCTTTCGTGGCTGCTGCTCGAGCGAGGACATCTGTCTCCACTTTCCTTCCTCATCATATTCTCTTCTTTCGACCATTGCTCGAGGTAATAATAAGGATAAGTTGGAATCTATTTCGAACTCCGTTACAAGCCCTCTTCCCTCTTTGATAACTATGCTATTCCTCCAATCAAAGGCTCCGAAAGCACTGTATTCGATGCAAGGCTCCATGGCCGGAAAGTTGTTGCTAAGAAACCCGTTCTATCCTCCTCCGAGGACATCGATAGGTTCCACCGCGAGTTGCAACTTTTATGGTATTGGAAATTGCCCATTTTGTAGAAGTTCTCTTTAATTCTTTCTGGAATTCTGATTACTAATTTGTAATTTGAAGCAAATTTGACCACCCTGGATTGGCGAAGCTGGTTGCCGCACAATCGAGACCGCCCAATTATATGTTCTTCTTTGAGTTCTATGAAATGGGAAGCTTGGCGCATAAACTGCATGCGGAGGAGTGGACTCCTTCCGTGGATGAAGCCCTTGTGATTGCTTGTGATCTGGGTATGAAAATTCTCTGTTATTGACTTCTTACTTTTGTTCCGTGGTTTTTCATCTTTTCACTTTGTGTGCTTATTTTGCTGATAGCTAATTGTCTATTTGCTTAACATGTCACTTATGAAAATTTTTAACTGTTTTATAAATTTCCCAAATTATGGAACCCACCAATCGAGGTCATCACTTTTCTTGACTTCCCAGTTGTCCAATATCTGTTAAAATATTTGGTCTCATCTGTGGCTACCCACAGATGTTTGCCTTTACTCTGAAGTGAGCTATGAGCTCGTCCATAAGAAGAGTGATGCCTCACCCCCTTCTTACATCATTTGGTGAAGTTTAGTATGATTTGTTCTCCCAGCTACTGATGACCATGTTAGAGGATTATAGACTGCATATAAACAGAATACTAAAAGCTAAAATTATGCATTTTATCTTTTCTACAGAATCAGAGTTACTATGTAATTTTTATTTGTGTTAATTCTACCATCTATGTGGCTGCATGATCATACAAGTATGACCATTCCTTTTCCAAGCTTGGTGTGCTAGAAATGCCGAAGTCCACAACAGCCTCCATGGTACCCCCAAAATCCCGGCAGTTACCATCATAGAAGCTTTCACCCATGTTATTGTCTTTCCTTTCCATGACCAATGGAACATCACTCAACCTCACGGTCCATTCTCTCCCATTTTGTTGTGTCCCACTCCCCACCCCACCCTTAGACTAATTCAAGGAAAATGTGGATGGATCTCTGCTTTCTTCAGATGAGGCTAGCATTGGCATCATCATTAGGGATAATAATGGGGACTTCATCAAGGCAATGGGCTATCATTTTCAGCATTGGAACAACACTTTCATTGAACTTCAGGCCATGCTTTTCATATAGTAGATCATTGAACCTTGGATGTATGAGTTCAAAGGCATTGAGATTGAAGGAGACAACATTAGTGTGGTTGAATACCTAAAGCTAAGCCTACACAAACAATAGGCTAGCAGATTTTTGTGCATCTACTACTTTACTTTTTGACTTGTTTTTTGGCATGATAGTAATAGGGATAATTCCCTTTCACCTTTTTGTCATTTTGGAGGATAAATGACCTTTTTTAGCTTTTCTCTTTTTTTGAATCACATTTTGTACTCTTTTTTACTTTATTAATGCAAAATGCATACTTTCAAGAATAACATATCCAAGGCTATAGTCTAATTAATGGCATTTGCATATGGGAAATGTACATTATTTTTGTTATTAATGATATTATTCAGTACCAAAGTGACATTTGAATTCAAGCAGAACATTCATAAGAAATAGGAACCTTATTTTCCCATCATGCCAGCCTCTCATAAATAGAGAGTTCTTATGTTATATACAAATATATGCCCCACCTGAGTGAGCTAAAGCTACTCGGGTGGCTCATTACTGTGATTTGCTTTGCAAAACTCATTAATCATATTTCATGTTTAAATATTCTTTTTATTTATTTGGTGCTAAAAGTAAGTTAAGTATTGCAGAGATGAGGATGCTTAGGTGGATGAGTGGCTTTACTCTTAGAGATAAAATGCGAATGTATTCGTGAAAAGGTTGGAGTAGCTCCAATGGCAGATAAAATTAGAGTTGCCTTAGATAGTTTGGTCACATAAAACATCTGCTGTCTGATGCCTCAGTTAGGAGAGTAAATATATTAGATTTGTCTTATATTAAGAAAGGTAGAGGTAGACTAAAAAAGACTTGGTTAAGATGTTTAAAAAATGACTCTAGTTTATTAGAATTAAATGAGAATTTGACACTTAATAGGACACAATGCAGAATAAGGATTTATATAGCCAACCTCACTTAGTGGGATAAAAGTTTGTTGTTGTTGTTGTTTGGTGCTAAAAAAATTGAGATGTTTGGGAAAACTGTAAAGCCAGTTGGTATGGTGATCTATGAACTTCTTTGATGTGAATTGTACTATAAGAAGCCATTTGCATTTATTGTTCAGCCAAAAAGTTTCATGAGAGAAGTGGATATTCATCCCTCTTATTGGTAAAAGAGTTACTCTATAAACCTAGGAAAGTGCTACACTGAGGAAATATAACATCTTGTCTATTATTTTACTTCCAATTGATCATTACTAGGAACAATGACTGCCATTAAGGACAAGGAGAATTAGAGGCGCATGAAATTTTCCTTGTGTCAATGTGTAAAGGTTCTTTTGGTTGGAAGTTTGGTGATACTCCGCACATTAGTGGTGTAGTTGTCTTCCCATGCATATTGGTTAACACAAAAGACATTATTCAGCTAGGTCCCTATAAATTTATTTGATGTTAATCAGGCATCAATACTGAATAAATCATTTGGATACCACATAAAATGCAGCAAATATACAGCTAAATTATATCTGTAGCACTCATAGAGCTCCACATCTGTATGTGCTGAAGATATGTCTAAGGCATTTGCAGTCCATAAACATAATAAAGGTTGTCAAGTGCCTAATGCCATGCCTAAGCCATTTATGCTGCATTTCTTTCAATGATTAAATATTGTATGGTTCTAGGTAATGAATTATTAGCAACTTTCTTTCCTTTCTAAGATTAAATTATTTGAACATATTTTTTGTATCGTTCTTTTTTAGATTTCTGCTACTTTTGTTAATAGTGTAGATTTAAGCAAAACCTAAAAAAAAAAAAAGAGAAAAAAAGAAAAAGAAAAAGAAAGAAACTGCATGAATACACATCTAAATAATGGAATCTGACATAGTAGTTTTTTATTAAGTGTATCAATTCAATTATTTGCATTATATAATTAACATATTTTTTGTTATTTTAGTTATGCTAACACAATTCTTTTCATCAATGCTCCTCTGAACAAAAAGAAAAAGAATACATGCACCTATGAACAAGCAAAAAGACAAAGTAATATGTACGTTGAGTTGGCTGGCATTAATTCCAAATTCTGCCAACAAACTGAAAATAGCAGCTCATTCATATTTAGGAGAGAGACTGCATGCAGTTCTAAAATTCTTTAAGTTTCAACCCCAATGGATTAAATGAGGAAAATATGTGTGCAATGTTGCAATCATTCTTATTTTCAAAAAAATTATTATATACTTCTATTTTTGATTATATGACCCAAATTTGAAGAGCACTATGAAAATGCCAATTTTCGTTCTCATTGACTAGCTAAGCTCTTAATTATCTGGTTATATCACATGGAAATAAGTGGGTGTAATTTTGTAAGGAACATTTTGGCAGTAGTAGTGTGATAAATATATATATATATATATATATATTGAAGAGAAAGGCCATTCATATTTAAGAGAGATGCACTGTGGTCATTGAGCATTTTTTGGTAGGATCACTATAGAAATGCAACATAGACAAAACCCATGAATATAAATTATTATACATTGTGTTTCATCATTAGTTATTAGCAAGCGAAAATAGCATACACAAGAGGTAAGACTTTTTCTGCTTTTGTTTCATTATGGAAAGGAGAAAAGAGTGATCAAGGAGGAAGGTTACAAGGTGCTTTTTTGGTTATTAGCATAAGAAAATTATCGTACACGAGAAGGAAGACTATCCTTCTGTTATTTCTTTAGGGAAACGGTAAAGAAGAAAGTGACCTGGAGGGAACTGACTTGACAATGTAATTTCCCTTCTTTGTAGTGATGGTTCTTAGAAGGAAGCAAGCTATCTTCTTCTTCTTTATTTTCTTCTCCTGTTTTTCTTCTAAAGGATATCAATTTGATGGTGGGTGGATTTATCTTTTTCTACAAAATCTTACCTACCCACCCACAATCATGCTTATATTTGCAAGTTTGTTTCAATTTTCACATGGTTTTGCCTCGTGCTTTAGGCCAACATGCTTCTTCTCTCAAAGTGTGTATTTTTAACATTTCAGTTTGTATCTGCTGCATTAAAGCTCTGCGAAGCAGTTGAACTGCACAACTTCGGGTAATGTAAGCCATTTGCTTGCTAGTTGCTTGTTGAGTTTGTAAAAACAGTATAGCTTCGAGATGACCCTAACCACTGGGGGTAAGATGAACTCGCCACTTTCAACATGATGTCAGTGGACCAAGTCAATATGCATCTCTATTAATTTAATAGGAAGAACATTTCACTGTAGCTTACACTAGTTGGAGGTTGTTGTTAAGTCAAACAAAGCTTGGGCATTTCTCCATCAACAAAATCGATTGTCAGATAGATCATAAGTTAGTTGTCTTTGCATGAGCAACATATCTTCTATAATCTTCATAGCAAACAGCCATATTCACGGAATAAGCTAAACCATAGAGGGCATTTGAGCATTAAGTGCACAGTATTTCTTTGATATTTTTCTTGGAATTATATCACTTGACTGTATTACCTTATGCATCTCTTTCTTACTTCTCTTCTTTACTGTTACCATAAACAGCATGATCCATTTACCATTTCGGCATTAGATACCTGCTGTAGTGATGTTGATTCTACATCATAATAGAAGGAAAAGCATGCTGTTGTGATCTTCTATAATATATGAAGGCAAAGCTTTTTGATTAACATCTGGGAGTTAGGTCAACATGATGAACTTATGCTTAAGTTCATTTTTAGGTTACCTATCTCTTGCTAGCAACAACATCATATGCCTAGTAAGTACAAATCAATCAACCTAGGTTATTTTTGGATTGAAGATAAGGAAAAAAGACAAAATTGAAACATTTTATGGCTTGACTTTTTTTTCTGTGGTCACTGATAAGAGATTTTCAAACCTTCTTGATTTATTCCACTGACCTTTAAGTGGCACCTTGGTATTCTTGTTACTAAATGGAGTTTCATTGTGGAAATACCTTTTTGCAATTTCTGAACCTTTCAGGTAGCTGACCATGCCTGTTTTCCTATCTCTATTTTCAGCAAACGCTCTGAAGTACATGCATGAACTTGGTGTTGTGCATAGAGATGTAAAGCCTGAAAATATTCTAGTAATTGCCTTCTACTTCATTTTATTTGCTTTTGAGTATTATCTCTTTCAGTGAAGTAACTTCATATTCTTTTGTAGCTTGACGGTAAGTTTCGTCCACACTTGGCAGATTTTGGTTTGGCCTCATATGTGAAGGATCTTAAAGAAGTATCAATGGAGAATTGGAAATCATCTGGTAAGCCTACTGGTGGATTTCACAAGAAAAACATGGTTGGCACACTTATCTATATGGCACCAGAGATACTCAGGAAGGATATACATACTGAAAAGTCAGATGTATATAGTTTTGCTATATCAATCAAGTAAGCTTCTTCTTCTTGCTGGTTAGTTATGATGAGACATCCTTTTTGTTCATTTGATGGTTTTATGATATATCCCTCTGTTGTTTAAGTATATGCATATTTTATTTACATGTTATTGATGAGTGATTTTTATAGAAATTCAAGCATGTCATGTTTATCTTATATATGATATTTTATTGTTTTTAAGATATTGTTTCATGAAATATAAATTGAATCTGATATAGCTATAATAGATGGGACAATATTATAATGCTGTAGTTATTGCTAACAGTAATTGCATGCTATCAAGTTGCTTTACCTATCTTATTTCTAATGAACTTCAGAATTGAATTATATATATTTTAGCTATGTTTTTGCTCGATAAATGGTCTATATTTTTAATAAATTGTGTGAATGAAGCTTTGAATAGCTTACCTCCATTGCAGTTGGTGGTCTAGAGTTCTGATAATGGAAGTAGATTTGTTATAAGGTATTGGTACAGTTGTAATTTTCAACCCTTCTTATACTTACATTTGGCATGCAGGAGTTTACATTTTGATTAGCCTATAATATTTGCTAAAATACTTACCAGAAAGACAATTGTATTACTGAGGATCTAAGAAAGATAATACAAGCTATTTTTTACCGTAGTTAAAAAATATTAAAATCTAGCCTACAATTTCTCTCTTGTTCAGCAGAGATCCACTAGCTCACCAATTCGATGACATGCAAATATAGGGAACTTGTAAATAACATGCATGTTAGATTCGAACAAACATTCATATGTGTTCACCCATACATACGTGAGAGAGAAACAAGTAGGAATGGGTGGAGTGGGAGACTAAGTGAGTTGTGAGTCTATGACAGTTCCATAAAAGAAGGGTGGAGCAATTGATGTAGATGTTGAAGCAAGGAGACTCTTCTTTATGCTAGTGAGCACAACTTTTGTTAGAAAGATGAAATATGTATGGTGTCTATTTATGCTTGTTCATTGGAAAATGATGAGAGAGACTTGTATAAGTTTAACATAGAGAAGAGGAGGATGATTGATGGCAGAGAGAAATGCCAAAAAATAGAGGGGGAGACAAGAGATAAGCGTGGACATTGCCTTAGACGTAATAATTGTTAGTATGTAAGTTTGTTTTCAGTTGCATATGTTTGTTTACAATCTTACATGTGTCCATTATTTATAAGAGCAGTTTTCACATTAAGGGAGATAAAAAAACAGAGGAAAAAATAATGAGGAATCCTCCATATAAGCTAAGTTGTCCTTTGAATTATCCTAATAATTTAGTCTTTCATCACAAATGTATTACACAATTACTCCAATTATACAATAATTCTAAGGTGGATTTGATGACTTGTCTGATAGTGATTACTTTTCTACAAGGATTTACTATATGAAATATAGCACTTCATACTTGCAAATCTACCATCAACTGTCATCGGGAGCAAATAACTCAACTCTAGAGAGTTTGGATGTTGTTGGAGAAGGAATCAAGTTGTTTTCTACTATAGTATTCAAGGACTGATGCTCGACTCACTTGAAAAGTCCAATATTGAGGTAGAAGAGATGAACCTCCTTAATTAGAAGGGATAAAGGGGTCTGAGAGATAATTAAGGAAAAAATATCATCTATAGTACAATAATAAAATCTCATTATAGATCCTCTTAAAACACTGAAACAACTATTACAAGATCTAAGGGAATTTTTTAAGTTTTGAGGTAGATTGAAGGAATTGCTGATCGTTTTTTGAAGTAATATAGATGAAGATAATGATCAACCGGTTGGAACATGTAGAAATGTTCATTTTTTATTTTATTTTTTTCATCTATTACTCATACATGATACACGACTCATGGTTCATATTAGATACAGGCTGAGTTTATTTTTGGTTTGCGCCTAAGGTTTATGTCAGTTTAGAAAGATTTGTCACGGTTTTGTTTATGTAAGACATGATATTAGATGCATTGTTTATATATGATTAGGAAATATATTTTTATGACAAATAAAAAAATTAAATGGTGGTGGAAAATGAAAGGTTTTATTTGAAGTGAAAAAGAAAGGGTTTGATTATTCTTTTATGATATGATTCAATCCGAAAATTTGGAAAGACATTACTTTAAGTTACTGGGAAATTGTATGGATAGTTTTGGTGAGATTTGATGCAGTATGCTGAACAAAGATTTGGAGATAGGAATTTCCAAATATTCAATGATTTTAATCTTGAATATTTTATTTAAGTAATTAATAAAAACAGCATGCAAATAATTTTAAATTGAAAATAAATATTATGAAAAGAGATTTACCTAAGATATAGAAGATTTTACCTAAATTAATATTCCTAATGGAAGAAGATATGGAGAGTAGGGAAAGAGCGTGATGGAGATTTTTTCTATAGTGGGAGGGGAGACTTTATGGGGATAGCTTTTGGGTGTTTGTGAAGTTGGAAGTTTCTACTCAGGGGCTGAGAAAATTTGGATTTAGAAAATAGGTGCAAGTATGACATTGTAATAGTTATAATAAGACAGGAAAAACTCCAATAACAATAGTTGAATTTAGCAGTATTAACATATTTGAAAGGACACTTGAGTGGGCTTCGTACATTTGGGGTTTAATTTAGGCATATCATTTTTTTTTCGGTTATGTTTAAAGATAGGTTTAGAATTTGTGAAGGTTGAAAGTTTATATTTTTTATTTGACAGTATAGATAAAAATTTTAATTCTATGCTTTTTTCAAGAAATCGTTGCCAACAAGTTATCTGAAATGTTAATGTAGCTTAATTTTTTTCACATGGTTTTCTTCATGTTTTCAAATCAAGATAAAATAATTTCAATTTGATTTGTAAAAATAACTTTTTTAGAAACTTCATCAAATACAAATGTTAGATCATCTAATTTTTTAATCCGTTTATTAATATCAATAGGCATAATTTTTTTCACTTACATATTTAAGACTCTTATAGAATTTTAAGTTTATTAAAGAGTAGTTTCCCTTCCAACTAGAAGTTCATTTTTACAACCAACACTAAATTCATGTTCTGGCTGTAGTTTAGGTTCAGATTTGACCTAAGTTTATTTTCAATTCCCAATTCATTTTATAATGGTGGTTTAGATTTAAAATTCATCTTGTACGCAATTTAATTTCAATTTCAAAATTTGACTCTTAGTAAATTTTATGTTTAAAGTTATTTTTTAGAACAATATTTAATTTTTCTTATAAGTTTAAGCTTAAATTTATGATTTCATATTCAAGTTCAAGTTTAGGCTCAAATTCTAACTCTTGCTTAAGTATAGATTCATGTTCATGAATAAATACAATTATTGGCACAAATTAAAATTTCATAATATTAGTATAATTAGATGATCTTTCACATTAATTTCATCTTTGAAATAATATTCATGAAGTCTCTTCAATAGTATCACATTCAATCATAGATGATTATTGTTTTGGTTTATATTTAACATGCTTGAGAGGAGATGATAATTATTTTGTCTTAGACATATTAAACGTAAATGCATTGTTTTAGCAAGATGATTGAAATGTACCTCAGCATTTAAAAACCTAGATAAAATTTTATATAATATTTTTATTTTATATATCTAACCTATGATCTTTAATGAAATCGATAATGATAACCAAATAGTTTGAGTTTGATGTCAAATGTTATTTAGTTATAAGGCTCAAGAAATTATCATAATAGTTACACAGACACCATTATCACTTTGTGTATAATTCTTAAATTGTTCATGCAGTGTACCCCTATATTCACTGCCGCTCTTTTAGGTTAAACCATAAAGGTCAACAATACTTTGCCAAAACAATACTTTGTCAACAATACTTTACCATAAAGGTTTACCCCTATATTCACTGCAGCTCTTCAATAATACTTAGCCAAAATAATTGAACATGACCCATAATTCTGATTTAGTACAATCAAATCTTTCATAATCAAATAAATTATTGCATTTAAATAAGTTTTCTAAATGATCAATCCACTTTTAAAATACCTCAAGGGAAACTCCTCCCTAGCCGAATGTAGGAATATAATGTTAAGCCTGAAAAAAGTTATATTGTATTTGTTTACAATCATATGCCACATGATTTTGTTTATACTGCATTTTTATTGTTTTGTTAATTGACTAAATCATCATGTTCTACTTTTAGCTGGCATTATAATGCAACCATATAGTTTGACACCAAGTATAATTCAATTTGTCTTACAGTCCAAAAATTTTTTAATGTCAACCTTGGATGGGATGTACAAAAGCACACTCAAAAGATCAAAATTCCTAAGCAAAGTGAATCTCCTCTTGAGGTAAGTTATAACACGCAAAACCTCAAACAATAATTTAGAGATCACCTAAAAATTAAAGCCGATCCTTGATGTAATCCAACTGAATTAGGAAAATTTTTTGTCAATCCTCCTTGTGTTTGGACACAAGTAATAGCTCTAGTATACATATCTTTAATGACTCGAATATAATCAATATTAACTCCTTTGTTTTCTAGAACTCTCCAAAGAACATCTCTTGAAACTTTATCATAAGCTTTCTCTAAATCAATTAATATCATATATAGATCCTCCTTGCTTTCTCTATACTTCTCCATCAAACCTCTTAATAAATGAATAGCATCCATAGTAGATGTACTTGACATGAAACCAAACTGATTGTGAGAAACTTTTGTATCACATTGTAACCTATGCTCAATTACTCTCTCCCATAATTTTAATGTATGACACATTAATTTAATTCCTCTATAATTTGCACACTCTTGTGCATCACTTTTATTCTTAAATATAGGAACCAACAAACTCTTTTTTCACTTATTTGACATCTTTTTAGTCCTTAAAATAACATTAAGAAGATTTGTAAGCCAAGAAATTCCTTGATCTCCTAAACATTTCCACACTTCTATTACAATAAATCTAATAAGAAAGTAAAATCACTCAACAAAAAGGGAAACAATATTTTACCCCATTTTAGTCAAATATTAATCGTGCACAGAAACAATCATAAATATATAAATAAAAAATAATATGAAGATCCAGGCTTCAACTTAGTACATGAAGAAGCTGCCCTAAATATATTTGTAAAAACTCACACCACACTTGAAGAATTAGCATTAATGACACAAAATTTTGAGAGAAAATATGAAATTGTGATTGTTTTTACGTGCTTAGATGCCAGATGCTTGTACTAAAAAGGACTTGAAATTATAAGTTTTACCAAACTTCATAATCTATCAAAAACTTCTTGGTTCATAACAGTTTTGATCTTTTTTACAGTGCTAGGAATTCCGATTCCCCTACTACAGTACAACAACAAGCCTTAATCCCACTAGGTGGGGTCGGCTACATGAATCCTTCGTCTCCATTGTGTCCTATTATGTGTCAAATTCTCATTTAATTCAAGTATACTAAGATCATTTTTTAAACATCTTAACCAAGTCTTTTAGTCTACCTTTACCTTTCTTAACATAAGGCAAATCTAATGCATCTACTCTCTAATCGGGTTATCTGACGACGCTTTATGTGGCCAAACCATCTAGGCGACTCTCCTAATCTTATCTATCACCTGAGCTACTCCAACTTTTTCCAACATACTCATTTTGCATTCTATCTCTAAGAGTAAAGCCACTCATCCACCTCGAGCATCCTCATCTCAACACTTAACTTAGTCTTATGCTTCTCTTTATTGGCCAACATTATGCACCATAAGTCATCAGTGTGTCTTACCACCATCTTATAAAATTTTCCTTAAGTTTAAGGGAACTTTTCTATCACATAATAAAGCCGATGTATTCCTCCACTTCAACCATCCAACTTGAATTCTACTAATAACATCTCCATCTATTTTGCCATCATTTTGAACAATAGAGCCTAAATATCTGAATCACTCACTCTTATTAATGACTTGATCACCTAAAGTCACAACACTACCACTAAAACTTCTACAACTAAAATTACATTCCATATATTCGCTTTGGATCTACTTAAACGAAAACCTTTAGACTCTAAAGTTGACCTCCATAATTCAAGTTTCGTTGGACTCTCTAGTCTTATCAACAAGAAGAATGTCATCAGTAAAAAGCATACACCAAGGTACATCTTCTTGTAAATGCCCCGTAAGAACATCCATAACTAAAGTAAAAAGATAAGGGCTTAATATTGATCCTTGATGTAATCCAACCAAATAGGAAAATATTTTGTCAATCCTCCTTGTGTTTGGACACAAGTAACAACTCTAGCATACATATCCTTAATGACTTGAATATAACCAATATTAACTCCTTTCTGTTCTAGAACTCTCCAAAAAATATCTCTTGAGACTTTATCATAAGCTTTCTCTAAATCAATAAATCATATGTAGATCCTTCTTACTTTCTCTATACTTCTCCATCAAACCTCTTAACAAATGTATAGCATCCATAGTAGATCTACCGGGCATGAAACCAAACTGATTGTGAGAAACTTCTGTATTACATTGTAACCTATGCTCAATTACTCTCTCCCATAATTTTAATGTATGACACATTAACTTAATTCCTCTATAATTTGCACACTCTTGTGCATCACCTTTATTCTTAAATATGTGAACCAACAAACTCTTTCTCCACTCCATCTCGACATCTTTTAGTCTTTAAAATAACATTAAAAGATTTGTAAGCCAAGAAATTCTTGATCTCCTAAACATTTTCACACTTCTATTGGAATATTATCCTCCTACGCACATTTCATTTTCTTTAAAGCTTCACTAACTTCAGATTTACGGCGATAAAATAAAATTCTCTATTTTATTTAGGGTATAAGGTTGCTAAAATCAATCGATGATCCTTCATCAAAAGTTTATCAAAATACCTCATCCACCTATTTTCCATATCTTTTCTAAGAAAATCACTTTATTATTTTCATCCTTAATACCCCTCACTAACTACGTCTTTACTTCTCCTATCTCTTTGGTTTTACTAACTTATACATACATCTTTCACCTTCTTTAAGATCTAATCTATCAGTATAAATCACTAAAAGCTAAATTTTTCAGATCATATATCGCTTTCTTAATCTCTGCCAATTTTATATCTTTCCCAATTCTCCGAAGTTTTACATCTAAACCAAGTTTTATAACAATGTTTTTTATTTCTTATCTTTTCAGACACTCGACTCCACCACCAACTATTCTTATTAAAAGTTTTTCCTTTTGATTCTCCAAGACATTTTAGAACTGCTTAATTTCACTTGATATTTTTCCACATAACGCTTCCTTATAAACATTCCAAATTCTAATTTCTTGTCTTTCTTAAAAATATTTTATTTCATGTTTTTAAGTGTCCCATCTAATCCTAAACAATAATTTAGTTTATTTTTTCTCTCACAACCTTTCATCGTAAAAAAATCTAAAACTAATGTGGGATTTAAAATATCACTTTGAATGACCTTACAATCTTTACAATCTAAACGATTTATTTTTCTTATTAAAAAATAATCAATCTGTGTTTTACTAGATCCATTTTTATAAGTAATAATATGTTTGTAGATGGAAAGACTGAATGTTGTTGTAATGCCAATTAGCAATAGAAGGAATCGTGCTTAATTGTTACAATGCGCAAATCAACAGAAATAAGCTATAGCAGTCATACCAAAACCGGGCAACAGTAACAAGAACTGCATAATAAAACAGGACAACTTCAATTTTTGAATTAACATAACAGATCAGCAGCCAAAACTTTCACCCATCAATGGAACAAGCCAGTTTGTGAATTTAACAATGAAAACATTAACTGTTCTTCCAAATTTGCAACCTAATGAATAGTAGTTAGTCGCAACAGGGCCTAGGAAAAAAATAGAGTAATTGAAGTTACTGAAATGGGGGATTGGAATCCAATTGAATTAGGGAATTCAAAAAATCTAGTGGATGGTGGACGAATTCAAGATTAGAGATTGAAACTAACCAACACAGGTTTTAGAGAAAACAGCTCATTATAGGCACAACATCAATGTCAAGTTATATCAAACTTATAAAAAAACACTGGAAACTTCGAAATAAAACAACTAATGTGACATCATGACCCAGATTAACCAAGTGCTTGCCTTGATGTTGACATCATGCATTTTGAACACCGTAAATTTTCAGATTTCCATTACTTTATGCCTGTTAAATGAGAAAATGACAAGTTGCAATATCTTTCTTACACAGTAAATCTCTTGCAGTGAGCTTCTTACCGGTGTTGTTCCTTATACTGATCTACAAGCAGAAGCTCAGGTATATTTTAACAATTGTCAAGATCTGAATAATGATCATTAGAAATCCTTGTCATTATATTCATTTTTTGTTTTTTTTATTGTATTGATTTACAAAAATCGTTTCTTTCTTCAAGGCACACACTGTACTTGAAATGAGCTATACCCAGCAGGAACTTACAGCAGCAGTAGTTTCTGAAGGACTGCGGCCTGTCCTTGCTCAGTTGGGATGTGGCTTACCAGAAAGTCTTATTGTACTAATCCACAGGTGTTGGGACTCAAATCCTGTATTTAGGCCATCTTTCAATGACATAACCAAAGAACTAAATGAAATTATGAAGGATGTCATAAAAACAGAAGGTGTGGACAAATCCTTTGAAGTGCTGTCATCCACTCTGAGCAGTCAATATCAAGTTGGTCTAAACAGCCTTCCATATTTTCAAGAAGACTTGAACTGGTTCACCCAAGGGGAGCAATCATCAAAGAAAGCTCATGACGGAATTAAAAATACCAAACTCTGGCCTAGTTCATTACATGAACCTTTGCAATACTGTCCTACATTATCATGTGGATCTTTTGCAACATGTGGAAGAAGGGAGAAAATGGAAGATACACACTTTTTGTTTCCCCAAATGTGCAATGAGAAAGATATTCATGTGTTTGGAATTTTTGATGGCCATCGAGGTAACCATCATGTGCACTTACTTTATTGTTCTTTATTTATGTCAAACGAGTTCCTTTTTTGTATCTGTGTAAATGTTGCTTTTAGCAATTAGTCTTAATTATTGTGTAAGTTACATCAATTCACTATATAGCATAGTATCTTTCCAAAGTTAAGAGAATTAAGAGAGCACATAAAATTTAATTGAGGGAATTTAGGTTTATTATTATTATTATTTGATGCTTGATAGTCAAGTTTATATTTGAGTTAATGGTTTAAGTTAAATAGACCCCTCTTGTAGGTTTTGGGAAGGGAAAATATGTTTAGCCTTTTTAATTGAGAGATTCCAACTCAATGAATAGCATAATCAAGAGCAAATATGATGTGTCAAAAATAAATACAAAAAGATCAAGAACACATGTACCAGTGACACCAATATATATGTAGTTTGGCTTTAATTAACCCTATATCCACTAATCCACATGAGAAGAGAGAGGATTTTATACAATATCGAAGAAGCCACAATTTAGTGAACACAATGAAGGCTTGTGAGCAGTTCCCAATCCTCAAACACACTAACGTACAAATGCAAAAATCAATGAATATAATAAATAAGATTACCTCGCCAAAATGTTTCTTCCTTACATACATCTTTTAAATATTTCAATTCTTCTTGAAACCTAGTTGTCAAGAGGGTATGTCATTGAAGGATCCATGAGAGAGATGCTACACCATAAACCCTTGAAGAAATCACTTTCTTTTATGTAGTCACTGCAATACTACGTTGATCATTAGATGTATACAAAAGAGTAAAATCTACACATGAAACGAAGCATTGGTGTTAATATCAAGAATTGTTGCATGATTCTTTTACCATGTTTATACTTGCACACCAAGGAGGTTTGAGTCCCTATTTGTCATGGATCACAACATTGGTGCAGATCCTATACTTCTGAACCATAAATATTCCACCCTGAAGTGGATACACTAAAGTTGAAAATGCACCCCACATTGCCACTAAATTGTTGTACCCCTGAAGTGATCATCACTTCATCTTAATGCTTTAATGGTACAACCCAACATTCGGACATATTGTGTAATGCAAACATCATTCACTCGGTCATCTTGAATGTCTAACTTTATTCTATAACCTTTATACATCTTGGAATCTAATCTTTTCTTACTTAAATGTGTTGCTCCAATTTAGGTGAAGAAACTAAAGTTACTTTTGAAGATTTATTCTACAACAAATAGAGTTTTTTTACTCTCATAGCTTTCATGACAACCAAAGGATCCTTTCAAACTTTGATGACTTGAACATCACCAAAATATGTGTATCTTATATCACTCAGAGCACTCAAACTTATGAAATTCATTCTCTAATTAGTTATGTGTATACCCTTATCTAAAAGTCTTAGTCACATCGCATCTTTTTGTGTTCTCAAATCTAAGGGCGAAGGCCAACAATCTTATACTCAATATTATTTTTCATGTACATCAAACCATATACATTTCATTACTTAAAAATAACAGTGGGTATAAATACTTTATTTGGCCATTTGGGTTTTGGCCATGAGGAAACTTATTTTAATATTATACTCAATATTATTTTTCATGTACATCGAACCATATACAGTTCATTATTAAAAAATAACAATAGTATAAATACTTTATTTAGCCATTTGGGTTTTGGCCATGGGGAAACTTATAAATACTTAGATTATATTTAGGACCTTTAGAGGAGTTAACATGTCCAATTGATCAAATTAATTTAATTGTTAAGGTCAATTTGGTGAAATAATCTAATTAGGTTAATTTTTGGTCAATTAAGTTGACTTCGATGCAGTTGACCCAATTAATAGATCAATTGTCTAAATTAGGATAATTTTAACGTATGAATTCATTTATTGATCGAATTGGATGATCAATTTGAGGTTTGTATGACCTAATTTTAACATGAGTCTTAAAATGATCTAAATTTTGCTTAGTTGATTCTTATGGCCTAGGAGTTGACCTGATATATATTAAGGGGTTCTAGCGGTCAATTTGTGAATGATTATATTAGGAATATCCTAAGGTTAATGATTGCTCAGGAAAAATACCTTTAAAAATCTCCACCAACTTTAAGGATGTTTAGGGAATTCGTTTTTCATGATGTAGATTGATTTATATTCAACCTTATTTCATCTAACATTATGTTAGGGTTTATTTAGATCTAGGTTCTACTTCATATAAATGCAAGCATCCATAGTTAATTACCCTTATTATTGTAGTAAGAGAGCACTCTCTATTAAGGTTGAAAATAAACATAAATCGGTGTCTAGTGGTCTAGTGTGGATGATTGTTTAAAAGAAAAAAAGGTGGTAGTCTTGATTAAGATTCCATACTTCTGTCATTTTGAGACTGTCGTTATTCTAGTTTACTAACATCAGAGAGCTATTAGTCGTAATGTCCAGGGAGTTTGATTAGCGGTCATGAATTGCTTCGTTTCAGATATCTCAAGTATACTAGAGTTATTGTGCATGTTTTGTTGTGCAAGTGTTTATTGATTCATTTAAGCTAAACTTAATTTATAAGTCCATCAATAATTCAATTTCATGAAATCTGCATTATAGACATATTGAGGCCATTGGAATTTCATGATTTTAAGGAAGTTCGCATGGCGAACAAATGATAGATTATGCTTACATCCATTGGAATGCCATATGTTTAGTGAAGTTCGCATTGTGAATAACAATTGGGCTTATATCCATTGGAATGTCATGTTGGGTTGGGTTTACATTCCTTTGAAATGTCATAATTTTTAAAAAAGTTCACAAGGCGAACATATGACAGACTAAACTTATATCCATTGGAATGCCAAATTTTAGATGTGAAGTTCGTATTGCGAACAACGACTAAGCTTATATTCATTGGAATGCCATGATTTTAGATGTGGAGTTTGTGTAAACAAAAATTGGGCTTATATCTGTTAAAACGCCAGTTTGGATGATTGCCGGGTAGGATTGGGCTTACATTCATTGGAAAGTTGAAGTTTTAGGGAAGTTCGCATGGCAAAAAAGTGACTGACTAGCCCTACATCCATTAAAATGCTAGTTTTAAGTTGTGCTAGCTTTGAAAATACGGGTTGGACTTATATATATTAGAAAGCCGTTAGATTGGATTTATATTCTTTAGAATGCCAATGTTTGGAGTGTTATTTGCATTTGCATACAAGAGTTGGACTTACATCTCTTTGGAATACCATAATTTTAGGGAAGTTCGCATGATAAACAAATAACTTGACTTACATCTGTTGGAGTCAGTTTGAGTGATTGATTGCCTTGCAAACATACATGGGAATTACATCTGTTGGAATGCTATTATTTTAGAGAAGTTTGTGTGTTAACAAGTGACATTTGAATTGCAAACATTGATTGGATTTACATTGGTTAGAGAGCCTAATATCTGTTAGATTAGATTGTGTCTATTTAAATGTTTGTGTTAAATATTGAAGTCCGTCTTAAAAATATGATAGGACTTTGGCTTATATTCATCAGAATATCTGATTAATTTTGTGATCACTTCATAATTAAAATAACTTAATATTGTTAGGTTATTTATTTGTATTTGAATACTCGATATGTTATATTCAATCAATTTAAATGATTGACAATTATGAAATTTTATTAAATAATCAATGATTATTAATTCCATAGGAGTTGCCATATGAAAGAATTAATCCAAATTCATTAATGTGTTAAATTTATTTAGATACTTAGAGTTAAATCATCAAGTACTTCAATTTAAGTTTTTCACATAGACTTTATTATTTTAATGTGAAAATAATAGAGAATGATTGTGCATGAATTTAATTTGGATGTTGTAGGTCAATTTTATTTAATAATTCAAGGTTTGATTAATTTTTTGTTTTGATCTCGATTTTTGTGTAAGAATTTTAAGTTTGATAAATTTCGTGAAATTTTGGCAGTATAATGGCTTAGTAGTGCTGTAATCATAAAAATTTAGTGCAATGCTCACTTTTCTCAATTGCTCTGGATCCAATATTGACGAGGGGAGAATTTTTCATTTCGCACCAGATCCAAGATTGAGGTGGAGGTCTTCGTAAATTTCTTGGCCAGATCTAAGATCGGCAGATGCGATATTCGAATTTTAAGACCTATAATTTACTTAATTTCAAGTAATTTTAATTTTAATTTAATTTCTTTTTTGTTTTGGCAAAATATCACCTACGGGCTGTTTGGGATCACTTATGTTTTTTATTTTATGTTTTTTTTTTGTTTTGTTTATATTTTGTTTTAAAGTAAAATATGTTTGGTTGTTATTGGTGTTTTTAAAATACTCAATATATCTAAAAGCTATTTTAAGTATTTTTATAAATAATGTTAGTTGTTTTTGAAAATAAAAAATAAAAACACATAAAAAGTACATCAAACAAATATGTTTGTAAAAATAGCATAAAAATAAAATCCAAAAGCACAACAAAATTGATCCCAAATAGCCCCTTAATGGTATTGTATTTTGCGAATTTAAATGCTCGTGCCTTCTCCTTTGCTCCGGATTAAAGATCGATAGAGGGAGGATTTTTATCTCATACCAGAATCAAGATTGATGATAGACGTCTTCAATTTGACCAGTGGAGCAATAAATTAATTACAACAAATTTTATTATGATATTTTATCTGAAATTTATACTTTAAAACGGTTTTGTTTTAATTTGAATGAAGTCATCCTTGCCTAGTCTTTTCTTAAGACTTAAAAATGAGGGGCAATGTGGGAAATTGCACTTGAAATAGCCCAAAAGGGGCTCGACTTCATTTGAGCCTATTTCATGCGAGAAAGAGAGTCGGCTTTGGTCGACTTTCACGTGAGGACCGAAGAGGAGGATGATGGCTAGAGTTTTGATTAGCTTCTTCACACAAGGGGGGAGGAGTTCAGTCGAATGGCTAGGTGATGGAGGTGAGTGTTCTTAGGTATTGGAGGTGAGAAAATAAAGTTATGTTAAATAACTAGTACTCCTACAAAGGATTGTCAAAGTTTGGTCACTAAACTCTCAAATAAGAATAACTCAAATAATTTATAATTGTCAAAAGATCTCATTTCATTCTAGCAAATGTGGCTATTTATAGCCATTACAATCATTTTTTAAAAGAAAAAAATTTAAAACATGGAAGGAAGGTGGGTGGCTATATTAATGAGAATCATTAAATTATTTTATTATTTTATATCATCCACTCATTTCACATGCTATTATTTTATGTGGATTCAATCGCTTCACATGTCATACTTTGAATTTTTAAATTTAAATTTTCAAACCTGGAGTTTCTAGAAGAAAATTAAAAATTACATGATTAAAAAAATATATGAAATCATAAAATGAGTTTTAGCAGGTTCATAGGCTAAGTTTTTTTTTCTTGAATTTTCTTAGGCTTTAGCTTGAGATCTTGTAAATGGATCTTGAGTTTTAATTTCTTGATCCACATGATGTTTTACATCAACTCCCTTAGGCTCAATTAAACTCTGCTCTGCAGAATTGAAATCTAAAAGATCTTCTATTAATTGTGGTGCTAGAGTCTCCAAATCAGTATGGATTAATCATGTGTCTTTAGTTGGTGGTCTATTCTTCCAACTAACTAGAAAATGATGTTCAGAAGTTAGATTAATGCGTGCTTCCTTGATGATAATATAGTCAACTTCAAAGAAATGGAGCTTCTGCAAGTACAATGCTATATCTCCTATTAAAGAATTAGACTGAATAAGTGGAGGTTTGTTAACTTCTTCATATGATAGAATATCTTTAATATTAATAATTAAACGAATGAGCATATTAGCAGATAAATCAAGGTAATAAGCATTAGTTCTAATTTTTTAAAGAATTTTGAAAGGACCACATGACCGTGCATATAATTTCTTATATTTAGTTATTTGATAACGACTGAATGCGGATTAATACATAATCACCTTCTTTATATTTTTTTATTGAACAATTATGATTTGATTTAGCATATTTAATAACTAAATGAATGAGCATATCAGCAGAAAAATCAAGGTGATAAGTATTAGTTCTAATTTTTTAAAGAATTTTGAAAGGACCACATGCCCGTGCATATAATTTCTTATATTTAATTATTTGATAACACTCAGGCCGAATGCGAATTAATACATAATCACCTTTATATTTTTTTATTGAACGATTATGATTTGCTTTGGAAGCATAGGTTTTATTACTTATAATCCACTTCTTATATTTTCATAGAGGCTTTGAAAGTCTTTAGCAAATGAGAATACTACATCAGAAAATGCATGAGATGGTAAGTTTGCTACATCTATTGATCGTCTTGGGTTTTGACTATAGACTATCTCAAATGGTGATTTATTTATAATTTTAGAGACAGTACTATTATAAGTAAATTCTGAGGTTAGTAAATGTAACCTAAACTTTTATCTATCAAGCATTGAAGCAAGTTTCCCAATGTATGATTAACTATTTCAGTTTGTCTATTAGTTTGTGGGTGAAAGGTAAAAGAAAATTTTAATTTGATACCTAATAATTTTCATAATATTTTTCAAAAATATATGACAAACTTAACATCTCTATCAGAAAGAATAGTTAAGGAGAGTCCATAAAGTCACACTATTTTCTTAAAAAAATAATTTGGCTATATATGAAGCATTATTTGTTTCTGAACAAGGCAAAAAATAAGTCATTTTTGAGAACCTATCCACTACAACAGAAATATCATCATGTCTTTTAGTTGTCCTAAGCAATCCTAAAATAAGATACATTGATAAGTGTTCCCAAGACTTACAAGGAACAGGTAAGATAGTGTATTATCTATATCTTTGTTTAGTAGTTTTAGCCTGTTTACAAATTGAGCATTAGACTACTAATATTTTAACATCTCATTTTAATGAAGGCTAATAAAATGTATTTCTTAATAAATATATGATATTATCCTGCCCAAAATGACTAGCTACACCTCTAGTACATAACTTGGTGATAAGAAATTCTTTAAGGGAAGATCGAGGAATACATAGTTGTTTTCTTTTATAAAAATATTCATTCATTATGAAGAATATTTTTTATAAAGTTATTGATTTATTTAAGTGTTCAAGATAAATTAGGTGAAAATCAAGGTACACTATGTAATCATCTTTAATTCGATTAAATCATGAGATTCTCAGTTCTAAAGAAGAAATCATTAAGTTTACCTTGGATAAAACATCAACAGGTTTATTCTCAATTTCAAGTTTATGTTTTAAAATAAAATGGTTGTCTTATGAAAATTCAACCCATTTAGTATGCCTATGACTTAATTTTCGTTGAGTATTAATGAATTTTAAAGTATGATAATCAGAATTAAGTATAAATTTTCTATCTAAGAGATAGTGTTTCTAATGCCTTAAGAATTGAATTACAACATGAAACTTTTTATCATAAGTGTAATATCGTTATTTGACTTCATTTAACTTCTCACTAAAGGATGTTATATGATGATTCTCTTGATTCAAAATTTCACTTATCTCAATTCCTAAAGCATTACATGTTACTTCAAAAGCTTTAGAAAAATCTGGAAGCTTAAGGATTGATGCAGAAGTGATAAGAACTTTAATTTGTTCTAAGGACCTTTGTGCATTAGGAGTCTAACAAAATTTATCTAATTTTAGTATGTTAGTTATCCGAGCAATAATAATACTAAAATTCTTGATGAATCTCTTATAAAAGGTGGCTAAACCATGGAAGTTTTTAACTTCAGTAAAATTTTTAGATGATGGCCAATCTAAGATTACTTTCACTTTGAAAGGATCAGGTTTAAGTTTTGCAGTAGATATAATAAATCTTAGAAAAATTTATCTCAGTTTGCAAAAAGAAACACTTTTTTAAATTAATGTATAATTTCTCTTTTCTAAGTGTTTCAAAGATTTTTTTGTAAGTGTTGCAGAGCTCATTCTCACTTGGACTAAAAATCATAATATTATCAAAATATACCACTAAAAATTTATTTATAAATGGCTTAAGAATATTATTCATTAATCTCATAAATGTGCTAGGAGTATTAAAAGGTCCAAAGGGCATGACAAGTCATTCATTAAGTCTATCAACAGGGATGTTGTCTTCTATTCATCTCCTGATCTAATTCGAATTTAATAATATCCACTTTTTAGATCAATCTTTAAAAAAATTTGCTCTTAAGATTAAATCTAACATTTCATATAATTGAGGAATAAGAAATCTATACTTAATAATAATTTTATTTATTACCCGACTATCAACACATATTCATCATGTTCTATTTTTCTTTGGAGTTAATAAAGTTAGGACTACACAAGGGCTATTACTCTCCTGAATAATTCCCTTTTTTAGTAATTTCTCAACTTGTCTTTTAATCTCAACATGCTCGGTAGGGTTCATTATATAATATGAAAGGTTAGGAAGTTGAGAACCAGATAAGAACTAAATATGTTGAATTTCTCTTAGAAGAGGTAGTTCATCAAGAAGCTCATTGAGTACAATATCTTTAAAATTAGAGAGAAGATAAGAGATCACATCAGGTATGTGAGTCTCATTAAAGTATAGTATAACTTCTTTTATATATAGCAAGTGAAGGAGAAATGGATCAGAAATATTTTTTTTGTAAGGCTCCAAATTCTATTGTTTCTATTTTTTGGGTCAAAGAAGGAAGAATAGATGTTTTGAAGTAAGAATCAGAAATGACAGTATTAATTCTAATAATAGGATTTTGCATGATAATTAATTGAAGTTTAACAATTTTCTTCAATAGAAGCTAGGCTGTAAGTCAGAAGTTATTTTATGTGATACTATGGATGGTGTCTTTTATAGTGGCTTTATTGGCAGGAGTTAAATAGTCTTATTATTATGTTTGAAAATATAAATATTTTCTTTACCATAGTAAATAATATTTATATCATACAACCAAGGTCGTCCTAAGTGAATGAGTAATGTCCATAGGAAGAACATCACACCAAATTTGATCCTCATTGCTTTCTATTTTAATTGGAATTAAACATCGATTGGTGTTGGAAAGAAATGTATTGTTTACTTAGTTAACATGAAATGACTAAGGGTGAGGTTCAGATTTTAGGTTAGCTCGAGTTAAGGTGTGTTGAAATGACATTCATAGCACTTCCTCCATCTATAACCAACCTATATATCTTTTCATTACACAAAATATACATACTAAAAATGTTCTTTCTCCTCCAAGCTTTTACCTCATTTTTAATTATAGTAAGACATCTCATCACATTAACGTGAGGGTCATCAATTAATTCTAATTCTTCATCAGATAATGAGATGTCATCATAAACTTTGAGATTTTCTATTGGGTCTTCAATTTTTTCTAAAAATAAAATTTTGGCTTTACATTAATTTTACATATGAAATTTTTTATGACATTTAAAATATATTACTTCTCTAGTGTTTTTAGAGCTCAATTTAATAGAAGTTTTAGGTATATGGGCCGGGGTCATTGGATGAGTGAGTCTAATAATAGACCTATGGGCTGAAATGGAATGTACTTAATTTTTAGTTTTAGAAATGAAAGTAGATTTCTTTTGTTGTTCAACCAATAAGGCATAGTGAAATGCTTCCTCTAAAGATTGTGGGTCAATAATTTAATTTTATTTCTAATGTCAGTCTTAAGTTTAATTATAAATTTATTAGTATTACGACCCAGCCCGAAAACTTGAAAAATTAAGGCGGGAATGAACGGTTAGACGGTTGGATAGATAAATAAAATAAAAGTTTACTTAAACACATCTAATAGAATATAAATTACACAATATTTTTCAAATCATATAAGAATCACTGCAAATCCAAATCGCATTTAACAAATTTGTCTACACATAAATTATTCACTAACTTAAGTCATAGAAAACACAATCTAAAACATAAACTAACATAATACCTATCTTTTGAAATCCCTCTACGATTGTAAACATATTTCTCTCTTCTATTCTCTATTTAGTTAGAAAAGTTACCTGAAAAAAATATAAAATAACTTGCAAATGAATAATATTCTCAGTGGATAAATTATATTTTTACACTATAGTAAAACAAAAAAACATAAATAATATGTATGACCGATCTACTATAAATGTGAATATTATGTAGAGTGTTTAAATAGTCTAACATATAAGAGATAAATGAAAATAAACATTTCTTAGAAATTTTAATTCTAATTTATCAATTATTTCAGGAGTCATCGTTTAAATATCTTTTCTAGAAAGAAACCTTTTCCAAAACACATTCAAAGGACAAATAATTATTTCCATTTATTTTTTTGTGCACGAGCACATTACGTCCCCAGCTAAAATCATAATGGGTGAACTCTATTTTCAGGCATACACATTCATAACGTAGAATTTATAAAGCTATCAATATTATCTCAAAACAGTAAATTAGTTAATTTTATACAATGATATAAGTAGCAACATGATCTAACATCAGACTATGCATTCAATATATAGAAATGAGAAAACAAATTACCATTTGAAGTACGAAAACTATTTATAATTATGTACCAATGCATTCCATTATATGAAAATAAGTAAACTTATATAAAACCAGAAAAGAAATGCCTCTCGGTTTGCATTTTTTTTTAATTGAAACTTATATAATCTAATTGCATTTCCTTAATTTATAAAACCAGAAAAGAAATACCTCTTGGTTTGCCCTAAGACCCAACAGCCTGTTGGTTTTCTAATGTCATGCACGCACAAACCCGATTCTCTCCCCCTTCTTCTTCAGTCGCTCGCTCTCGTTCGCACGCCTATTCTTTCTCTTGGGCGACGCGACGCGTCGCGAGAATAGTCTCGACGAGGCTTCGATGACGGCGGTGGCTTCGGCATTAGCGGCGAAATCCAACTAGAACGCACGAGGAAGTCATCTTCCCTTCTCTCTCTCTCTCTCTCGTGTTTTGGGAGTTTGGTTTCGGCAAACCGAAGTCGAGCCTTCCCGCCCCCTTCGATATATTTATTCACGGCCTACCGTCGTGGCGGCTTGGAAAATAATAAAATTTCTCTTTTTCTTTTCTGTGGTTATTACAATTAGCTAATTATCAATTATTATTAGCACAATTAGTTCTAGATAGTAGATCTTCAGAAGTAATTAAGTATTTAGTTACAAAATGATTACTTTGTCTCAATGTTAATAATTGATATATACTTCTCGTGATCTTTAAAGGCAATACTGCTTTCTTAATAATTCCTCTAAGTGAGGTTTGTCAATTCTAATTTTTGTTCTTTAGCTAAAGTATTTGTCCAATAAATTTTAGTATGTCCTATCAATTTCATTTTAGCAAAAGTAACTTTTTTCTAATCATCCATTTTATATCAATCAAAGAAGTAATCTATTTGAACTAATCAATCAAGAAATTTATTTGGGTTATGTACACCATCATAAGATGGAGCTTTTACTTTTAACTCTTCAAGATGAAGCATTAGAGTCTTCTATAGTCTTGAAATAATTTTCTCTTCTTTCACCATTTCTAGCAATTGGTGTTCTTCTAAGTGGTTGTTTTTTTTATGATTTGGGTATGAATTTTTTTCATCTATCCCTATAGGTACAGTTTGAATAAGTATTGGAAGAGGAGTTGATACTTTATTATTTTATAGATGAGCTATAAGAGTTTGCTATAACAGTTTGCAAACTCTTATAAAAAATGACTTTAGTATACTTGAATTAAATGAGAATTTGACACATAATAGGACACAATGGAGACGAAGGATTCATGTAGCCGACCCCACTTAGTGGGATTAAGGCTTGTTGTTGTTGTTGTTGAGCTATAAGAGTTTGCATTTGTTCTTTAAGTTTTTGCATTTGATTCTTACTTTCTTCTAATATTTGTTGAGTTTTTAATTTATTTTCATGGATCATAAGATCTAAGGAATCAACTAATCTAATCAAGTTTTCAACTTGATTTTGAGAGAGATTTTGATGCTATATAAATTTTTAAAAAAAAAAAGATATATGAAAAGGGATTAAAGAAAAAAAATGAAATAAAGTAAATAAAAATAATATAAATAGGCAATTAAAGTGAAATTTTTAGGCTAAGAGAACTTCCAAGTGAGGAGGGGGGTACAACACCACTTACATCCCAAGTTCTTCTTAAACAGTTTAGATCTTTTTGACAAAGTTCTATGTATCCTCTAAAATCACCAAGTTTAACAGACTTATATTATTATGCATGCATTTTTTTTGTTATTTTTTTAATGCAATGAAAAAAAATGCTCAAGATTATCGAACCTCTTTTTTAATAAAGAAAATAAGTTATCATAAATAATTAAAGAAACTTATAAAATTAAGCATAAACATTAATTAACATAATAAAGCAATCAATTAGATTTTGATATGCACTAATGGCTAGGTTGTTTTAGGGTGGAGCACTATCTCACTAAGGTGTTCTTCTAATTTTTATTTTATTTTGGGCAAGTTCACACAATCAAAAAATGACTAAATTATATAAGGGAGTTTATTAATTGAAATTTTATACTATCACCATAAACTTGCAAGCAATATATATTTTTTCAAGCTACTAATATGAATTTAAACTATCATAAAAAGGAAATTAATTTAATCTCATAAGTTCAAGAAAAACTTACAAGTTTAATGGCAAGTCCACCACTTGGGATACTCCCTTTCTTGAAGAAAAATTTTGATCAAATTTGTTCCTTCCGGGCTTCTACTTTGATACCAAATTTGATGGAGGTGGGTGTTCTTGGGTATAGGAGGTGAGAAAAGAAAGTTATGTTGAATAACTAGTGCTCCCACTAAGGATTGTCAAGGTTTGGCCACCAAGCTCTCAAATCATGAGGATAATTCAAATAATTTGTAATTACCAAAGGATCTCCTTTCATTCCAACAAATGGGTTTATTTATAGCCATTACAATTATTTTTTAAAAGAAAAAAATTCAAAACATGGAGAGAAAGGTCGGTGACCACATTAATGAGAAGCATTAAGTTATTTTATTATTTTATGTCAACCACCCATTTCACATGCGATTATTTTGTGTGGATTCAACCACTTCACATATTATGCTTTGAATTTTTAAATTCAAAGTTTCAAATCTAGAATTTTTAGAAGGAAATTAAAAATTACATGATAAAAAAAAAAAGATGAAATCATGAAATGGATTTTAGCAGGCTACTGAGTTAAGCCTTTTTTTTCCTTATATTTTCTTGGGTTTTAGCTTGAGATCTTATAAATAGACCTTGAGCTCTAATTGCTTGATCCACATGATGTTCTACATCACTAGGGCAACGAAGCTTCGGCTCTCTCGCTCGACGGAGAGGATCGGTGGGCTCTGTTCTTGCTCGGCTCAGTAGGATCTCGCTCTCCCTATCTTTTTCTCTCGATGTATGTGTATAGTGAGATCCCTGACTGACTATATTTCCTTTTATAAAGATCGGAACTTCTAATCGCTCCTGCTTCTAGCTGCAAACAGTTAAATATGTAAGGTGATTGCTGTGCGGTTAGGATTTGTATTTTTTTTCTTCTCTCTACTTTTTTATCTTTATTTTTTTGCTGCAAACAGTTAAATATGTAAGGTGATTAACTAATTTGTTTTAGGGTATTCACCTGGTTAAGGTTTTAAATAGTTTGTCTGTATTGTTGACCCAATCATAGTTCAAAATTTTCAAATTGATTTTGAGGATAGTCAAATCAATTTTCAGAGTCTCATGATCAATTATATATTTAAATCAATGAGACAGTTGATTAGTTGGGCCTAATGCTTCTATCCACTAGAGAATGATTGGGCTTAAATAGTAAAAGAGGTCTATATTAGTGCTGATTAGAGTTAATCGTATGATGTAGGAAAAAATTGTAAATGAAACTCTCACCTTCCTTTATGGCTTAAGTCCAAACTAATCATAATAGTTAGGCTATATTTGAGGAGGGAATTGATCTAAAGTTCTGTACGCATATTTGATGTCAACATAATCATATTTATAGGAGGATTATTATAGAAACTCTCGAGCCTTAAGAAATGGGTAAATATTTAATCTTATTTCCCTTGGATAGAGATGTGGCCGGCCACCTTATCCTGTAGAGAAGGATGGAAATAGGGACCACACTTCAGAATTTTCCTTCCAAACATCTAGGGATTCCTTCTAAACTCGCTTCCTTGTAACTTTTCCATGTGACCTCTTGTGTTGCTTGATCTATTTCCAGTGGGATCAGCGTAGGTTTCCCCGGCATAGCCAACGCAGAGTTTAGTCCATTAATAGTAGCCTCACCTTTTGTTGGACCATCCAATTCCAGGGGCTTCTAGATCAAGTATCAAAATGGTGTAAATGGATAATTTAGTTTTGTTTCAGCTTTTTAAATATTGCTAACGCTAGTTTTATTATGCTTATCCAGGTGCTGCAGCTGCTGAGTTCTCTGCTCGAGCTCTACCTCGGTTTTTGAAGGGATCTGGCTACACTAGCAGGTTGAATTTTATCATTATTGATTACCGATAACTACAGTGACCATCTTTTTTTTTTTTTTCTTTGGCTCTCTAATTTTTAATGTTGTAGTCCATCGGAGGCCCTTTGTGAAGCATTTGTAAATACCGATATTGCATTTAGAAAAGAATTGACGTCGCATTGTAATTCCAAAAGAGTTAATCAGAAAGATTGGCATCCTGGGTGCACTGCGCTTACAGCATTAATAGTAAGAAACAAGCTTTTTGTGGCTAATGCTGGTGATTGCCGAGCTATCCTCTGTCGTTCTGGTCACCCATTTCCTATGAGTAAGGTGCCGAAATGCCTTTTTATTTTATTTATAAGAAATTATATGTATCCTATGAAAACTTGGAGCCTAATAATTTTGTATGCACTGCGGTTACAGGAGCATGTTGCAAGCTGTCATGAGGAAAGGATGCGTGTTATGCATGAAGGAATGGAAGTGACATGGCAAGTGGATACGTGGAGGGTTGGCCCTGCTGCACTTCAGGTTTTTCCAATTTGCTCGTCAATGTTTTTCAGGAACTGTTAAGTTTTTCTTTCTTGAGTCAATGCAATTTGAATATTGTTGGTCTTTGCTGTTGGAAAATAGGCAAAGCATATTTCAATCACCAACAGTAAAAATAATAGAAAATAGAAAAAAGTTAATATCAATACACAAAACATATCAAAATTTTGATATTATAATACTAATTTTTCGGGCATAATATAAAAAGGTGCCCCTCTTTATAAAGAAAAATTAGAGCTACTGAAAATACAACAAAATTTCTAAATTTCCTTTAATGAAATGCCCCACAATTTAATCTGCGTAACACGTTTTCTTCTTTCAGGGAAAAAGCTAGACTCCACAACCTAAAACTTCATTAGTTTGTAACTTTTTTCTTTGTTTTAAATGGTTTCAGTGATACTACCAACACTCATTGCGCATTTAGTATTTTAATACTTTATTAGACATATATGTCCACATATTTTGTTTGCCAATATTTTAATATTTTTCTTAGAAGCTATTGTATTTATTTTATAAGCACATGTCTTTTGATCTTCTATTTCAAGGTTACACGATCAATCGGTGATGATGACTTGAAGCCTGCGGTGACTGCAGAGCCCGAGATTATAGAAACTTTTTTGTCAGCAGTTGATGAATTCTTGGTAAATTTCATGACACTAGTTCTTATCTTTGTTCTTTACTGATTTTTATATTAGACTATGATTCATTATAGTTGTAACATTTGCTATCAGGCTTCCTTCCACAACAATAACTGCTTTCAAATGAACCGCATAACATTCCTTGAAAATGTCGATTATTATTTAGAAAAATGAAGATACATCAGTTCTTCGAAATTTTACTTTAATCGGTCTAAGAAAGTTTTTTTATTCTGATTGCTTTGCTTCTCAAATAGTTATTGGTAGTTTAATTTTGTACTATATTTTTGAGCAATTGCAGATTTGATCATTCAGAACAAGTACAGGTTGCTTCTAATGATTCATTTTAGTAGTTTAGCATGGAAAAAAGTATTCACTACCAAATGATTTATATGAAATGTAGATGAAGCAGTTTCTACTGCAGGATGGTTTACTAGGTTAAATGCCAGTTTCTGAAGAGGGATTGGTCGAAGCAATAAACAAAATTGTTGGGAAAAATTTGGGCGAGGATATCCAGATTTGGTCGAGATGAGTTTTAAAACTCTTAATTTTGCTTTGATATAGGGGCAAGATAAAAATTGATTGATTATACAGGACATTCGCATTAAAACAAATTCAAAAATTTAAAGATCAAATCTTGTTATATTATGAATAATTAGGCCATATAGCAAGCATTGAAATGGTTATTGAATTATACGAAATGAAACCACTTCGATATTACAGGTGATTGCTAGCGATGGACTATGGGATGTTATGAGCAACGAAGAAGTGATATCCATTATTAGAGATACTGTGAAAGAGCCAACAATGTGTTCCAAGAGATTGGTCACTGAAGCTGTTGAACGCGGTAGCAACGATAATATTACAGTCATTGTTGTCTTCCTCCTACCGGTATCTACTGCTGAAAGAGTTTACTAGCTCACCAAACTGGTAATCATGCTGCAAATTAAATTATAAGTTCTGTTTAGAATGATTTTTTTTTAATCTTATTTTATGTTATTGATGTTATTTATATTTTATTTTAAAATAAAATATATCTGTTATCTTAAAGGCATCATTTTTATTTCAACATTTTGGAGGAATTAGTTAACAGCTTCCTAAACCCTAAACCAGACAGTTGTGACGGTGAGTGGTAGTGATACTTATCTTTTTTTTTAAAAATACTCAAGATACTCGAAAGTTATTTTGAGTGTTTGTATTTGATCATGTTTGGCTTGATGATAGCCCCATCGTTTAATTTAGAGTTGTATTGAAGCTAAAAATTTCTATGAAGCTTTATATATATATATATATATATATATATATAAATATATATATATATATATATATATATATATAAATATATATATATATATATATATATATATTGTTGAGATTTTTCTTGGAATGGTAAGTATTTAAGTATTTTTTAAATATTATAATATTTTTATTTGTTTGTTTACTCTTTTTGGATAATTCTATTTTTATCATGTTTTACTTATACTTGCAATCCAAAGTAAATATTTTTTAACTCCAAAAAATGTAATAAAATTTCAAATTATTTAATTTTAGTTTGTTCCTCTTGTAACTATAGATTGCATTCGCATAGTATTCATATTAATTATATATATAATTTGAATATATATATACATATATATATACATATATATATATATATATACATATATATATATATATATATATATATATATATATATGTATGTGTGTGTAATGTGCGCGTGCATGGATGCATAAGAAAAATTGTTATATTTGGATTATAACATAAATATCTTCTTTTTAGGAAAGTTTGCTGCATTTATTTCTTCAATATTGTTATTTTATTCAACTCTTATGTTATATGATCATTGTCTAATTGTGTTCTTAGATTTTTGTGTGTGGGTGTTGTTGGGCTATTGTATTTTGAGATTTATGTTGTGGGTGAATGATGAATGAATTTGTGTGAGGTAGTTATTTGAATATGAGGCTTATCATTTTTTTTTTAATATTCAGACAACTAATGTGGTGAGCTTTCTCCTACTTACCACATCTACGTTTAATTATTGGGGACACCTGAAAGTTCCAGGAATGTTACTTACTTCCTAAGTTCTTATATGTTACTTAATTCCGGCTTTGTAATATTTGAAGTCCGAGGCTCCTCACATATATAAATAGAACCTCTGCTTGTGTTTGTAAACATAGAGAAGCAAACTTGTGGAATACTTCTCAGTGGTGAAACTTGTATAAGTGTGTGCTTAAGTGTGTGCGTGCTTCATATCCGGGATAAGATCTGTTAAGTATCTCTTTTTTTTTACCTATATGTGTCTGTCTAGTAATAATATTATTATTACTCAACTTTCATGACTTATTATTCTTTTCATCCCGTAATATTATAGTATGGTTATCATCTTTTGTTTTCATTTCTTTTGTTCTAAGACCGTTCATCACTGATAGATTGGTTCAATCAATGCACCTCGATAGCACTCGTTCATAGGAGAGTAAGGTCGTTCTAGGGGAAACTGTGTCAACTGCTTGGGTGAGGTTTTACAAGAATCAGATGGTTGACTAATAACTCGATATTGTGAGTTAAATGAGCAAAGAGGAGGAATAAAAAAAGTCTTTTGATATATAGGCTGGATGCCTGGGGACACATGACTTGAGAAAACCCTTTAAGGAGGTTAATCCACCTCACTCTCTTGGTTTAACAAATCCATGTATCAAGATTGTAGTTTTTATATATAATCTGGTTTGATTGTGATTAGCAAGTTTGTTAGAGTCAGAGCAAGTCTCTTTTCTTTTTGTATTAGAGCTAGAGAATCTTTGGACCCAATCTTGTATGAACAAATTAGATTAATTTAATGTAGAACTAAGTGAAAAATCCAAAAGAGTTCTAACCTTAGAAAATAACAATCATATTTGTTACTTTCTTTTTGGTTATCAACATTTGTTACATAGTGATATTCCTCATCTCAATTCTATAACTGGCATTATACTTAAACTAGCTGAGGCTTTAGAAACTCAAAATCTTCAAACGTTATTATTAGTTAAGTTAAATGAGAAAAATCTAGTTGTAAATATTTTGGGAGAATATTTGTAATACATAAAAACTATTTAAGAAGAGTTGATAAGGCAACTCCAGATAATCAAGATAGGAGGATTATCTTCTAAAGGAGACATCACCAACCTAGTCACCTCTCTTAAGACTAACAAATCCAGAGAATCTAAACTTTAGGTAAATGAACTATTAGTACAAGTCAGGAATCAAGTAAACTTAAACAAGCTTTAGGTAGATCTAGAAATAGCGCAAATAAAGGAGCTTTTACAAAATATCAAGGAACTTTTGACTAGGTATTGAATGGATTACGATACAAAGGACCTGAATATCTGTCAGTTGTATCTTATTCCGCAAGTTACTTATATGGGGAAAAGGATAAGAAGGATACCTAGAACCTGAAGCCCCCTCTAAAATTGATATACTCCAGATTTAGCAAAATTATATTATAATAGCTTTACTTAGTAGTTTCCAATATAGATTAAGTCACCTTGAAAAAATAGTTGAAAAAATAGTAAAAAAAATCCCAAAGCCTACGAAGACTATAGAAACTGAACTAAAGAATATGATAGAGATTATTAGGGATGGTGGATGGAACAGATTTAGGACATATGACAGTAAAGGGATGGTGGATGGAGCAGATTTAGGACATATGGTGGTAAAGACAATAATAGAGGTTCAGATGTAGCAAATTTTGGACAAGTGGCATCAAGGACAATAATGAAGCTGATAATGGAGTAATGAGTGGAGCATATTCAAAACATATGGCTATAAGGACAATAATAGAGGTTTTGATATAACAGATTTTGGACAAGTGGCTAAAGGTGGAGGTTTTGGTGGGGTTGTTTCTTGGGCCAGGTTGGAGGAAGAGCTGACAGATGAGCTGGCTTATAGACAACTATTGTGCTAAGGGTATCAGCATTAGATACTTCTCGTTCTGATGGAAAGTTGAGCTTTTGGATATGATAATTTTTTATAAGTTCTTTGTGCTTAGTTGTAAAAAGTAAAACTTTGGAAGTAACGGCCTCTAAGACGTTTATCCATGAAGATCTTCATAGTTTATGTTTCTCCAACAAAGATAAAATCAAAAAAATCTGAGTCATAATTTCATAGTCAATCTGAGCCTTGTAACATTGCTCCCCAATGATTGAGTTGTGACATAAGAGGAATCTCCGTAAGTTCTTGAACAGGCTCTATTTCTTGATATTCTCCCAAGAAAGTATAGTTAGAGCTGTATTATTGGTAATATATTTTGATCAGATTTTTAGTAGGTTCAAATTCCCTAAAATCCATCCATTCAGGTGGGCTAGATTCAAATTTTATAAGGACTGATTTGTTTGACTTGGGTTTAGGGTTTAAGGTTTATGGTGAACATTGATGCTATTATTACTAATAATACTGCCAGCTCCTCATCCAATCTGGCCCAAGAAACAACCTCATCAAAACCTTCACCTAAAGTCACTTGTCTAAAATCTATTATATTTAAACCTCTATTATTATCCTTACTGTCAGATGTCTTGAATCTGGTCCACCCACTACTCCATTATCAGCTCTATTATTATCCTTGATGCCACTTATCCAAAATCTGCTATATCTGAACTTATATTATTGTACTTACCACCACATGTCCTAAATCTGCTCCATCCACCATTCCATTATCAACTCCATTATCTCTACCAAATTTGTCTTTGCTGCCACCTATCATAAACTCACTAACCATCCTCAGCCTAATTTGTTTTCAAATCCAACCCTTCCGCCTACTATAAATAAGACCCTAAACTTCTACCTTCAGTGCATAGAGAAGCAGAGCAGAAGCCAGGAAGAGTTTTAAGAGGTCTTAGAGAGTTTAAGTTAAGAGTGTGAGTAGATATTTTCTATAAAATATAGTGTGCTTCCTATCAAAAAGAGAATGTAATTTGTCTGTAAAAATTTTGTAAATCCTCTTGACTTTTAATTTGCTTATGTATGTGTGGATCTATACCCTCTTGCTTGTTATAATCATATTATTATTACATCTATTTATTATACTGTCCTTTTCTTCTCGCCAAATTATAATAGCATGTTAATCTTCCATCTTTGTATTATTTGTATTAAGATCATCAGTCCCGATCATCGATAGACCAATATAGTTACTGCACCTCAAAAGTACCCATAACTAGGCATGTGTCGTTCATTTGGGGAAGGTGTGCATACTGGTTGGGTAAGGTCTTATAAGAGCCAGGTTGATAATCTTATATCACCAGATTGTGTGATAAACATACGAAGGACACAAAGAAATTATTAAAAAAAGAGTAAAAATTAGATTTACCCTCCTCTTGTAGGCTTATTAGTTGTTATTAGTGGTATCAGAGCCTGAGAATCTTGTAAAATAAAATTTATGAATAAACTAGACTATCTAAAATTGGAAACAAAAAATGAGAAATCAAGAAGTATTATAATCTTGGAAAACCATAAGCATATTTGTTATATTTGTGAAGGATTTTTTCATCTTTCTCATAATGACAATCCTCACTTAAATACTATCAACAACAACAACAAGCCTTAATCCCTCTAGATGGGGTCGGCTACATGAATCCTTCGTCTCCATTGTGTCCTATTATGTGTCAAATTCTCATTTAAATCAAGTATACTAAGATCATTTTTTATACATCTTAACCAAGTCTTTTTAGGTCTACCTCTACCTTTCTTAACATAAGGCAAATCTAATGCACTTCTCTCTAATTGAGTCATGGACGATGTGGCCAAACCATCTTGACTCTCCCTAATCTTATCTACCACTACTCTAACTTTTTCCGAATATATTCATTTTGCATTCTATCTCTAAGAGTAAAGCCACTCATCCACCTAAGCATCCTCATCTCTGTACACTTAACTTAGTCTTATGCTTCTTTTATAACATTCACCATAAGTCATTTCATCATCTTATAAAATTTTCCTTAAGTTTAAATGGAACTTTTCTATCACATAATAGGCGGATGCATTCCTCCACTTCAACCATCCAACTTAAAATCTACTAATAACATCTCCATCTATTTCACCATCATTTTGAACAATAGAGCCTAAATTCTATCATCTATTTCACCAACTTAAATACTATCATCGATTTAATAATAAAACTAGCAGAAGGATTAGAATCCCAACTTATTAGAGTTACCAATAATCAAATACTTTTGAAAGAAAGAAACTCTGTAATAAAAACTTTAGGAGAACAATTATATTATATAAAACCAATATAAGAAAAATTGATAAAACAATTACAGAGAAATAATAAATCTTATAAAAACTATTAAGAAGACAAAAGAAAAGGAGTCTGGTAGATTCCATAAAGATATCTTTATCCAAATAAAAATCAAGTAAATTTACACAAGTTCCAAATAGATCATAGAAAGGAATAATTACAAGTTATCAAGGATCTTCTCACTAGGTAATGCAAAAGATAAAATTTAAAGGATCTGAATATGTATCTGCAGTTTTGTATTCAGCAACATACTCTAAGGAAAAAGGACAAGAAGGATATCTAGAACTGGAAGCACTTTCAAAACTGATAGATTGCAAATATAACAAAATAACATAATAATAGCACCTATAATACAGAATTTAGACTGAACTTAATAACACCTGAAGCAACTAAAGAAATGAAAAGGAGAAATGACCACTCCTATGTCCATATGAGACTAGTTCTATTATGAATAAGAGGATTAGCAAGAAAAAGAATATGCGAAAAGGTGCTAATATGTTTGTATGATGAAAGATTTAGTACTCCTAATGAAGCCTTAATAAGAATAATAGATGTAGACATGAATAATAATTTAGGAATTACTTATATTGTTCCTGATATAATTATGACTATAGTAGACTTTGAAAAGCACATTAAGATATTAATCTAAACAAGAGGCTATGAAAATTGCAGGGATATAATTTATGTCTGGATATAGTATTTTTGGGAAAAAATTATGTCGAATATAAAAATCAAATTTAAAATAAAGTTGGAAAATATTATAGATTCTCTAGCTTCAAAGGGAATAAAATTTATTAAACTAAAAGAAATAGACTCAAACACCTTAGTAGGATTATAATGGAACATAACTCCATTAAGGGAAGAAGGCTAAATAGTAATACCCATCGAATATGCTACATTCTAAAATGATGATAGGAGTTTATCCATTATATTTAAAAATTATAAAGTCAGCAACCAAAATGATGAAGATGAAATTGACAGAGATGCTGCCTGATATGAATCTTTATTCCCCTGGTAATATCTGAAGCAAAAGAGAAAGAAAAAAAAATTAAGGACTTTCTTGGCATCCCAAAATATCATAACTTTCACTTCAATTGTTCACAATATGAGTAAGGAAAGGAAGAACAAGATGAAACTTCCTTAAACAATAATATTACAACCATCTATAACAATGAAGTTTAATAAAACCAAAAGGCGAAAACAAGAATCGAAGTCAATACCGATCAAATGATAAGAATGAATGTAGTTATAACCAGTTAAACGATTGCTTGAACTAAAAAACTATTTCCAGAAAATTAAATATCCATAACGGTGAGCGCCAAAACGAGACTTAAATTCAAGAAATCAAGAAAAGAGGAAATAACGAATGGCTCATACCTCGATTGGAAAGATAGAAGCCAAAATGATAACAAATGTACAGTTAATTTGAAAAGAAAAAGATCTAGATTATATGAAAAAGAAAGTATAAATAAAGAAACAAAGCGAAAAGGGATAAAAAAAAACAAACTTCTGCAAAGAAACCTCTCCTTCAGTGTCTACCCTTCTCCTTCATTTCCGGCCAAGTTCACCGGCTTTTCCTCACCGGAAAGCCAATCCTCCGAGAAACCCTCGGGTTTCTCCGCCCTTCGCCTGACCATTTTCTGAACGACGGCTCGAGCGGTCAAAACAAACCAAAGAAGGAATTAAGGTCAGTATTATCAAAAGCTTCATCCAATGGCCGAAAGCAGCAACCACCGCAGGGTTGAATCGGATCAAGGATCAAGCGTCAGAAAGCAGTGTAATCCTCTAACGGACATCAGGGGATCAAACACCGCTCGCTAGAAACACAAATCAAAGGCGAGAAATCAATCACGGTTCAAGAATGAAGAGAAACTCAATCCGCGTGATTAGATCCAACGGCTGAGAATAAGGCGCTAAATCCAACGGTTCAGCAAGATAACTCTTCCCATTATCGAACTTCGTAGGGTTCCAAGCACTCGATGAGTCACCAGAACCCCACTCAAGCCAAGCCGGACCAGAATTGACACAGGACAGAACCATTCTCCCCAACCAGACTCAAATCCAATTAGATCATATTATTGGTGCTCTCGTTGACTACATCACTCAACACAAATGGCAGAAGGCACAAGATACACATCCAAAACCCTAGAGGAATGTGTGAAAAAAACAGAGATGAGCAAATGTCAATCTCCATGATATTAAATGAAGTGTCAGAAGACTTCTTATAGAAGAAAAGTTGGAGAAAAACTCTCGAAAACGGAAATCTTATGTACATCATCTCTTACAGACTGTTTTCCTCCAAATAGATCATATACACAGCAACATATTAAACATGTTAAGATAGATATGCCAAGATTTAATGGAGACAACCCTAAAGGCTGGCTGTTCAAAGTAGACCAGTACTTTCAATATTATAGTGTAACTGAAGAACAGAAATTCATAGTTGCCTCAGTTTATATGGATGGGCCGGCACTAAGCTGGTATCAATATATGCATTTAAACAATTAGTTGCAATCATGGACACAATTTAAAGAACAAGTTATTCGAGATTTGGTCTCTCTAGAGATTTGAGGTGAATTAATTAAATTACAGCAAACAACAACAGTTTAGAACTTCTTTAATGATTTTGAAGACTTATCTAACCAAATTTCAAATATTCCACCTAAATTCCTTCGAAGTTGTTTTGAATCAGGGCTTAGAAATGATATTAAGAGGGAAGTAGAGCATTCTGACAAATCATTCAGAAGCATTTCAATTGCTAATGGAGGATAGGCTAGCATGACATTCACATGGCCAATCGATCAAGTTCTGATAAAACACATCAAATCAAGACCACCCATCTTTCTCCAAATGATCAACGACATTCAAAGTAAACAACCTTTAGCAATTCAGAGGCTGACACCTACCCAAATGGAAGAAAGAAGAAAGAAAGGATTGTGCTTTAATTGTGAGGAAACATATCACAAAGGCGTATATGTCAACAAATTATTATGGTCGAATTGAGAGTATCAATTCAAGAGAATCAACCGGAAAGCAGTGGATACAAGAAGTTTTAGAAACAAGCTCAAACTATCAATTCAATCCAGGTTAAGGCAGACATATAATTGTCTAATTATAAATAGTCTAAATAGTTACGAATAATTACGAATTGAATTAGCGCAGAAGTATAATTAAGATATATATTATAAAGTGAAATGCAATAAGAAATCAGGAATTATAAGCAGATTGAGGCGACAAACTTCCCAATATCAAATAAATGGCCACAAAGAATTCCCAAAGGCGATAACAATACCCACATTACAAAGGTATCTGAGAAGTTCGAGGAAAGGATTGCTATAAAGTGAGGATCTTAAGATATGATGAATTGAATTAGAAAAGAGGCGGTCTTAATGGTGACCTTGAGGGCAAGGTCGGTGAGGAGTAATGATATGAATCTTTATTCCCCAGTAATATCGAGCGAAAGAAAGAAAAATGCCAAATTGCTAAGGACTTCTTGGCATCCCAAAAATATCATAACTTTCACACAATTGTTGTTACAACGATAGAGTAAAGGAAGAGCATGAAGAGAAACTTCGATATAAATAATAATATTACATAATAAACAACGTAGGAAGTTTACTAAAACCAAGCGAAAACAAGAATCAAGTAAAAGCAGAATCTGCGATCGATGGTAAAATTAAGAATGTAGTTACAACCATGATTAAGTCTTGAGAAAGTATTTCCTTACGAAAATTAAATATCCATAACGGTGAGCCAAAAGAACATAGACTTAAATTCAAGAAATCAAGAAAAGAGGAAATAAGAATGGCTCGTTCTATTTGCCGAAAGATAGAAGCCAAAATGATATATAACAGAAAACAATTAAAGAAAAGGTAGAGATCTAGATTATATGAAGAAAAAAGAGTATAAATAGAAGCAAAAACAAAAGGGATAAAAAAAACAAACTTACGAAGAAACCTCTCCTGTCTACCCTTCTCCTCCTTTATTTCAAGTTCACCGCTTTTCCTCACCGAAAGCTAGTCCTCCGTGAAACCCCTCGGGTTTCTCCCCCGCTTCATACCATTTTCTCGGCAGCGCTCAAACAAAAAAAAAAAAAAAAGAAGGAATTAAGGTCGGTATCATCAAAAGCTTCATCCAACGGCCAAGAAGCGTAGCGAAACCACCGACAGGTTGTCGATCAAGGATCAAGCGAGAAAGCAGTGTAATCCTCTACGGACATCGGGATCAAACACCGCCGCTAGTAACACAAATCAAGAGGCGAGAGAGAAACTAAATCAATCCGACGGTTCAAGAATCGGCTCAAGAGAAACTCAATCCGTGATTAGATCCAACGGCTGAGAATAAGACGCTAAATCCAACGGTTCATAAAGCAACCGATAACTCTTCCCCATTATCAGAACTCAGCCGGGTTCCAAGCACTCAGTGAGTCAACTCATCGAACCCCACTCAAGCCAAGCCGGACCAGAATTGACACAGGACAGAACCATTCTCCCCAACCAGACTCAAATCCAGAAATTAGATCATACTACTGCCTTTATAGAATATGATGAACTTGAAGATTATTAAATTATATTCCAATCAGAATTAGGATTAATAAACTCAGGAAAAATGATTTGGGAAAAAGAAAAATATTGTAAAAATATTGGATAAATTAGGCAAAAGGATATGCTATACTTAGATGACGAAAATAATATAAGACTATTAATAGGAAATGAAGAAGTAAAAGAATTACAAGACTCCTTGAGAGTAGAATTTTTTGACTAAGAAGCAAGCTCTTCTTATACCAGCAAACCTATACAACAATATTACTCACAAACTTAGCCCATGCCTATGAAGTATAACATAGGACATCCACCTAGAACTCCAGTATCCATATACAACAAGGAAAATCAATTGCTTAGAATAGCAGGAAAGAGAGCTCTTACTGAAAAATCTTTCTTTTCAAAAAATGAAGTATTACTGAATATCATTGAATGTGATCCCTAGCTATATGATAACTATTTGGAATAATGGACTGTACAAATAGCAAGAGATTATCAGAAAAATCATCAGGACTTAGTAGATAGTTGAGAAGAAATGATTAGAACAGGGAACAATTACCTAGGGGATGTAGCCAAAGCTGCATGAGAAGTTTACAAGAAAAACTTTCCTGATGATGTCATCAATCTTGCTAGCCAAGGGAATAATATATTAAATTTTACTTATTTAATACATTGAATCCTAACTATAAAAGATGTTAATATGAGGCTCACAACTAAACAGATCAGTGCAATGAGAGACTTAAAAACAACTTTAAATTAGGAATTGAAAATATATAAAACATTTCACTAAGGATTTCTTAGCCTTAGCAATTGTCTCGGGAAATTACTATTCAAAAGAACTAGGGGATAGGTTTTTCTCAAAATTACCAGGAGAATTAGGAAAAGAAATCCACCAAGCATGGAATACTCAAAATGTCTTGCCCTAATATGATAACAGAGGAATTACAATATAATTCTTGTACGAAAAGCTAAAAGAAAATTGTATTTACATTGCAATGCAAAAATAACTTAAAAGCTAAAATTTTGGATTTTGTTCTTAAATATATACACCTCAACAATATGGAGTTACTAATAGAAAAAATTAAAAAAAAAACCTAGGAAATACATAAGAAGAAAAAGATATTATATCAAAAAATCTAAGACAAGAAAATCATACTTAGATAAGCAAAAATATGTTAAGAGATATAACCCTAAGAAAAATATACTCTAATAAGATAACATGTTTTACTTGTAACGAAGAAGGGCATTTAGCCACTCAATGTCCTAAGAGAAAAAAATCTATGCAACAAAAATATAATTCTAACTGAATGTACTAATATAGACATTTTAGAAGTAGACTCAGATTGCAGATACCTCTTCTATATACAACATTATATCTTTAGAAGAAGGCAGAGAAAAATTGAAAGAATCAGACTATGGGCTTATAAATGATATCTTACAAAATGAGGAGATAGAAGGAATCGAAGATATAGAGATTCAGTTCATGAACATTGAAAATAGCAACGAAAAGGAATGCAACCATAACTGAAAAATAGGACTAGGAGAACATAAGGTAAAATTTTATTACTGCCCCTGGTATCCTGCAATAGATAGGAGATGCACTTGCAAGACTTGTCTGATTCAATCTTGTTATAAATTTGTTAATGAAAATTTTAAGATACTTATTCCAAAAAATTTACCAGATGGGAGAGTTTCGACATCACTTTTAGAATCCCGAATAAGAAATCTGGAAAAAAGGGTAGGGAATATAGAGGACAAATTAAAAGAATTTAGCAATCTCTTTTTAACAAAAAGATTACCAATAGAAACAGATTTATTAGAAATAAGCATAAAACATATTCCTATAATATGCAATAGAGAAAAGTTGACACATACAAATTCTAGCCAAATTAAATATTCAAGGGTATGAGATTACATTACTAGCCTTTGTAGATATAGGAGTAACATCCAATACAATAGATATAATTTTGGTCCTAGAAAAATATATACATATAAGCCCAATAACAAAAAGATCAACTCAATTCGATGGAATATAATTAAAATTTAATAAATATATAAAAAATAAACATTTAAGATTACAAACCCACTAACAAGAATGGTCAAAATCTTACCCAGTAGATGAAATATGGGTAAGACTAGTCCAATAAAAACATGTAAAGCTCATATTAAGTCTTAATTTTATCCTAAAAAATAATGGTGGCCTTAGTCGTACAAATGACTATGTTACTATATATAGACAGGTTTCTGTGATGCTTATTGTCTCTGAATGAGCCCTTTTAGAGCCAAAAAATGAAGAGAGAATACTCAAGCCCAAAATATTGATACCTTCTGAATGTAATTGTAAAAGACCTGGAGAATGCAAAATGAATAAACAACAATCCATAGACGAATTAGAAGAAACAACTACTACAGATCAAATAGAAATACAGACAAGAAATATCATAGAAGACCAATTCATCCTACCGACAAAGTTAAAGGATCTCTTGGTAAAAGAAAATATAGATCAATTCATATCAAAATTAGAAAAATTAGAAATAATTGGAGAAGTCCCCACAAAATACTAGGACAAAGATAAAATATACTGCAAATTAAAAATAATAAACTCTGATATAAATTTAAAAGAAAATGACATTAAATATAACAATTGGGAGATAGACGAATATAAAATGCACATAGAACAACTTCTCAAATTAAAAATCATAAGAAGATCAAATTCTAGGCATAAAAGTCCAGCTATTATAGTCATGAAAGAAAGTGAGTAAAAAAGAGGCTAATCTAGAATGATATTCAATTATAAAAGACTAAATGACAATACATAATTTGATAGATATAAAATATCTTCTAAGGATCAATGAATAAATAAAATATAAGATGCAAAATGGTTCAGTAAATTTGATTTAAAATTTGGATTCAGGAAAATTAAAATGCACGCAAACTCAATTGATTGGACATCATTTATATGCCCCGAAGGGCATTTTGAATGGCTAGTTATACTTTTTGGATTAAAAAATGACCCACAAATATTTCAGAGGAAAATGGATAACATATTTTAAAAATATGAAAATATACATCCATATATATAGACGATATATTAGTATTTTCTAAGACAAAGGAAGAGCATACATCTCACTTATATATTATATTTTTCAATTTTGAAACTCATGATCTTAACATATCAAAAAAGAAAATGACATTGTGTTCACAACATGTAGAATACTTAGGAGCTGAGATAGGAAATCGCAAGATAAAATTGCAGCCTCATATATCAAAAAAGATATTAAAAATGTCAGACAAATTAGAAGAAATTAAAATTATTAAGATCATTTTTAGGATTAGTCAACTATGCAAGACCGTTCATAAAAATCTCTCTACATTAACTAAGCCATTGTATAACAAAACCTCAATAAAAGGTACTAGGAAATTTAATTAAGATATTATCCTGATCCAAAAAATAAAAATCCTAGTAAAAATTTTGTAAGAATTAGCTTTACCATTAGATTTTGATTATCTGATTATAGAAACAGATGGCTCAAAGGATGGCTGGGGAGGAATGTTAATAAAAAAACCAAATAAGTTTTCTACAAATAGTGAAGAAAAAATATGCAGATATGCTTCCGGCACATTGAAAGAAAAGGGATACTTAACAACCTGAGATTATGAATTACTTGGTATAATTTATAATTTAGAAGCATTTTACCCATTTATCTGTAATAAAAAAGAAATATTAGTCATAACAGATTGTGAAGTCATTGTAAAATATAGACAACAGCATAAAGAAACAAAGAACAACCTTAGTTTTTGAAAGTGGCTAAAGTTCTCCGATCATGTTATAAATAAATGACTCTTTATTAAATGAGTGCGTATAAAAGGATAAGACAACTTTTTTGCTGACCAGCTTTCAAGAAATTTGGATCTAAAAAGCATGCATGATTTAACTGACATTACTAATGAATTTGATTTAATGTTTACAGAAATGGATAGCCCCAGAACTCCATCAAGCATGATATTTGGAAATTCCAGCTTATCCAGTTTGATGAACCTAGGATCTATAAGTTCAACCAAAGACACAATCTGGATGAAGTCTAGCTTTGTATTATTTATAATATATGGAACACCAAGTCTGATTACCCATCTATGTAAAGAAAGAAAATAGTTATTGATGCCATTATAGACTATTTCTTAACCATAAGGCTCAAATCGCAAGGCAAGAAATTTTTGTGTTATGTAGTATACTCTCCACCGAAATCAGTGATCTATGCCTCATGGGCAGAAGCTAAAATGTAAATAGAACAAAGCCCAAGACTCTCATGGAGAGGATTATATAATTTTCAAGAAGCAATGGAAGATATGAGAAAAAGATTCGGTACCAATTTCTATACATCAAAATCTTTAGCATTATATAGCACTTTCAGGTTACTTCAACAAATGAAAGCCCAAGAATTTGAAGAAAATGCTCATGACTGGGTAGATGTCCAAAATCAAGTCTTGGAAGACATATACTAATAAGATGTAAGTATGGCATCACACATAAACAACGCTTTTGCAACCCAATACTTATATAGTTGGACCTTCCATTTCAGTATCTTTTCAGAATCCAATACGGACTCACCAGCATTCCAAAAGCTTAAGAATAAATTGGCTAATATTGAAAGCAATATAGAGCAATCTTTTAATCCTAATTATAAAGAAGCATTGCAAATCCAAGAATATCTCAAGAGCCTCCATACTAGAAAAAGATCTAAAATGGGAATCTATAGCATAAATGAAGAATATTACAATTATGAGCAAAATATCAAATGTTATATTCTAGCTACCAAACACAAATAGTTGGTAATTATTATTGTCAAGTAAAATACCTAATCCTTAGATCAAACATCGAGGTAAATAGATTTAAAAATGAGCTAATTGAGGAAAGATTAAACTTAACTCCTCAACTGTTTATTAAATATGATTTTTTAAATGCTTTATGGATAAATTCTTATGAACAAATTTCTCTTTTAGAACCTAAATTGGCAGCAACGGTTAGCTATACTCGTACCAAGTCAAACAAATCAGTCCTTATAAAATTTGAATCTAGCATGCTTGAATGGATGGATTTTAAGGAATTTGAATCTGCTAAACTTTTTTTTTTTAAAATAATTTCTCTATATTCTTTGTATGTTTATCATATAATCTAGTGATATGAGATTATTAGCCTAGCTCTTATAAGACCTCACCAAATCTAAGATGGAAACATCCAAAAAATTATTCCAGAAACACTAAATCTTATTACTAATATTAGATCAAAAATTTATTAAAATCAATCATTCTAGCAATATGATTAATTTTATTAGCATGAATAAGAGGTTCAGGACAACTAATAAAGAAATATTATGGATTCTACAAAGATTCCTAATGCAGTTATGAATAGAAAGGGTATCAATCCCTCTAACATTCCAAATTAGAAAATTAAACATAGATAAACAAAAACTAATTAATAGAAGAGAAGGGAGCCGAAGAGGACCTAGTATTTCTTGGCAATTTAGGAGGATAATTTTTGACATTTTTTCTCTTTTTACCAAAAAAATGTTTGAAAACTAGTTTCTGTTCTCATAGAATCATCATCAAAAAAGAATTTAGCAATATTATTAAAAACAAATTGAAGAGAAATCTCCAAATGCTTAGAAGGTAGTTCACCTTCTTCCAAGATAAGAAAATCTTTTAAAGACAAAAGAGTATCAGAATTAACAAGAGAGTGTGCAGATACAGATTTATTTAGAAAATAATTCTTTGGAAGTGAATTATCCAAAATGTCAACATCATTCCCCTCCTATTCATTATACGAAGCCTTTAAAGAATTCAAAACTTTATGAGCATTTAAACGATCCTGAATTTGCAATAAAGAATCAGATTTTTCAACATGATTATCATGAATAACTAAAGCCATATTCTTCATTGAAGATGGTTGATACAAAACATTGATTTCTACCGATTTTTCTTTACCAATATTATCTGATTGATTTTGTAAATCATTGAAAGAATTTTCCAAAGGAAAAATAGGTTTAGAAATACTATTTTCTTTTAATTCTTGATCATGGACAGCAGTTTTGTCATTAGCCAAGGAAAGAGATCCATCGATTTTTGCTTCAGATTCAGCATTATTGATGGGTTTTTTCTAAGGGAAGGATGAGCAATAAATCATTCAGAAAATTCATGTCCATTTGTCTTACAATAATTACAAAAGATAGGGAAATTCTTAAACCCAATCTTTTGAAAATATCCAGACTTTTCAGAACCAAGCCAAATCTCTTTAGGATATTTTTTAGTGACATCAATCTCAACCAAATCTGAGCAACTGACAACCGATTATTAGCAGCAATTGTTTGGTTAACTTGTAAAGGTCGTCCAAAGATTGAGCCGTTAGCTTGTAAAATTTGATGGTTAACAAAATGAATACGCATATTGGGTAAAAAAATTCAAACCGGAACAATCTGCGACTCTTCTTTAATATTAAAGAGAGGAGTCCATTTGAGAAACCTCATTTGACAACTAAAAATATGATAAGAACGTCGTTCAAAAAGTCTGTTATAGTCCAAATCATTCGACAATTTAATTAAAACATGTCGAGCATCAATCAATCCAACCAAAAATGACCCAAGAGAGCTTCAAACTATGAAAAAAACGCATAGATATCTTCCATTTTAGGACGTCATAAAGCAAATTTACCAACCAAATTAATGACAAAAGGCTCGGCAAGCATTTCAATGTCGGAATCCGAACGAAAGATAGCAGGAGCACCCTTAAAGGTTGAATGAACTAGATTCAAAGAAGGGTTATTAGGGGAATCCATACTAGAAAGAGCTTCTTTAAAAGATTTTACAAGAGGAGGAGGATTAGCAGCCAAAATACCCAAAGCCGATGATGCCTTAGCCAGATCAATTGGAACGTGGGGTTTTCCCCATGGTTTCATTGAAATAGATGCCATAACTACGATGCCACGACAAAGAAGGCTCAGAAACGGCTAGTTGCCCCCGATTTTGCAAGGAATCTAGTGAAAAATGCTCGAGCAACTGGCAAGAAGCGGTGAGGATATCGAAGCCGACGAAGGGAAACGAAAGTCGCCAGAGCTCGAGGATGAGAGGGGGCCGGCTGAGTTCAGGGTTTATTTTAGGTTTTTGGGTTTTATTATTATTTAGTTAATTGGGTTTAGGTTTATCTTTTTGGGTTTAGGGTTTAGGATTTAAGGGTTTTTTTTTTTAAAGGGGGAAATTTTATTGTCGCAAGAAAAAGATTACAAAATTCTTTAAGGGGATAAATCTCCAAAATTAATGCTCAAAGAGCTACATTTAAACCTAAAGAGATATATCCCCTATTTATTACAATAGATAACGAAAAGCGAAAAGAAAAACAAGAAAACTCAACAAAAGCACTTGAACCTTTGAGCAGATCACAAACCACCTGTAAGAACCCAATATCTGTAAAAAGAAACCTGCAAGAAACCTAAAGCAGAGATAAGCTCAAATAAAAGGTAAGCACAGATAAAGAGTAAAGTAAGAAAAGTCTCAAATAAGGCTCAGGCTCAGTCACAGTCATTTGAAGGAGCAACAAATTATGTGAGCATCCAAACTTCGAAAGAAGGGTTACAGTCACATATGATGCTACTAGCCAAAATAACATGGAGAAAAACATCTAAGTCATCACAACCAACTTACCTCTACTAAGACATCTAGCCAAATATCAATAACTAGCAAAGCACTAGTACCTGCCACCAAAAAGCGAAAACAAAGAAACAGAGAAACAGCAACAAAGCCACCACAGCAGAGACAACCAAAATACAGCTAACCAAACCACCAAACCCCAAACAACCACCAGCTACCATCCTCCACCAAGCCGACCCAACATAGAAGACAGACCAAAGATAAACAACTAGCAAAACTCCCAATCCAGCCAGTAAAAGTATAGAAAAAACCTGCCAACACAAACAACCAACCAACCAAGAAATAGCAGGAGCAGCAACAAAGCCACCAACCAAAGGGTTTAGGCTTTAGGCTTTAGGGTTTAGGGATTAGGGCTTAGGGTTTTTTTTTTTTTTAGGGTTTAAGTTTTAGGGTTTCATTAGGGTTTAGGGTTGTATAGATTTTAGGTTTTAGGGTTTAGGGTTGTTTAGAGGGTTTTTTTAGTTTAGGATTTTAGGGTCTAGGTTTTTTAGGGTTTATGGTTTAGAGTTTTTTGGGGTTTAGCATTTAGGTTTTTTTTTTCTTATAATATATGCCTATAATGATTAGTTAGATGCTAAGAACGATGCATGCTTAGCACTCATGGGACTTTCACCCATAGGAGTTCCATAATAATGCATGCAGACTATTTATTAAGGTAGGATGGCGGGCGAAGTTAGCCCTCGTAGGATTAAACTCCGGGTAGGTTGCAGTCAGAGCACTATCTCGGTGTTAACTGTATTGCCTCCTCCGAAAGACAAGGGTAACGAATGCAGTTGCAATGCTCATTCAGAAAATAGGGAGATAATGTAATAGACATTGAACACAAATGCCTATCTACGAGCTATCAGGTACGATAGTACTCATGGAAGATGGAACAGGCTCGCACGCGCATTCTGACAAGTATCTATACCAACCAAAGTATATCGTACTAGTAGCTATGATAACCTAGGCACCATCGGTTCGATAGTTACTACCGATTACTACATTACCACCTAGGTAGCCGGACGAGCAGGACTCGTCATTGAGCCCCTCGTCGTCTCCACGAACCCGGTAATGCCTACGCTATCTATTGTGTTTGCATACTTGCCTCAAGCTGCAGCCCATAGTGCAGCCAACCCCTTGTCCCTTGCAACATTGTTAAGGCTTAGTGCTAGGCCTAGTCCATCTCGCTCTCTTTGTTCAGTCATGTGGCACGTTCGTACATAACCATAGATTGTTGGCATCATAGATTCAACAAGTGATAGGACATCGGGCGCTATATGTCGTTGCTGGGTTATACCATATAACCTATGCAATGCAGAGTATGCAGGCGCGTCGATCTTTATCGTGTTTATGATCTCCCTCATTTGTGGGTACCCAGTTTCGAAGATACGATCCATAGTACGTCTAGTAGGAAGATTTGCCCGCTCTTGTGTTGTAGCCCATGCTATCATTAATTGCTGAACGGGTGGGGGTGTTACGTCTATTCTGACTGCCAGGGAAGTAGTTAGGAGTCTATGTGCATGCATGGCATGAGCGAACCAGTACATTTGAGCCAACCCAAAGGGGTGCAATCTAGTTTGCACAATAGGCTCCATGTGCATGTATCAACTTCTTGAAATTTGTTTCAAAGAAAGACTACCATGAAATTGGGTATTACTTTGCATGATGTTTCTTCCTACAATGGTGTTAGGATTATTCATTAGATTAAGCCTAGAGATAATTTTATTAAGATCAATACTGATGGCTCTGTTTATTTTTTTTTTATTATTATTATTTTGAATAATTATGGCTGTGCTGGTATCCTTAGAGATTCTAAATGTGTTGTCAGTTGTGATTTTGTCTATCCTCTTAAAGCTTGTTTTGTTATTTATGCTGAACTTATGGCTGCCAATAAAGCTATTGATATTTATTTGAATTAAGGTTTCTTTAATATCTGGATTGAAGTTGATACTCTTTTATTACTTGACATGCTTATTTCGAATAAAATGGGGAATGTTGATTTATTTTATCTTCTTAATCATACTAAAAACATTCTTTCCCAAGTTTTTTATAAAATTTCTCATATTCTCGTGAAGGTAATGCTTGTGCTAATTTTTTGACTAATTTAGGTGCAAATTTAATTGATTTCACTTTATTCGATAATCAAACCTTGCTTAAACAGTTGAGAGGTTTGCTTAATCTGGATAATACTGGATTGCCTTATCTAAGATTCTAATTTTCTCTGTTATCTCTGGTTACTGTAGTGTTTTGATTATTTTCTTCTAGGGCTATAGTTGTTTACTGCTTTATTGGAGCTTGATGGGGTTTGGGGTTTGGGGTTTGGGATTTGGTGTTGTTGGTGCCTTTTTTGGAGTGCTTGGTTGTTATTGCCTTGTGAGGTGTGGTACCTTTTCTGGGTCTTTATTTGTTGTTTTTGATGCTTATAGTACTCTGACAGCTAATATGTTTGGATCTTAATCATATGCTTTTTCCTTTACATTAACTCTTTTATCAAGTGTTTTTGCAAGTTTTTTTTTCTCTTACCTTTTCAGGGTGTTGGACTTTTTATATCTGCTGGTTTTTTACAAGTTATCTGTGCTTTTTGTTGTCTCTTTCAGCATCTTTTTCTTAAGTGCTTTGTTAGCTATTTTTATTTTTATTTATTTTTTATTTACTACCTTTTATTGTACTTAGATGGGGATTTAGCTTTTTAGGCTTCTTGTAGCTCTTAGAGCATTAGATTTTTGAGTTTTATCCCTTTTAAAGACTTTGTACCTCCTTTTTTTCTATAATAAAATTTCTATCTTTCTGCTAAAAAAAAAAAAAAATCTAAATCCTAAACCCTAAATCCTAAACTAAATCCTAAACTAATCTTAAACTAAACTTTAAACTCTAAATCCTAAAACCCTAAACTCTAAACTCTAAAAAATAAACATAAACCTAATTAACTAAATAATAATAAAACTTAAATAATAATAATAATAAAACCAAAACTAAAACTAAATAACTAAATAAATAAAACTAATAAAAATAAAAAATTTAAACTAATAAACTAAATAAACAATAAACTAAAATAATAAAATAAACTAAATAATAAACTAATTAATAAAACCTAATAAAACTAATAAAAACTTAAACCCCACTAAAAATTAATAAAACTAAACTAAAACTAAACTAATTAATAAAAAAAAATTAATTAATTAAACTAAAAAAACTAAAAACCTAAAAATCTAAACCCCTAAATTAAACTAAATGAAACCTAAAAAAGAAAACTAAACTAAATTAACCTAAATTCTACCCGCTCCTGTGACACCAGGTTTCGACTTTCTCTTACCATCCCTCTTCTTCTGATCAGCCTTCAGTTCTCCTTTTCTTCTGCTTGCTTTCCGTATTATGTCCGATCAAGCAGCCCATAGTGAGCCTCCCCCATCTGCTGGCCCTCCTCAGAATGCTGAACGCTTCCTGGATCGGTTTGCTGTCGATACTGAACTGGTAAATGATATGAATGTTTTGAAAACACGAGTACGAAGAGCCGCTGAAGTGATACACATCGATGAGGTGCCATGAGAGGGACCAGGGACGTACGAAGTACTCTCGAACTTGTTGCTGCTCTCGATAAACGGACAAGCTGAATTAATTGAGCAAAAAGTGAATGTTGAATGTCTACGGAATGAGCAACACTTCTTGATACCTGCGGCACTCGCAATAACAAGAACATGAACCAATATACAAAAAGAATATATTTAGATCATATATTAAAATGCTCAAATACAAATGCACAACATACATGCACAATAATATATAAGTAAAATAATACGGGCATAAATATGGCACACATAAACATGCAAATACAGTTAGCACATCTAGAGTTATACACTCACAATAATAAGAAAAACATGCATAAATAATATATTTATATATATCATATATACAAATATTTAGACATACAAGCATTCTACACATGCACAATATGTATATAAGTAAAATAATTCACACAAACGTTACACACGTAATCATGCAAATGCACTTGGCACATTTAAAATCATGCGCTCACAATAATAGGAATAAAAAATATGCATAAACAAAATATTTATATAAATCATACATATAAATCCTTAACACACATGCACACTATACATGCATAATAATATATAAGTAAAATAATTCATAGTCATACCCTCAAACATGGAAATATATTTAGCATACTTAGAGTCATACACTCAAAATAATAAGAATATTCATAAAAAATATATTAAACATACAAATGCTAAAGTACACATGCACACCATATATGTACAATAATATATAAGAAAAATAACTCACAGAAATGTTATATGCTCAAACATGCAAATATAGTTGATACTCCGAAAATCATGCACCCGCAATAACAAGAATAGTATGAACAAATAAGCATAAAAATATATTTATGTACATCACAAATACTTAAATAGACATGCACACCATATATGCACAATAGTATATAAGTAAAATAATCATACACAAATAGTATATATTTAAACATATAAATGCAGTTGGCACATCCTGAGTCATGCACTCACAATAACAAGAAAAGCATGAACCAATATAAATAAAAAATATATTTATATATACAAATGCTTAAACACACAAGCACATTATGCATACATAATAATATATAAGTAAAATAATTCACACACTTAAACATTCAAATGCAGTTTCGACATCTAAAGTCATGCACTCGCAATAACAAGAAAAATATGAACCAATATATATAAAAAAAAAATTGTATTCATATAAATGATATATACAAATGCTTAAACACAAATGCACACCATACATACACAATGATATATAAATAAAATAATTAACACATGAAAATCATGCACTCAAATATACAAATACATTTGACACATTGTAAGTCATGCACTCACAATAATAAGAAGAACATGATGCAATATGCATAATGAATACATTTATAAGAAAAATAATTCACACATAAATATTACATGCTCAAACATGCAAATATAGTTGACACTCCCAAAATCATGCACTCTTAATAATAAGAAGAGCATGAACCAATAAGCATAAATAATATAGATTATACATACAAATGCTTAAACACACATGCACAATAGTATATAAATAGAATATTCACACACAAATATCACACATGTAAACATGCAAATACAGTTGACACATCCAAAGTCATGCACTCACAATAATAAGAAAAGCATAAACAAATATGCATAAAAAATATATTTATATTGGTTATACATATGAATGTTTAGACTAAAAATCACACTATACATGCACAATAAGTATATGAATAAAATAATTCACACAGAAATATTACGTACTTAAGCATACAAATATAGTTGACACATCTAAAGTCATATGCTGACAATAATAGAAAGAACATTAACCAATATGCATAAATAATATATTTATATATATATCATACATACAAATGTTTAAAGGTAAATGCACACCATACATACATAATAATATATAAATAAAATAATTAATACACCTAAAATCATGCCCTCGTATATATATATATATATGTATATATATATATATATATATATATATATATATATATATATATATATATATATATATATATATATATATATATATATATATATTTATTTATTTATTTATTTATGTAGATCATACACACAAATGCTTAAACACATGCACATCATATATGGACAATATTATATAAGTAAAATAAATTACACATAAATATTACATACTTAAACATGCAAATGCAGTTGGTTCACCTAGAGTCAATGTACTCAAAGAAAATAAAATTAATAATATAATTCACACAAATGTTGTATGCTCAAACTTGCAAATACAGTTAACACTCCCAAAATCATGAACTCGAAATAATGAGAATACTATGAACTAATATGCATAAAAATATATTTATGTTGATCATACATACAAAAACTTAATCGCACATGCACACCATATATATACAAAACTATATAAACAAAATAATCACTCAAATATCATACACATAAATATAAAAATACAGTTGGTACACCTGGAGTCATGCACTCATAATAACAAGAAAAAAATGAACTAATATGCATACAAAAATTATAATTATATAAATCATACATATAAATGCGTAAACACACAAGCACACTATACACGAGCATTAATATATAAGTAGAATAATTTACGAACAAATGTTACATACTGAAACATGCAAATGAAGTTGGCACACCAAAAATAATGAACTCGCAATAACAAGAAAAGCATAAACCAAAATGACAAAGTATATATTCATATAAATCATACATACAAATGCTTAAATACACATACATATTATACGGGCATAATATATATATATATATATATATATATATATATATATATATATATATATATATATGTATATATATATATATATATATATATATATATATATATATATATATATATATATATATATATAAATTATTATTATTATTATTAACACGTAAATGTCACACTCAAATATGTAAATACAGTTGGCATAACTAGAGTCATGCACTCGGAATAACAAAAAAAAAGGCATAAACCAATATGCATAAATAATATTTTTATATAAATCTTAAATACAAATGCTTAAACTCAGACACAGACACACCATACATGCACAATAATATATAAGTAAAATAATTCACACACAAATATTACACACTCAAACATACAAATACAGTTACAAGAAGTAGAGTCGTGCACTCGCAATAACAATAAGAGTATAAAATAATATACACAAATAAAATATATTCAAATAAATCTTACATATAAATGCTTAAATAAGCATGCACACCATACAAAAATAATAATATATAAATAAAATAATTTACTCACATATATCCCACTTAAAATATGCAAATGCACTTGTCACAACTACAGACTTGCACTCGAAATAACAAGGACATGAACTAATATGCATAAAAAATATATTATATATATCATAAATATAAATGCTTAAACACACATGCACATCACACATACATAATAATATATAATACCTAGAATCATGTATTTGTAATAACAATAATAGAATGATCAAATATTGCTAATATATATATATATATATATATATAGATATATCATACATGCAAAAGCTTAAACATACATGCTAATTTAAAAAATTCACACACAAATGTCACATACTCAAACATAAAAATACTGTGGCACACCAAAAGTCATGCACTCGTGATAACAAGAAAAGCACGATGTAATATGCATGACAATATTTCATATATTTCATACATATAAATGTTAAACACGTATGCACACGATACATGCATAATAGTAAATAAGTATAATAATTTTATATGCAAATTTCGTACACTTAACCATACAAATACAGTTGGCACACCTAAAGTCATGTACTTGTAATAACAAGAACATTAACCAATATGTATAAAATATATATTTATATAAATCATATATGCAAATGCTTAGACACATGTGCACATAACACATGCATAATAGTATACAAGTAAAATAATTCAGACACTAATGTCACATATACAAGCATGAAAATGTAATTAGCACAAACAGAGTCATGTACTCATAGTAACAAAAAAAGCATGATGTAATATGCATAAAAAAATATATTTATATCTATCATACATACACATGTTAAACACCCATACACAATAGTTTAATAGTAAAATAATTCATATATAAATATCACACACTCAAACATACAAATGCAATAAGTGGACTCAAAGTCACACACTCGTAATAACAAAACGAGGATGAACAAATATGCATAAAAAATATATTTATATAAATCATACATGTAAATACATAGACACATGCACACAATACATACACAAAAGTATATAAGTAAAATAATTCACACATAAATGTCGCACACACAAACATACAAATATAGTTGGCACAAACAGTCATGTGCTCATAAAAATAAGAAGAGCGTGATATAATTGCATAAAATGTATATTTATATATTTCATATATACAAATGTCAAACACACATGCACATCACACATGCTCAATAGTATATAAGTAAATAATTCATACATAAATGTAACACACTCAAACATGCAAATGTAATTAGCAGATCCAAAGTCACGCATTCGGAATAACAATAGGAGGATGAACTAATATGCATAACAAATATATTTATATAACTCATACATGCAAATGCTTAGACACACATGCACATAATATATGCACAATAATATATAGGTAAAATAATTCATACACAAATGTCACATACACAAACATGCAAATACAGTTTACACAAATAGAGTCATGTGCTCGTAATCACAAGAAAAGTGTGATGTAATATGCATAAAAATATATTTATATATATATCATACATACAAATGTTAAACACACATGCACAATAGTCTATTTGTAAAATAATTCATGCATAAAGTCACACTCAAACATGCTAATGCAATAAGCGGACCCAAAGTCACGCACTGACAATAATAATCGGAGGATGAAGCAATATGCATAAAAATTATATTTATAATGATCATGCATGCAGTTGCTTAGACACACATGCACACAATACATGCACAATAGTATAGAAATAAAATAAAATAAGTCACACACACATGTTGCATACATAAACATGCAAAATGTAGTTGGAAAAAACAAAGCAATGTGCTAATAATCACAAGAAGAGTATATTTTTATATATCATACATACAAATGTTAAATACACATACACACTAGTATATTAGTAAATAATTGAAGCATAAATATCACACACTCAAACATGCAAATGCAATAAGCAGACCCAAAGTCATGCATTCCCAATAACAATAGGAGGATGAACCAATTTGCATAAAAAATATATTTATTTAAATCATACATGCAACTACTTAGACACGCACGCACAATAGTATAAAAATAATGATGGAGGTGGGCGTTCTTTCTTTTGATGAGATTGAGAGAACGTGAGTATTGGAGGTGATGGAAGAAGATATGTTGGATAACTAGCGCTCCCGGATTGGGTTTATGCTCTCAAATCACAAAAATAACTCAATAATTTATAATTGCCAAAAGATCTCCTTCATTCTGGTAAGAGAGGCTATTTATAACCATTACAAACATCTTTCAAAAAAAAAAAAGAATTCAAATCATGGAGGGAAAGGTGGGTGACCACATTAATGTGAAGCGTTAAATTGCCTTATTATTTTATGTCATTCACCCATTTCACATTCTATTATTTTATGTGGATTCAACCACCTCACATGTCATGCTTTGAATTTTTAAATGCAAAATTTCAAACATGGAATTTCTAGAAGAAAATTAAAAATTACATAAATAAAATAGATAAAATCATAAAATGGGCTTTAGCAAGCTAATGGGCTAAGCCTTCTTCTTTCTTGAATTTTTTTGGGCTTTAGCTTGAGATCTTGTAAATTGACCTTGAGCTCTAATATTTGGATCCTCATGATGTTCTACATCAACTCCCCTAGGCTCAATTGAACTCTTCTCCGTAGAATTGAAATCTAAGAAGTCTTCTACTAATTGTGGGGCTAAAGTCTCCAAATCATTACAGGCCAACCATGTCTTTTCAGCTGGTGGCTTATTCTTCCAACAAACTAGAAAATAATATTCAGAAGCTGGATTAATGGGTGCTTCCTCGGTGATAATGTAGTCAACTTCAAAGGAAGAGGGCTTATGCAAGTACGGTGTTATGTCTTCTGCTAAAGAGTTAGACTGAACAAGTGGAGGTTTGTTAATTCCTTCATATGATAGAATATCTTCAATATTAATAACTGGATGAATGAGCATATCATCAGGCAAATCAAGGTGATAAGCATTAGTTCTAATTTTCTTAAGAATTTTAAACGGACCACAAGCTTGGGCATGTAATTTCTTATATCTAGTGGTTTGATAATGCTTAGGCTGAATGTGAATCAATACATAATCACTTTCTTTATATTCTTTTGTTGAACGATTATGATTTGCCTTAAAAGCATAGTTTTCATTACTTATAGTAATTTGCTTTCTTATATCTTCATGGAGGTTTTGAAAATCTTTAGCAAATGAGAATGCTACATCAGAAAATACATGAGATGGTAAGTTTGCTACATCTATTGGCCGTCATGGGTTTTGACCATAGACTATCTCAAATGGTGATTTTTTTGTAGTTCTAGAAATAGTACTATTATAGGCAAATTTTGAGGTTGGTAAATGTAAATCTTAATTTCCTAAACTTTTACCTACCAAACATCTAAGCAAATTTCCTAATGTACGATTAACTGCTTCAATTTATTCATCTGTTTGTAAGTGAAAGACAGAAGAAAATTTTAATTTGGTACCTAATAATTTCCATAATATTTTTCAAAAATATGAGACAAACATAACATCTCTGTCAGAAACAATGGTTAAAGAGATCATGGCGCTATTTCTTTAAAAAATAATTTGACTATATAAGAAGCATCATTTGTTTTTGAACAAGGTTAGAAATGAGCTATTTTTTGAGAACCTATCCACTACAACAAAAATATTATCATGTCCTCGAGCTATCCTAGGTAATCCTAGAATAAAATCCATTGATAGGTCTTCTCAAGGCCTATATGGAATAGATAAGGTAGTGTATTGTCTAGACCTTTGTTTGATAGTTTTAGCCTGTTTACAAATCAAACATTGAGCCACTAATTTTTGAACATCTCATTTTAATGAAGACTAGTAAAATCTATGTTCTAATAAATATATGGTCTTATCCTTTCCAAAATGACCAGCTACACCCCCAACATGTAGCTCAGTGATAAGGAATTCTCTAAGAGAAGATCGAGGAATGCATAATTATTTTCATTTATATAAATATCCATTTGTTATCTAGAATGTCCCTTGTAAAGTTATTGATTTATCTAGGTGTTCAAGATAAATTAGGTGCAAGTCAGGGCACACAATATAATCATTTTTAATTCTATCAAATCCTGGAATTCTCAATTCTAAAGAAGAAATCATTAGGTTTATCTAGGATAAAGCATCAGCAGGTTTATTCTTAATTCCAGGCTTATGCTTTAGAACAAAAAGTAGACTTATAAAAATTCAACTCATTTTGCATGCCTATGACTTTATTTTCATTAAGTATTAATGAATTTTAAGGCATGATGCTCAGAATTAAGTATAAATTCTCTATGTAAAAGATAGTGTCGCCAATGCCTTAAGGATTGAATTACAACATAAAACTCTCTATCATAAGTGGAATATCGTTGTTTGACTTCATTTAACTTTTCACTAAAGAAATGATGATTCTCTTGACTTAAAATTCCACTATCCCAATTCGAAGCATCACATTTCAAAGCTTTAGAAAAATCAGGAAGCCTAAGGATTGGTGTAGAAGTGACAAGAACTTTAATTTTCTCTAAGGTCTTTTGTGCATTAGGAGTCCAACAAAATTTATCTAATTTTAGTATATCAGTTATTGGAGCAATAATGGTACTAAATTTTTTGATAAATCTCCGATAAAAAGTGGCTAAACCATGAAAGCTTCTAACTTCAGTAAAACTTTTAGGTGATGGCCAATCTAAGATTGCTTTCACTTTAGAAGGATCAGGTTTAAGTCCAGTAGTGGATATAATAAAACTAAAAAGGTTACCCTTGAAAAAGAAACACTTTTTTAAATTAATGTATAATTTCTCTTGTCTAAGTAGTTCAAAGACTTTTTGTAGGTATTGTAGATGTTCATTTTCACTTGGACTAAAAATTAGAATATCATCAAAATACACCACCAAAAATTTACCTATATGTGCTTTAAGAATAATATTCATTAATCTCATAAATATGCTAGGAGCATTTGAAAGTCCAAAGGGCATGACAAGCCATTTGAAAGTCCATCAGGGGTCTTAAAAGGTGTCTTCCACTCATCTCCTGATCTAATCCAAATTTGATGATATCCACTTTTTTAGATCAATCTTTGAAAAAAAAAAGTGCTCATATTGTCTAATCGGGGAATAGGAAACCTATATTTAATAGTAATTTTATTTATTGCTCGACTATCAACACACATTCGCCATGTTCTATCTTTCTTTGGAGTTAATAATGTTGGGACTGCACAAGGGCTAAGACTCCCTTGAATAAAACCTTTTTTTAATAATTCCTCAACTTGTCTTTTAATCTCAACATACTCGGTAGGGTTCTTCCTATAATGTGGAAGATTAGGAAGTTAAGAACCGAGTAAGAACTCAATAGCATGTTGAATGCCTCTTAGAGGAGGTAGCTCATCAAGAAGCTCATTGGGTGCAATATCTTTAAAATCAAAAAGAAGAGAAGAGACCACAACAGGTATGTGAGTCTCATTAGAGTCTAGTATGACTTCTTTTACATGTAATATGTGAAGAAGAAATGGATCAGAAAATTCTTTTTGTAAAGCTCCAAAATCTATTATTTCTATCTTTTGGGTCCAAGAAGGAAGAGTTGATGTTTTAAAGTAAGAATTATAAATGATAATATTAGGCCTAATAGTAGGATTTTCTATGATAATTAACTAAAGTTTGATATTTTTCTTCAATAGAGGCTTAGGTTGCAAGTCAAAAGTTGTTCTATGTGGTGTTATGGAGGGTGTTTTTTCTACCGGCTTTATTGGAAGGAGTTTAATAGTCTTATTATTATGTTTAAAAATATAAGTATTTTCTTTACCATAGTGAATAACATTCATATCATACAACCAAGGTCATCCTAAGAGAATATGAGCAATGTCCATAGGGAGAACATCACACCAAATTTGATCTTCATAGCTTCTTATTTTAATTGGAACTAAACATCGATTGGTGATGGGAAGAGATGTATGATTTACCCAGCTAACATGAAATGGTTCAGGGTGAGCTTCAGATTTTAGGTTGGCTCGAGTTAAGGTGTGTGTTGAAATGATATTCATAACACTCCCTTCATCTACAATTAACCTATATCTCTTTTCATTACACAAAACATACATGCTAAAAATATTCTTTCTCCTCTAATCTTCTGCCTCATTTTTAATTACAGTAAGACATCTCATCACATTAACATGAGGGTCATCAGTTAATTCTAATTCTTCATCAGATAATGGGGTGTCATCATAAACTTCTTCTAGATTATCATCTATTGGATTTTCAACTTCTTCTAAAAATAAGATTTGAGCTTTACATTGATTTTGCATTTGACCCTTTTTATGACATTTAAAACATATTACTTCCCTAGTATTCTTAGAGCTCCCTTCAATTGATGTTTTAGGCAAGGGGGTCGGGCCATTTGGATGGGAGGGTCTAACAATAGATCTATGTGACAAAATGGAAGGTACTTGACTTTTCATTTTAGAGAGGGAGGCAGATTTTTTTTGTTGTTCAACCAATAATGCATAATGAAATGCTTCCTCTAAAGATTATGGGTCAAATAATTCAACTTTATTTATAATGCCAGTCCTAATTCCAATAACAAATTTATTGGCTAATTATCAATCATTATCATCACAATCAGTTCTAGAAACTAGATCTTCAAAAGTATTCAAGTATTCAATTACAAGATAATTACTTTATCTTAAAGTTAATAATTGACTATGTAGCTTCTTATCATGATGTCTGGGACAGTACTTTTCTCTTAACATTCCTTTCATTTCTATCCAAGTGAGATTTATCCTTCTTAATCTTTATTCTTTAGCTAAAGTATTTGTCCAATAAATTTTAGCATGCCCTATCAATTTCATTTTAGCAAAAGTAACTCTTTGGTAATCATCCATTTTATACCAATCAAAGAAGTCATCCATTTGAACTAACCAATCGAGAAATTTATTTGGGTCATCATAAGTAAGGGCTTCTACTTTAACTCTTCGAGATGGATCATTAGAGTCTTCTATAGTCTTAAAATAATTTTCTCCCCTTCCAACATTTCTAGCAATTGATAGTCTTCTAAGTGGTTGATTTTCTCTATAGTTTGGATATGAATCTTCTTCATCTATCTTTATTAGCATAGTCTGAGCAGGTATTAGAGGAGGAGTTGGTACTCTATTATTTTGTAGATGAGCTATAAAAGTTTGTATTTGTTGTTTAAGTTCTTCCACTTGATTCTTACTTTCTTCTAATATTTGTTGAGTTTTTAATTCATTGTCATGGATCCTAAGATCTAAGGCTGAACTAATCTAGCCAAATTTTCAACTTGATCTTGAGAGATAGATTTTGGTGCCATGAGATTTTTTTAAAGAAAAGATATATGAAAAGGGATCAATGAAAAAAATAAAAAAAATATAAACAAGCATAATATAATTGTGCAATCAAAGTAAAATTTTAGGCTAAGAGAACTTCCAGGTGATGAGGGGGGTATAAGACCATTTAAATCCCAATCTCTGCTTAAACAGTTTAGGTCTTTTTGACAAAGTTCTATTTAGCTTCAAAAATCACCAGGTTTAACACACTTATATTATTATGCATGCATATTTTTTTTATTTTCTTAATGTAATGAAAAAAATGCTCAAATTTATCAAGCCTCTTTTTTTTTTTTTTTAAGAAAGCAAGTTATCATAAGTTAATCAAAGAAACTTCTAAAATTAACCATAAACAATAATAAAGATAATAAAGCAAGTAATTAGATTTTGATTTACACTAATGGCTAGGTTATTTATAGGGTGAAGCACTACCTTACTAAGGTGCTCTCTTAAATTTTTTTTTATGTGTGTGTGTGTGGGTGGGGGTGCGCAAGTTCACATAATTGAAAAATTATTAAAATATATAATTGAGCTTAGTAATTGAAATTTTATGCTATCACCATAAACTTGCAAATAATATATATCTTTCCAAGCTACTAATATGTATTTAAACTATCATATAAAAAAAATTAATTAACCTCACAAGTCCAAGAAAAACTCACAAATTTGAAGAGAAGTCCAGCACTTGAGATGCTCCCTTTGTTGAAGCAAAGTTTTGACCAAATTTGCTCCTTTCAGGCTTCGTTTTGATACCAAATTTGATGGAGATGGGCGTTCTTTCTTTTGATGAGATTGAGAGAACGTGGGTATTAGAGGTGAGAGAAGAAGATATGTTGGATAACTAGCGCTCCCACTAAAGATTGTCAAGATTTGGCCACCAAGCTCTCAAATCACAAGAATAACTCAATAATTTGTAATTGCCAAAAGATCTCCTTCATTCTACTAAGAGGGGCTATTTATAACCATTATAAGCATACTTTAAAAGAAAAGAATTCAAATCATGGAGGGAAAGGTAGGTGGTCATATTAATGTAAAGTATTAAATTGCCTCATTATTTTATGTCATCCATCCATTTCATATGCTATTATTTTATGTGGATTCAACCACCTCACATGTCATGCTTTGAATTTTTAAATGCAAAATTTCATACATGGAGTTTCTAGAAAAAAAATTAAAAATTACATAAATAAAAAAGATGAAATCATAAAATGGGTTTTAGGAGGCTAATGAGCTAAGTCGTCTTCTTTCTTGAATTTTCTTGGGCTTTAGCTCGAGATCTTGTAAATGGATCTTGAGCTCTAATTTTTGGATCCTCATGATGTTCAACATCAAGTAAATTAATTCACACAAAAATATCACATAAATAAACATGTAAATGTAGTTAGCACAAATAGAGTCTTGTGCTCGTAATCACAAGAAGATCGTGATGTAATTGCGTAAAATATATATATTTATGTATATCATACATACAAATGTTAAACACACATGCAGAATAGTATATTAGTAAAATAATTCATACTTAAATGTCACACACTCAAACATGCAAATGCAAGAAGAAGACCCAATGTAACGCATTCATAATAATAATAGGAGGATGAACCAATATGTATATAAAATATATTTATATAAATTATACATGCAAATGCTTTGACACACGTGCATAGAATACATGCACAATAGTATATAAGTAAAATAATTTACAAACAAATGTCGCATACACAAACATGCAAATGTAGTTGGCACAAATAGAGTCATGTGCTCGTAATCAAAAGAATAATGTGATGTAATTACATAAAAATTATATATTTATATATACACATGCACAATAGTATATTAGTAAAATAATTCATACTTAAATGTCACACACTCAAACATGCAAATGCAATAAGTAGACCCAAAGTAATGCATTCGTAATAACAATAGGTGGATAAACCAATATGCATACAAATATATTTATATTAATCATACATGCAAATGCTTAGACACACATGTACACAATATGTGCATAATAATATATAAGTAAAATAATTGACACACAAATGTCGCATAAACAAACATGCAAAAGCAGTTGGCACAAACAGAGTCCTGTGTTCCTAATCACAAGAAGAGCGTGATTTAATTGCATAATATATATATATATATATTTACCTATATAATACATACAAATATTAAACACATATACGCAATAGTATATTAGTAAAATAATTCATACATACATGTCACACACTCAAACATGCAAATGTAATAAGCGGACCCAAAGTTACACATTCACAATATCAATAGGAGGATGAACAAATATGCATAAAAAATATATTTATATAAATCATTCATGCAACTGCCTAGACACACATGCACACAATACATGAACAATAGTATATAAGTAAATTAATTGACACACAAATGTCGAATACACAAACATGCAAATGTAGTTGGCACAAACAGAGTCATGTGCTCGTAATCACAAGAAGAGCGTGATGTAATTGCATAAAATATATATTTATATATATCATACATGCAAATGTTACACACACAAGCACACCACACATGCACAATAGTATATTAGTAAAATAATTCATACATATATGTCACACACTTAAACATGCAAATACAACAAGCGAACCCAAAGTGAACCCAAAGTCACACATTCGTAATAACAATAGGAGGATAAACCAATGTGCATAAAAAATATATTTATATAAATCATACATGCAAATGCTTAGATAGAAATGCACATAATACATACACAATTGTATATAACTAAAATAATTGACACACAAATGTTGCATACACAAACATGAAAATTTAATTGGCACAAATAGAGTCATTTGCTCGAAATCACAAGAAGAGCGTGATGTAATTGCTTAAAATATATATTTATATATATATATCATATATACAAATGTTAAACACACAAATACACCACACATGCACAATAATATATTAGTAAAATAATTCATACATAAATGTCACACAATCGAACATGCAAATGCAATAAGCGGACCCAAAGTCACGCATTCGCAATAACTATAGGAGGATGAACGGATATGTATAAAAAATATATTTATATAAATCATACATGAAAATGATTAGAAACACATGCACACAATGCAAGCACAATATTATATTAGTAAAATAATTGACACACAAATGTTGCATACACAATCATAAATGTATTTGGCACAAACAGAGTCATGTGCTCGTAATCACAAAAAGAGCGTGATGTAATTTTTAAAAAACATATAATTATATATAGCATACATACAAATGTTAAACGCACATGCGCACCACACATGCACAGTAGTATATTAGTAAAATAATTCATACATACATGCCACACACTCAAACATGCAAATGCAATAAGCGGACCCAAAGTCACGCATTCGTAATAACAATGGGAGGATGAACCAATTTGCATAAAAATTATATTTATATAAATCATATATGCAAATGCTTAGACACACATGCACACAACACATGCACAATAGTATTTAAGTAAAATAATTGTCACACAAATGTCACATACACAAACATACAAGCACAAACAGAGTCATGTGCTCGAAATCACAAGAAGAGCGTGATGTAATTGTATAAAATATATATTTATGTATAGCATACATACAAATGTTAAGCGCACATGCACACCACAAATGCATAGTAATATATTAGTAAAATAATTCATATATACATGTCACACTCAAACATGCAAATGCAATAAGCGGACCCAAAGTCACACATTCACAATAACAATAGGAGGATGACCCGATATGCATAAAAAATATACTTATATAAATCATACATTCAAATGCTTAGACACACAAGCACACAATAGATGCACAATAGTATATAAGCAAAACAATTCACACACAAATGTCGCATATACAAACATGCAAATGTAGTTGGCACAAACAGAGTCATGTGCTCGTAATCACAAGAGGAGTGTGATATAATTGCATAAAAATATATTTATATATATCATACATACAAATGTTAAACACATAAGCACACCACACATGCATAATAGTATATTAGTAAAATAATTCATACATACATGTGTGGTGTTTTATTTTTGAGATGTGGTTATTTATTATTAAGTGTGTTGGGAGACACCACGTAGATCTTAGGGGGTACTTATTAGGGTGATCGGGTACAACATTGAGGAGTGATGTGCTATCTCGAGATAGAAATCTACAATGGATACCTCACAAATAATCCACAATAGTCTTCAAATGTACTAGAGATTTTTCCCCTACTTTACATAGAAAAGTAAGATAGGGTTTATTTTAAGCTGGGTTCATTAAGTTTCCTATGGATGCAAGCCTCCATAGTTAATTACATCATAAGGAATGAGATTCCTTAAGAATACTCTCGATTAAGGTAAATGATCATTTTCTCCAGAGATTTCAAAGATAGGACTATCAATAAATTGGTTATTTATAAAAAATTAAGTGGGATTGATCAAAAGGAGAGGGTTATTATCGAAACCAAAGGGAGATGATTAGGGGATGCTCATGATACTAGGAAATCTAGTGAGCATCTCAAACTATCCTATGGTTGGGCTTTATGTTTTTAAAATTTGAAGAGGATTATATGTTTGAGTTGAATTTTTATTAGAAATCTGGGGCTTACAATTCCAAAATACAAGATCATGAAAATGCCTAAGAGGTGAGGATTTATGCTTGTAGCCCGCAAAGAAAAACATCGACCTTAGATCCTAAATCTAGAGAACTTTGGTGATAGCCAAAGCACGACCTAAATCTAAGATGAAAAAATAGGTATATGGTTTATCTCCACAAGAGAGGGTAAACTACCCATTGTTAGACTTCTGCACTGGGTAGCCAACTAACTCCTATGATTTTAAATACATGTAGGAAAGTCTTATGCTTTGTAAGATGGCTAAGATGTTGTTTATTTAGAAAGGAGACTAAGACCTTAAACTCACTCCCTAAGAGACTAAATCATGAGGGGCATGAATTCATAACTTAATCCAATGCAAATTTTGTCAAGTTTTATTTTAATTTTTGAACATTTTTATTTGGCATATGCTATGAGATTTCATATGCCTAATATATGAGAAATTAGTTATGGGCTAAAATCAGAGAGAATGAGGTATGTTTTTACCATGGCTCTCAAAGGTCAAGCCATTTTCTCTAGCAAAGGTGGAAGCCCTCCATTGGCAAGAGTGAAATAATATGATTTATGCATGATATGAGACATACAACATCCAGTTAAGGGGTTGTTAAATCTTTTATTATCTTGATTTATATTCTAGGCTTTAAGTGAGGTTATGAATTATTAATTTAATTTTGAATTGATTAATTGGATAGAAAATTTATTTTTTTCCTGGGAGCCTAATCGCATCTAGAGCATTCAACAATCATCAAACAATTAAGAAACTAGGAAAATCATGTCATCCTAATTACGCAATCATAAACATAACATCAATCAATTTATAAAATTAGCGCAAAGGAATAAGAGGTCGGTGTGGTCAGGTACCACCGTACAACCCGAAAAGAAATGTGGGTAGCCGAGCTCTACCTTTATACAACCTGGATTATAAATGAATAATTATAATTAAAAGGAATTCATGTTATGGGGGTCTTCATTCATCATTCTTTATTCTTCATTTTTTTTATTTGCTTATTTTCTTTCTTTCTTTTGGCTTGATTGGAACATGGTTGCTCCAAAGGCATCACATAGTACATAAGACATGATCTTATGACTAATGTTCATCCTAATCCCCCTTAACATTCATTCCAAATCTTAATTATAAAATTTTCATCGAAATGGGAAAGGTAAATCTAACTAAACCTATAAAATAAAGGTTAGTTAAACATACCACACAACCCAAGAAGTTATATGAATTAGTTGAACTTAGCACCCCACACATGGGTAACCAAGTCCACTTGTCCTAATTTAGGTTATGCTTAGGGGTATAAGTAACCTGCATAGCAAAAAAAATATTTATATTTTATTACAGCTTAAGCATGCGAAAAATATGATTAGACTAATTTCATATCATACATGCACCATAACATTCGTCTAAAATAATACATCACAAACATTTATCAAACCATACCTTTATGGTGACTTAATGCATGTGTGTCATTTAAGACTTGTGGCATAAACTTCTTTAAGGTTGAAATTTTTTTAAGTGTGAAAGATTCAATTTAGGTGGTGGTTTCATTTCAAGTGATTTAGTTGATTTGTTAATTTTAGTTGGTGATTTGACTTGGTTTGAATAAACTTACACTTAGTGATTAAATATTATGAAGAGAAGAAAAGAGAGGGCTGCTCTCTTTCATCCCTAACTTAAAGCATTTCTAAGGTAGATTCATTAATGAATTTCTTTTAGTGAATGATTTTATTATGTATTTTAATTAACCCTAAGTTTAGATTCGCTCTAAATAGCCTTATTAAATAAGAAAGACATCTTAGGATTAGTTGGAGTGGATTACTATCACATAAGACACCCATTTATTTCTTTCTACCATGTATACCATGTATATGAATAATCCTAAGCATACTTATACATGCAATGCAAATTTTAGTACACTTTGATGATGAATGCTAAGGGATATGATTTAAAATTTTGGATATTCCATGTGTTAATTGGATCATTGATGCATTTCCTTATTATGTAGAAGAGGGATTTCTCATCCATTAACTAAATGCACATCCACATGTATAAAAGTTTTAAGTGAGTACGATGGTATTATTTTCCACACTATAGGTGTAAGGTACAAGACTTACTTAGGGCTACATAAAGACTCATAGCCCTAGGATGTCCAGACTGATATACCACTTTTCTTAGATACATGTAAATGTACAAAAAGAATCAAATGGATAAGGAATCATGCGAAAGATTATGTTTGATTTAGTTGTATAATTTACATGTATGATATGAAGATCCTTCTTGAGTCATAACATAAAAATGCATAGGAATAGATTTAAACAAGTGTTGTGTTCTTTTCAAATGAACTATACACTTTGCAAATCCTATGTAAATCCATGTTAAGAGAAGAAAAGAAAACTTCATAATACACATCTTATGATATAATCACATTCAAGCTTATAAATATTTATAAGTAGTATCACTTCATTCATAATCTTTAATTTATAGGTTTTGAAAATAATTTTTGATTTTAATAGTTATAATAGCCACTCATATTTTTAATTTTAGCCAACACATGCAATTTGACATAAAAGAAAATATTTCATTTAATTAATTTTAAAAGAAATGAATTCATGATTTCATGTGGCAAATAAATTTAGCATGATTGGAGAAAAATAAAGGGATGTAAGCACATGACTTCATCCACCCTAGTTAACTCCTAAGGACAATCATATAAAATAAAATTATTAAAATGAATCAAAATTCTTTAAGGAGATTTTTAACTTTGAATTTGATTTGACTTAGAAAATGTGAGAAGAGTTCGCTAGTCCTAATCCATTTCCCCTATGGTGGATTGATTTAGTTTAATTTTAGAATAATTAGGTTGATTTTACATTTTGTTTAGGTTAAGATAGGAATTAAATGGATTAATTATCCCTTATCTATATCACATTAAGTTAATTAACTAATTAATAATAAGCCAATATGATATGCAACCACATGAAAAGTAAATTTGTAATGCTCTAAAGAGAGAGGGGCAATGGTGATGATTAATAGTTAATTACACTTAAAGGATCTTACTTAATTACTCTTATGATTTTCTCACACATGTGAGCCAATCATAATCTCATTATCTCTCACCTTAGGTTATTGAATACCCGAGGAGCTACCTAAGACCAATTAAGGGTTGATCAAGTTGGGTGAATTGATTTTTAATTTTGATTTCATTAGGCCATTAAAGAATTGATTAAATGCTTTAGTTATGCTTTGATTTAAATTATAAAATTAACTTAGGAGAAAGGATCATAATCCTAATCCCTAAATCATTCAATCATTCCATTAGGTTTTGATTTCTCTCATTTTGGAGATCTACCCACTTGATTGATCAACTAATCTTTCAATTAACCCATTTATTAATTTAATTTTCAAAGGTAAAGGATAATTAGGAAAATAAATTAGGAAAAATGTCTCCAATCATATTCCCTAGGTAACCTTACTGTTTAACAGGGATAATTATGTTTAAGTAATTAATCAAGCTATTCTTGATCCCTTAATTATAATTAATTTGATTAAGAAAATGATTAGGGCTTACTCAAATGATTTCCCTAATTAATCAATCAATAAAATCCAAAAAAAATAGGGGAGGTAGTGGTCATCCCCCTAAACATCTACAAAAAATTTAAGATTAATTGAGTGCTTAATTAAAGTGTAATTAAGCTAATTAGATTTTGAATAAAAGCTTAATTAAGCTAAAGTCACTATTCAAAATCAATTAATTATAATTTTCCTAGATTCTTCTATGAAATATCTTCAAAATGAGCATGGGTTTGCATTTTTTTGGATTTTTTTATAATTAATTATGAACTTTGGAAGTTTCACCATTAAAATTGGATTAATTAAGCCTAATTAAACCCCGAATCCCGTCGGGCCATGTGGCGGCGCGCTTTCCACATGGTGTAACTGTATAGGTTATTTAAGTTGTCACATTCGTCAGCTGAGTCAGCCGGTGGTGAACACGTCTTCTCTGCGGGCCATTTGATCTTTTAGATCGGACGACCGAGATTAATCCCATGGTTTAGGCTTATAATCATAGTGGATCTAACATAATCTGATCACAGCCGTCCATTCCAATCACGTGGAATAGATGGTGTGTGATTTGTCTCCTCCCGAGCGATGAGAGACGAATGCCGTCAGTCGATCGTCGCTCGATCCGAGCTCACCTGAACTCGAATGGAGCTCAAACTCATCTCACACCTTCGAGGAAGCACAAGCAATGCATCTAATGGTGGAGATCACATGACTTGACAATTTCCTTCATAAAGGACTAAATAAAATTTATCCTAAGGTCGATTTCAATAACATACCTCGTCGAAGGCTATCACCAGTGCTTCCAATGAAGGAGGTAGCTTCGTCTAGTAGAGATGAAACCCTGTTAAAAGAATTAGGTCTTGATTTGAAGTAGATGGTTCGGTTGACCAAACTCCCCTTCAATGGTGATCGACCTTGATCAAAATGGCGCTTCTTGTGGCTTGGAGAGTTGGAAAATGACTTGATTAAGCTCGGCGAAGTCCACTAATGGTGTATGCAAGGATAATTTGATTTTGGTTGAGAATTGGATGAGTTGAGGTCGGGATTGATCTCCCCTTTTTCGGCTTTGAGTAAAATTGAAAATGGAAATCAAGGGAGCTTGGGAATGGCTTGGAAAAGCTTGGGGAGGCTTCGATTGAATCTCCTTAGCTCTGAGGAAATGATTGTCTCTGGTTTGAGTGAGAATGAGGGGGAGTATATCTCCCCCTTGGATCGGATGGTGAGAGGCTATTTTTCCATTTTTTTAGTAATGGCTTGGATTGGAGGCATGGTTTGAGCTGCAAAACACCCCACATGGGTCATTTTGGGCAGTGGAGTGAAGGAGAGTGGATGCCCATGTGTTAGGTGAGTGCATTTGGTGATCCAAGTGTTCAAATGCCATTGGAGAGGTCGGTTTGGCCTTGCCTTGGGTCATGGCTGACCCAAGCTCATTGGGTCATGTTCACCACCCTCCTTGGTGTTCATGTGGACCACTAGAAGGATGCCAAGTGGCCTTGAGAAAGAAATGACCAAATTCCAAGTGAATTTGGTCATAGGATACCCTTTGACCTAAGGGCAAAGTGGTCATTCAGTTATGATTTTGGTTTGGGCAGATTTAAAATAATTTGAAAATGGCTTTGGCCAAATTTCAAGTGATGTGGAGTTTATTTGATTTGAATTGGTTCAATTTGATCAAATTGGGTTAGGTTGACCAATTGATCAAATTGAGTCAAACCATGGGTTAGGTTAAGTTCAAATGATCATTTGGAGCCTATGGGTATTATTGGTGTGGTTCAATTTGGTTTAGATTAAGATTTCATTCATTTAGGTTCATTTGGGTCAAATGGGTCAAGTTGACCAATTTGACCCATTTGACCTAATTGGGTTAGGTCATGGGTTGGTTTAGGCTTGGTTGATCATTTGAAATGCATTGCAAGCTTTAGTTTCAATTAATTTTAATTTGGTTTGATTTCAAGTTGATTTATCCTTTTAGGTCAAGTTGGGTTCATGGTCAATTGGGCTAGGTTGGGTCTAATTGATCAATTGAAGTTTTGGTCAAGGTCAACAATCAATTTGGAATGAATTTGACCCATTGGTTGTAATCAATTTGGCTTAGATCAAGATTTTACCCATTTTGACTTTTTAGGTCAAGTGGCTAATTAGGCTTGGTTTGGCTCAATTGATGGCTTGATCATGTTCAATCATTGATTATGAATGGGCTTGGGTCAATGGTTTCAACCAATTTGGCATATGATAGATTTTGCTAGTTTAGGTTTAATTTGGGTTAAATGTTGACTTGGTCAAATGATAGGTTTGAATTGGTTTGACCCAATTTGGGTGATTGATCATTCAAGGATGATTGTTGATCATAATGTAAGGCTTGGATGAGTTTAGTTCGATCCAATTTGGGTTGGATTAGAATTTGGCTCAAAAAGATCCTTTAGGTCACTTTGGGTCAATGAACCTAAGTGGATCAATTGGCTTGATCGAGGCTTGATTCTAGTTTGGTTGAACTCACATATGGACTTATGATGGAAATATAAATCCAATTGCAAGTGATTTGGAGTCAAATGGATTTTGGTTCATTTGATAATTTCAAGTTCAAAGAATGAACATGGGTTTGACTTGGGTTAGTTTGATTTTGGCTTGGTGATTGTAGTTTGTGTTTATATTTTGTCATGTGATTGAAGGAGTGATTGTTTGAAGAGAAAAACCAAGGGGTTTGGGTTGATTTGAGAATGATTTGGCTAAATCCAAGAGATTGGCTTAAAGGATATGAGTTGGATTTTGATTTGAGTTTTGAATTTAGTTTTGGTCATTTGAATTTATATTTCATTTATATTTGTGAATATAAATGAGAATATAAATGGGTTATGAGAAAATCTTTTGAGTTTTGAGTGATTTGGATTTGGTTTGGGCTAAGTCTATAAGGTGAAATCAAAGGGCTTAGGAAAGATTTTGGGATTTGAATTCAATCATGGGTTTCAATCATTTGATTTGGAATTGATTTATGATTTGGATTTTGGAATTAATTTATGATTTTAGAAAATCAATTGAGTTGGAATTGATTTAAGATTTGATTTGGATTGGTTTGAAGGAGAGAAGCAAGGATTAAGTTCAAGCTATAGGGTAGGAAAATCTTCTTAAACCCCTAAGGCATAACTCATTCTTATGGTTAACTCTTCTAAGTCTCTAGGATTAGGTTAAGTGTTCACCTAATTACTAGAAATATCTTAAGATTAGGGAAATCTTAGTGTATAGAGGAGTCTTATGTCTAAGATGAAGAAGTTGAAAGCTCACTCTGAAAGTAAGGTCAACATAGGGCACCCAATAGGTGTGGTGTGACTGATAAGGCATATCACACGTATTGGTGTTGACCGAGATGATCAACAACATTCGAACGATCACAAGCACTAATAGAAATGATCTACTCCTAAACTCGAGGTGTAGAAGGAATCAAGATCTTAGTGCAATGTAACTCTACTTATGTCAAAAACATAAGAGGGCAAAGGAGGAATCCACTAGGGACAAGAGGTTGTGAAATCCGTTAGGGAATTAGAATTTTAAATCCACTGGGGATAAAAGATGTGAACCTTCCACTAGGGGAATAGGTTTAGGTTGGACTAAATTGACTCCATTAGGGAGATTAGAAAGATTTGCATCTCACTGAGGAGAAGCTGATTGATTTGATTGTTTAATTTGACTCCACTAAGGAATAGGATTGATTTTGTTTCAAATTTTAAATCTTTGGATTTTGAATGGACCCTAATTGTTTGCGATGGATGGAACTGAGTAAGGGACATGTTGGCTTTGGCCTAATTCAGATTTACCAATCCAAAGGAGTAGTCTACCAACCACATGGTAAGACTATCCAACAAAAAGGGTTGCCTTTTGGTGTACAACGACTGCAGTGGATCGAACCCAACCTTGGGCTGACTCCTGAGTGAATACCTCTAAGGGACTTAGATCAGCTCAAAGATAGTCAAAATTAATTTTATTTAAATTATATTTGATGAATCCCATTGGTTTGCGATGGACTGCACTGAGTAGGGGCCATGTTAGCCTTGACCTACTTCATATTTACCGATCTAAAGGGAGTAGCTTCTCGGCCGAAGGGGAGAACTATCCAACCAAAGGGGTGCCTTTTGGTTTGTAGAGGTCAATTCAAGAAAGAAAGCACAGTGACTCACATCTTTCCTAAATAAAAAATCACTAGAGTGACATATTAGCAAGGTAACATATCAACCCGACCTATGGCTACCCATCGATTTATGACAGTCATGTTAGAAAGAATGCATAGTATACTTTCATCTTTTAGAGTGAAATGAACGCTGATGTAACTTATTTGTGGTAAAAACAAATTGAACCCGACCTAAGGGTGACTACAAAGAGAGTGCCGACTTGGGGACTTATCTCAACTCAAGTGTAATCAGGCAATTCCTATAGGGAGTTTTGTTGGCACTGCCCTAAAGATAGGATGCCTGCTTGGGAAAGGGGCCACTGGGGGCTTAAATTTCTAATCCACAAAAGAATAAATTTGTTTTTTTGTTTGTTTATTATTGTGAATCCTGTCGGTTTGTAAGGGACCACACTGAGAAGGAGCTTATATTAGCCTAGTCCTATCTCAGACTTACTGGGCCAAGGGAGAATCTACATATCAACAAGACAAATTCTCTAACCATACGGGTGGCTACTAGGAAAGAGGGACTGTCCAATCCAAGAGTAACCCGGGTAGTGTCTAAATGGGGTCGCTAAAGATATGATCCAAATAGAGTGCCCACAGGGGAGGTGCCACTATGGGCTTTATCCAAAACTGTAAAGAAAGCTTATAGGTATACAGTGGCCAACTCAAGGAGAAAGCATGGGGACTCACATCTGTGAAGAGTGGTGTATCCATCGGGTGGGTCTCTGTTAGCATGGAGATAACCAACCAACCAAAGGTACCTGTCAGTTTATGACAATCAGCCTAGGAAGAAAGCATCAGAGACTCACATCTTCCTACAGTGTAACTGATTGCCGGGATAGTCTGTCTTTGGCTCGACAAGTGATATCCAACCTAGGGCGACTACTGAGTGAATGCCACTGGGAGACTTATATCAACTCGAAAGTAGTCGAGAGGAAAGGAGCCACTGGGGGACTTATCCTAAGCCTCAAGTATACTAGACTTAGTCAGTGTGTGATGGCTAATTCAAGAAGAAAGCGTGTAGGTTTACATCCTCTTAAACAAAGTCAACATGAGGTAGCTTACTAGTGGCATAGTATGGTCTACCAAACTAACAAGGCGCTCGTCGGTTGCAATGGTCAAATTAGGAAGAAAGCGCGGGCACTCACATCCACCAGACAAATGACCACTAGGGTGACACACCAGCAAGGTAGTATGTCAACTCGACCTAGAGCAGCTAATGAGTGAGTGTCACAGGGGGCTTGCTCCCACATCAAAATAGCCTGAGACAAAAGATATGTGTTTGTATGTGTTGTGAAAGAAGGAATAGGATGTCGCTTGGGTTCTCTTACACCTACCCTAAACACGTCATGGAAAATTCATAAATAAGCAAACAACGCTTCAAATGAAGAAAATATTTGGATGAATTGGAATGAAATTTTTGAAGATAATTATTTTCATACATGATTTTATGGATAATATTTCTTCAAATAGAGCTCATTGATTGGAAGCATCGAGTGTTCCCTTTTATAATTAATAAGTTGATAAGATCTTCCTTGGTAGGCCTTCTTTATGACAAAAGGGCTTTCCCAAGTGGGTTTAAACTTACCTCCCATCTTTCGACGGGCAACAATTGATCTCCTTAGAACTAAAACAAGCTATCCTACTTGAAAAGATCTAAGGCGGACTAGCTTGTTGTGAGCTTAAATCATCTTGGCATTGTATAGCTCCAAGTTCTTGCATGCCCACAGGCATCTCTCTTCCAAACCTTCGAGCTCTTCTAATCACAACCTGGCATTCTGTTTGGTAGTGATTTTACTGCACATTGCTATCCTAAGTGATGGGAGCTAGACTTCTAATGGTAGAATGGCTTTGGACCCATACACTAAGGATAATGGGGTAGAATGGGTTGGAGTTCTGTATGTGGTGCAGTATGCCCAAAAAGCTTCAACTAGCTTCTCATGCCACTGTCACTTGTTGTCATCGAGTGTATTCTTTAATATTTTGATGAGAATTTTGTTGAATGCTTCTGCTAGGTCATTTGCCTTGGGATAGTAGATAGTGGAGTATCTCTAATCTATAATGTGTCTCCTAGTGAAGCTATTGATTTTAGTGCTCTTGAATGCAGTACCATTATTGGATATAATTCGTTGAGGCACCCCGAACTTATACACGATATGGTTCCTGAAGAATTGGAGCACATGTTGAGTTGTGACTTCTCTAAGTGGGATTGCCTCCGCCCACTTGGAAAAGTAGTCGGTGGAAGCTAAGATGAACCGATGACCCTTAGAAGAAGGAGGATCAATCAGACCTACTATGTCGATACCCCAACACTCAAATGGCCATAAGGCCAATGTAGGGTGTAGAATGTTGGGTGATTGGTGCAAGATCACATTGTGCACCTAACATTGATGGCCTCTCCTAGCTACATCCATGCAGTTTGTAATCATCGAAGGCCAATAGTATCATAGTCTCTTGATCTTGGTTTTCATCTTCAGACCAGATTGATGCACTCCGTATAGACCAGAATGTACCTCGGTCATAATCTTACGGGCTTTGTGTTTGTCTAAACATCATAACCACATTTGATCAAAAGACTGTTGGTACAAGGTGCCATCCATGAGAGCATATGAGAGAGCTCTCAACTTTATCTGATGGGCTTGTGATTTCTCTTGAGGTAGTTTACCTGTGTTCAAGTAATCTATCAATGGTTTCCTCTAATCCAGCTCCTTTTCTTTTTCGACAACGGCAACCTTCCCTTTAAGAGAGTAGCTCTCAATGAGTTCAGCATCAATAAGGGATAGGACTTGTCTATATTGGACCCTTATTGGAATGGACTCATCTTCTTGACATGTTAATTCCTTGGCGAGTTTGGCTAATGCATCTGCTATTGCATTCTCTCCTCGAGGAACCTTGTAGATGGTGACCTCAGGGATTTGGGCCAACAGTCTCATGGTGTACTTATGGTAGTGACGAAGCTTATACTTTAGAACCTTATAGGATCCAATAATCTGGTTGATGACCAGCTAATAATCCTCATAAATGTTAATGCTTTTGACATACACTATAATAGCTAACTCTAGACTGGCAATCAAAGCCTCATACTTGGCTTCATTGTTGGTGCATGGATTAGAGAGATAGTATAAGAATCTCATCACATCATAGTCTGTAGTTAAGAGAATGATTCCTACCCCTGCCTTTCCTGAAAGAGTAGATCATGGTTTCTACCCTTTTTGAAATGAAGCCACGCCATCAAAATACATCTCCCAATGGCGGATGCTAGTGTCCCCTAAGTTCATGATTTGTTCATCAGGGAGGTCGTCACTAAGTGGAGTGTCAGTAGGAAGTGGGTGTGCTGTTAAGAAATTCGCTAGTGTCTATCTTTTCATAGCACAGAGGGGTATGAATGTAATATCGAACTGTGAGAGAATCATGGACCAATGCGCCAACCGTCCGGATAATGTTGTCTATGTCATGAGATATTGCAATGGATTGATCCTGGAGATCAAGTTCACATTATGAGGAAGCATAGAGTGCCATAGCTTTTGGGAAGCGAAGATGAGAGCTAGGCAATGTTTCTCAATTGGTGGGTAGTTTACTTAAGTAGGGATCAGACAATGGCTGGGCTAGTAGAGAGTGTTCTCCTTCCCTTTGTCATTGGTTTGGGCCAACAAAGCGCCAAGGGAGTCATCCAATGTAGCAGTGTAGATGATAAGTGGCTTGCCCAGGATAGGGGCTGCTAGAACTGGTGGCTTCACCAAATACTACTTGATGTCTTCAAAAGCATTCTGGCACTTGTCATCCCACTTGAACTTAGCGTCCTTTTTAACAAGTGCTGAAAATGGCTTGAATCTCCCCTTATATTGGAGATAAAGCACTTTAGATATGCCAACCTCCCTTGGAATGATATGAGTTGAGTTATACTTTTAGGAGGTGTCATTTCTAAGATAGCTTTGATCTTATCTAGGTCTATCTCTATCCCCTGGTGACAGACAACAAACCAAGGAACTTCCCTAAAGCTATTCCGAATGCACACTTCAGGGGGTTCATTTTAAGATTGAATTGTCTTAACCATTTGAAAACTACTCTCAAGTCAAAGAGATGACCTTCCTTTTCTTTACTTTTGACTACTAGATCATCAACATAGCATTCAACTTGATGATGAATGAGTTCGTTGAAGATATGAGTCATGGCCCACTGGTATGTAGCATCAGGGTTCGAAAAGCAGCATTTCTCTCATCCTCGGGGGCCATCTTGATTTGGTTGTAGCCAGATGACCCATCTATAAAGAATACTTGTGAGATGAGGTGATGTCCACCATTAGATAGTAGAAATTCATCCTTAGGACATGCCTTATTTAAGTCCCTAAAATCGATGAATATGTGAATTTGAACATTATTTTTCTTAACTGGCATGACACTGGCTAACCAGATAGGGTATTTTTCTTCCTTGATGAAACCAGCATCGATCAATTTCTTGACTTCAGAAATGACCCATTGATCAATTTCTAATCGCATGCATCTAGGAGCTTACTTGATAGGGTTAGCATTATGGTTTATTGCTAGTTTGTGGACTGCTACGTCAGAAGATAATTCAGGCATCTCTTCATAGCTCCATGCAAGGTAGTCCTTAAACTCGATCAATAGCTTAACTAAGTCATTAGTTTCTTCTTCTTTTAGCAGAAAATTGGTGTATGTGGGGCGTGGATCTTCTTCTATCCCAAGGTTGATTTCTTTGAGCTTGTCGATGGTTGAATTGATTTATTCTTTGAATTATGGAGGTGCATCTTTGATTTGAAGATCATCAAGATTATCTGAAGTTTCTAAACACACCTCCTCATAGGAGTTAGTGTGGTTTGAGAAGATTCTATTAGACTCCAGATGATCGGTGATAACTAAGCAGTAATCATCATTATCGATTGGACCCACTGTACCGAATCCTAGTCCTAGTCTTGATTGTGCATCATTGCCTTTGTTATCCCACAGCTTATCGAAATACTCCAACCTATGCCTTAACCATGTGTAAGGAATGAAACCTTTCTCTACAAGATTATGAATACAAGGCAAATACCAATCAAAAAACAATTCCATTAAATTTTCATATGAATTATCCTCAAGTTCTACATCTGCTTCTGGACTTAAGGATGATGATCCAAATAGGAATCTCTTTAGCTTGACATCCATGGAACATCTAGGGGCTTCCTTAACTATCAAACCCTCAACTTTTTGAGAAGAAAGTGAGGTTAGAGCTAAGGTTCCCAACTGCTGTCTAATAGTTTTACATAATCTTGATTCAAATACATTCATGCTTTGCTTGGAGGCCTGGTCTTCGTGTCTGGCTCGAGTGTCACCTCCAATGAAACCCGCTAAGAGGGGTTGGCTGGTGTTCTAATTGCATGAGACTCATCCTCCGAGCTAGATTCTAAGTATATATGAATAGCAGGAGTACTCCTATGAACTGGAACGTAGCCCCTGTTGCTTGGCTATCAACTAAGGGGTCTTCCACCTCTGGAACTACCTCTGTATTTACCTCTACCTCCACCTGGTGGAGGTCAAGTCATCCTACCCATATGTCCGTATGGTGGAACAAATTGTGAGTGGAATGTAACATGCGGCTCTACCTCTTCTTCGGTATCCCTTTCTCACTCTTTTATACTTTCTTTTTTCTTTTTCTTTTTCTTCTTTTTATTTTTCTTTTGTATTCAAATTTTGGCCAAGTTTGCAAGAGTATACATTTTGAGTTTGAGAAAGATAGTAGGTCATGTCTTCTTATATCTTGATCTCTCTAATAAAAAATGACTTTTCATCTCCTTTGACACAGTATTCGATTCCATCTCTTCAAAACTTAATGCATTGATGAAGAGAGGATGGAACCATCTTATTCTGGAGTATCCAAGGCCTACTGAGCAAAGTAGTGAACGATGTTTTTGAATCAATTATATAAAACTTGGCTTTAGTCTTCTAGTTGTCTATTTCCAAAGGTAACAATATGGAGCCTAAGGCCCTCTCGCTCATAATGTTCACTGATGCACCTGGATCAACTAACACCCTAGAAAGTCTAAATTTGCCCATATCCACTATAATGTAGAGGGGATGGTTGTGCTCCATATCCCCCAGAAGAAGGTCTTCATCAGTGAATGTGACTCCCTAGGCTTTTCTTAAATAATGTGTCTCATCTCCAACAGCGGCCAACTGAGCTAAGCATATTTCTGGATCAAGAAGGGCCTTGATTAATGATTCCCTCATCTCTTTGGATAAGACTAGGGCATCATATATGCTTAGTTTAGCTGGCAACTTTCTTGGGTGAGCGAGGACATTGTAGTCAACTCTGGGTTAGTCCTCCATAAGCATATCCATGGGTGGAGCATCCTATGGAGGGGCTTCTTGATCGTTGGAACTAATGACTTATTTACCCTTATCCTGAGGTGCTACCCTAGGAGATAGAACTTTTCCATTATGAAGGTTGACTTCGGTGACTTCGCGAGATGGTTTAGTGAAAAGTTCTACCTACTCATCAGGTTCACTTACAGCTTCTCCTATAGGACCATCGAAATCAGATGATTCCAAGTCTATCTCAAGAGGTGAACCAATATTATTCAGATAAGAAAAGTCCATCTCTAAATCATAAAGAGGATGATCAAAGTTATTATAATTATTAAGACTTGAAGAGTTTTCTAAAGGAGTGGAATCAGATAACCCATCAGAAGTGACACAAATGTAATTCAAACTAGCTTTATTCCTCAATTTCTTAGATTTAAAAGGAGGTACATAGTAGAAATCTAGTAAAGTAATTGGGGTGAGGGATTTGATGCCCTCATCCACCGATACAAGATGTCTACTAGAAGAAGAACTAGCTAAAGTAGGAAAGTTGGCTGAAGTAGTAGCTGCAACGGTGGAATGGAGAGGCTGGACTCGATTAGTGGTTGTACTACTTAGCTATCCCGGGAAAGTATGGGCTGCTGTTGCTACTGCTGAGCTCCCATTTTCCCCAAGTTGTCTTCGGCAACTTGTGAACCTTCCTTGATGTTGGAGGTTCGAGCTATCTCAGGTACCTGTAAGGAAAGTTTCTTGATTTTAGAAATAATCTTTTTAGAGGTTCGGGATAAAGAGATATTCCAACCTCCTTTTATTTTGATAGGATCACATGTATCCCCAAGGATTATCCTAATAGAACTTGATGGTTGTTCTACTAGATATTCCTTAGGGATAACTATGGCGCCTGACTTATAGTTATGCTTAAGCCAATCCTTAAATGTAAAGCAATCCTCTAAAATATGGCCTAGCATGCAGTGGTAGGAGAAAAAGTTAGGATCATTACTCCTACCCACTTCCTCCATCTTTCTAGGTTTGGGTAGCTGAAAATCAGGTTTCTTTAAGAGGTTCTTAAAGATTTTTCTAACTACCTCCCTCTTAAATGAATGTTTTATTTAATTTATCCAAAAGAGTAGGTGGATGATAGCTACCTAGGGGCGGGTATGTATACTGCTACTGAGAGTTTGGTTGAGGAGAAGGTGGCGAAGGTTGTGGAGGCTGCTGCGGCAGCCAATAAGATGGTCGAGGCAGTGGTAAAGGAGGTGGAAGTGAAGGCTGTTGAGCTCTAGGTCTCTTATACTGATCTCTGGCCGATTGCTTCCCCTTATCTAATGCTGATATTGCTCATGGCTTCTTTTCATATGCTTTCTATGGCTTTGGCTTTAATGACTGATCTTGAAAAGGTAACTATTTGACCTCTCCTTATAGACTAGCCGTCTTATTTATTAGCTTCTCAAATGTTTTAATGGTGAAACCTTTAAGCATGAAGGCGTGGTGAAAATATTTAATTTTTTTTTCCTCTAAAGAATGTATACTTCCATCTTCAATCTATGCGGAATAAAATGAAGATAGAAATATACTCTTTTTGTATTTGGACACCATATAGATCTGCAGATGTTCTTATTAGGGTGATCGAGTATGACATTGAGAAGAGATGTACTATCTTGAGAGATAGAAGTCATCACCCTACAATGAACCTAATCACCTCAATAAGGACTCCTAAGGACAATGGGTATGCATATGTACCAAAGATTCTTCCCCTTCTTTACATGGAAAAGTAAAGTAGGGTTTATTTTAAACCGGGTTCGTTAAATTTCCTATGGAGGCAAGCCTCCATAGTTAATTACATTCTAAGGAATGAGATTCCTTAGGAATACTCTCGATTAAGGTAAATGATCGTTGTCTCCAAAGATTTCAAAAGGTAGGACTATCAATCGATTAGTTTGTTTTTAGAAAGTCAAGTGGGATCGATCAAGAGGAGGGAGTTCTTATCGAAGCCAAGTGGAAACAAGTAGGGGATGGTTAAGATACTAGGAAGTTTAGTAAGCATCCTAAACTATCCTATGATTGGGCTTTATATTTTTGAAATTGAATTAATGTGTTTGAGTTGAATCTTCATTAGAGTGTTAGGGCTTACAATTCCATGATACAAGATCATAGAAATGCCTAAGATGTGAGGATTTATACTTATGGCCCACAAAGGGGAGAAACAACCTCAGACCCTAAATCTAGAGAGCTTTGGCAAGTGCCAAAAGCATAACCTAAATCTAAGGCAAAAATGGGTATTTGGTTTGCCTCCATAGAGATAAAACCCATTTGGACTTACAACCGCCTGGGGGTGGCCACCAACTAACTCCTATGATTTTAAATTCATGTAGGCAAGTTTTATGCTTTATATAAGATAGCTAAGCTATTATTTATTTTAGAAAGAGACTAAGTCCTTAAACTCACTCCCTAAGAGACCAGATCATGTAAGGGCATGCTTCAAATGACTTAAATCTAATGTAGAACATATTACAACTTATTTTTATTTTTGAGAAATTATTTAACTCAGGCTTATAGGATTCATATGCCTAATGCATGAGAAATAAGATTATGGGCCAAAATTAGTTAGAGGGGAAAGTGTGTTTCCACCATGGCTCTCAAAGGTCAAGCCAAGTTCTCTGGCAAAGGTGGAAGCCCTCCAATCAAGAGTGAAATAATATGCTTTTATGCATGATATTAGAAAAGAAATACTCATCCAGCTAAGGGGTTGCTAATTCTTTTATCTTGATTTTAACTTAGGCTTTAAATGAGGTTATAAGTTGTTTATTTTTAACTATGAGTTGTTTAATTTGGTAAAATATTTATTTTTTCCTAAGAGCTTAATGTCATCCAGGCCATGCATCAAGCAAGGAAGAAACTAGAAAAATATGTCATCTTAATGCACAAGCTAAACAAAACATCAAATATTTTATTAAGCTAACATAAAAGAATAAAAGGTCATTTGTGGTCTAGCACCATCGCACAAATTCAAAAATAAATTGGGTAGCCAAGCTCTACCCTTATATGGCCCGGATTACAAATGAATTAATTTACAATCAAGTAAGAAAATTCATGTTATGGGGGTCTTCATTTCTTCATTTCTTCGTTCTTCTTTCTTCTTTCTTCTTTTGGTTCCTTCTTTTGCATGGTTGGAAGGTGATTGCTCCAAAGGTTTCACATGGTACATAAGATATAATCTTATGATCAATGCTCATCCTAATCCCCCATAACATGCATTCCAAATAATCTTAATTATAAAAATTACATGAAAAGGAAAAGTAAATCTAGCTAATACCTGCAAAATAGAGATTAGATAAACAAACCATACAAATCCCAAGCATGTATATTGGACTTAGCACCCCACACATGGGTAACCAAGTTCACCTGGCCTATTGGATTAAGCTTAGGGGTATAAGCACCTACATAACAAAAGCATTTATATTTTTATTATAGTGCCCCTTAAGCACAATCCCTTGCATAAGATAATGACTAGACTAAATCATCCTACCTTTCATTCTACACACATACACCGTAACATCTAGACTAGAAATAATACATCACTAAATAAAAGCAAACATCAAGCCATGCACTGCCCTAACCTAAAGTTAGAAGTGGTGACTTAACCTAATGTGTGTGCTATTTAAGGTTTGTGTGGTATGCTTAGCTAGGCTTCAAGGTTTAGATTTTCCAAGTATGAAAATGTTCAACTTAGAGGGTGGTTTCATTTAAGTTGTTTAGTTAATTTGGGTCAATTTTACTTGATGATTTTTGTTTGGTTTGAATGAACCTACTTAATCACTAAAGGTTATAAAGAGAGGGAAAAGAGAAAAGAACTTCTCTTTCCTTCCCTACCCTAAATAATTCTAAAGCATATTCATGTTTGATTTTGTTTAGTGAATGTTTTATTATGTGTTTTAATTAATCCTAAGTTTAGATTTTCCCTAAACAAACTATTCAAAAGGAAGGAATTTTAAGATTAAGTGAAGTGAACTAATATCAGAAAATATACATCACTTTATTTCTTTCCCAACATGTATAACATGGATATGAATGAATCCTAAGCATATCTATACATACAAATAGAAATATTTAGCACACTTTATGATGAATGCTAAGAAATGTTACTTAAGAAAATTAGAATGTTTTATGATGCATGATTTTCATTAAGTAGAAAAGAGTGGTTTCTTTTATCCATTATTCACATGCACATGTATATACATACATACATATATATATATATATATATATATATATGTATATATGAAAGGCATAAGTGAGTACAATCTATTATTAGCACCAAGTGTAAGGTACAAGACCTACTTAGTACTTAGTCTCACCACAGGGTTGTCCAGAATAATATATCACTTTCCTTAAATACAAACACATGTATAAAAGAAATGAATGGAGAAAGAAAGATGCAAAAAGTATGTATTTCTTTATTATTTTATTTATGCAATTTATATGTACAAGTGTGGATGTCCTTCTTAGTTAATAGCATAGGAAATGATAGGAATAGGGTTAGGCAAGTGTTGTGTTCTTTTCAAATGACTATACACTTTGCCAAATCCTATTCAAAACTATGCTAAAAGAAAAGAGAAGGACTATGCACGTGCAAGCTTATAAATAATTATAAGTAGCACACTTTTAGTTTTAGGTGTTTTATTTATAAATTTTTAAAATAGTTTTGTATTTAATAGTGATGATAGCCATTCATATTTCTACTTTAGCCAAAGTATGCAATTTGATATAAAGAAAATGTTTTATTTTCAATTTGATTTAAAAAAGTAGAAATGCATGAATTTCATATGACATACATATTTAGCATGTTAGGGAAGAAATAAAGTGATGAAAGCAGTGTAAATTCATTCAACCTAATTAATTTCTAAAGACAATCTTATGAAATAAGAAAGTTCAAAGTGAATCAAAGTTTGTTTAATGTGATTTTTGTTTTGAATTTGCTTCATGTTTGATTTGAGAAATGTGAAAGAATGTTTGCTGGTCCTAACCCATTTCCCCCATGTGTATGTCATTTTAGTTTAATCTTTAGATCATTAGATGGTTTTTATATTTTGATTAGGTTAAGGTATGAATTAAGTGTGTTAATTATCCCTTACTTCTACGACCTTAACATATTTAACCAAATAATTATGAACCAATGATATGACATAAAATCACACAAGGAATTTAAATCAGTAATGCACCTAAGAAGAAAGGAGCCTAATGCATTTGGCTCATGATTAATGATTAATTAAGTTGAGGAGTTTAAGTTAAGTACTTTCATAACCCCTCACACATGTGAGTTAGATTTTGATTTTCTTAATGTACTTAGGTTATTGAACACCTAAGCATCTACCCAAAGTGAATTAGTTAAGTTCTGAAAGGTTTTAGAATTTTAACAAATTAATTAGGTAGGTAATTAGTGGATTAACCCTTAATTAAGTTTGGATTAAGGAAGAAAGAGGGGGTTTAAGAAATAGCTTAAGGAAAATATCCCAAAATTATTTCCTAAACCTCTTTCATTTAAGAAAACCTTAATTAACTCAATCAAGGGGTTAGACCACTAATTACTCACTTAATTAAACTAAATTACAATAAGAGGGTAATTAAAAATTAAACTAGCAATTCCTCTAATTAAACCATCAATAAATCCCAAAAAAAATTAGGGGAGGCAGAAGTTATCCCACTAATCATACACAAGAAGTTTGGAATTAATCAGTGGGATAATTAGAGAGTAATTAGCAAAATAAAATTCCAAATAAAACCCAAATCCAGAGAATAACATAGCTCAAAATCCATTAAAATCAATTTTATAATATTCTAGATTCAAATACCTTCCATATGCAATTTATTTCATATTTTTCTAATTTTCTATACTTAGATATAATTTTTTGAAGTTTTCTTGATTAATTAAGTGATTTAAATCTCTAATTATATAGTTAATTCAAATTAGGCATTCATTCGACATGGCGTGATGGGATTCATGATTTAAGTTGTCACATCATAGTGCCACATTAGTGGTGGCATTACATGCTTTTCTCCTCATTCATTCGATCAAGGATTAGACGGTTGAGGTTAGATCTGCAGTTCTAAAAGGATTAAAATGTGGATCTACATGAATTTAATCAAGACCGTCCACCCAAAACGGAGGGGCGTGATTCATCCCGAGATCACTGGTGATGGCCATCCATATTCCATATGATCCGAAGCTCGGATTGATCCCAAATTCAACCCACACCATCATCAAGCAAGGGGATGAACATCCAATGGCTAGTTTTGCATGGGGTGAAGATTATCTTCATAAAGGACTAAGAAAATTTGAAACTATGCTCAGTTTAATGGCATACCTTGCTGGAGGCTATCACCGGTGCTTAATTCTCTTGGAGAAGCTTTGTCCAGTGGAGACGAAGCTTTGTTAAAGTTTTGAGGCGTTGAAATCGGATGGATCCTTCTATGGGTCAAGTCCACCTTCACTTGAGCTCAGTCTTGATCAAGAGTGGTCCTCCCTTGCCTTAGGAACTTCAATTAACCTTGGAGTGAGTTCGATTTGATCCTCTAAGGGTGCTCAAAGGAGGAATTGGCTTGGTATTGAGTGTGGAGTTAATTGGATTTCAAATGGAGCTCCCCTATTTTCAGTCTATGAAAATTGAGAAAATGGAAATTCAATTTCACTCTAGGAAGCTTGGGATCACTTGGCAATGGCTCCTCTGGCTTCCTATGCTTCAATCGAATAGGGTCGAATAAGATTCAAGTGAAATTAGGGGGAGTATATCTCCTCATAGAGCAATCGGATGATCGAGCCTTCTCTTACCATTTTAATCTAATTAAGCTCCTTTAATGGGTTTGTTAGGCTGTTAGAGGTGTCCTTACATTCGGTTTGGCCTAAGGAGTGGAGTAGTGGAGCTCCCATGTGCTTAAATCAAGTGAAGGAATGATTCCCATGTGTTCAAGCAAGTGGTCAATTTTGACTTTAGGCTAGGTTGGGCTGACCCAAACCCATTGGGTTAGGTGCACCACATTTCCTAGTGTCCACTTGATCTACTAAGAGGGTGCCAAGTAGTTATGAAGAGGATTTGACTAAGTTCCATATGAATTTGACCAAAATTTACCCTATGGCCTAGGGGTAAAATGATCATTTGGCTTGGGTTTCAATTTGAATATATTTGGTATGATTGAAAAATGGGTTAGGCCAAGTTTCAATGGATTTGGAGTTGAGTTGATATGATTTGACTCATGTTGACCCATTTAGATCAAAATGGGTCAACTTGGTCAGTTGATTATTGTCAAATTAAGGTTGGGTCAAGTTAATATGACCATTTGAAATATTCTGGTGGCTTTGGTTTGATTCAATTTGGTTTATATTTGATTTTAGTTCAATTGAGTTTATTTAGGTCAAATGGGTCAAGTTAACTAATTTGACCCATTTGACCTATTCGGGTTAGGTCATGGGTTGGCTTAGGTTTCATTGGTTATATGAAATGGATTGGTATCTTTGTTTCCAATCAATTTAGTTTATATTTAATTTTGGCTCAATAGGACTCTTTAGGTCAAGTTGGGTTCAAGGTCAATTGGGCTAGGTTAGGTCTAGTTGGCCAGTTAGAGCTTTGGTCAAGTTCAACAATTATTTTGGAATGAACTTGACTCATTGGTTTTAATCAATTTGGCTTAGATCAAGTTTTAACACATTTTGACTTTTTAGGTCAAGTTAGGTCAATATGGTTCAAGTGGCTAATTGGGCTAGGTTAGGCTCAAATGTTGACTTGGTCAAGTTTAAACATTGATCATGAATGAGTTTTGATCAATGGTTTCAACTAATTTGACCTATGGTGGATTCTGGCTATGTGGGGTTTTATTTTGGCTAAGTGTTGACTTGGTCAACCCTTAGGTTTGACTTGGTTTGACCAATTTGAGTGATTGATCATCTTATGATGATTGTTGCTCATAATGAGATGTTTAGGTGGGCTTAGTTCAATCCAATTTGGTTAGGATTAGAATTTGGCTCATAATGGTACTTTAGGTCACTTTAGGTCAAGTGAGCCTAAGTAGGTCAAACGGCTTGGTCAAAGCTTGATTTGTGTTTGATTGAACTGACATATGGACTTATGATTGAAATATAAATCTATTTGCAAGTGGTTTGAAGTCAAATGGGTTTTGATTCATTTGACAATTTCAAGTTCAAAAGGATGAACATGAGTTTGACTTGGGTTTGATTTTTTAATTGAGTTTTAGTTTGATGATTGAAGTTTGTGTTTATATGTGGATTCATGATTGTAGGGTTGATTGAATCATGAAGAAAAATCAAGAGTTTATCATGATTTGAAATTGATTTGGCTAAGTTCAGGATTTTGACTTGAAAGGCTTAGATTGGATTTTGATTGAATTTGAGTTTGATTTTGGGAGTTGGTTTTGATTGTTTGAATTTATATCTCATTTACATATGTGAATATAAATGAAAATATAAATGGGTTATGAGAAAATTTCATGAATTTGAAGTGATTTGAACTTGATTTAGGCTAAGTCCTTAAGAGAGAATCAAAGTGACTTAGGAAAGATTTTTGATTTAGATTTGAATTTGGAATTTGATTTGGTTTATTTGAATTTATATTTCATTTATATATGTGAATATAAATGAAAATAAATTGGGTTATGAGAAAGTTTAATGAATTTGAAGTGATTTGTATTTGATTTAGGCTAAGTCTATGAGAGGGAATCAAAGGACTTAGGAAATATTTTGAACTTGGAATTTCAATCATAAGCTTCAATCATTTGGAATTGATCATGGATTTTAATCATGGATTTAAATCTTGGATTTCAATTATTTGGAATTGATTTGAGTTTGGACAAAAATTAGTTGGAATTGATTTAGGTTTGATGCTGATTTGATTTGGAGTTTGACTTGAAGAAAGGAAGTGAGGAATTTCATTCAAGCTATAGGATAGGCAAATTTTCCTAACACCCCATAAGGCATGACCTATTCCATGGCTAACTCTTCTAAGTCTCTAGGGCTAGGTTGAGTGTCCACCTAATCATTAGATCTGTCTTAAGACTAAGGATCTCTTAAAGTTTAAGAGGAGTCTTATGTCTAAGATGAAGGGGTTGAGAGCTCATCCTAAAAATGAGGTCAATAAAGGGCACCCAATATGTGTGGTGTGACTGACAAGGAACACCACACATATTGGTGTTGACGGAAATGATCAACAACACTGAAAGATCACAAGCACTAATAGAAATGGTATACTCCTAACCCATGGTGTAGAAAGAATCTAGAGCTTAGTGCAATGTGGCTCTACTTATGTCGAGGGCATAAAAGAGGGAAGGAGGAATCCACTAGGGATAGAGCATGTGAACCTTCCACTAGGGAAGCAGGTTCAAGTTATCCATAAAGGGATGAGAGGTTTGATTTGATTTGAGTGTCACTAGGGAGAAATTTGATTTATTTAATTAAGTTCTGCTGGGGAAGAGGGTTGAATTTGTTTCAATTTGTTGTTTGTTTAATTGTGTTTGTTTTGACTCTCCCGGGGATAGAAAAGTGAACTCTCCATTGGGGAGGTAAGTTCAAGTCATCCACAAGGGAGGAAAGGTTGTGAAATCTGCTGAGGGATTAGAACTCTGGATCCACTGAGGAGCTAGAAAGATTTGCATTTCACTGAGGAGAAGCAAAAGATTTGGTTTGGACTAATTTATTATTTTTGTTTTGTTTGCTTCACTCCACTAAGGGAGGAGGATTGAATTTGTTTCAGATTTTCAGATTTTGGATTTTGAAATGGACCCTGTTGGTTTATGATGGAACGCAATGAGTAGGAGCCATGGAGGCCTAGACCTAACTCAGATTAACCAATCCAAAGGGGTAGTCTACTAACCACATAGTAGGACTAACCGACCAAAGGGAATGTCTTTCAGTGTGCAATGGTCAAGTTAGGAAGAAAGAGCAGGGACTCGCATCTTCCAAAATAAAGAACCACTGGGGTGATTGGTTGGCAAGGCAGCAAATCGAACCCGACCTAGGGCTGACTATTGAGTGAATGCCAGTGGGGGACTTAAATCAGCTTAAAGTGAATCAAAGATTAATTTCATCTTCTTAAATTTATTTTGATAGATTATGTTGGTTTGTGATGGATCACACTGAGAAGGAGCTTATATCAGCCAAGACTTATCTCAGATTTACTGAACAAAAGGGAGTAGCTTCTTGGCTGATGGGAGAACTATCTGACCAAAGGAGTGCCTTTCAATTTATAATGATCAATTCAAGGGAAGAAAGTTTGGGGACTCACATCTTTCACTACAAAAGATAACTGGGGTGATCGATTGCTTTGGGCAACAAATCGAACTCGACCTAGGGATGCCCATCAATTTGCATTAGTCATGCTAGAAAGAATGCATCATAGTATTACATCTTCCAAAGAGGAATGACTGTCAGGGTAACCTGCTTGTGGAAAAATAAGTTGAACGATCAGGCGCTGAGTGATCTTGACCGGATTTAACTCGACTCAAGTAGTGCAATTCCTATGGAGTTCTCTCGACAACACCCAAAGATAGGATGTGCCCAAAAGGGGCCCTTTGGGTGCTTGAATTCCTAATTCACAAGCGAATTAATTAATTTATTTGTTTAGTTTGTTTATCATGAACCCTGTTAATTTGCGAGGGATCAAACTAAGAAGGAGGTTATATCAGCCTAGACCTATTTCAGATTTGCTGAACTAAGGGAGAATCTGCGCATCTACTGAACAAATTCTCTAACCACAGGGATGGCTACTTAGAAAGGGGGACTGTCCAATCCAAAAGTAACCTGAGTAGTGTCTAAATGGGGTTGCAAAGGATGTAATCCAAATAGAATGCCTGCAGGGAGAGGGGTCATTAAAGGCTTAATCCGAAACCCTGGAGAAGATGACATAACTAGTCATATATCAAATAAGTATTCGGTGGCCAACTCAGAGAGAAAATGCGGGACTCACATCGCCAAGTGATGTATCCACTGTGAGTCGCTATCGATAGCGAACATCAATCAACCTAAGGTGCTGTCAATTTATAATCGCGAAAGCTCGACCGACATCCTATAATAGAATTGATTCTTTGGGATAGTTCATGCAGCGGCAGTGCTATCCGACTATTAGTGAATGCCCGGAGAACTTACATCAACTCAAATGTAGCCAAGAGGAAAGGAGCCTCTGGGGGACTTATCCTAAACCTCAGATATACTCGACCTAGTTAGATCATGATAATTAATTCAAGAAGAAAGCTTGGAGACTCACATTTTCTTAAACAAAATCAATATGAGGTGGCTTACTAGCTGGGAGGTAAAGTCTACCATACTAACAAGGTGCTCATTGGTTTGCAATGGTCAAGTTAGGAAGAAAGCGCGGGGACTAACATCTTCCAAACAAGTGACTACTAGGGTGACATACTAGCGAGGTAACTGTTGACCTCATTTTTAGAATGGGCTTTCAACCCCTCCATCTTAGACATAGGATTTCTATTAGACTTTAAGAGTTCTTTAGTCTTAAGACATATCTAGTGATTAGGTGGACACTCAAACCTAGCCTTAGAGACTTTGAAGAGTTAGCCATAGGAATAGGTCATGCCTTAGGGGTGTAAGGAAATTTTCCTACCCTTAGCTTGAACCATTCCTCACTTTCCTTCTTTCAAGTCAAACTCCAAATCAATATTATTTGAATATCTCCAAACTCAAATCAACTTCATATGATTGAAACCCATGATCAAAAATCATCAAAAATTCCTAAGTTCAAATTTTGCCTAAGTCATTAACCTTCCCTTAAGGACTTAACCAAAATTACAATCAAAACTAATTCAAATCTTTGAGATTTTCTCATAATCCATTTATATTCTCATTTACATTCACATATATAAATAAAATGTAAATTCAAATCAATCAAACTAAACTCAAAATTCCAAATCAATTTATGAAATTTTCCTAAGTCCCTTAATTTTCCATTAATGGACTTAGCCCAAATCATGATCTAAATCAATTCAAATCCATGAAATTTTATCAAAACTCATTTATATTCTCATTTATATTCACACCTATAAATTAAATATAAAAATAAATCAATCAAATCAAATCCTTAAATTAAATTCCCAATTTGAAAATTTCCTAACTCCTTTAATTTTTTATTAAAGGATTTATCCAAAACCTTAATCAAACTAATTCAAATTCATGGGATTTTCTCAAAATTCATTTATATTCTCATTTATATTCACATATATAAATGGAATATAAATATAAATCAATCGAATCAAACCCTCAAATTAAATTCTCAAATTAAAATCTCCTTAAGTCATTAATTTTCCATTAATGAACTTAGCCTAAATCATGATCAAATCAATTCAAATTCATGGGATTTCTCATAACTCATTTATATTCTCATTTATATTCATATATATATAAATTAAATATAAATATAAATCAATCAAACCAAATTCAAAAAACTTCAATCATCAAACTCCAAAATTTTCCTAAGTCCTTTAAATCCTTATTAATGGACTTAACCCAAATCATGATTAAACCCCTTCAAATCATTGAAATTTTCTCATGATCCATTTATATTCTCATTTATATTCACATATAAAAATGAAATATAAATTCAAACAATCAAAACCAATTCCAAAAATCAAACTCAAATCAACTCAAAATTCAATCTAAGCCTTTCAAGCCAAAATCTTGAACTTAGCCAAATCAATTTCAAATCAAGCCAAACTCTTGATTTTCTCTCATAATTCAATCAACCCTACAATCATGAGCTCATATATTAATCGAAACTCCAATCAAACAATCAAAACCTAGTTCAAAAATCAAACCCAAAACCCCTTCATATTCTTCATTTGAATAGGAAATTTTCAAATGGATCAAAACCCATTTGACTTCAAACCACTTGTAAATGAATTTATATTTCAATCATAAGTCCATATACAAGATCAACCAACTCCAAATCAAGCTTAGACCAAGCCATTTGAGCCACTTAGGCTTACTTGACCCAAGGTGACCTAAAGTACCCTTATGAGCCAAATTCTATTCCTAACCAAATTGGATTGAACCAAACTCATATTTGCCTCTCATCATGATCAACAATCATCATGGGATGATCAATCAATCAAATTGGGTCAAACCAAGTCAAACCTAATGGTTGACCAAGTCAACACTTAACTCAAAATGAAACCTAACATAACCAAATTCCAGGCCAAATTGATTGAAACCATTGATCTAAGTTCACTCATGACCTATGTTTGAACTTGACCAAGCCAACATTTGAGCCTAACCTAGCCCAATTGGCCACGTGACCCAAGTTGACCCATTTTGACCTAAAGGGTCAAAATGTGTCAAAACTTGATATAAGCTAAATTGATTCAAACCAATAGATCAAGTCCATTCCAAATCACTTATAGAACTTGACCAAAGCCTCAATTGGCCAACTAGGCCTAACATAGCCCAATTGACCTTAGACCCAACATGACCTAAAGGGGTCATGTTGAGCCAAAATTGAACTTAACCAAAATTGATTGGAAACAAAGATACCAATCCACTCCATATGATTAACCTAACCTAAACCTACCCCTTGACTCAAAATGGTCAAATAGGTCAACTTGACTTAGTTGACCTAAATGAAGTCATATGAGCCAAATTCAAAACTATACCAATTTGAATCAAACCAAAGCCACCAAAACATTTCAAATGGTCATATGAACTTGACCCAACTCTTGGTTTGACCCAATTTGACCTAGTGGTCAAGTTGACCCAAGTCGACCCATTTTGACCTAAATGGGTCAACATGAGCCATACCCTATCAAATAAATTCCAAATCTCATGAAACATGGCCAAACCAAGTTTCTCTGCATACCCAACATATCGAAAGTGAAAAATTAGCAAAATGACCATTCTACCCCTAGCCCATAGAACAAATTTTGGTCTAATCCATGGGTAATTTGATCATACCCTCTTCATATCCACCTGAGGCTTTCCCAATAGCTCAATGGGACCTAATGTAGAGTGGTGCACCCAACCTAATGAGTTTGGGTCAGCCCAATTAGTCCCTAGACCAAACCCGATCCTATGGGTCAAAATGCCAAAATTCAAACTCCCTCTCCCACTCAAATTAAAGCACATGGGAGGTTGGAAATCCACTCCTTGGCTAAAACCAACCATGTGCACACTCAAAACAGCCAAAACAAACTCTTCAATATGATCAATTGGATCAAAATGGCACAATGGTTTGCTACCATCTGATCCTTCAAGGGAGAGATATACTCCCCATAAACAAACTCAAATGATTCATTCCTCAATTCGATTGAGTACTAGAGAGACTTAGGAGCCATCAGAGAGTGATCCCTAGCCTCCTAGAGCTCTTGCCATTTCCCCATTTCTCAATTTTTGAACAGTGAAAATAGGGGAGCTCAATCCATTCTTGAACTTCCTCTTCACTCAATTTCCATCCAATTGCTCTTGCATACTTCATCAAAGAGCACCCAAGCTTCCTTTGGAGTTCCCAAGGAAGAGGCTGAATTAGATCAAGGCCGCTAGCTAAGGAGGAGTTGGTCCATACACCAATCCACTCAACCTCAAGTGCTCATACTCTCAACATAACTTTGTCTCAACCAGACGAAGCTTCTCTAAGGGAATCAAGCGCTGGTTATCACCTCCGGTGAGGTATGAGATTTTCCAACCATTAAACTCAATGTGGTGTGGAGCTTTGCGAAAGAAATTTCAATCACATGGATTTTTGACTGTTGGATTTGTCGCTCTTTAGCTTTAGATGGTATGGTGTGAGTTGAATTTAGTTTAAATCTGAGCTAGATCGAGCTTGGATCTTCCCCTTGATTATGGACGGTCTCTGTTGATCAAGGGGAAGAACTTGGGAAATCTCAATCATCCATCCGAGCATTTTGGATGGACGGCCGAGATAATTCCCCATGTTTATATATCCGTTATCCATTTTAAAATCGGAGAGATCTGTCGATCGAATCAGAGAATCAGCTACATCATGCCGTTTGGATTTGATAACTTAAGCCCTCACATTGGCGCATGTAAAGCGTTGACCTCCACGCATCGTGTCGTGAGCTAGGGGATTACTTAAATTATTTTAATTAATTCTAATTAGCCTATGGATCTTCTAAAATTCATAACTCTCTCTAAAAAATTTAGGAAAATATGAACTAAATCCAATGGAAAGATAATTTAACCCAGAATATTTTAAAATTAATTTCAATGGATTTTGAATTATATTTTTCTCTGAATTTGGGTTTTGTTAAAAAGTTTATTTTGCTAATTACTTTTTAATTAGGCCTCTGATTAATCCCAAATATCTTGGATATATTTTCGGGGATGACTTCTGCCTCCCCTAATTTTCTTGGGATTTATTGAAGGCTCTATTAGAAGAATTGCATATGAATTTCTTAATTTCTCTCCTTAGTAATTAATGATAATTAAGGCATAATTAGTGATTCTAATCCATTATTAGGGTTGATTAAGGTAAGATCCAGTAAGTAGGAGGTTTATGGAATATTTTTGGGGTATTTCTCCTAAGCTATTCCCTAAACTCCCTTTTCTCTCCTTAATCTCCTCTTAATTAAGGGGTAATTCATTAATTATCCCCTTAATTAATTTCTAAAAATCCTAAAAAGTTTCAAAACTTAATTAATCTACTTTGGGTAGATGCTTAGGTGTTTAATAGCCTAAGTTCAATTAAAGAAATCAAAACCCAATTCATATGTATGAAAGGGTGTTTTGAAATTACTTAAGCTAAACCCCAGCTTAATTAACTTTTATGAGCCAAATTGCATTAGGACTTTTCTTAGGTGCATTGCAAATTTAAATTCCTTGTGAGTTTTTGTGTCATCTCATTGGGTCATAATTATTTGGTTAGTTCTTCTAAGGTGGTGTAGGTAAGGGTTAATTAAGTTACTTAATTCGTACCTTAACCTAATTAATGCATAAAAATGGATCTAATTATCAAAAAATTAAACAAAAATATCAAACACATGTGGGAATGGGTTAGGAATAGTAAACTCATCTCACCTTTTTAAAATTAAATCAAACTCCAAACTAAACACAAATCACTTTGAATTCACTTTGATTTATTTTAAACTTTCTTATTCTATAAGAATGTCTTTAGGATTTAAGTGAAGTGAACTTGTTTACATGCTTTCATTGCTTTGAATCTTCCCCCAACATGTTAAATTTGTATGTCATGTGATTTCATGCATTCATATTTTTTAAAATTCAAATTAAAAGATGGAATTATTTACTTTATGTCAAATTTGTATGTGTTGGCCAAAGTAGAAATATGAATGGCTATTATCACTACTAAATCCAAATTATTTTCAAAATTTATAAATAAAATACCAAATCTAAAAGTATGCTACTTATATTTTAATTATGAGTTTGCATGTTATAGATTATAAAGGGATGCTTAGCTTAGATTTCCTTTCTCTTTTATGTTGGTATAGTTTTGAATAGGAGTTGGTAAGATGTAGGGTTCATTTGAATAGAACCTAACACTTACTTAATTACATATCCTATTCATCTCTATGCTACCACTTAAGAAGGGTTACTTATATTTGCATGTACAAATTACATAAACAAAATGAATTCATTAATACAACTTTTGCATTCTTCTTTTCCATTTCATTTAGTTTATACACATGTTTGTATTTAAGGAAAGTGGTATATTAGTCTGGACAACCCCAAGGTTGCGAGGCTTTAAGTAGCCCTAAGTAGGTCTTGTACCTTACACCTCTGGTTAACAATGACATTACACTCACTTATGCCTTTCTCACTTTCATGTGTGTATGTGAAAATTTGGATAAGGAAATCCCTTTATACTTAAGAAAAATCATGCATATTCGACTTCTAAATTTCCTTAAATGGATTACTTAGCATGCATCATAAAGTGTGTTAAATACTCTCATTTTATGTATAGATATGCTTAGGGTCTATCCATATGAATGTTATATATGTTGGGAAAGAAATGAAGTAATGTGTGTCATGTGAATTTTGATTCATTTATTTAATCTTAAAATATCTTTTTTTTGAATAGGTTTGTTTAGAGTTCATCTAAACTTAGGATTAATTAAAAGATCTAATCAAAATATTCACCTAAGCAAAACTAAAATTTGAATCTACTTTAGAAATTACTTAAGTTATGGAAGGAAAGAGAAGTTCTCTTCTCTTTCCATCTCTTCATAACTTAGTAATTAATTGTAGGATTCACTTAAACCAAATCAAAACATGAAATAAAAATAACCCAAAATAATTAAACAACTTAAATGAAACCCTCCTCTATGTCGAACATGTTCTTCACACTTAGAAAATTTGGACCTAAAGCTACAGCTAAGCATACCACATAAGCCTTCAAAGTACACACATTAGCCTAAGTCACCACTTCTACCTTTAGGTTAGGTCGGTGCATGGTTTGATGTTTATTTTATTTTGTGATATATATTTTAGACTGGATGTTAGGTGTATGCTTAGAATGAATGGTAGGGACTCTTGTCTAACTATTCTTGTCACAGGAGATTGTGCTTAAGAGGCTCTATCATAAATAAAAATATAAAATGCTTTTTTGCTTGCGTGCTTTATACCTAAGCATAATCCAATAGGCCCGATGGACTTAGTCACCCATGTGGGGTGATAAGTCAAATATACATGCTTAGAATTTGTGTGGTTTGTTTTAGCTAACATTTATTTTTAGTTAGATTTCCACTTTTCTTTTCATGTAAATTTGTGCAATTAGGATTTTGGAATGATTGTTATGGGGATTAGGATGAGCATTGGTCATAAGATCCTATCTTATGCACCATGCGAAGCCTTGGAGCATCTACCTTCTATCCATCCAAAAGAAGAACCAAAGAAAAGAAAAGAAGAAAGAAGAAAGAAAGCTTGAAGACCCTCATAATAATAAATTTCTTGCTTAATTATAATTTAATTCATTTGTAATCCGGGTTATATAAGGGTAGAGCTCAGCTACCCACATTTCATATTTTTGGGTTTGTGCGGTGGTGTCCGACCACAATGGCCTTTTATTCTTTTTGTGATTAGCTTTATAAATTAGTTGATGATTTGTTTAGCTTTTCAATTAAATGGCATGATTTTCTTAGTTTATTCCTTGCTTTATGTATGACCTGGATGTGGATTAGGCTCTTTAGAGAAAAATAAATCTTTTACCCAACTTAACAACTCAAAAAGAAAAATTAAATAACTCATAACCTCACCTAAAGCTTAGGTTTAAAATCAAGATAAATAATTAGCAACCCCTTAGCTGGATGAGCATTTCTTTTGTAATATCATGCACAAATGCATCTTATTTCACTATTGATTGGAGGGCTTTCACCTTTGCCAGAGAAACTTGGCTTGAGCTTTGAGAGCTATGGTGGAAACTGACCTCCTCCTTTCTCGTTGATTTTGGCCAATAACCTTATCTCACATTCATTAGTCATATGCATCCTATTAGCCTGAGTCAAAATAATTGTCCAAAATAAAAATAAAATGAAATTTGAATTGCATTAGATTTAGGTCATTTGAAACATGCCCTTTACATGATCTAGTATCTTTAGGGAGTGAGTTTAAAGACATAGTCCTTTTATAAATAAATAATAGTCTTGCTATCTTGCATAAGCATAAAGACTTGCCTACATGTATTTAAAATTTTAGGAGGAGTTAGTTGGCGGCCACCCCTAGGCGGTTGTAAGTCCAAGTTGTCGGGGGGTTTATCCTCTCTTGTGGGGGCAAACCAAACACCCATTTTTGCCTTAGATTTAGGTTGTGCTTTCGGCCCTCGCCAAAGCTCCCTAGATTTAGGTTCTGAGATTGCTTCTCCCTTTTGTGGGCCATAAGCTTAAATCCTCACCTCTTAGGCATTTCCTTAATCTTGTGTTAAGGAATCTTAAGTCCTAAATTTCTAATGAAAAATGCAACTCAAAGAAACTAAATCAATTTCAAAAATGTAAAGCCCAACTATAGGATAGTCTGAGATATTCACTAGGTTTCCTAGCATCATGGGCATCTCCTATTTATCTCCCATTTTGGCTTCGATAATAACTCTCTCTTTTGATCAATCCTATTTGATCTTGCAAAAATAAACCAATCTATTGATAGTCCTTTCTATTAAAATCATCAAAAATATGATCATTTACCTTAATCGAGAGTTTTCCTAAAGAATCCCCATTCCTTTGGATGTAATTAACTATGGGGGCTTGCCGCTGTAGGGAACTTAAACCCAAAATAAACCCGCATTTTCCATGTAAAGTAGGGAAGAATCTGGTACATATGCACCCATCATCCTTAGGAGTCCTTATTGAGGTGATTAGTCCATTAAAGGGTAGTGACTTCTATTTCGAGATAGTACACTATTTTCTTGATGACATACTCAATCACCAATAAGTACATCTACTCTGTGGCATCTAAAAAGATGAATTTTATAGGTCTTCTTTCTTTCTCACCAGATTTGAAGGAGACTCCTATAGAATTTTTTCTCCATAGATTTTTAGCGACTCGGGATGGTTCTCTCTCCATCTTTGGTAAATGATCATTGTCTTTGAGTATCAAGTGGGTTTGTACTTTGGTATGAATCAAGACTATCCTTCTTTCCTTTGGCACTTAGCTTATTTCATTCTTAAGTTGAGTTAGCCAACATCTTTAGGTTTTAGGAGCATTCCTTGTTGGTCTTAAAACCCCATTAGTTCTCAATGGGTAAAATGAAAAGATCTAAATAAAAAGAAACATCTTAAAGACTTCCTCCTTATCATTTTCATGATAAGGAAAGGTTCATCCTAAAATAATAAAGATAAAATAAATCTTCCATAAAGAACTTTGCTTTTCAAAAGCACCTTTTCAAAAATGCACTTAATAAAATATTTTTCACAAAATTTTATCACCCTCATTTAACAATTCCCATAATTGTTACATGTAGGGATTTTCAAAAAATAAAACTAATACATTTTCAAAAGCACAAATGAACATCTTCTTTCAATTCACTTTGATGAAGATTTCATTTTCAAAATAAAATGAACAATCATCTTTTCTAAAAATCACAATCATAATCATAAAGTTTTCAAAAAACACACATGAATCTTTTTATTCAATACACTCACACTTATTGAATGGAAAATTCATTTGTAAACAAAATTAAACTATTCAAAAGCACACATGAACACCTTCATTTAATATACTCAAATTTATTAAATGAAGATTTCATTCCCAACTAAAAATAAATATCATTTAGAAAATCCCACTTAAACATATCTTACATATGTTTTAAGTTGGAGTTCCTCTCTTTCAAAAAGCAACAATCACACACAAAACAAAAATTTCATATTTCAAAAATAAGATTGATCTCCATTCTACATACCTAAATTTGTTGAATGGAAGTCCCCTTTTCAAAAATAAAAACTCCAACAATCATATTTCAAAATTTTTCAAAACACATTTTGGAACTTCATTTAGCATACTCAAATTTGCTAAGTGAAGTTTTCAAATCCAAAATCAAAAATCAACAATCATACTTTCAAAATTATAAACACATTTTGAATTTCACTTAACATACCCAAATTTATTAAATAAAGTTTCCAAACCAAAAATAAAAAATCAACAATCTTATTTCAAAATTTTCAAATACATTTGGAACTTCATTTAACATACCCAAATCTGTTAAGTGAAGTCTCCAAATTCAAAATTCAAAAATTTTCTAAACACATTTGGAACCTCACTTAACATACCCAAATTTGTTAAGCGGAATCTCCAAATCCCAAAATCAAAATTCTTCAAACAACTTTTTGCAACTTCATTTAACATACCCAAATTTGTTAAGTGAAGTCTCCAATTCCAAAATCAAAAATGAACAATCATATTTTAAAAAAAAAATTCAAACAACTTTTTGGAATCTCAGTTAGCATACTCAAATATGCTAAGTGAAGTTTCCAAAGTCAAAACCAAAATTTTGAAGCACCCCTTGGAATTTCTTTCCTTATCATACCAAATTTGCTAAGGAGAAGTTTCCATTTTCAAAATCAAAATGAAATCAAAATATTGAACACACCATTTGGAATTTCATTTAACTTACCCAAATTTGCTAAATGAAATTTCCATTTCGCAAAACCAAGTGGGACTTCATCTTTAGCATACCATATTTGCTAAAGTTAAATATCCATTTTCAACCACATCAAAAATAAAATAAAACACTTAGGATTCCCTCAGCATACCAAATTTGCTAAGGATCCTACCCTTTTTCAAAAATTAAAACATCAAAAACAAAATGAAACACGAAGGATTTTCTTAGCATGCCTAAATTTGCTAAGATTCCTTTTTTCAAAATCAAACAAAATACACTTGGATTCTTCATTTTGCATACCTAAATTCGCTAAGTAAGAATTCCAAAATTTTCCAAAATAAAACAAAATTCATAAAAAGAAACAATCACTTTTAAAACACTTCACTTAGCATACCTAAATTTGCTAAGAAAGTGAAATTCCAAAACAATCAAACAAAAATAAAATCAATTTGACCCTTACTTTAGCATACCCAAATTTGTTAAAGAAAAGGGTCCTCAAAATCAAAAATTGAAATTCAAAAAACAAATATGAACCTATGGAAGCATCCTTATCAAAATTTTGAATATATATTTCAACATAAATAAATTTGTTGAAGTTGGATTCATATTCAAATTCCTCTTTCAATCAATCTTCTCAAATCCATTTGAACCTCACTTAACACTTCCAAGTTGTTGGATGTGGGTTCAAATTTTCAAATTCAAAATTCAAAAATCTATGGAGACAGAAATCTAGCACAAGTTCATTTCTCATTGCAGATCTTTACAGTCAGTGTAGTACAGTTCCATTTTAGTCTATTATAGTTATTAAAATGACCAGTTCTCATAAGTTTGTCTTCACCTTCCCCACGTATGGATCGCTTTAGATCACTTCCCTGGACCATACCCACTAATTCACTTTGGAGGATTTGAGGGGGATCACTTGTGAGGGCATTCCCTCACCATAGTAGGACCAAGGTGAATGGGCGGGATCATCGGGATTACTTACCTCGATTGATGTCTCCTCACATTGAAGAGGAAAGTATGGCGGTACCAGACTTTAGTTATTTGATCAGTACCAGATTCCTCATTGCTCATCCGAGTTGGTCATGTTAAGTGAGGAGTACCACCATCACTCAATGGTAAGGCTCCCCAGTCTCATTGCTTGCCTCCCACATTTGAGTATGGGTCTATCTACTCCTCCCATACACATAGGAACAAGAATGCATGATCAAGTGGTACCACTAGCGGGAGCTAGAGCGTGCTTCGACCATGGATGAGTTTCCATCATCATTCACCATTGGTTATAGAAATTCCATCTCTCTCTCGATAGAGAGAGGATAGGATCCATTCATCACCTCCAGTGGTGCCTTTTTATAATTTCAGGAGCGGAGGTCATGCATCCATCTATCTTATGCCAAAGGCGGTATGCTTCGAGTCGACATGTTTGATCTTCATCTATTATCCCAGAGTGTGGAGAGATTCTAGAGAGGAGCAGCCCATACAACATGTTGAGCGAGCGACAGAGGTTCAGTCGTCGGCTTTTCTGATTGATTTTCTAGCTGGCGCTACCCGACCAACCATCGATAGTATTCTTCTCACTATGACAACCACCACAGAGGGGTTCTTATGCATAGAGTCTGGTGTCTCACCCACCACTTTACCCTCATCCCCATCATACATGTTACAACATCTCCCATTCCATCTAAGGCCATGAAGGCCATGGAAAAGCACCCGTTGGTGATCCAATGCCAAGGGATCCTACCCCTTCTACACACCCATTATGGTAGCGAGCTCTTCACCCCTTCTACCCATGGTGGTGTGGAAGGAATGACAAGCATCGTGGTCATCCTTCACCAACTCGCCCATACGGGATGTGGAGATGGTGATATTAGATATTCGGATGACAGTCAATTGTAGTAGGAACATCCTAGGATTGTTACCCCCTAGGTAGTGTCATTCATCCGATTGAGTGGTCATACATAGGATTGACTCTCCGGTGATAGCGAGTTTGTACTCTCGATTCTGATAGTGATCACACTAATTAAACATATACTTTGTTAGATGGATCGTTCCTTAGATGAGGTAGTTGCACATTATTTCATGGAGAAGAAGGGGATCTTGGGGTACACTTGGTCTGATGAAGAGAAAGTTAGCTTTGATCCTAATGAAGATGACTTGATGGGAGACTCAGGCTGAGTCTGCATGGTTGATAATAGAGGGTCTCTTCTTAGAGAAAAATAAGCCATGGAAGGTGATGAGGTTGATCAAGAGACGCGAGTCTCACCTCAACACATGATTGGTAGAAGGATGAGCAAATTGATGGCAACAATTAGACTTGTTAGCGAAAGTGTTTGCTCAGCCCCAGTTCATCCTATTATAATTTGACTCACGAGTTAGTGCATGTCTTGGACCCCAAGACTACCTCCCTTGAGCAAAGACTAGCACTGTATAGGAAGGTAGTGGAAAGTACCTCCATACAAGAAAAGACATAAAATCCATGGTTGAGCAAGTGAAGGAAGCTTTGGCTCAAGCTGGAGGATCATCGGTTAAAGGGTAGAAAGGAGAATTGATGCTATCTAATATCCCAAGGGTTTCATGCCTCCTTCCTTCAAAAGCTTTGATGGCGTGGAAACAGGCAACACATACATTTAGGGGCTTGTTTGCGTGGGTGATGCGATGCTTTTTTACTTTAGATTTGTACTTTGATTGGTATCTTTGAACGCCAATGGTTCAAGAAGACATTTGAGTTAGAGCAACTCTTCATCAAAAGATTTCTTTGGAGCTCAAAAAGGGTTACGTAGGTGATCGTTAGCACAACTTGACACTCGGTGAGTCACTTGTTGATTATATTCTTGGTGTAGTATGAAGTGTGAACTGCTGAACATAGCATGCCATTGAGATTCTCTTGAAGAATATCCATGGCCTCTCTTCATGCTTAAGGGCTTCACTATCAAGACATTTGAGAAATAAACAAGGATCTAGTCTACAAGGAGAGGCCAAAATAGTTGCCTTTTCAAGATCGGTTACTAAGCAAAAGGTAGAAATCTATGAGAAGAAGCACAGTAGCAGTGTGGTTAATAGAGCAACTAGAGATCGGTCAGAGACCATGACCTCTCGCCTCCACCTCCTTTTACCACCAAGGCAACCACGCCTCCACCGGCCTCCACACCCATACATATACCATACCACCGCCCACCACCATGCATATCGCCTAGGTAGCTATCCACCTACTCTTTTAGATAAGTTAAACAAACCTTATTCTTTTAAGAGGGAGGTAATCGAAAATCTTTAAGAATCTCTTAAAGAAACTTTTTTTTCCTACCCGAGCCTAGGAGACGAGAAAGTAAAAGTCATGATCAAACTTTTGCCTTTATGCTACATTTTGGAGGATTGCTTCACATTCAAGGAGGCTTGAACAGTTTCAAGACGGTGTTGTAGTTATCCCAAAGGAATATCTTGTGGAATAATCTTCCAGTTCCATTAGGGTAATCTTTGGGGATACAAGCGACCCTACCAAAACCAAAGAAGGTTATGACATTTCTTAGTCTAAACCTCTAAAAAAATAATTCATAAGATCAAGAAGCTTTCCTTGCATGTGCCTGAGTCAGTTCAAACCTCCAACAATAAGGAAGGTTTGCAAGTTGCCAGTGCCAACTCTAGGAAAGTGGAGCTCGGCGGCATGTGTCAGATAGCCCTTTAGCATAGCCACCACTGTGTCCAAACCTTGATTTAGCTTCCACACCAGTGACTTCTTCCATTTCTGCTAGCTCTTCTATTTCTTCTACTAGTAGAACTCTTGTATCGATAAGGGCATCAAATCCCTTACTCCACTCACTTGACTTCTACTTTGTACCTCCAAATAATTCCAAGAAATTGAAGAATAAAGCTAGTTTGAATTACATCTGTCACGATGGGTTATCTTCTTCATTCCTAATGATAACTCTTCAAGTCTAAATAACTATAAATTTTTGATCTTCCTCTTTCGATTAGTTGGACTTTCCAACTCAATACTAGGTTCACCTCTTGAGATAGACTTGGAATCATCCATTCAGGTCCCATAAGAAGCTGTAGGTGAGCAAGTGTGGTAGAACCTTCCACCACCTTGCCTCAAGAGATTACCAAAGTCAACCTCCATAGTGGCAAGGTTCTACCTCCTAGGGCTAGCACCTCAAGATAGAGGGAAACAAGTCATTGGTATTGAAGATTGAGAAGCCCTTCCACAGGATGCTCCACCCTTGGATATGCTTGTGGAAGACCAGCCGAAGGTGGACTACAATGTCCTTTCTCATCTAAGAAAGTTTTCATCTAAGCTAAGCATATATGATGCCCTTGTCTTATCCAAAGAGATGAGAATCACTAATCAAGGCCCTCCTTGATCCGAAATATGCTTAGCTCGGTGACCATATAGGTGAGGAAGCACATTATGCAAAAGAAAGGATCACCTTCATAGATGAAGACCTTCTTCGGGGACTTGGAGCACAACCGTCCCCTCATCATAGTTGACATGGAGGTTTTAGACTCACGGTTCTCATGGATTTGGGTGCATTGGTGAACATTATGAGTCTAAAGACCCTTTTTTGAAGATTCACATCTACACTCAGGAGATAGGATGATGTTGAGAGGATTCAATGATCAAGGTGTGCTTTAGGTTCTATAGTGTTACCTTTGGAGATGGGTGACTAAAATCAAGCCAAGTTCTACATCATTGATTTGAATACTTCATTGCTTTGCTTGGTAGGCCTTGGATACATTAGAACAATATCATTCCATCCTCCCTTCATCAGTGCATCAAGTTCAGAAAAGATGGAATTGAATACCATGTCAATGGGGATGAAAAACTATTTTCAATCAGAGAGGTTGAGATTTATGAGGATGTGGCTTACTATCTTCCTCAAAACACCCTTTCTTATGAACTTGGACAAAATTCAAATGCAAATATAAAACTAAAATAAAATGAAGCAAAGGAAAAGATAATAGAAAATGAAAAGAAAAATAAAGGTCCAAGTGAGCAAGAAAGGAGAATTGAAGAAGAAATAGATCAACATATCACATTTCACCACAATTCATTCTATCATATGAACATGTGGGTAGAATGGCTCAACCTCCACCAGGTAGAGGCAGAGGCGGTTAGAGGTGGAGACCCTAGTTGGCCTTGACCAATAGAGGTCATTCAGTTCATAAGTACCCTACTATTCACATAGACTTGGAATCACTCGAGGATGAGTCTAATGTGATTAGTATACCAACCCCTCTTGGGTTCCATTGGAGGTGACTTTTGATCCGAGAGATGAAGACAGGCCTCAAGCAAAGCAAAGTATTTGAATGTAGTTTATGTGAAACTATTAGGAAATAGTTGGGAACCTTAGCTCTTACCTCATCTTAGAAAGTTGAAGGTTTAGTAGTTAAGGAAGTCCCTAAGTCTTCCTGACATGAAGAAGAAGTTCTTTTTTGGGATCATCTTCCTCAAGCCACGAAGTTGATGTAGAGCTTGAGAGAAGATACTTTTAAAGAATTAATGGAATTACCATTTGACTTTTACTCGCCTTGTGTTCAAAATCTTATACATAAAGGTTTAGTTCCTCACACATGGTCCAAGAAAAGTTAGAATACTTCAAAAAGCTATGGAACAATACAGGTAGGAAGCACAATCAAGAGCAGGATTAGGATTCAGTATAGTGGGTCCGGACGATGATGAAGATTATTTCTTAGTTGTAACCAATCATTTGGAATCTGATAGTTTCTTCTCACACATTCCCAACTCTTAAGAGAATGTGTGTTTAGAAACTGATGATCTCCAAGTCAAAGAGGCACCTAGAATTTGAAGAGAGATTCATTCAATAAGAAGCTTAAAGAAATCAACCTGAGAAGAAAATCCACACACATCGGTTCTTATGAAGAAGAAACCAATGACTTAGTTGAATTAGGCTATTTAAGTTTAAGACTATGGAGTTATGAAGAAATGATTATCTCTTGACAGCAGTCCAGCTAGCAATAGATCCTAATGTTACTCTATTAAGCAAGATCCTAGATGCATTAGAAATTGAAAGTCATTTCAAGTCAGAAAATCAATTTTGGTTTGAAAAATATCCTACCTGGTTAGCTAGTGTCATCCTTTAAGAAGAAGAATATCTTTAGGGCATGTGTCCTAAGGATGAGTTTCCTTCCTATCAATTAATGGTACCTCATCTCATCTCTTTCATGGATGGATCATCTTTATAACCAAGATGTCTCACAGATGAAATCTTTTATGGGGTCATCTTCTTTTCATGCTTAAATACCACTTTGCATGACTCAGATCTTCAATGAACTCATCCATCATGGGTTGAGGGCTATGTTGATGATCTAGTAGTCAGAGTTTAGAAAAGGAAGACCACCTCTTTGACTTGAGAGTAGTTTTTGAATGGTTAAGATAATATAACCTTAAAATGAATCCCCTGAAGTGTGCATTGAGTAGCTTAGAAATTCCTTGGGTTTATTGTTACATGGGGAATAGAAATAGATCTGAAAGATTAAAGCTATCTTAGAAATGCCACCTCCCAAGAGTTTAACTCAACTCAGATCCTTTCAAGGATGGTATCTAAGATGCTTTATCTCTCCGAGATGCAAACCATTCTCGGCACTTGTCAAAAGGATGCCAAGTTCAAGTGGGATGACAAGTGTCGATGCCTTTGAAGACATCAAAGAGTACTTGGTGAAGCCGTTCTAGCGCCCCATCTGGTAGGCCCTCTCATCCTATACTTGCATTGGATGACTCTCGAAGCTCTATTGGCCCAAGCCAATGATGAAGGGAAGGAAAGCGGTCTCTACTACCATTGTTTCGATCCTGGAAGCAAACTATCCACCTATTGAGAAACATATTGCTTTGATCTTTGCATCTCTACATTACATGCTTTCTCATAAGGTGAACTTGATCTCTAGAACCAATCCACCAGTATCTCATGACACAATGCTTTCATGTTTGGCTCATTGGTCCATGATACTCTCATAGTTTGATATCACATTTGTACCCTATATGATAAGCACTACTGGATTTCTTAGCAACACTTCTGATTCTCCGCAGTGATCTCTGATGAACAAATCATGAACTTAGGGGAGGACGCGATGGGAGATGTATTTTGATGGTGCTTGCTTCTTTTCTTAAAGGTGAAGCACCATGATCTATTCTCAAGGCAGGGGTAGGAATAGTTCTTCTCCAAAGTGATGTGATGAGATTCTCATACTATCTTTCCGCACCAACAATGAAGGCGAGTATGAGGCTTTGATTACGGTCAGTTAGCCATCACTATCGGTGTCAGAGCATCAACATCTTTGGGGATTCTCGGTTGGTCATCAACATTGTGGGTCCTACCAGTTCTCAAACCCAAGCTTCATCATTACTAGTATACCATGAAGTGTTGGCCATTCACGAAGTCACCATCTACAAGGTTCCCCGAAGAACATAATAGAGATGCCTTGGCAAACTTGCCAAAGAGTTGGCATGTATGAAGATGAGTCCATTTCAATGGTCCAAAAATACAAGTCTATCCCATTGATTTGAACTCATCGAGAGACTTTCTCTTGAAGGGGAGTTGTTGCCAAAATGGACAAGGAGTTAGATTGGAGGCAACCATTCATAGATTACTTGAACATTGGTAAACTACCTCAAGAGAAATCACAAGCCCATCAATGAACAGAGCTCTCTCACTCTTGTTGATGGCACCACTGCATCATCCTTTGACCAAATGTGTTACATTATTTAGACAAATGAAGCCCATGGCATTATAACCGAGGTACACGTCTATGTGGAGCTCATCAATCACGAAGATGAAGATGAAGATCAAAAAATTTGGATACTATTGGCCGATGATCACATTGCATGGATGTAGCTAGGAGATGCCATCGATTTGGTGGTGTGGTCCTCCACCACCAACAATTCTACACTACATTGGCTTCATGGCCATTTGAGTGTTGGGGTACCATTGTAGGTCGATCCTCCTTCTTCCAAGGGGCATCAATTCATCTTAGGCCACTACTTTTCCAAGTGGGAAAGCCATCCCACTCGAGAGGTCACACTCATGTGCTTCAATTTTTCAGGAACCATATCTATATAGGTTAGGTGCCTCGATGAATTATATCGATAATGGTATGCGCATTCAAAAGCATGAAGATCAACTTTGCCGAGGGTATAGATTGAGATACTCCACCATCTACTACCCTAGAGCAAATGGCAGCATTCAACAAAACTCTCATCATAAAATAAGACTCTTGATGATAATGATAGTAGCAAGTAGTTGAAGCCTTGTGGGCCCACACCACATCGAACTCTCACCCCATTTTCCTTAGTGTATGGGTCAAGCCATTCTTCCTTTAGAAGTTCAACTCACTAAGGATAGCATTGGGTAACAAGATCACTATTAGAAGCAAAGTTGCTGGTTAGAAGAGCTCAAGGTTTGGAGGCTCTAGCATGCAGAACCTCAGTTGTACAAGGCCAAAATGATTCAAGGTCACAACAAGCTGGTCTATAGGTCTTTTAGGAGAACTTTGTGTTAGTCTAAGGAGACCAATTGTTGCCCATCAAAAGATGGGAGGCAAGTTTGAACCCACTTGGGAAGGCCCCATGTCATAGAGAAGGCTACCAAGGAGGATCTTATCACTTATTGATTGTAAAGGGAACACGATGCTTCCAATTAATGGGCTCTCTAAAGAAATATTACCCATGAAACAAATCATGTTTGAAAATAATCATTAATAAAAGAACAAAAATCATTCCATTCATCAAATCTTCTCTTCAAGTGTTGTTTGTTTGTCTTGCGAATCATGGCGTTTAGGGTAGGTGTAAGAGTCCCCCAATGGAATCCTATCTCTCTTTCACAACACAAACATAATCTCCATGCTATTAGAATAGGTGTAAGAGAACCTGAGAGACATCCTATTTTGATTAGCATGACTAAGTTAGGTGTGAGAGAACCCAAGCGGCATCCTTTCTTAGTGGGAATCTTTTTTGCCATCCGTGGCATCATTTCATCAAACCCCTTTAGTGTGTTTAAGGTAGGTGTAAGAGTCCCCTAGAGGCATCCTATTCCTTTTAACACATGCATAATAATAAGCACAAATCTTTTATCTTGAGCTATTTTGATGTGAGCAAGCCCCCATGGCACTCACTCATTAGGTCTGGCACACTCGCTAGTATGTCACCCCAGTGGTCATTTATTGGAGGATGTGAGTCCCCATGCTTTCTTCCCAACTTGACAAACAACAAGACTTGTTAGTATGGTGGTCTTCACCGCTAGTAAGCTCATGTTGACTTTGTTTAAGAAGATGTGAGTCCCATGCTTTCTTCTTGAACTAGCCATCATGCTAACTAGGGTATATTTGAGGTTTAGGATAAGTCCCAGAGGCTCCTTTCCTCTTGACTACTTTTGAGTTGATATAAGTCCCCTGGCATTCACTTAGTCTAGGTCGGATAACTGTCAGCGACAGACTATCCCATATCAATTTATGGAGGATGTGAGTCCCGAGCTTTCTTCTAGGCTGATTGTTGATGGGCACCTTAGGTTGGTTGATGTTTACTATCGTAGCGACTCACCCGTGGTACACCACTCTTGAGATATGAGTCCCCTTTCTCCTTGAGTTGGACACTTAATACCTATTGGATATGACTAGCCATGTCATCTTCTCGGGTGTTGGATTAAGCCCTTATCCCATGTGGCACTCTATTTGGATCAAGTCCTTTGATCCCATTTAGACACCTGCGTTACTTTTGGATTGATAGTTCCCCTAGTAGCCACCCCTGGTTGGAGAATTTGTTCAGATATGCAAATTCTCTCTTGGTTGATAAATGAGATAGGTCTAGGCGATATAAGCTCCTTCTAGTTTGATCCCTCACAACTAATAGGTCGATAAAAAAATAAACAAAATTAATTCGCTTGTGGATTAGGAATTCAAGCCTCTAAAGGGCCCCTTTTTCCCAAGCAAGCATCCTATCTTTAGGGCAGTGTCAGCAGAACTCCCTATAGAATTGCCTGACTACCTGAGTTGAGATAAATCCAGTACTCACTCATAGTCCTTAGGTCAGTTCAATCTATTTTTCCACAAGTTACCCGGTCATTCCTTTGAAAGATGTAAGACTATGATGCATTCTTTTAGCATGATTATGTCACCAGCGCCTTGTTTTATTTGTTGCAATCATCACCCTGATGGTCTTTTCTAGTGGAAGATGTGAGTCCAGCTTTCTTCCCTCAATTGATCATTGCAAAAAGGCACTCCTTTGGTTGGATAGTTCTCCCAGGAAGCTACTCCCTTTTATTTGATGCGAGAATGTGCTAGCTCCTTCTCTTGATCCATCGTAAACCAATGGAACCCATCAAAACAAATTTAAAATGAAATTTAATCTTGACTATTCTTGAGCTCATTTAAGTTCTCCAGTGGCATTCACTCAATAGTTAGCCCTAGGTCGGGTTTGATTTGTTGCCCAAAGCAACTGATCACCCTAATGTTTCCTTATTTGTAGAAGATGTGAGTCCCAGTACTTTCTTCTTAAGACTTGACCATTGTATACCAAAAGGCATTTCTCCTTGGTTGGATAGTTCTACTTGTGGTTGGTAGACTACTCCCTTTGAATTGGTAAATGAGTTAGGTCTAGGCCTCCATGGCCCCCTAGTGCAGTTCATCGCAAACCTATGGGATCCATAATCAAAACAAACAAATAAAAATGAAATTAATCTTGACTATCTTTGAGTTGATCTAAGTCCCCCATTCACTCAATAATTAGGTTAATGTATTGCCTTGCCAATAGATTACCCAAATTCTCTACTTTGGAGGATGTAGTCTACTATACTTTCTTCCAAATGCATATGAAAGGCATCCCTTTGGTTGGTCCTACTATGTGTTTAGTAGACTACCCCTTTGGATTGGTAAATCTAGTTAGGTCTTAGCCTCCATGGCTACTCATGCAATCCATCAAACCAATTCATCTAAAATTCAAACCTAACAAAATTAAAAAAAATTCAACCCTCTTCCCTGAAACAAATCAAATCTTTTTTCTCCTTGTGAGAATCAAATCAAACCTTTCATCCCCTGTGGATGACTTGAAACCTCCCTAGTGGAAGGTTCACACTCTATCCCTTAGTGGATTCCCCCTCTCTTATGTCTTGGACATAAGTAGAGCCACATTGCACTAAGCTCGATTCTTTCTGCTTAAGGATAGTTTATTTAGTGCTTGTGATCTCATGTTGTTGATCATTTTGTCAACACCAATCGTTTGTTCCTTGTCAGTCACACACATGACCTCATTTTAGAATGAGCTCTCAACCTCCATCTTAGACATCTTCTCTTAGACTTTAAGAGTTCTTAGTCTTAAGACACATCTAGTGATTAGGTGGACACTCAACCTCTAGAGACTTAGAAGAGTTAGCCATAGGAATAGGTCATGCCTTGGTGTTAGGAAAATTTACCCTTAGCTTGAACCATTCCTCACTTTCTTTCTTTCAAGTCAAACTCCAAATCATTCTTATTTAATTTTCTCCAAACTCAAATCAACTCCATATGATTGAAACCCATGATCAAAATTCATCAAAAATTCCTAAGTCCAAATTTTGCCTAAGTCCTTAATCTTCCCTTAAGAACTTAGCCAAAACCATGATCAAAACTAATTCAAATCTTTGAGATTCTCTCATAATTCATTTATATTCTCATTTATATTCATAGATATAAATGGAATATAAATTCAAATCAATCAAACTTAACTCAAAATTCCAAAGAAATTCATGAAATTTTCTTAATGGACTTTATCTTTCAAATCAATTCAAATCATGATTTTCTCAAAACTCATTTATATTCTCATTTATATTCACATATATAAATGAAATATAAATATAAATCAATCAAATCAAATCAAATTAAATTCCCAATTTAAAATTTTCTAAGTCCTTTAATTTTCCATTAATGGATTTATCAAAACCATCAAACCATTCAAATTCATGGGATTTTCTCAAAACTCATTTATATTCTCATTTATATTCATATATAAATGAAATATAAATAAATCAATCAAATCAAACCAAATTAAATTTCAAATTAAAATTTTTAAGTCATTAATTTTCCATTAATGGACTTAGCTAAATCATGATTCAAACCACTTCAAATCATGAAATTTTCTCATTATATATTCTCATTTATATTCACATATATAAATGAAATATAAATATAAATCAAACCAAATTCAAAAAATTCAAATCTCAACTCAAAATCCAATCAAAATCTTAATAAATCAAATCATTGAAATTTTCTCATGATCATTTATATTCTCATTTATATTCATATATAATGAAATATAAATTCAACAATCAAAACTTGAAATCAAACTCAAATCAACTCATCAATCTAGCCTTTCAAGTCAAAATCTTGAACTTAGCCATCAATTTCAAATCAAACATCAATCACCCAACAATCATGAGCTCATATAAATCAACTTCAATCAAACAATCAAAACCTAGTTCAAAACCAAGCCAAATCCTTTATTCTTCCTTTGAATATGAAATTTCAAATGGATCAAAACCCATTTGACCTCAAACCACTATAAATGGATTTATATTTCAATAATAAGTCCATATACAAGATCAATCAACTTCAAATGAAGCTTTGACCAAGCCATTTGACCCACTCAGGCTCACTTGACCCAAAGTGACCTAAAGTACCCTTATGAAATTTTAATCCCAACCAAATTGGATTGAACCAAACTCATATTTTCTCTCATCATGATCAACAATCATCATGGGATGATCAATCAATCAAATTGGGTCAAACCAAGTCAAACCTAAGGGTTGACCAAGTCAACACTTAACCCAAAATGAAACCTAACATAGCCAAATTCCACCATAGGCCAAATTGATTGAAACCATTGATCTAAGTTCACTCATGACTTCTATGTTTGAACTTGACCAAGCCAACATTTGAGCCTAACCTAGCCCAATTGGACTTGACCCAAGTTGACCCATTTTGACCTAAAGGGTCAAAATGTGTCAAAAATCTAAGCCAAATTGATTGAAACCAATGGGTCAAGTTCATTCCAAATCACTTGTGGAACTTGACCAAAGCCTCAATTGGCCAACTAGACTAACCTAGCCCAATTGACCTTAGACAACATGACCTAAAGGGGTCATGTTGAGCCAAATTGAACTTAACCAAAATTGATTGGAAACAAAGATACCAATCCACTCCATATGATAACCTAACCTAAACCTACCCCACCCTAGGTCAAATGGCTCAAATAGGTCAACTTGACCCATTTGACCTAAATGAAGTCATATGAGCCAAATTCAAAATTATACCAAATTGAATCAAACCAAAGCCACCAAAACATTTCAAATGGTCATATGAACTTGACCCCCTTGGTTTGACCCAATTTGATTGTCAAAGTGACCCATTTTGACCTAAATGGGTCAACATGAGCCAAACCCTATCAAATGAATTCCAAATCTCATGAAACTTGACCAAACCTAGTTTCTCCACATACCCAACATATCCAAAGTGAAAATAGCAAAATGACCATTCTACCCTAGGCCATAGAACAAATTTTGGCTTAATCCATGGGTAATTTGGTCATACCCTCTTCATACTTGAGGCTTTCCTAAAGCTCAAGGGACCTAATGAAGAGTGGTGCACCCAACCAATGGGTTTGGGTTTTGGTCCTAGACCAAACCCGACCCCATGGGTCAAAATGAAATTCAAACTCCTCTCTCAAATTAAAGCACATGGGAGGTTGCCAATCCACTCCTTGGCTCAAACCAACCATGTGCACACTCACAACAGCCAAAATAAACTCCCCAGTATGATCAATTGGATGAAAATGATATAATGGATTGTGGCCATCTGATCCTTCAAGGGAGAGATATACTCTTTCGAAACAAACTCAAATGATTCATTCCTCAATTTGATTGAGTACTAGAAAGACTTAGGAGCCATCAGAGAGTGATCCCTAGCCTCCTAGAGCTCTTGCCATTTCATTTCTGATTTTGAATAAAATAGGGAGCTCAATCATTCTTAACTTCTCTTCACTCAATTTCCATCCAATTCTCTTGCATACTTCATCAAGGAGATAAGTCGAGTGCACCCAAGCTTCCTTTGAGTTCCCCAAGGAAGGCTTGGATCAAAAGCTAAGCTAAGGAGGTTGGTGACATTCACTCAACTCAAGTGCTCAACTCAACAGGCTTTCTCAAAGAAGCTTCCAGGAATATGATCACCTCCGAGGTATGGATTTTTGACCATTAAACTCAATGTGGTGTGGAGCTTTGTGAAAGAAATTTTCACCCCATGGATTTTGATTGATTTTGCTCTTTAGCTTTAGATGGTGTGGGTTGAATTTGGTTTGAATCCAACCTAGATCGAGCTTGGATCTTCCCTTGATCATGGGTCTTTGTTGATCAAGGGAAGAACTTGGAGATCTCACCATCCATCCACACATTTTGGATGGGACGAGATAATTCCCACATTTATATATTATATCCATTTTAAAAGGAGATCCAGTCGATCTTTGATCGGGAGAGATCAAAGCGTCACCGCCACCTTTGATTTGAACTTAAGTAACCCCTCACGTAAAACATGTAAGCAACCGCCACCACCATGCGTCGTGGCGAGAGCTAGGATTAGTTAAAATTAATTAATTTAATTAATTAACAAGGATCTTCTAAAATTCATAACTCCCTCAAAATTCAAAAAAATATGAAATAAAATCTATGGAAAGATAATTCAACCTAGAATATTTTAAAATTAATTTCAATGGGTTTTGAATTATATTTTTCTCTGAATTTGGGTTTTATTGGAAAGTTTATTTTTAATTACTTTTTTAATTAGCCTCTCATTAATCCCAAATTTCTTGGGTATGTTTTAGGGATGACTTCTTCTCCCTAATTTTCTTGGGATTTATTGAAGCTTGATTAGAAGAATTGCATATGGTTAATTACCTCCTTATGTAATTAAGCATAATTAAGGTATGATTAGTGATTTTAATCCATGATTAGGGTTGATTAAGGTTGATCCATAAGTAGGAGGTTTATGGAATATTTTTGGGGCATTTCCCTAAGCTATTCCCTAAACCCCTTTTCTCTCCTTAATCTCCTCTTAATTAGGGTTAATTCATTAATTATCCCCAATTAATTTCTAAAATTCTAAAAGTTTAAAACTTAATTAATCTACTTTGGGTAGATGCTTAGGTGTTTAATAGCTAAGTTCAATTAAGAAATCAAAACCCAATTCATATGTGTATGAAAGGGTGTTTTGAAATTACTTAAGCTAAACCCTTAGCTTAATTAACTTAATTGTGAGCCAAATTGCATTAGGCCTTTTCTTATTAGGTGCATTACAAATTTAAATTCCTTGTGAGTTTTATGTCATCTCATTGGCTCATAATTATTTGGTTAATTCTTCTAGGTGTAGGTAAGGGTTAATTAAGTTACTTAATTCATACCTTAACTTAATTAATGCATAAAAATGGATCTAATTATCTAAAATTAAACAAAAATATCAAACACATGTTGGAAGGGGTTAGAAATAGCAAACTTATCTCACCTTTTTAAAATTAAATCAAATCTCAAACTAAATAAAACTCACTTTGAATTCACTTTAATTTATTTTAAACTTTCTTATTCTCTAAGAATGTCTTTATGATTTAAGTGAAGTGAACTTGTTTACATGCTTTCATTGCTTTGAATCTTTCCCAACATGTTAAATTTGTATGTCATGCATTCATCATTCATATTTTCAAATTCAAATTTAAATGAAATTGTTACTTTATTATAAAATTTGCGTGTTGGTTAAAGTAGAAATATGAATACTATTATCACTACTAAATCCAAATTATTTTCAAAATATATAAATCAAAACCAAATCTAAAAGTATGCTACTTATATTTTAATTATGAGTTTGCATGTGATAGATTATAAAGGCATGCTTAGCATATTCCTTTCTCTTTATAATATAGTTTTGAATAGAGTTGGAAGAAGTATGGTTCATTTGAAAGAAAACACTTACTTAATTCCATATCCTATTCATCTCTATGCTACCACTTAAGAAGGGTTACTTATATTTTTATGTACAAATTACATAAACAAAATGAATTCATTAATACAACTTTTGCATTCTTCTTTTCCATTTCATTTCTTTTATACATATATTTATATTTAAGGAAAGTGGTATATTAGTCTGGATAACCCTGTGATTTTGAGGCTTTAAGTAGCCCTAATAGTTCTCTTCTCTTTCCCTCTCTTCATAGCTTAGTAATTAATTGTAGGATTCACTTAAACCAAATCAAAACATTAAATAAAATCAACCCAAAATAATTAAACAATAAATGAAACCCTCCTCTAAGTTGAACATGTTCTTCACACTTAGAAAATTTGGACCTAAAGCCAAAGCTAAGCATACCACACAAGCCTTCAAAGCACACACATTAGCCTAAGTCATCATTTCTAGCTTTAGGTTAGGTTGATGCATGGTTTGATGTTTATTTTGTTTTGTGATATATGTTTTAGACTGGATGTTAGGGTGTATGCCCATAGAATGAATGGTAGGACGCTCTTAGTCTAACTATTCTTTTTTGCAGGGGATTGTGCTTAAGGGGCGCTATCATAAATAAAAATATAAAATGCTTTTGCTTGCAGGTGTTCTATAGCCCTAAGCATAATCCAATAGGCCAGGTGGACTTAATCACCCATGTGTGGGGTGATAAGTCCAATATACATGCTTGATTTGTGTGGTTTATTTTAGTACATTTATTTTGCTGTGTGTTAGTTAGATTTCCACTTTTCTTTTTCAGGTAAATTTATGCAATTAGGATTTTAGAATGATTGTTATGGGGATTAGGATGAGCATTGGTCATAAGATCATATCTTATGCACCATGTGAAGCCTTGGAGCATCTACCTTCCAACCATCCAAAAGAAGGAACCAAAGAAGAAAGAAGAAAAGAAGAAGAAAGAAGAAAAGAAGAAAGAAGAAATAAAGCTTGAAGACCCCATAACAATGAATTCCTTACTTAATTTTAATTTAATTCAATTATAATTTGTGTTGTATAAGGGTAGAGCTCCAATTTTTATTTTTGTTTGTGGTCCACACATGGCTTTTATTCTTTTTGTGATTATCTTTATAAATTGGTTGATGATTTGTTTAGCTTTTCCATAAGTGGCATGATTTTCCTAGTTTCTTCCTTGCTTTATGTATGGCTTGGATATGATTAGGCTCTTTGCAAAAAACTAAATCTTTTACCCAACTTCATAACTCAAAAAGAAAAATTAAACAACTCATAACCTCACCTAAAGCTTAGGTTTAAAATCAAGATAAAAGAATTACAACCCCTTAGCTAGATGAGCATTTCTTTTGTAATATCATGTACAAATACATCTTATTTCACTATTGATTGGAGGGCTTCCACCTTTGCTAGAGAAACTTGGCTTGACCTTTGAGAGCCATGGTGGAAACTCACCTCCTCCCTTCTCACTAATTTTGGCCAATAAACTTATTTCTCATGCTTTATTCATATGAATCCTATTAGCCTGAGTTAAAATAATTGTCCAAAATAAAAATAAAATGAAATTTGAATTGCATTAGATTTAGGTCATTTGAAGCATGCCCTTTGCATGATCTAGTCTCTTTAGGGAGTGAGTTTAAGGACTTAGTCTCTTTCTAAATAAATAACAACCTAGCTATCTTGCATAAGCATAAAGACTTGCCTACATGTATTTAAAATTATAGAAGAAGTTAGTTGGTAGCCACCCCCAGGCAGTTGTAAGTCCAAGTTGTCGGGTGGTTTGTCTTCTCTTATGGAGGAAAACTAAATACTCATTTTCACCTTAGATTTACGCTATGCTTTCGACCCTCGCCAAAGCTTCCTAAATTTAGGTTCTGAGATTGCTTCTCCCTTTTGTGGGCCATAAGCTTAAATCCTCACATCTTAGGCATTTCCTTAATCTTGTGTTAAGGAATCTAATGAAAAATGCAACAAAAAACTAAATCAATTTCAAAATTATAAATCCCAACTATAGATAGTTTGAGATGTTCACTAGTTTCCTAGCATCGCATCTCCTACTTATCTCAGGCTTAATAACTCTTTGATCAATCCCATTTGATCTTGCAAAAATAAACCAATCGATTGATAGTCATTTATATTGAAATTTTCAAAAATAATGAGCATTTACCTTAATCGAGAGTTTTCCTAAGAAATCCCCCATTCCTTAGGATGTAATTAACTATGAGGGCTTGCCCCTGTAGAGAACTTAACGAACCCAATTTAAACTAAACCCTGCTTTACTTTTCCATGTAAAGTAGGGGAAGAATCTGTAGTACATATATAGACCCATCATCCTTAGGAGTCCTTATTGAGGTGATTAGGTCCATTTAAGTGTAGTGACTTCTGTCTTTCAAGATAGTACACTATTTCCTTGATGACGTACTCAATCACTTGAATAAGTACATCTGCGGATCTGCGTGACATCTTAAAAAGATGAATTTTTATAAGTCTTGTCTTTCTTTCTTACCAACAGCCTATAGGAATTTTTCTCCATAATTGGTTATTCAAGTTATCACATGTCGCATGGCATATGTGCTTTCTTCTTCATCCATCAAAGATCGATGGTAGATAGCCCGTGATTCTTAAGGGATAAGTCAGAGGATTCTACATGGCTTGATCAGGACCTTCCATCCAAAATGCATGGATGGATGGTCCATGATCCGTCACTAAGCTCGCTTATAGGAGAGTCCAATCATCCACTCTTAGGGCTTGATCTGAGCTCGATTGAGCTCGGATTGAGCTTAAATTTTACCCACACCATCTAGGACTAAGCATAAGTAGATCCAATAGTCAATTTTACTTGAGATGAAAATTCTCTTCACAAAGGACCACATACTTCCTATTCTATACTCAGTTTGAAGGCATACCTCACCAGATGCTATCACCAGTGCTTTAATCCATCAAGGTAGCTTCGTCTAGTGGAGACTAAGCTCTGTTGAAGATTTGAGGCTTTAGTATTGAGTAAATCCTTATATTGACCAAGGTGGGCTTCAATCACTTGCGACATTGATCAAACTCCCCTCTCCAATGCCTTGAGAACTTGGATGAAGGCTTGAGTGAGCTTTATTGAATTCCCTCAAGGTGCTTGAGGGAGGAATTGAGCTGAATTTGAGTATTGGATGAATTGAAAAATCTTGCTACCTCCCCTATTTTTGATTTTGAAGAAGTCGAGAATGGAGAAATCCAATTGGGTTGAGGGAGCTTGGGGAGACTTGCAATTGTTTCCTCTGGCTTCCTATCACTCAATCGAATTTGAATGTCTCTAAATGAAGTGAAATTAGGGGGAGTATATCTCCCCCTAGAAGGATCGGATGGTTGAGCATTGCTTTTCCATTTTGGATCAATTGCCCTGATTCAATGGGTTATTTTTGGCTGTTTGAACTTGCACATGGTTCATTTTTGGCAGAGGGGGGTAGTGGAGAGATTCCCATGTGCTGATTTGGAATGTGGGAGTGATTGCATGTGCTTGAAATGATAAGAGTGGTTGGTTTGGCCATTGGGTTGGGTTTGGCTAGCCCAAATACATTGGGTCAGGTGCACCACTCTTGCTAGTGTCCATGGAGTCCACTAAGAGGGTGCCAAGTGGCCATGAAGAGTATTTGAACAAATTTCAAGTGAATTTGGCCAAGAATTACCCTTTGACCTAGGGGTAAAATGGTCATTTGGCTTTGATTTTAGTTTGAATATGTTTGGTATGATTGAAAAATTGGTTGGGTCAAGTTTCAATGAATCTGGAATTGATTTGATATGATTTGGCTCATGTTGACCCATTTAGGTCAAAATGGGTCAACTTGGGTCAAGTTGATCAATTGGTCAAATTGGGTCAAACCAGGGGTTGGGTCAAGTTCATATGACTATTTGAAATGTGTTGGCATCATTGGTTTAGTTCAATTTGGTTTATATTTGGTTTTGGTTCATTTGATTTCATTTAGGTCAAATGGGTCAAGTTGACCAATTTGACCCATTTGACCTAATTGGGTTAGGTCATGAGTTGGTTTAGATTTAGTTGGTCATTTGAAATGATTTGGAATCTTTATTTCCAATCAATTTTGGTTTAATTTTATTTTGGCTCAATTTGACCTTTTAGGTCAAGTTGGGTTCATGGTCAATTAGGCTAGGCTAGGTCTAGTTAGCCAATTGAGATTTTGGTCAAGTTTAACAATCATCTTGGAATGAATTTGACCCATTGGTTGCAATTGATTTGGCTTAGAACACGATTTGACATATTTTGACTTTTTAGGTCAAGTTGGGTCAACTTGGGTCAAGTGGCCAATTGGGCTAGGTTATGCTCAAATGATGACTTGGCCAAGTTCACACATTGATCATGAATTGGTTTTGATCAATGGTTTCAATCAATTTGGCCTATAATGGATTTTGGCTAGTTTAGATTTCATTTTGGCTAAGTGTTGACTTGGTCAACCCTTAGGTTTAACTTGGTTTGACCTAATTTGAGTGATTGATCATCTCATGATGATTGTTGCTCACAATGTGAGGCTTAGGTGGGCTTAGTTCAATCCAATTTGTGTAGGATTAGAATTTGGCTCATAAGGGATACTTTAGGTCACTTTGGGTCAAGTGAGCCTAAGTGGGTCAAATGGCTTGGTCAAGGCTTGATTTGAGTTTAATTAAACTCATTTATGGACTTATGATTAAAATATAAATACATTTACAAGTGATTTGAAGTCAAATGGGTTTTGATTCATTTGACAATTTCAAGTTCAAAGGGTGAACATGACTTAGGTTTGATTTTTGAATTTAGTTTTGGTTAGGTATTTGAAGTTTATGTTTATATTTATATTCATGATTGTAGGATTGATTGAATCATGAAAAAAAATCAAGGGTTTGGCTTCATTTGAGTTTGATTTGGCTAAGTTCAAGAATTTGACTTGAAAGGCTTAGGTTGAATTTTCATTGAATTTGGGTATGAGTTTTGGATTTAGTTTTGGTTTGACGATTGAAGTTTATGTTTATATTTGGATTAATGATTGAAGGATTGATTGAATCATGAAGAAAAATCAAGGGTTTAGCTTGATTTGAATTTGATTTGGCTAAGTTCAAGAATTTGACTTGAAAGGCTTAAGTTAAATTTTGATTGGATTTGGGTTTGAATTTGGATTTAGTTTTGGTTATTTAAATTTATATCTTATTTATATTTGTGAATATAAATGAGAATATAAATGGGTTATGAGAAAATTTCTTGAATTTGATTTGATTTGGAAAAGATGGAAATCAAACTGACTTAGGAAAATATTTTTTAAAATTTGGAATTCAATCATGGGTTTCAATCATTTGGAATTGATTCATGATTCGAGAAAATCCATTGAAATTGATTTAAGGTTTAATTTGGAGTTGAAGTTGATATGAGTTTGGAGTTTGACTTTGAATTTGGAGTTTGACTTGAAAGAAGGAAGTGAGGATTTGCAAGCATTGGCAAATTTTCCTAACACCCAAGGCATGACCTATTCCTATGGCTAACTCTTCTAAGTCTCTAGGGTTAGGTTGAGTGCTCACTTAATCACTAGAAGTGTCCTAAGACTAAGGAACTCTTAATGTCTAAGAGGAGTCCTATGCCTAAGATGGAGGGGTTGAGAACTCATTCTAAAAATGAGGTCAACAAATATCCATGGCCCAGTTGCTTTCATGCTCAAGAGTTTTACAATCAAAACCATCGAGAAATTAATTAGCAAGGTAGCTAGTTTATAAGAAGAGGCCAAACAGTTGCCTTTCCAGGATCAATCAGCCAAACTCAGTCCTCATAAGGCATTTGAGAAGAAACCAGGGGTAGTCATAGTAGTTGACAAGGGGAAGCAACCAGCTAGCGTTCAGTCAGATAGGCCTCGAGCTCAACAACCTCCTTTGCCACCTCCTCTGCCACCTCCTCTGCCACCACCTCGACCACATAGCCACCTGGTCACAAGACACTACCACCACCTCCTCATCAGCATCATTAGTAGTAATATTTCTACCCACCACCAGGTAGCTATTACTTACCTACTCTTGTTGATAGATTGAATAAACCTTATTCATTCAAGAGGGAGGTAATTAGGAAGATCTTTAAGATTCTCTTAAAGAAGCCTTATTTCCAGTTGTCGGAGCCTAAGAGGCTAAAGGAAGTGGGCAAGAGTCAAGATCCAAACTATTGCCCCTACCACCGCATGTTAAGTCATGTCTTAGAAGATTGTATTACCTTTAAAGATTGGCTTGAGCATAGCTTCAAGTTGGGTGCCATTGTCATCCCCAAGGACTACCTATTAGAACAACCTTCTAATTTTATTAGAGTAATCCTTGAGGATACATGCGATCTTCTTAAGACAAAGGAAGGTTGGGATATCTCCCGTCCAAACCTCAATTTCTAAGATCAAAACTACTTCTGGTGCTTGAAGTGCTTAAAACCTCAAACTCTAAGGAAGGTTTGCAAGTTGTTATGGACAACTTGAGGGAGGTAGGAGCCCAACAGCAGCAGTGACAACCTCCACTTACCCATGATAGTACAGTAATGCAACCACTGACCAGTTCCAGCACTCCTTCCACACTTGTAGTTATAGTTCCTCCAGCCAGCTCTTCTTCTAGCAGCCATATTGTATCAGCAGAGGGGGCTTCCAAAGCCCTCCCTTTGCTTACTTTAGTTGATGTCTATTTTGTACTTCCATCCAAATCTAAGAAATCAATGAAGAAAGCTGATTCCACTTACATTTGTGTCACTTCTGATGATCTTCCTAAGTTTATTCCTATATATAGCTCTCCAAGTCTAATTAATAATAACTCTAGTTTTAATCACTCTTCTTCTTCTGATTTAGAAATGGATTGCCCATTCTTGAATCACTTGAGTTCACCCATTGAGATTGATTTAGATTTATCTGACTCTGATGATTCTATAGGAGAAGTTGTAGGTGAACCTAATGAGTAGGTAGAACTTTCCACTAAACCATCTCATAAAGTCACTGAAGTCAACCTTCATAGTGGCAAGGTTCTACCTCCTAGCACCTCGTGATAAGGGTAAGCAAGTCATTAGAGGATCAAGTAGCTCCTCCATAGATGCTCCACCCATGATATATGCTTATGGAGGACCAGCCCAAAGTTGACTAATGTCCTGCTCACCAAGAAAGTCATTCTAAGCTAAGATATATATGATGCCCTTGTCTTATCCAAAGAGATGAGGGAGTCATTGATCAAAGCCCTTCTTGATCCAAAAATATGCTTAGCTCAACTAACCGCTATTAGAGAGGAGGCATGTTATTCAAGAGAAGTGTGTGGAGTTACATTCATCGATGAAGACCTTCTTTTGGGGACAACCGAGGACAACTGTCCCCTCTACATCACAATGGATATGGGCAGATTCAGACTCTCCAAAGTATTAGTTGATCTAGGTGCATCAGTGAATATTATGAGTCTAAAGACTCTTGCCTACCTGAGGATTGACATCTCCGAACTCCAAGGAGATCAGATGATGTTGATAGGATTCAATAAGCAAGACGAGAGGGCTTTAGGCTCCATAGTGTTGCCATTAGATATAAATGACTGGAAGACAGAAGCCAAGTTCTACATGATTGATTCAGATACATCCTTCACTACTTTGCTCGGTAGGCCTTGGATACATGGAAATAACATGGTTCCATTCTCTTTATATCAGTGCATCAAATTTCAAAAGGTGGAATCGAGTATTGTGTCAAAGGAGACTTGAAACTATTTTAAGTTAGAGAGGTCGAGATATATGAGGATGCAACCTACTACCTTCCTCAAAATTATAAAGTCTATTCTCGTGAACTTGGTCAATGCTCAAAAATAAAAGAAAAAGAAAAAGAAAAAGAAAAGAAAAATGAAAAAGAAAATGAAAAAGAAAATGAAAAAGAAAAAGAAAAAGAAAAAGAAAATACAAGTGAACGAGAATCAGACACTGAGGAAGAAGTAGAGCTTGAAGTTAGATTCCACCCATAGTTTGTTCCTCCATATGAATACATGGGTAGGATGACTCAACCCCACTGTAGAGGAAGAGGTAGATCAGAGGCTCTAGAGGTGGAAGACCTTCTTCTGGTGGGAGTGCTATGTTCCAGCTCATAGGAGTACCCTCGCTATCCACATAGACTTAGAGTCCAGTTCAGAGGATGAGTCTCATATGGTTAGCATGCCAAACAACCCCTCTCAGTAGGTCCCTTTGGAGGTGACATTTGATCCAGATAGCAATGAATACTAGGCCTCCAAGCAAAGCATGAATGTATCTAAATCATTATTATGTAGAATAGTCAGGCAACAATTCGTAACCTTAGCTCTAACCCCACTTTCTTCCCAAAAAAATTGAGGGTTTGGTAGTTAAGGAGGCCCCCAAGTCATCCACAGATGTCAATCCAAAGAGGTTTTTGTTGGGAGCATCATCCTCAAGTTATGAAGCCGATGTAGAACTTGAGGATGACTCATATAAAGATTTAATATAATTGCCTTTTGATTGGTATTAATCTTGTGTTATTAACTTTACAAAGAAGAGATTAATCCCACATACTTGGTCTAAACACATGGAAGATTACTTTGAAAGGTTATGGGACAACAAAACTAGATATTCTCAATCAATACCAGGACTAGGATTCGGTACAGTGGGTCCAATCGATAATGACAACCATTGCCTAATCATCACTAATCATTTGGAGTATGATAGGTTCTTTTCAAATCATGCTAACTCTTATGAGGAGGTATGTTTAGAAACTTCAAATGACCCAAATGATCTTGAAGTCAAAGATGCATCGCCAGAGTTTGAAGAAGAAATCAGATCAACCATCGACGAACTCAAAGAAATCAACTTGGGAATAAAAGAAGATTCACGCCCGACATACATCAATTCCTTGTTGAATGAAGAAAAAATCAATGACTTAGTCAGGCTATTAGATGAGTTTAAAGACTACTTTGCATGGAGTTATGAAGAAATGCCTGGTTTATATCTTGTCATAGCAGTCCAAAAACTAGCAATAGATCCTAATGCTAACCCTATCAAGTAAGCTCCTTAACACATGCAATTAGACATTGAGCAACAGGTCATTTCTAAAATCAAGAAACTGATCAATGCTAGCTTTATCAGGGAAGAAAAATATCCCGCCTGTTAGCTAGTGTCATTCCCGTTAAGAAAAAGAATGTCTAAATTCATATATGCTTTGATTTTAGAGATCTAAGTAAGGCATGCCCTAAAGATGAATTTCCACTTCCTATACTAGAGTTGATGATGGACATCGCCTCATCTCATGTAGTATTTTCTTTCATGGATGAGTAATTTGGCTACAACCAAATTAAGATGGCTCCCGAGGATGAGAAAGATACTACTTTTCAAACCTCGATCAGAATCTATTATTATAAGGTCATGCCTTTTGACCTTAAAAATGCCGGTGCTACATACCAGTGGGCCATGACTCGGATCTTCAATGAACTCATTTGTGATCAGGTCGAATATTATGTTGATGATCTTGTAGTGACAAGTAAAGAAAAGGAAGGCCATCTATTTAACTTGAGAGTAGTTTTTGAATGGTTAAGATAATACAACCTCAAAATGAATCTCCTGAATTATGCATTCATAGTAGCTTCAGGGAAATTCCTTGGGTTTGTTGTACGACACCGTGGAAAATAAATCGATCCAGAGAAGATTAAGGCTATCTTAGAAATGCCACCTCCTAAAAGTCTAACTCAACTTAGATCATTCCAAGGGCAGTTGGCGTATCTAAGATGCTTCATTTCCAACTTATTAGGAAGATGCCAACCATTCTCAGCACTCGTCAAAAAGGATGCTAAGTTCAAGTGGGATGACAAGTGCCAACATGCTTTCAAAGACATCAAGAACTACCTGACGACGCCCCCAGTTCTAGCAGCTCCTATCCTAGGCATGCCATTGATATTATGTGCCGCTAGATTAGATGGCTCCCTTGCACTTTGTTAGATCAAACCAATGATGAAGGGAAAGAGAATGCTCTCTACTATCTCAATCATCATCTAATCCTTGCTGAGGCAAACTATCCACTTATTAAAAAGCACTACCTAGCTTTATTCTTTGCATCCCAAAATCTACGATATTACATACTATCTCATAAGGTGAATCTGATCTCTAGGATCAATCCATTGCAATATCTCATGACTCAGCTGACATTATCCGGATGATTGGCGCATTAGTCCATGATTTTATCATAGTTTGACATCACATTCATACCCCTCTGTGCGGTGAAAGGATAGACACTAATGAATTTCTTAGCAACATACCCACTTTCTCCTGACTCCTCACTTAGTGATGACCTCCCTGATGAACGAATCATGAACTTAGGGGACACTAGCATTCACTGTTGGGAGATGTATTTTGATGGTGCGGCTTCCTTTCAAAAAAGAGAAGAACTATATCTACTCTTCCAGGAATATCCTTCTAATTTCAAACCGTGATGTAATGAGATTCTCATATCATCTGTCCAATCCATGCACCAACAATGAAGCTAAATATGAGGCTCTGATTACCAGTCTAGAGTTAGCCATTATATTATGCATCCAGAGTATCAACATCTTCATAAATTCTTAATTAGTTATCAACCAAATTGTTGGGTCCTACAAAGTTCTGAAACCTAAGCTCCATCATTACCATACGTATACAATGGAGTTGCTAGCCCAAATCACATAGGTTACCATTTACAGGATCCCTTGAGGAGAAAATGCAGTAGTAGATGCATTAGCCAAGCTCGCCAAAGAGCTGGCATGCCCAGAAGATGAGTCCATACCAATAAGGGTCCAAAATAGGCAAGTCTTATCCCTTATTAATGCTGAACTCATTGATGGACTCTCTCTTGAAGGGGAGGTTGCCATTGCCAAAAAGGGACGATGAGTCAGATTGGAGGCAACCATTCATGGATTATCTAAATACAGACAAGCAACCTTAAGAGAAGTCATTAGCCCATCAGGTGAAGCAGAGAGCTCTCTCATATGCTCTCGTGGATGTCACTTTATACTGGCGATCCTTCGATCATATGTGATTACGCTGTTTAGATAAACACGAAGCCCATAAGATTATGACCGAGGTACACTCAGGTTTATGTGGAGTGCATCAATCCGATCTTAAGATGAAAGCCAAGATCAAGAGGCTAGGATACTACTGGCCTTTGATGATCATAGACTGCATGGACATTGCTAGGAGATGCCATAAATATTAGGTATACGGCATGATCCTACACCAACCACCCAACATTCTACACCCTACATTGGCTTCATGGCCATTTGCGTGTTTGGGTACTGACATAGTGAGTCCAATTGATCCTCCTTCTTCCAAGGGTCACCAGTTCATTCTAGCTACCACCGACTACTTTTCCAAGTGGGCAGAGGTAATCCTACTCAGAGAGGTCACTGCTCAACATGTGCTCCAATTTTTTAGGAACTATATCGTATATATGTTCAGGGTGCCTCGATGAATTATATTCGATAATGGTGCTGCATTCAAGAGTACTAAAATCAACAACTTCATCTAGAGACACAGAATAGATTGGAGATATTCCACCATCTATTACCTGAGGGAAAATGGCTTGGCAGAAGCCTTCAACAAAACTCTCATCCTAATATTAAAGAAGACACTCGATGATAACAAGCGGCAGAGGCATGAGCAGTTAGTTAAAGCCTTGTAGGCTTACCACACCACATACAGTACTCCAACTCAATCTACCCCTTTCTCCTTAGTGTATGGGTCTGAAGCTATTCTACCTTTAGAAGTCCAACTCCCATCATTAAGGATAGTTATGGGTAGTAAAATCACAATAGAGTAGAATGCCAAATTAAGGATAGAAGAGCTCAAAGGTTTGGAGGAGAGATGCCTCCGGGCATGCCAGAATCTCGAGTTGTATAAAGCAAAAATGATTCAAGCTCATAACAAGTTGGTCCACCCTAGAGCTTTTCAACTAGGAGAGCTTATTTTAGTTATAAGGAGACTAATTATTGCCCATCAAAAGATGGGAGGCAAGTTTGAACCCACTTGGGAAGGCCCTTTTGCCATAGAAAATGCCTACCAAGGAGGATCCCATTAGCTTATAAATTATAAAGTAGAGTGCCTTAAGCTTCCAATCAATGGGCTCTACTTGAAGAAATATTATCCATAAATCTTGTTTGAAAATAATTACCAATAAAACTTCTTTTCATTTCAAATTCCATCTCTTCATATTGGTTAGAAATATCTTTGCTTGCGAATCTGCCATGATGTGTTTAGGGTAGGTGTAAGGAACCCGAGCGGCATTCTATCCTTTAGTGATACAACACCAACACAAACTACACATAATCACATATAAAATAAACACATATCTTTTGTCTCGGGCTATTTTGATGTGAGAGCATGCCCCCTGTGGCACTCACTCATTAGCTGCTCTAAGTCGGGCTCACATGCTACCTTGCTAGTGTCACCCCAGCGGTCCTTTATTCAGGAGAATGTAAGTCTTATATGCTTTCTTTCTTGATTTGACCATTACACACTGACGAGCTCTTTGTTAGTTTGGTATGCCTTACTGTGCAGCTGGTAAGCTACCTCATGATGACTTTGTTTAAGAGGATGTAAGCCTACACTCTTTCTTCTTGAACTAGCCATCATATACTGATTGGGTCGAATATATTTGAGGATTATGGTAAGTCCCTCAACAGCTCCTTTCCTCCTGACTACTTCAAGTTTAGGTCTAGTCTTTACACAAGACTCCCCACTTGGTAGTCGCCCTAGGTTGGATATCACCTATCGAGCTGAAGATAGACTATCCCAACAATCAGTTCTACTTTAGAGAGATGTAAGTCTACACGCCTTCTTTTTAGACTGATTGTTGCACTCCAATGGGAACCTTAGGTTGGTTGGTTATCACCATGCTGACGGTGATCCACCCGGTGGATACATCACTCCTGGCAGATGTAAGACTGCTATGTTTTCTCCTTGAGTTGTCCATCGAATATCTGTAGGCTTTCTTTTACAGGGTTCTGGATAAAGCCCCTAGTGACACCTCCTCTGTGGGCACTCTATTTGGATTCCTTAGTGATCCCATTTAGACACTACCCTGGTTACTTTTGGATTGGACAGTCCCCCTTTCTTAGTAGCCACCCTTGTGGCTGGAGAATTTGTCTCGCGGATATGCAGATTCTCCCTTGGTCTAGTAAGTCTAAGATAGGACTAGACTGATATGAGCATTTTCTCAGTGTGGTCCCTCACACACCAACAAGGTCCACGCAAACATATAAACAAAACATATATATATATATATATATATATATATATATATATATATATATATATATATATATATATATATATATATATATATATATATATATATATTATATCTTCGCCAGGATTGGAGGAAAGCCCCCTATACCTTTTCCCAAGTAGGTATCCTATCTTTAGGGCGCGAAAACTTCCTATAGAATCACCTACTACTTTGAGTTGAGATAAGTCCCCGTCACTCAAGGTCACCCTTAGGTCGAGTTTAACTTGTTGTGCCACCAACTAGTCACATCAGCAGTTGTCCTTGCTTTGAAAGATATAAGTCTATTATGCATTCTTTCCAAAGACGACTGCACACGAGGCCTTAGGTCGGTTTGATTTGTTGCTATCAACCATCACTCTGGTTCCTTATTTAGGAAGTTGTAAGTCTTCAAGCTTTCTTCCTAACTTGATCATTGCACACCGAAAGGCACCCCTTAGGTTGGTTAGCTCTACCTCACAACCGATAGAATATCCTTTTGGATTTATAAATCTAAGACAGGTCTAGGCTGATATTAGCCCCTTCTTAGTGGATCCATCACACACCGACAGTGTTCATCTTAAAATTTAAATGAAATTGATTCTAACTATTCTTGAGTCGATATGAGTCCATAGCGGCATTAGCTCAATAGTCGCCTTAGGTCTAGTTCGATTTGTTGTGATAGCAACCGATCACCCTAGTGGTTCTTTGTTTAGGAAGTTGTAAGTCTATAAGCTTTCTTGCTGACTTAACCATTGCACTTTGAAAGGCAACCCTTAGGTTAGTTAGTCTTACCTTATGGCCGGTAGACTATTCCTTTGGATTTGTAAATCTAAGACAGGACTAGGCTAATATTAGCTCCTTTTTAGTCGATCCATGGCATACCGACAGGGTCCATTTCATCAAATTCACCTTCCTCCCTCTAGGGGAGTCTAAATTTAAATCCACCTTATCCTCAGCAGATCTGAGCTCATATCTCTAGCAGATATGCCCTCAACTCCAAATCATATCCTCATCCCTAGTGGATGCCTCACCAATTAAATCAAACCAATTTCCTCCCTAGCGAGGCATGAATCATATCCTCTCCCTAGTGGAGCCCTCATAAAAATAAACCTAGTGAAATTCCTATCCCTAGTTGATGATCTAAACCCGCTTCCCTAATGGAAGGTTCAAGCACTCATCCCTGTTGGATCTTTTCTCCCCAAATCATAACCAACTTTTATCCCCTATGGATAACCTCATCCTGCTTCCCTAGTGGAAGGTTCACATACTTGATCCCTCAGTGGATCCTTCTTTCATCTCTTATGCCCTTGGCATAAGTTGAGTTGCATTGCACAAAGATCTTGGTTCCTTCTACATCTCAGGTTTAAGAGTAGATCATCTCTGTTAGTGGTTGCAATCCTTCGGACGTTGTTGATCATCTCGGTCAACAACAACACGTGCGGTGCACCTAGTCAGTTACACCACACCTATTAGGTGCCCTTTGTTGACCTGACTTTTGGAGTGAGCTCTCAACTTCCCTATAATAGATCTAAGAATCTTGTAGACACTAAGTGCTCCTAAGTCTTAAGACATTTCTAGTGATTAGGTGAACACTTAACCTAAGCCTAGAGACTTAGAAGGATTAGCCATGGGAATAGGTTATGCCTTAGGGATTTAGGAAGACTTGCCTACCCTATAGCCTTAGACCTAATCCTTGCTTCCTTCTTCCAAACCAAACCTCAAATCCAAATTTCACATCCAATCCCAAATCAAATGATTGAAACCCAAAATCAAATTCAAATTCCAAAATCCCTTCCTAAGCCCTATGAACCACCTTCATATGCTTAACCAAAACCTCCTTCAAACCAAATAAAAATTTGTTGATTTCTTTATAAATCAATCATTAATTCATTTATATTCACAAATATAAATGAAATATAAATTCAAACCATTCAAATCAAATTAAACTAAATCAAACCAAATCAAGACCTTTCTTAAGTCATATGAACCACCTTTATATGCTTAGCAAAAACCTCCTTCAAACCAAATCAAATTTGGTTGATTTCTTTAAAAATCAATCATTCCTTCATTTATATTCACAAATATAAATGAAATCTAAATTCAAACCATTCAAATCAAATCAAACTAAATTGAACCAAATCAAGACCTTTCTTAAGCCATATGAACCACCTTCATATGCTTAGCCAAAACCACCTTTAAATCAAATCAAATTTGGTTAATTTTTTTATAAATCAATAATTCCTTCACTTATATTCATAAATATAAATGAAATCTAAATTCAAACCATTCAAATCAAACCAAACTAAATCAAACCAAATCAATACCTTTCTTAATCCATATGAACCACCTTCATATGCTTAGCCAAAACCTCGTTCAAACCAAATAAAATTTGGTTGATTTCTTTATAAATCAATAATATCTTCATTTACATTCACAAATATAAATGAAATATAAATTCAAACCATTCAAATCAAATGAAACTAAACCAAACGAAATCAATTCCCTACTTAAGCCCCTTTGACCTACATCCCTAAATTTGGTCAAATTTACTTTCAAATTACTCCAAACTCAAGTGGTTTTCTCATGAATCATTTATATATTCATTTATATTCATAAATATAAATAAAATATAAATCCAAATGGCCAAAACTAAACCCAAATTAATTCAAATTCTCAACTTTATCCCTTTTAGCCAATTTCTTAAACTTAGCTAAATGATATCCAAATCAACTCAAAACCTATGGATTTCTTTATGATTCAATCATTCCTTCAATCATTGTTCCAAATATAAACACAAACTAAAATTATAAAACCAAACCCATGTCAATCCCATGTTGACTCCTTTCGACTTGAATTTGTCATATGAACCAAAATTCATAGGGCTTTAAATCACCTGCAATTGGATTTATATTTCCATCCTAAGTCCATATGTGAGTTCAATTAAACTTGAATCAAGTCATGATCAAGCCAATTGACTCATTTAGATCCACTTGACCCAAAGTGACCTAAAAGACCTTTCTGAGCCAAGTTCTAATTCAACCCAAATTGGATTGAATTAATTGTCTTGAATTGGGTCAAACCAAGTCAACCTAGCCTATTGACCAAGTCAACTTTTAGCCCAAATGAAACCCAAACTTGCCAAAATCCACCATATACCAAATTGATTGAAACCATTGACTCAAACCCACTCATGATCAATGATTAAACATGACCAAACCATCAATTGAGCCAAACCAAGTCCAATTGTCCATTTGACCTAAGTTGACCCAAATTGGCCTAAAAAGCCAAAATGAGTCAAATCATGATTTAATCCAAATTACTTGCAACCAATGGCTCAAGTTCATTCCAAATCACTTATTGAACTTGACCAAAGCCATGATTGAGCCAAATTTGACCAATCGGTCAACTTGACCCAACCTATCCCAAATTGACCTAAAGGGTCAAATTGACCAAAAATTAAATTAAACCAAATCAAAGCCTTCAATTACTTTCAATCAACCAATTGAACTTGACTCAACACCTAACCCAACCCAATTTGGTCAAACTGGTCAAATTAGTCTACTTGACCCATTTGACCCTTTTGAATCCAAATGAGTTAAATTCAAACCTAAGCCAAATTAATCAAAGCCAATTGAACCAAAACATCCCAAATCATCATATGAACCTAACTAAAGCCTTTGTTTGACCCAATTTGACCAATTGGTCAACCCAACCCAACCTAACCCAAATGAACTCATTTTGACCAAATTGAGCCAAATCACCCAAAACCACCTTATGGAACCTTGGTGGCTGATCTAACCCATCCCAAATTAACCATAAGATAGCCCCAAGCCAGCTTAAATCCAAGTGGTACCCAATTCAAGGGACTTGGCTAATGTGCAAAGCTCATTTGCATTAGATTCTTTCTATAAGAGGCAAAGTCCACTTTGCCTCACCCATGACAGCCCTCCACTTGCCAAATTAGGCAATCCTAAACTCCCCTAGCCCAATCTAAGCCACCTAGCATTTTCCATGGACCAAGGGAAACATGCCTAGCGACTCTCTCTCATGATCAAACCCCATGGGCAAAGGCAAGGATCAATCCTACACCATCAGCCCATATCTTGCCTTGAACTCCCATCCACCACTTCTTCCACTCTTGGCATGCCACCTGGAGCTAACGGCGACCCCTCTAGAGACCTAATGGCCATGAATCAGTAGATTTTTAGGGATGAATCCCATCTATCCATTAAGTGCAATTGAAGGGTATATCCCCTTAATTCGAACGAGATTCTTCACCAATTGCTTCGTGTGAGTCCCTAAGGAATTTTTGAAATACCTCAAAGCTTCCTAGAGCATCCCAAGCCTCCCTCGATCGGTCATTGCTCTCTGTGTGTGGAGCCAAAACATGGCAGCCTCCTTTCGAGCAATACTCCTCCCCTATTTGATCAAACCTCAATTCCTTGCACCCACACCATCCTCATACTTCATCGAAGCCAACCGAACCATCATCGAGCCTTCCCGACAACCAGAGATTGAAGTTCTATTAGAGCCGAAGCCTTTACATTCGTGGCTTGGTCAACCAAGAGTTACATCAAATCAAGACCCAAGCTTCTCAATAGGGCCTCGCCTCAACTAGGTGAAACTACCATCGTCGATCTACCATCGGACATTAGCTCTAGAGAGGTAATTTTACAAAATTGAGCCTTGTATGGAAAATCACTTGGTCTTTTGTGAAGCAAATTTGAATGTCATGCATGTGTTCCTCTCCTTCTTCTCAAGGTGTGGGATCAATTTGATCCCATTCTGACCTCGGGTGAGCTCGGATTAAATGGGAAAGATGGACGTCATCCATCTTTCATCGCTCGTAAAGGAGAAATATCAAGGCTCATCCGTTCCACATGATCAAAATGGACGGCCAAGATTAAATCACATTAGATCCACTTTGATTTCTCCTCTAAATCGTGAATCGAATCATGACTATCAAATTTTAGATCAGACGGTCCATGGAGTTAGTGCGTTCACTGCAATCCGAGTCAGCGATAGTTGTGAAAACTTAAATAACTAATCCCATCATGCCATGTGGAAAGCGTCAGCGTGCTTGTGTAGATGGGATTAAGGATTTAATTAAGCTTAATTAATCTATTTTTAAGCCCAAAACTTTTAAAATTCATAACTAATCATAAAAAATTGAAAAATATAAACTATGGCTCATTTTCATGATATTTTAGAGTATAATCTAGGAAAGTTTTAATTAATTAATTTTGAATAGTGATTTTGGCTTAATTAAGGTTTAATTAAAAATCTAATTAGATTATTTACTCATTAATTAATGGCCCAATTAATTTCAAATTTTTTATGGATGTTTAGGGAGAGGACTTCTGCCTTCCTTATTTTTCTAGGATTTTTATTGGTTACTTAATTTTTGAAATTAATTGATTAAGCTATCACTTTCTTAATTTTAATTAGTTTAATTGTGGTGACTTAATTAATTATTTAAGCTAATTACTTCTATTGAATGTAAAGCTTAGGTAATGTGATTGGGATATTTTTTTAATTCATTTCTAATTTTCTTATTTTGATTCAAATTAATTAATGATTAATGAAGTAATTAATGGCTTAATTAATTAATTAATTATTCTTCAAGATAAAATCAGAGCACAAGTGATCAAATATGGGACTTAGAGATTGAGATTAAAGCCTCTTTCTTGATCTCTTTCCTTAAGTTAATTCCATTTCATTACTTGAAAATGCTTAATGCTTAACCAAATATATTAATGAGTTTAATTAACTCAATCTAAAATCCACTTCACATCTAATCACCTATAATCAATCTTATGCAGCTCTTTGGGTGTTCAATCACTTAAAGAAAGAGCTAATGAAATTATGGTTAGCTCACATGTGCGAGAAAATCATAAAAATAGTTAAGTGAGATCCCTTAAGCCTAATTAACTATTAATCATGAGCCAATTGCATTATGCCCCTTTTATTTCTTAGGAGCATTACTAATTTACTTTTCATGTGATTGCATATCATATTGGCTTAAATAGTTAATTAGCTTAATGTGATGTAGGAAAGGGATAATTAATTGACTTAATTCATACCCTAACCTAATTAAGACATAAAATCAACCTAAATATTCTCTTTCATTAAACTAAATTAACTCACATGCGGAATGGGATATGGACTAGAAAATCTCTCTCACATTTTTTAAATCAAATCAAACTTGAAAATAAAATGACATTAAAGAACTTTGGTTTATTTTAAATAATCTCATTTAGTTTGATTATCCTTATGACTTAGTTGATTTCAATGAAATCACATGCTTGTGCTGTTTTATTTCCTTCCAATCATGCTAAATGTTGTATGTCATATGATTTATGCATCCATCTCTTTTAAAATTAATTAAATATAATGATTTCTTTCTTGTCAAATTGCACGTGTTGATTTAAATTAAAAATAGGTGTGGCTAATATCACTATTAAATTCCAAATATATTTTCAAAAGTTTATTAATGAATGAATATATACATATATATATATATATATATATATATATATATATATATATATATATATATATATATATATATATATATATATATATATATATATATATATATATATATATTATAATTTAGTTATATATACATAGGAAATGCAAGTGAATACAAATTTAGTGTATGAAATAAAGTCACTCCCTTACATTCATGTGATGATTTGCATAAGTAAGAATGTTAACAGTATATTAGTTTGGACATTCCAGGGACGCACGACTTTAAGTAGCCCCAAAGAGGTTCCTACCTCATTCCCTTGGTTAAAAATAATGGCGACGTACCTACTTGATTTCATTCTTATGCATTTCAACATTAGAATCTAGATAGAGCTTTAATTCATTTACATAAAATAAATCAATCAAATCAAAATACAATTTTTGCATGGCTTTCTATTCTTGTAGTTGTTTATACATCCATATGTATCTAAGGATAGCGGTATATTAGTCTAGACATTCTAGGGATGCACGACTTTAAGTAGCCCCAAGGAGGTTCTTACCTTGTTCCCTTGGTGCAGAACAATGGCAATGCACTTGCTTAAAACTTTTATACATGTTAATGCGTACTTAGCTAATGAATTAAAACCCCCTTGTTCTATTAAAAGGACATGCATTCATGATTTGTTTGATTAGTTGAGTTGATTGGTCATGTGATTTAAAGCTCTTTCTTTATGTTTTTGCATAAGAATTTAGATAGAGCTTTAAATTAATGTGGCAAAATCATTCAACTAAATGGAATATTAATTCCAAATACATTTACTCACATTTATCATTTAGGTGTGCTAAGATACAAATTGTATGTATAGCTATGCTTAGGATTTAATCATATGCATGATGTACATGATGGAAAGAAATGAATAAACATGTGTTATGTGATAGCAATTTGTTCCAACTAATCTTAAGATGTCTTTCTTATTGAATGAGTTTATTTAAAATTAACATAAACTTAGGATTAATTAAAACATGTAATAAGCCATTCACTAAAGGGAATTGATTAATTAATTTGCTTTAGATGTGACTTAAGGTAGGGATAAAAGAGAGTGATCCTCTCTTTATTTCTCTTCATAACACTTAGTTGTTAAGTGTAGGTCAAATGAAACAAAAGAAAATATTAAGTAAAATTTGCAAATCAATTATACTATTTAAAGTGAAATCATCCTTTATAATTAAATCTCTTCATACTTAAAAAATGATAACCTTAAAGCCTAATTAGGACATACCACACAAGACTTAACACATACACTTTAGATTATATCACCACTTCTAATTTTATGTTAGGGTGATGTATGGTTTGATATATGCTTGTTTTGTGATGTATAGTTGTAGACTGGATGTTAAGGTGTATGCCTCGTAGATTGGATGTTAGCCCGTGATTAGCCTAATCATATTTTCTGTAGGAGATTATGCTTATGGAGTGCTTAAAATAAATATAAATATTTTATTGTTGGGTTTAACCCTAAGCATAATCTACATTAGGATAGGTGGACTTGTGTGCGGGTGCTAAGTCCAAATTATTTATATAACTGCTTGGGTTGTATGATATGTTTAGCTAATATCTATTTTGTAGTGTAGTTTGATTTATTTTTCCATTCTTTTAATGTAATTGTGCATTAGAAATTTGGTTAAGTGTTATGGGGGTTAAGGATGAACATTGGCCAGAAGGTTTAACCCTGGGGTGCCATATGATGCCTAGAAACATATCAAATCAAATGGAGAAAATCAAATGAAGAAATGGAGGGAGCATGAAGACTTGAAGATCCCCCATAATATTTATCATTTTGTAAATTGTAAATTATTCTTTTATATATATCGGGTTGTATAAGGGTAGAGCTAGGCTACCCATCTCTTTTTCGGGATGTACGACGGTACCCGACCGCACCGGCCTGTTATTCTTTCGCATTGAGGTTATAAATTATTTGATTATTTATTTATATTGTGCAATCGAAATGAAATGTGTTTTCATAATTAATTTATGATTGATGATTATTATGTGGCCTGGATGCAATTAGGTTCTTAAGGAAAAATAAATTTTCTATCCCAACTATAACTCATAACTAAATTTTCTAAAATAACTCATAACCTTACATAAAGCCTATGCATTAAATCAAGATAATAAAATATTTAGCAACCTCTTAGTTAGATGTTCGATGCTTAATACCATGCATGTCATTTTGTTTCACTCTTGCTAAGAGAGGGTTTTCATCTTTTCCAGTTAGAGAAAAGGGCTTGACCTTTAAGAGCCTATAATGGAAAACACCTCTTTCTCTTTTGATTTAGCCCATAACCAACTTCATCATACATTTAAGCATATAAAATCCTATAACCTGTGTCAAAAATAAAGAGTCAAAATCAAATAAAATTTGATAAGATTTGCATTAGACTAAGTCATTATTCATACCACTCATGCTCTAGTCTCTTAGAGAGTGGGTTTAAGGATTTAGTTTCTTTTCTAAATAATAAGAACTTAGCCATCTTGCAAAATCATAAGACTTGATCATATGATTTTAAAATGTAGGAGGAGTTAGCTAGCTGCCACTCTAGGCGGTTAAAATTTCAACAGTTCAGTGGTTTACCCTCTCTTATAGAGGTAAACAATATACCCACTTTTGCCTTAAATATAGGTCGTGCTTTGGCCCATGCTAAAGCTCTCTAGATTTAGGATCCAAGGTTATTGTTTTCCTTTATGGCTACAAGCATAAATCCTCATTTCTTTGGCATTTCCATAATATTGTATTGTGGAATTATAAGTCCTAGATTTTTAATAAAATTTTAACTCAAATATATAATTCTCCTCAATTTCAAACATATAAAGCCCAACCATAGGATAGTTTGGGATGCTCACTAGGCTTTCTAGTATCATGAGCATCCCCTACTCATCTCCTTTTGACTTCGATAATAAGTCTTTCTTCTCGATCTATCCCATTTGATCTTTCAAAACCAATTTATTGATAATCCTATCTTTGAATTCTTTGGAGACAATAATTGCCTACTTTAATCGAGAGTGTTCCTAAGAAACTCACCTTCCTTAGGATGTAATTAACTATGGGGGCTTGCCCCTATAAGGAACTTCAAAACCCCATTTAAATAAAGTCTAATTTATTCATCCATGTAAAGTAGGAAAAAAATCTCTCATACATTCGAAGACCCATCAGGCCTTAGGAGTCCTTATTAGGTGATCAAGTCCATCATAGGATAATGATATCTTTTGAGATAGTTCACTATTCCTTGATGTCGCAATTCATCACCTCAAGTACACCCTCGACCGCATGATGTCCTCCATATACATACACATGAACCAAAAATAAACACCACAACTACATTATACTATACTATGATATTATATTTTATTATATTATATTGTATTATATAGTAGTGTAGTTTTATGTTGTATAAGATACAAGTGATATACTGTGTGTGTGCCAATATATAGTATATAATATTGTAGTATGTGTAGAGTGTAGTATAGCATAATATAATATTGTACATAGATTTGTATGATATGTGATACATAATATGTAGTATTTTGTACAGTATAGTGGTAAGATAAATTAGCAAAATGAAGTATAGCATATATATTGTATGATATAGCATAACATAGCATAGTATAGCATGTATATTAGCATAACATATTAATTGTATATAAACATACAATTGCAGTGTAGTAGAATTTGTGCATAAGATACATAGTATAGTATATATTCATTATATTGTATAGTACAAAGTATAATAACGCGGTGTACAAGAGTGTATTGTAGTTTGTAGTATAGATATTATAGTGAAGTATAATATAGATAGTATGGTGAAAAAATATTCATATCTATCCTTCTTTTGAAGAGATAAATGAAAATAGAAATATATTTTTTTTGGTTGGGACACACGAGATCCATGATGTTCTTATTGAGGGTGATATGACATTGAGGAGAGGTATACTATCTCAAAAGATAGAAGTCACCACCCTACAATGGACCTAATCACCTCAATAATGACTCCAAGGACAATATCGCATATGTACTAAAGATTCTTCCGTAATTTACATGGAAAAGTAAAGGGTTTATTTTAAATTGTCTTGTTCTATGGGGCAAGCCCCCATAGTTAATTACATCCTAAGGAATGAGATCCCTTAGGAATACTCTTGATTAAGGTAAATGATTGTTGTCTCCAAAGATTTCAATAGGTAGGATTATCAATCGATTAGTGTATTTTGGAAGATCAAATGGGATTGATAAAAAGAGAGGGAGTTATTATCGAAGCCAAAGGAAGATAAGTAGGAGATGCCCACGATGCTAAGAAACCTAGCGAGTATCTCAAATTATCCTATGGTTGGGTTTTATATTTTTGAAATTGATTTAATTTGTTTGAGTTGAATTTTTTATTAGAAATTTAGGGCTTATGATTCCATAACATAAGATTATAGAAATCTCTAAGAGGTGATGATTTATGCTTATGGCCCACAGGAAAACCTAACCTAAATTGGGAGCTTTGGCAGGCCAAAAGGATAACCTAAATCTAAGGCAAAAAAGGGTATTTAGTTTGCCTCCACAAGAGAGGACAAACCACCTAACTACTTGGACTTACAATCTCCTAGGGGTGGCTGCCAAATAACTCCTCCTACAATTTTAAATTCATGTAGGCAAGTCATATGCTTTAGGCAAGATAGCTAGGCTATTATTTATTTAGAAAAAGACTAAGTCATTAAACTCACTCCCTAAAGATACTAGATCATGTAAAGGTATGCTTCAAATGACCTAAATCTAATGCAATTTAGATTTCATTTTATCTTTATTTTTGGAAAATTATTTTGACTCAGGCTAATAGGATTCATATGCTTAATGCATGAGAATTGAGATTATTGGCCAAAATCAGTGAGAAGGGAGGAGGTGTGTTTCCACCATAGCTCTTAAAGGTTAAGCAAAGTTTCTCTGGCAAAGGTGGAAGCCCTCCAATCAAGAGTGAAAATAATATGCAGAAGTACTCATCCAGCTAAGCGGTTGCTAATTCTTATATCTTGATTTTTAGACTAAGCTTTAAGTGAGGTTATGAGTTCTTTAATTTTAATTTTGAATTGTTAAATTTGGTAAAAGATTTATTTTTTTCTAAGAGCCTAATCCACATCCAGGCCATACATAAAGAAAGGAAGAAACTAGAAAAAGGATGTCACTTAATGCACAAGCTAAACAAATCATCAATCAATTTATAAAGCTAATCATAAAAGAATAAGAGGCCATTGTGGTCGAGTACCACCACATAAACCCAAAAATAAATTTTGTAGTCAAGATCTACCATTATACAACCCAGATTATAAATGAATTACATACAATTAAGCAAGGAACTTATTATTATGGGGGTCTTCAAGCTTCATTTCTTCATTCTTCTTTTCTTCTTTCTTATTCTTTTCTTCTTTCTTCTTTCTTCTTTGGTTCCTTCTTTTAGATGGTTGGAAGGTGAATGCTCCAAAGGCTTTACATGGTACATAAGATGAGATCTTAGGACCAATGCTCTTCCTAATCTCCATAAAAATCACTCTAAAATCCTAATTGTAAAAATTACATGGAAAGGAAAAGTAAATCTGGCTAACACTAGCAAAACAAAGGTTAGCTAAACAAATCACCAAATTTCAAACATGTATATTGGACTTATCACCCCACACATGGGTGACTAAGTCCACCTGGCCTATTGGATTATGCTTAGGGGTATAAGCACCTGCACAACAAAAGCAATTATATTTTTATTTATTACACTGCCCATTAAGTACAATCCCCTACAGAAGATAATGATTAGACTAAGATCACCCTACCATTCATTCTACACACATACATCCTAACATCTAGTCTAAATCATATAACACAAAACAAAATCAAGCATCAAACTATGCACCGCCCTAACCTAAAGCTAGAAGTGGTGACTTAGCCTAATGTGTGTGCTTTAAAAGGTTTGTGTGGTATGCTTAGCTATGGCTTTAAGTTAGAATTTTTTAAGTCTGAAGGTGTTCAACTTAGAGGAGGCTTTCATTTAAGTTGTTTAATTATTTTTGGGTTGGTTTTATTTTATATTTTAATTAGATTTAAGTGAATCCTAGAATTAATTACTAAGTTATAAAGAGAGGAAAAGAGAAGAGAACTTCTCTTTCCTTCCCTAACCTAAGTAATTTCTAAAGTGGATTCATGTTTTAGCTTTGTTTAATGAATATTTTAATTAAGTGTTTTAATTAATCCTAACTTTAGATAAACTCTAAACAAACCTATTCAAAAGAAAGGTATTTTAAGATTAAGTAAAATGAACTAAATTCACAAAACATACATCACTTCATTTCTTCCCCAACATATATAACATGCATATGAATGAGTCCTAAGCATATCTATACATACAAATGGGAATGTTTAGCACACTTTATGATGCATGCTAAGCAATTTATTTTAGAAAATTTGAGTGTTTATGATGCAAGATTTTCATTAAGTAGAAAAGGGGGTTTCATAACCAATTTTCACATACACACATGATGGTATGAAAGGCATAAGTGAGTACAACATCATTATTAACTAGAGATTTAAGGTACAAGATTTACTTAGGGCTACTTACAACCTCACAATCTTGGGGTTGTCCAGACTAATATACCAGTTTCCTTAAATACAAGCAGGTGTACAAAAGAAATGAATGGAAAAGAAAGTATGCAAAAGTTGGTGTTAGTTGATTTATTTTTGTTTATGCAATTTATATGTGCAAGCATAGGTTTTCTTCTTAAGTGATAATATAGGAATGCATAGGATATGGAATTAGGAAAGTGTTAGGTTCTCTTCAAATGAACCATACACCTTGCCAAATCCTATTCAAAATTATACTAAAAGAGAAGAGAAGGAAAATCTACACTAAGCATATCTTTATATTTTACTCACATGCAAACTTATAATTAAGATATAAGTAACACACTTTTAGTTTTGATAATTGATTCATATATTTTGAAAATAATTTGAATTTAATAGTGATAATAGCCACTCATATTCTTACTTTAACCACCATATGCAATTTGACATAAAAGAAATATTTTAATTTTAAATTTGATTTTTGAAAAGCATGGATGCACGAAATGATATGACAAACATATTTAGCATGATGGGGAAGAACTAAAGTAATGAAAGCATGTAAACACATTCACTTTAATTAAATCCTAAAGACAATCTTATGAAATAAGAAAGCTTAAAGTAAATCAAAGTTTATTTAGTATGATTTTTGTTTGATTTTTAATTTGATTTAATTTTGAAAATGTGAATTGAGTTTGCTATTCCTAACCCATTCCCACATGTGTTTGCTATTTTTGTTCAATTTTTAGATGATTAGATCGATTTTATATTTTGATTAAGTTAAGGTATGAATTAAACATATTAATTACCCTTTACTTACAGCACCTGAGCATAGTTAATCAATAATTATGAGCCAATGAGATGACATAAAATCTCACAAGGAATTTAAATTTGCAATTCACCTAGGAAGAAAGGGGCCTAATGCAATTTAGCTCATGATTAATGATTAATTAAGCTAAGGGGTTTAACTTAAGTAATTTCAAAACACCCCTCACACATATGAGTTGAATTTTGATTTTCTTAATTGAACTTAGGCTATTGAACACCTAAGCATCTACCCCAAGTAGATTAATTAATTTCTAGAAAGTTTTAGAATTTTAAGAAATTAATTAAGAGAGTAATTAGTTAATTAGCCCTTAATTAAGAGAGGATTAAGAAAGAAAAGGAGTTTAAAGAATTGCTTAGGGGAAATGCCCCAAAAATTATTCCCTAAACCTCTTATTCATTGAAATGGACCTTTATCAACTTCAACAAAGGGTTAAATCACTTATCAAACTCTTAATTAACCTTAATTACATAAAGGGGTAATTAAGAAATGAATTAGGAATTTCCCCAATTAAGCCACCAATAAATCCCAAGAAATTTAGGGGACGTAGAAGTCATCCCCCAAAATATACTCAAGAAGTTTGAGATTAATCAGTGGATTAATTACGGAGTAATTATCAAATTAAGATTTCCAATAAAACCCAAAATTAGAGAAAGATAATATTCAATATCTATTAAAACAAATTTTAGAATATTTTAGTTTGAATTATCTTCCAGTGGAAATTTACCTCACATTTCTATGATTTTTCTTTAGATATATATAAATTTTAGAGGTTTAGTGGATTAATTAGAATTAAATAAATCCTAATTAATTCCCTAATCCTACGGCATGCCACACAACGGCTGAGTCGGCTGCGCTTTACATGCATCATCCGCTGAGTGGATTACTTAAATGCCACGTCGTAGCGCCGCATGGCGGCGGTGCTATGCGCTTTTGTATCCACCGTTCGATCAAGGATCGAATGGCTAGGATTCAATCCAAGTTTTTAAAAGGATAAAATAGGATATAAAATAGGATTTAATCTCAGCCGTCCATCCAAAATGCGCTGATGGACGGCCAGAGATCATCCATATTCTTCCCTGAGGAATAATGGAGACTGTCCACTTTCAAATGGAAGATTTGAGCTCAATCGACCTCAGATTGGGATGAAATCTTGCACACACCATCTAACCCTAATGGCAAGCACATCTAACAGTTAAAATTCCATGCCATTAAAATTTATTTCATAAAGCTCCACACCACATTGAGTTGAGTGATTAGAAAATGTCATACCCCATTGGCGGTGATCACCGGCACTCGATTCCCTTGGAAAAGCTATGTTTGGTTGAGACGAAGCTTTGGTGAAAGTTTAGCTCTTGAGGTTGAGTGCATAGCTCTATGGACCAACCCCTCCTCCTAGTGAGCTCAACTTTGATCTAGGCGAGTCTTCCTCTACCTTTGGAGCTTGGGCAAGGGCTTAGGCAAGCTCGACTTGACCCTCTGATGGAGTGTGCAAAGGGAATTTGGTTGAATTAGAGTGTAGTGGAAGTTGGAAAATCCTTGGAGCTCTCGTGTTTTTTCTTAAGGGAAATTGAGAATGGCCAATTCAAAATTCCTCTAGAGAGCTTAGGAACTCTTGCTAATGACTCCTAACACTCTCCCTTACTCAATTGAATTAGCCTCCTGTTGGAATTGAAATGGATTAGGGGGAGTATATCTCCCCCATAGGCAGCCGGATGGTTGAAGCATCACTTGCCATTTTGATCCAATTGATCTTAGGTAGTGGGTTGTTTGATCTATTAGAGGCTTGCACATGGTCAGTTTTGGGCTAGGGAGTGGAATGGTAACTCCCCATGTGCTTCAAATTGAGTGGGAGCATGATTCCCATGTGGCCAACTTGAGCCATGTGCTCGATTTTGGCCTCAGATCAAGTTGGATTGACCCAAACCCATTGGGTTGGGTACACCACCCTCTATAGGATTTACTTGACCTATTACGAAAGTATTAAGTAGGTATGAAGAGGAACTGACCAAATTCCCCATGGATTTGACCAAAATTTGTTCTATAGCCTAGGAGTAGAATAGTCATTTGGCTTATTTTTGAATTTGGATATGTTGGGTATGTTGAGAAAATAGGTTTGGCCATGTTTCATCAGATTTGGAGTTCATTTGGTATGGTTTGGCCCATGTTGACCGATTTAGGTCAAAATGGGTCAACTTGACCAATTGGTCAAATTGGGTCAAACCAAGGGTTGGGTCAAGTTCATATGACCATTTGAAATGTTTTTGTGGCTTTGGTTTGATTCAATTTGGTTTAGGTTTGAATTTGGTTCATATGACTTCATTTAGGTCAAATGGGTCAAGTTGACCAATTTGACCCATTTGACCTATTTGAGCTAGTTCATGGGTAAGTTTAGGTTTGGTTAGTCATATGAAGTGGATTGGCATCTTTGTTTGCAATCAATTTTGGTTAATTTTGAATTTGGCTCAACATGCCCTTTAGGTCAAGTTGGGTTCAAGGTTAATTGCTAGTTGGGAAGAGACTTTGGTCAAGTTTAACAAGTGATTTAGAATGAACTTGACCCATTGGTTTTAATAAATTTGGCTTAGATAGAGTTTTGACACATTTTGGCTTTTTAGATCAAGTTGGGTCAACTTGGGTCAAGTATTGGATAGGCTCAAATGTTGACTTGGTCAAGTTCAAACATTGGTCAAATGAACTTAGATCAATGGTTTCAATCAATTTGGCCTGATGAATTTTGGCTATGTTGGGTTTTATTTTTTGGCTAAGTGTTGACTTGGTCAACTCTATAAGTAGTAAGATATATAGATACACTATTATTGATATATAATTATATATTATATTCTATATATATGTTATATAATTATATACTATAATATATTATATATTATACTATCTACTATATTATATATTAACCATATACCCCAAGATATATAGTAAGATAGATATAGATAATATACAAGTAACATAAAATGTTATAAGATAATACAAGTATAGTACAAATAATATAATAAAGATGATATAGCATAAAGATTTACAAGTAAAGATACAAGTAGTAAAAGCATTAGGAAGGTACATGATATATTGTACAAGATTTTATCAAGCATAAGTACAAGATACGCATGTATTGTATGGGATAAAGATAACATGAGTACAAATTAAGATAATATGCATAATGATAGCATACAAGGTTAAAGTATAACATAATAGATAGTAATAAAGTGTATGTATGATGCATTATAGTAACAAAAGAATTTTTTATGTAAATGCATAACATGAATCATATGATGTAGTATGTGATAGCTGAAAGTGTATAGGTATTTATAAGATAAAAAGACAACATATTATAGATAAACAATAATATGCATAAAGATAAAGCAGGCAAAGATATACAATATAACGGTATAAAGATAATAATAATAGTATGTGATAATTACAAGATAAGATATAACATAAATAAGATAAGTAAAGGTAAAGTGTATAAAGATAAGATAAAGATATAAGATAAGATAAAGGTAGATATATGTAAGATGTATATAGTAAAGATTATATAATATAATATAGTATAGTGTAATAAGATAGATAAGTATATAATATAATACACAAAGATAGTGAATGTAGATATAGTAAGATGAAGTATATAGTAATAGTATTTATAGTATAATATAAAAATAGTATAGTATAGTATAATGTGTTGACCTCCAAATAATTTTCATATGCTTAATTAAACAAATATGTTGAAATCAGCAAGAATTAGGTGCATCGTCATGAAAGTGAGAGTTGAAAGCATACAGATCGTGACCAAAATTGATTGAGATGTCCTCTGATCATGAAATCAACTACACCAATGCATTTAGAGTATCAAAATAAATTAAAATTGATATTTTACATCGATTAATTACCATCTAATGAAGGAAAATAAATAGAATAGAAAATTTTATGCATATTAAAGTTGAGAGGCCTCGACACTATCCAAATTAGCTCCATTCATGAAACGAACTACGTCGTTGTCACTAAAACATCAAAAACTATTGAACAAGACCTTTTGCGATTGTTGACCTAACTTTTGGAGTGAGCTCTCAAATTCTCTATCTTAGACATAGGACTCCTCTAAACACTAAGAGTTCCCTAGTCTTAAGACACTTCTACTGATTAGGTGAACACTTAATCTAACCCTAGAGACTTATAAGAGTTAGCCATAAGAATGAGTTATGCCTTAGAGATATAGGAAGATTTACCTACCCTATAGCTTGAACCCAATCCTTGCTGCTCTCCTCCAAACCAATCCAAATCAAATCTTAAATCAATTTCAACTCAATTGATTTTCTCAAATCTTAAATCAATTTTAAAATCCTAATCATAAATCAATTCCAAATCAAATGATTGAAACCCATGATTGAATTCAAATCCCAAAATCTTTCTTAAGCCCTTCGATTTCACCTTATGTACTTAGCTCAAATCAAATCCAAATCACTCCAAACTCAAAATTTTTTCTCATAACCCATTTATATCCTCATTTATATTCACAAATATAAATGAAATATAAATTCAAATAACCAAAACCAAATTCAAAACTCAAATCCAAATCCAACTTATATCCTTTAAGCCAAATTTTTGGATTTAGCCAAATCATTTTCAAATCAATCCAAACCCTTGGATTTTTTTCTTCAAACAATCACTTCTTCAATCACATGCCCATATATAAACATAGACTACAATCATCAAACCAAAATTAAACTAACCCAAGTCAAACCCATGTTCACCCTTTTGACTTGAAATTGTCAAATGAACCAAAACTCATTTGGCTCCAAATTACTTGCAATTGGATTTATATTTCCATCATAAGTCTATATGTGAGTTCAACAAACTTGAATCAAGCCTTGATCAAGCCAATTGACCCATTTAGGCTCACTTGACCCAAAGTGACCTAAAGGATCTTTTTAAGCCAAATTCTAATCCAACCCAAATTGTATTAAACTAAACCCATCTATGCCTCACATTGTGAGCAACAATCATCCTAGGATGATCAATCACTCAAAATGGGTCAAACCAAGTCAAACTTAATCTTTGACCAAGTCAACATTTAACCCAAATGAAATCCAAACTAGCCAAAATTCACCATAAGTCAAATTGATTGAAACCATTGATCTAAACCAATCCATAATCAATGATTGAACTTAACCAAGCCATCAATTAAGCTAAACCAAGCCTAATTGGCCACTTGACCTAAGTTGACCCAATTTGACCTAAAAGGCCAAAATATGTTAAATCTTGATCTAAGCCAAATTGATTGCAACCAATGGGTCAAATTCATTCTAAATTGATTGTTGAACTTGACCAAAGCTTCAATTAACTAATTAGACCCAACCTAACACAATTAACCATGAACCCAACTTGACCTAAAAGGTCAAATCAACTTGAAATCAAACCAAATCAAAATTGATTGAAACCAAAGCTTGCAATATATTTCAAATGATCAACCAAGCCTAAACCAACCCATGATCTAACCCAATTGGGTCAAATGGGTCAAATTGGTCAACTTGACCTATTTGACCTAAATGAACCAAAACCAAATCTAAACTAAATTGAACCAAACTAATGACACCAATAGGCTCTAAATGATCATTTGAACTTGACCTAACCCATGGTTTGACCCAATTTGACCAAATTGGTCAACTTAATCCAATTTGACCCAACTTGACCTAAATGGGTCAAATTGAACCAATTCAAATCAAATGAACTCCAAATCACTTGAAATTTGGCCCAACCTAATTTTGAATCATTTCAAATATGCCCAAATCAAAATCATGGCCAAATGAAATGACTCCCTTAGGTCAAAGGGTATCCTATGACCGAATTCACTTAAAATTTGGTCATTTCTTTCTCAATGCCACTTGGCATCCTTCTAGTGCCCACATGGTCACTAAAGAGGGTGGTGAACATCACCCAATGAGCTTGGGTCGACCATGACCCAAGCCAAGGCCAAACCAACCTCCCTAATAGAAATTGAACACTTGGATCACCAAATGCACTCACCTAGCACATGGGCATCCGTTCTCCTTCCCTCCACTACCCAAAATGACCCACATGAGGTGTTTTGTAGCTAAAACTGTGAACCTAATCCTTGCCATTGATCAAAAATGGCAATTCAGCCCTTCACCATCCGATCCAAGGAGTGGGAGATATACTCCCTCTCATTCCCACTCAAATGACAAGCACTCATTTCCATAGAACCAAGGAGATTTGATCAAAGCCTCCCCAAGCTTTTCCAAGCTCTTCCCAAGCTCCATTGATTTCCCATTCTCAATTTCACTCAAAGCCAAAATAGGGGAGAACAATCCCAAGCTCAACTCATCCAATTCTCCATCAAAACCAAATTAACCTTGCACACACCATCAGTGGACTTCATCGAGCTTAACCGAGTCATTTCCCAAGTCTCTAAGCCACGGTAAGCATCACTTCAATCAAAGTTGATCACCATTGAAGGGGAGCTTGGTCAACCGAACCATCCACTTCAAATCAAGACCTAATTCCTTCAATAGGGCTTCATCTCTATTAGACGAAGCTACCTCCTCTGTTGGAAGCACTGGCGATAGCCTCCGGTGAGGTAATTGCTCAAAATCATTGACATAGAAAATTATGATTGGTCCTTTATGAAGGAAATTGTCACCCCTTGAGATCTTGACCGTTGGATGTGTATCCTCCCTCCTTCCGAAGGTGTGAGATCATTTTGATCCTAATCTGTGCTTGGGTGATCTTGAATTGAATGAAGAGAGACGAACGGTATTCGTCTCTCATCGCTCACGAAAAAGAAGGATCACATGCTATCCATTCCCCATGATTAGAATAGATGGCTGTGATTAGATTACGCTAGATCCCCTTTGATTTAAGCTTAAACCAATGGACCGACAACCATCTTGACGCCGCTCCGCCAAATGACTCAACCTTACAACGGATGTCATAACTTAAATAGCAACCTGCCGTGCATAGAAAAGCATGCTACATCATGCACGTTGATGGGATTAGGGGTTAATTAGGCTTAATTAATCTAATTTTAATGCTGAAACTTTCAAAATTCATAAGTAATTGTAGAAAAATTAGAAAAAATACAAATAAACACTCATTTTAAAGATAATTCAGAGAAGAATAATAGAAAATTAAAATTATACAATTTTGAATAGTAATTTTAACTCAATTTATGTTTTATTAGAAATGTAATTAAGTTAATTACTCTCTAATTAATCTAGCAATTAACCCCAAACTTTTTGGGATTAATTAGTGGGATGACCTCTGCCTCCCATGATTTTCTTGAAATTTATTACTTGATTAATTAGGAGAATTGCTCATTTCATCCCTAATCATTTTCTTAATTAATTAAATAGTTAATTAATATGTTAAATAATGATAAATTCATTAATTAAGCTTGTTAATCATCATGAAACAGTGTATGGACTTAGGGAATGAGATTAGGATTTCTTTTCCAATCTTTTCCCCTAAGTTTATTTCATTTGGAAAAATACTTAATTAATTTGCAAATTAATTAATGACTTAATCACTTCATTAATTAGTTCAATTAATCAAACTCAAAATTAAATCATTCCAGGACTTAATCATTTAATTATTTGGTAGATTCTTAGTTGTTCAATAACCTAAGAGGACTTCAAAGGAAATTATAATCAAACTACATGTGTAGGAGGGTTATAAAAGTACTTAATTAAACCCTTTAGATTAATTAATCAATAATTGTGTGCCAATTGCATTAGGCCCCTTCATTTCTTAGGCATTACTGATTTAATTTCCATGTGGTTGCATATCATATGTTGGCTCATAATTATTTGGATAATTATGTTAAAGTGGTATAGGAAAAGGATAATTAATGGATTTAATTCATACTTTAACCTAATTAAAATATAAAATCTACCTAATTGATCTAAATTAAACTAAATTAATTTACACATGGAGGAGATGGGTTAGAACCAACAAACCCTTTCATTTTTCCTAAGTCAAATCAAATTCAAAAATAAAAATCTCCTTAAAGAATTTTGATTCATTTTAAATAATCCTATTTTATATGATTATCCTTAAGAAGTAATTAGGGTGAATGAAGTCATGTACTTACATCCATTTATTTCTTTCCAAGCATGCTAAATATTATTTTCCATATAAAACCATGCATTCATTTCTTTTGAAAAATTAATTAAATAAAATGTTTTCTTTTATGTCAAATTGCATGTTTTGGCAAAAGTTAAGAATATGAGTGGCTATTATCACTATTAAACAAAAATTATTTTCAAAACCTATAAATCAAAGATTATGAATGAAGTGATGCTACTTATAAATATTTATAAGCTTGCATGTGATTATAGCATAAGATGTGTATTATGAAGTTCTTTCTTCTTCTCTTAACATGGATTTATATAGGACTTGCAAAGTGTACAGTTCATTTGAAAAGAACACAACACTTGCTTAAATCTTTTCTTATGCATTTCTATGTTATGACTTAAGAAGGATCTTCATATTACATGTGAATTATACAACCAAATCAAACATAAATCTCTTGCATGATTCTTCATCCATTTTATTCTTCTTTTACATCTATATGTATTTAAGAAAAGTGGTATATTAGTCTGGACATCCCGGAGCTATGAGGCTTTAAGTAGCCCCAAGTATGTCTTGTACCTTACGCCCCTGGTGTAGAAAATAATGGCATTGTACTCACTTATAACTTTTATACATGTGAATGTGCATCTTGTTAATGGATGAAAAATCCATCTTTTCTACATAACAAAAATATGCATCAATGGAATATCCAAATTTTCAAATCATATATCTTAGCATTCATCATCAAAGTGTGCTAAAAATTTGTATTGCATGTATAGGTATGCTTATGATTCTTCATATGCATGGTATACATGGTGGAAAGAAATAAATGGGTGTGTGTTATGTGGTAGTAATCCACCTTAACTAATCCTAGGATGCCTTTCTTATAAAATAGGTCTATTTAGAGCAAATCTAAACTTAGGGTTAATTAAAACACATAATAAAACACTCACTAAAGGAAATTCATCAATCAATCTACCTTAGAAATGTTTTAGGGTAGGGATGAAAGAGAGTTCTCCTCTCTTTTCTTCTCTTCACAACATTTATTAATTAAGTGTAAGTTATATCAAACCAATTCAAATCACCAATAAAAATTGATAAATCAACTAAATCACTTAAACTAAAACCACCATCTAAATTGAATCTTTCATACTTAGAAAATTCTAACCTTAAAGCCTAGCTAAGACATGCCACACAAGCCTTAAATGGCACACACATTAGGCTAAGTCACCATTTCTAGCTCTATATTAGGGTGGTGCATTGTTAAATGCCTGGTTTTATTTTATGATGTAATATTTTAGATTAGATGTTAGGGTGCATGTGCGTAGTCTGGATGTTAGGTTGATTTTAGCCTAATCATGCTTTCTACAGGGGGTTATCCTTAAGGGGCATTGTAATAAAAATATAAATTCTTTTGATGTGCAGGTTGCTTATACCCCTAAGCATAATCCAAATTAGGACAGGTGGACTTGGTTACCCATGTGTGGGGTGCTAAGTCCAAATTATTCATATAACTATTTGGGTTGTGTGGTATGTTTAGCTAACATTTATTTTGCAGGTTTAGTTAGATTTACCTTTCTCATTTTGATGTAAATTTTGTAATTGAAATTTGGAATGAATGTTATGGGATAATTAAGGTGAACATTGGTTATAAGACCATGTCTTATGTACCATGTGAGGCCTTGGAGCAAACTACATCCCAAGTCAAATCAAAAGAAAGAAAGAAATGAAGAAAGGAAGAAATAAAGAAATGAAGAATGAAGACCCCCATAACATGAATTCCTTTTAATTGTAATTATTCATTTATAATCCAAGTTGTATAAGGGTAGAGCTTGGCTACCCACATTTCTTTTTGGGTTGTACGGTGGAACCCAATCACATCGGCCTTTTATTATTTTGTGCTATTTTTATAAATTGATTGATGTTATGTTTATGATTGTGTAATTAGGATGGCATGATTTTTCTAGTTTCTTAATTATTTGATGGCTGTTGAATGGCCTGGATGCGATTAGGCTCTTAGGAAAAAAAATTTTCTATCCAATTAATCAACTCAAAATTAAAATTAAATAACTCATAACCTCACCTAAAACCTAGGACATAAATCAAAATAATAAAAGATTTAGCAACTCCATAGTTGAATGTTGTATGCCTCATATCATGCATAAATCATATTGCTTCACTCTTGCTAATGGAGGGCTTCCACCTTTGCCAAAGAAAATGGCTTGACCTTTGAGAGCCATAGTAGAAACACACCTCCTTCTTTCTAATTTTGGCCCATAACCAATTTTCTCATACATTAGGCATATGAAATCCCATAGCATGTGTCAAATAAAAATATCCAAAAAAAATATTAAACTTAATAAAATTTGCATTAGATTTAAGTCATTATTCATGCCCTTCATGATCTAGTCTCTTAGAGAGTGTGTTTAAGGACTTAGTCTCCTTTCTAAATAAACAACAGCCTAGCCATCTTGCAAAATATAAGACTTACCTACATGTATTTAAAATTGTAGGAGGAGTTAGTTGGCCGCCACCCCAGGCGATTGTAAGTCCAATAGTTGGGTAGTTTATTCTCTCTTGTGGAGATAAACCATATACCCATTTTTGCTTTAGATTTAGGTCGTGCTTTGGCCCTCGCCAAAGCTCCCTTTAGATCGAGGTTGATTTTCCTTTTGCTACAAGCATAAATCCTCACCTCTTAGTCATTTCCATGATCTTGTATTGTGGAATTGTAAGCTCTAGATTTCTAATAAAAATTCAACTCAAACATATAATCCTCTTCAAATTTCAAAAATATAAAGCCCATCCATAGGATAGTTTAGGATGCTCACTGGGTTTCTTAATATCATGAGCATCCCCTACTCATCTTCCTTTGATTTTAATAATAACTCTTTTCTTTTGATTAATCTCAATTGATTTTCTGAAAATAACTAACTTATTGATAGTCCTATCTTTGAAATCTTTGGAGGCAGTGATCATTTACCTTAATCGAGAGTATTCCTAAAAAATCTTAATCCTTAGGATGTTATTAACTATGGAAGCTTGCCTCCAAAGGGAACTTAATGAACCCAACTTCAAATAAACCCTACTTTACTTTTTCATGTAAAGTAAGGGAAAGATCTTTGGTACGTTCAAAGACCCATTGTCCTTAGGTGTCCTTATAAGGTGATTAAATCTATTGTAGGATGGTGACTTCTATCTCTCAAGATAGTACATCATTCCTCAATATCACACCCGATTACCCTAATGAGTATATTTGTAGATCTACGTGGTGTCCCAACAACATTTCATTCAACGAAAATAAAACACCATAGATTTTTCTGGCAACTCCACTGGGGAGAGTTCCTCTCTCCATCTTTGGTAAATGATCGTTGTCTCCAAGTATCGATAATGGATTTATATTTCATATAAGTCCAAGACTATCCTTCTTTTGCATTGGCACTTAGCTCATTTCATTCTTAAGCTAAGCTAGCCAACATCCTTTAGGTTTTAGGACCTCACTCCGTGTACATCTTAAAACCCCTGTTGGGTCCCCCAATAGGTAAAAATAAGATTTAATCAAATAAAGATGACTATAGACCTTTTTCTCACCATTTCTATGGTAAGGTAAAGTTCATTCCACAAATAAGAAGAGTAAAACCTTTATAAAAAAATCACTTTTCAAAATCACTTTCCCAAAGTTCACATAATAAAATATTTGCACAAAAAATTTTACAAAATATATAACTCAGCCTCATCTAACAATTCTCAGGATTGTTATATGTAGGTTCTTTTCAAAACTAAAAGAAAAATCATCTTTCAAAAAGCACATATGAACATCCTCATTCAATATACCCAAATTTATTGAATGAAGGTTTCATTTCCAAATAAAATTAAAATCATCTTTCAAAAAGCACATATTTGGAAATGAACATCCTCATTCAATATACCCAAATTTATTGAATGAAGATTTCTTTTCCAAATAAAATCATATCATAAAATTGAAATTCCATTTCAATATATCTCACATATGTTAAAGTTGGAATTTCTTCCTTTTCAAAAAAAGTACAAATTTGAAGATAAACCTCTTCATTCAATATATCCAAATGTGTTGGATGGAGGTTTAATTTTCAAATAAAATCACACCGTTTGAAATTCCACTCAACACATTCCACATGTGTTAAGCTGGAATTCTCTTCTTTTCAAAAAGCAATAATCAACACATAAAAATTTCATCTTTGAAAAATAAAACATGATTGACTTCCATTTTACATACCCAAATTTGTTAAATGGAAATCTCTTTTGCAAAAAAATCATAAAAAAATTAAAATACATTGAAATTCTATTTGACATACCCAAATTTGTCAAATGAGAGTTTCATTTTTCAAAAAAAAAATAAAATAAATTGGATTCTATTTAACACACCATGTTTGTTAAATAGAAACCCCCCTTTTCAAAATAAACTTGGACTTTATTTATCATACCCAAATTTACTAAGTAAATATCCCATTTTCAAAATCAAAACACAAAAAATCAAACACATTTGGACTTTATTTAGCATACCAAAATTTGCTAAATCCCTTTTTCAAAATCAAAATAAAAATCAAACACATTTGAACTTTACTTAGCATACACAAGTTTGCTAAGTTAAGATCACATTTTCAAAAACAAAACAAAATCAAACACATTTGGATTTTTATTTAGCATACCCAAATTTGTTAAGTAAAGATCCCATTTTCAAAATCAAAACAAAAATTAGATTTGTGATTTATTTAGCATACACAAATTTGTTAAGTAAAGATTCCATTTCTAAATTCACACATGATACACATCATGGGCAAACAAGCAAAAAAATAAAATTATTTTCAAACATCTCATTTAGCATACCCAAATTTACTAAATGAGTAATCCCAAACAAAATCATTTGACCCTTTATTTAAGATACTCAAATTTGTTAAATAAAGAGTCCCCAAACATAAAAATCAAATTCAAATATGAACCAATGGAAGCATCAAAAATCTCTTCAAAATATTTGAACCCATTTTCAACATACACAAATTTGTTGAAAGTGGATTCTAAACTCAAAATCTCTTCTCCAATTCATTCAAAATCTCTCTCCTAAATTCAATGAGCCCCACTTAACATATTTGAATTATTGAGTGTGGATTCAAACTCTAAATCAAATTTAAAAATAGCAAAATATCAAAATAGAAAAAACTAATTTGAGTTTATTTCCAACAATTACAGAGTTCCAGTTTAGTCTCAGTCAGCTTTTTCTCAATTCAGTACAAAGCAAATGGACTCCCAAAAGTATGTGTTCACCTTCCCCTTTGGGATGGATTTGGCCTTGGATTGGGCCAGCCTCCCCCAAACTGATTTCACTCATCTAATACACTTTGATTGAGGATTTAAGGGGGCCAAGATCACTTATGAGGGGGCAACCCTCACCTTGTCGAAGAATGTGGTGGTGGCAGTCATCCATATTGAGATGCCCTCATTAAATTTCCCTCACTAAGAGAGGAAGGCGGTCTCACGGCGACCATAGGTCTAATTCCCATACATTCAATTATTCTCCATCCCCCAATGCGACCCCACTCCTCTAAGGGAAGGCTACCGCTTGGGGATAGTCTCCCCTACCTTTGAGATAGGTTCTAGCTCATGTACTGGTCCACCTAGCAGAACTTAGCTCCATAATAAGAGCCTCAAGATCAAGCAACATCATGTGCATATTGCTAAGGAGATGGAGACATTGTCTCATATTATAGTAGAGGAGTCGCCCGGGGTAGTCTCTCCTCTACTCACTCAGAACAAGTTCCATCCTCTTTCCAGTTCTGAAGGGGAGGAAGATGTCAGGAGGATCACAGAATCAGCCCCACCTCCAGTTCATTATGAGGCACCTGTCAGAGATAGGAGGATGTCATATGCTGGTCTTAGGACAATTCTACGCCAAGTTGGCAAGGCTTATGGACGGTCAGAGTCCGATGCCCAATTTGATTTATGATCAATCATTCCTAGCAGTGTAGGCCAGCATATCCATCAGGAGAGGGCCAGAGAGGCCCGTGTATCAGTTCATGTTACTAGCAGAGAGGAGCAAAGGTATGCCAGGCAGTCAATAGCCTCTACCCTCATAGATTTCCCCCATTGGCATGGTACTTATGCCGGTCACACTGATAGTATTCTATTGACTGGTACTATCCATCATAGGAAGGGAGCCCCGCACAGAAGGAGTCAGTGTTGTCTCCTTTACACTGCTCCACTCAATGTCCGCCATCGCTAATGTAGGTTCCATCTTCTATTCTAAAGCCATGAGCGATCGGGGAGAAGAAAGCCCACTTGGTGATCCTATGCCAAGGGATCCCATTTCATCTACACCACCGACTGAGGCGAGGGTGAGCTCTCCTACTTGACCTTCTAATTTAGTTGTAGTGAAGAGGGAGTGGCAACCTCATAGCATTGTAGTCATGCCATCACCACCACCACCTCAGCAGATCATGGATATAGCAGCAGCAGAGGGAGAGGGAGACAATTTTGTTGTCCTTATGGTGATAGATCCCCCCAGGGATAGTACTCCATCCATTGCAGTTGACAGCCATGAGCACATATCCTCTAGTGAGTATAGCCCTCACAGGGTTAGCTCTCCAGTAGTAAGGGAGGTTAGATGTATCTCTGTTCATGAGCATGATCCCACCACCAGTCAGCTGTGAGCATTTGTGCCTACATAGTTGGACCGGTCCTTGGATGATATTGTAGCACAGTATCTCACTAAGAAGAAGGAAATCCTAGGATATGATTGGTCTGACCTCGAGGAAGAGAAAGTTAGCTTTGATCCCAATGAAGATGATTTGTTGGAAGACTTAGCAGAGGTGCATATGGTTGATACCAGAGGTTCTCTCCTTTGGGATCATCAGAGTTCGGAAGGTGTTGCAATCGAACAGGACGATACAACCTATTCGACCCAACACCTCCTTCAACAACTCAAATAGAAGGATGAACAAATTGATAAGATGGGAAAGAGACTTGAAGATTTGTTAGCGGTAGTTCTAGCACTTCAAAATCAAGCTCCAGTAGCACATCCTACTATTGTAAAGACTGGTCAGCCTGAGTTATTGCATGTCTTGGATCAACCCAAGAGTTCACCTTCGATAGAGTAGGGAAGTACTAGCTTGTATAGGAAGGTAGTGGATAGTACCTCCATACAAGAAAAAGATATTAAATTCATGGTTGAATAAGAAGTGAAGGAAGTGCTGGCGCAATCCCGAGGTGGTTCATCAGTTCCAAAGGGTAGACCCTACCCAGAGGAATTTGATGTGATCCACTATCCTAAGGGTTTTGTGCCTCCTTCTTTCTAGAGCTATGATGGTAGCGGGAACCCTCACCAATATATAGTGCACTTCAGGTCCAACTATTGCAACACTAGTGGCAGCAATGCATTATTATTCCATCTCTTTGTCAGTAGTTTAGGGGCATAGCTTTTGATTGGTATGTTGAACTCCCTAATAATTTAGTGAAGAATTTTGCTGAGTTGGAGCAACTCTTTATTAAAAGGTTTGTTGGAGCTCAGCAAAGGGTAACTGTGGGCAATCTCGTTGTAGCTCAACAATACCCCAGGGAGTCCCTCATAGATTATATTCTTCGATGACATAATTTAAGCATGAAATGAGAGCCACAACTATCTAAATAGCATGCTATTGAAATTTTATTAAAGAATATTGATGGCCCGGTCGCTTTCATGATTAAAGGTTTCACTATTATGACATTTGAGAAGCTAATAAATAAGGTGGCTAGCCTACAAGGAGAGGCCAAATAGTTGCCTTTTCAAGATCAGTCATTAAAGCCAAAGTAGTAGAAAGCCTATGAAAAGAAGCCAGGGGTAGTAGTAGCATTGGACAAAGGGAAACAACCGGCCAGAGATCAGTATGAGAGACCTTGAGCTCAATAGCCTTCGCTTTCACCTTCTTTACCACTACCTCGGTCATCTTATCAGCCGCCTTAGCAGCCTCCACGGCCTTCGCTGCCTTCTCCTCAGCCATACTCTCAGCAACAGTATACATTCCCGCCCCTAGGTAGCTATCATCCACCTACTCTTTTAGATAAATTAAATAAAAAATATTCATTTAAGAGGGAGGTAGTCAAGAAAATCTTTAAAAATCTCTTAAAGAAACCTGATTTTTAGCTACATGAGCCTAAGAAGCTGGAGGAAGTGGGCAAGAGAAATGATCCTAACTTTTTCCCCTACCACCGCATGCTAGGCCATGTTTTGGAAGATTGCTTTACATTTAAGGACTGGCTTGAGCATAGCTACAACTCAAGCACTATAGTTATCCCTCTGGAATATCTAGTGGGAAAACCATTCAGTTCTGTTAGGGTAATCCTTTGGGATACATGTGATCCTCTCAAAATAAAAGAAAGTTGGGATATCTCTTTATCCCGAACCTCTAAAAAAATTATTTTTAAAATCAAGAAACTTTCCTTACAGGTGCTTGAGGCAACTCGAATCTCCAACATCAAGGAAGGTTTGCAAGTTGCAAAAGGTAGCTTAGGGAAAGTGAGAGCTCAGGCGACAGAACTTGGGATAGCTAAAACACAGCCCAGCTCTCCATTCCATCGTTGCATTCTACTTATAACACTCCTTCTAGTTCTTCTTCTAGTAGATATCTTGTATCATTGGATGAGGGCATTAAATCTCTCATCTCACTTAATTTATTAGATTTCTATGATGTACCTCCTTTTAAATCTAAGAAATCAAAGAATAAAACTAGTTTAAATTACATCTATGTCACTTCTGATGGGTTATCTGATTCTACTCCTTTAGAAAACTCTTCAAGTCTTAATAATTATAACAACTCTGATCATCATATTTCTAATTCAGAGATGGACTTTCCTTCTCTGAATAATATGAGTTCACCTCTTGAGATAAACTTAGAATCATCTGATTCTAAGGGTCCTATAGGAGAAGCTGTAGGTATGCCTAATAAGTAGGTAGAATCTTCCACTAAACCACCACAAAGAGGTCACCGAAGTTAACCTCCACAATTGCAAGGTTCTATCTCCTAGGGTAGCACCTCAATATAAGGAAAAATAAGTCATTGGTTCTAGCGATCAAGAAGCCCCTCCACAGGATGCTCCACCCATAGATATGCTTGTGGAGGATTAGCCCATAGTTGATTACAATGTCCTCACTCACCTAAGAAATTTTCCAGCTAAACTAAGCATATGTGATGCCCTTATATAATCCAAAGAGATGAGAGAATCATTAATCAAGGCCCTTCTTGATCTAGAAATATGCTAGCTCAGCTGACCGCTATTGGAGAAGAGGCACATTATTCAAGAGAAGCCCAAAGAGTCACATTCACTGACGAAGACCTTCTTCTGGGAGATATGGAGCACAATCGTCCCCTCTACATTACGGTGGATATGGGTCGATTTAGACTTTCTAGGGTGTTGGTTGATCTATATGCATCAGTGAACATTATGAGCCTAAAAACCCTTGCCTATTTGAGGAATAACATCTCTAAGCTCTGAGGAGATTGGATGATGTTGAGAGGATTCAATGAACAAGGTGAGAGGGATTTAGCCTCCATAATGTTACCTTTGGAAATAGGCAACTAGAAGACTGAAGCCAAGTTCTATATAATTGATTCGAATACATCTTTCACTGATTTTCTCGGTAGGCCTTGGATACACTAAAACAAGATGATTCCATCCTCTCTTCATCAGTGCATCAAGTTTCAAAAAGATGGAATCGAATATTGTGTCAAAGGAGATGAAAAGCTATTTTCAATTAGAGAGGTCAAGATATATGAGGATGCAACCTACTATCTTCCCCAAAATCAAAATACCTATTCTCACAAACTTGGCAAAAATTCAAATACAAAGAGAAAAGATAAAGAAGAAAAAGAAAAAGAAAAAGAAAAAGAAAAGAAAAAGGAAAGTATAAGGGAGTGAGAAAGGGACATCGAGGAAGAGGTAGAGTTGCATGTTACATTCTACCCACAGTTCATTCCACCATACAGACATATGAGTAGGATGACTCGACCTCCACCAGGTAGAGGCACAGGTAAATACAGAGGTAGTTCTATAGGTGAAAGACCCCCTAGTTGGCAACCAGGCAATAAAGGCTATGTTCTAGTTCACAGGTGTACTCTTACTATTCACATAGACTTGGAATCCAGCTCAAACAATGAGTCTCAAGCAATTAGCACACCAGCCAACCCCTCTCAGTGGGTTCCATTAGAGGTGACACTTGAGGCAGATAGTGACAAAGACCAGGTCTCCAAGCAAAGCACAAATGTATTCGAATTAGAATTATGTAAAACCATTAGGCACCAGTTGGGAACTTTAGCTCTAACCCACTTTTTTCTCAAAAAGTTGAGGGTTTAGTAGTTAAGGAAGCCCCTAGATCTTTCATGGATGTCAAGCCAAAGAGATTCCTATTGGGATCATCATCCTCAAGTCCAGAAGTAGATGTAGAAGTTGAGTATAATTCATATAAATATTTAATGGAATTACCTTTTTATTGTAAATCTTCCATAATCTTCATGGTCTACACATGGTCGAATATTTTGAGAAGCTGTGGGACAACAAAGGCGGGGATGCACAATACCAGGACTAGAATTCGGTATGGTGGGTCTAGTTAATAATGATGATTACTGCTTAGTTATCACCAATCATCTATAGTCTGATAGGTTCTTTTCAAACCATACTAACTATTATGAGGAAGTGTGTTTAAAATCTTTAGATGATCTTCAAATCAAAGATGCACCTCTAGAATTTCAAGATGAAATCCATTCAACCATTGACAAGTTCAAAGAAATCAACCTCGGGGCAGAAGAAGATCCATGCCGCACATACATCAGTTCTCTACTGAACGAAGAAGAAACCAATGACTTAGTTAGGCTATTGACTGAGTTTAAGGACTGCTTTGCATGGAGCTATGAAGAGATGCCTAGATTATCTCCTGAAGTAGCAGTCCACAAACTAGCAATAGACCCTAACGCTAACCCTATCAAGCAAGCTCCTAGATGCATGCGATTAGAAATTGAACAACAAGTCATTTATGAAGTCCAGAAATTGATTGATGCTGGTTTCATTAGGGAAGAAAAAAACCCTACCTAGTTAGCCAGTGTCATTCCTATTAAGAAGAAGAATGGCCTAATTCGCATATGCATCGATATCAGAGACTTAAATAAGACATGTCTTAAGGATGAATTTTCACTTCCTATATCATAATTAATGGTGGACATCACTTCATCTCATGCAATATTCTCCTTCATGGATGGGTCATTTGGCTATAACCAAATCAAGATGGCTATCAAGGATGAAAGAAATATTACTTTTCGAACCCCGATCGAAATCTATTGTTATAAGGTCATGCCTTTTGGCCTTAAAAATGCTGGTGCTACATACCAGATGCCATGAATTAAATCGTTAATGAACTCATTCATCATCAAGTTGAATGCTATGTTGATGATATAGTAGTCAAAAATAAAGAAAAGAAAGACCATCATCTTGACTTGAGAGTAGTTTTCAAATGATTAAGATAATTCAACCTCAAAATGAACCCCCTGAAGTATGCATTTAGAGTAGCTTTAAGAAAGTTCCTTGGGTTTCTTGTCTGACACTAGGGAATAGAGATAGACCCAGAAAAGATCAAAGCCATCTTAGAAATGACACCCCCTAAAAGTCTAACTCAACTCAGATCTTTCCAAGGGCGGTTGGCATATCTAAGGTGCTTTATCTCCAATCTATCAGGAACATGCAAGCCATTTTCAGCACTTATCAAAAAGGATGCTATGTTCAAGTGGGATGACAAGTGCCAGCATGCTTTTGAAGATATCAAGCAATATTTGATGAAGTCACTAGTGCTAGCAGCCTTTATCATTGGCAAACCACTTATCCTTTACACTGTTGCATCGGATTACTCCCTTGACACTTTGTTGTGTAGGGTTTAGGGTTTAGGATTTAGGGTTTGAGGTTTAGGGTTTAGAGTTTAGGGTTTAGGGTTTAGGGTTAGGGTTTTTTTTTTGGGAAACCCCGTATAAGGGGAAATTTTATTGCCACAAAAAAGGGATTACAAAGTCCTTAAATGGGATAAAGTCCATAACTACTGCTCAAAGAGCTACAATCAGCCTAGGGAGTAAATCCCCTATCTAAGTACATCCAAAAGCAAAAGAAAAGAGTAAAGCAAGAAAAATATACAAAGTGATTAACAAAAGTAAGCAAATAAAGGATGAGGGCCAATGTTCAGAAGTGAGAATGCATGACACTATGGAGCAACCGCAAGAGAAAACACGCAAGATTATAGACAGAAAGAAGTTAGAGTAGTTAAAGTAGTATAGAGAAAATGATAAGTGAGAGCAACAAAATTTGAAAATAGTAATAATAAAGAAGTGGGATATAGGAGGCTCAAGCTCAATCACACCAAGTTGGGGCAGATGCAAATATGAGCATCCAAACTTCAGCAAGAGGGTTACATCACAAGAGCTACAACCAAACCAAAATGGAGTGAAAGCATCACAGCCATCATAGCCAACAAACTTGTATAGCAGCCATTTGATGAAGATCTTTTGAGCCAAAATACCTACAAGAATAGGAAAATCTGTATACGCAGAAGTGGAAAGAGCAGCAAAGAGCAAAGTGGGTAAGGGGATCCCATGCCAAATATATGTCATCATATTAGGCTCCATGGCATGATAATCCCAACTCAAATGAAAGAGAGCCATCAATGTCAGGTCATCCATACTGAAAACTAGATCTAAAGGATAATAAACAGCAAATTTTGAAATCTGCTGCAAACCAGCCAGGCAAAGACAAGAGCAAGGAATTAACCCCATTCCAATCTTGTTGGACATTAATAAATATTCATTCTTGGAAAACAGTCTAGTAAGCAGCTCACGATTATTTCCCATCAAAAGATAAGCAAAGAATGTAAGTAATGCAACTCTTAACAACCTCCTTATTTCAAAAAATTGAGAACAGCAATTATAAAGGGAAACAGCATACCCCAAGCCCAAATTACCACAGGAAATGAAAGTACAACAGCAGATAAGAAGAAATAGGTAAAGGGCTGCTCCCCACCACAGACAAATCCAGTAAGAGACAATCAGAGATAACACCACAAAAATAGTTTCCTTATGATCAAACTCATTAATCCAGTTCATCCAACAATCCACGAGTAATAGCCGAGGTGGCCATAAATCCACCCAATGAGATTAAATAATGCAAACATTAAAAACAAGAGAAGCAAAAGTATAGTCACAATGATCGCACAAATGTAGCATAAGCTAGAGGGAAAAAATAGCGAGATGAATGAAGTCCGGTCAAATGCTAATAACAAAACCCAAAGGCCAATAATCAAATTGTGCAGAAAGCGACCAACAACCACAAAATAACCTGGATAAGGGAAACAGCATACCCCAAGCCCAAATGACCACAGGAAATGGGAGGACAACAACAGATAAGAAGAAGGAAAAGGGATATGATAACAGCAAAAACCCAAAAGCCCATAACCAGAATGGGAAGAAAATAGCTGAGAACCATAAAGACATCCTGCTTGATAAAGGATCCAAAAATCCAAAGGCCATCAGTGTAAGCAATAATGCAATTATTTCCCCACCAAATTTAAGCAAAATAACATCAAAATCAGTTTGCAAAAGAGGATAGATAACCACAATAGCAGGAGACTGAACATAAGATTCAATGATCCATAATAGCCAACCACCAAGATAGAAAAGAACAGCAAGTTGGCCAACAACCAACCCCATCAAAATGGAAGATGCTTTCCAAATAAAGAGGGAAAAGGCTTGGCCAAGGCAAGCTGAGTAGAAAATGTAGCAGCAAGTGAAATCAACTGCAGGCCCAACAAAAAATCCCTTTCAGAAATGGGAACATAGGCTTGCAGCTAAACCCACAACCATGAGGTAGGCAAACTGAGAATCCATGAAGAAAACCTGATTCTGCAAGGAGATAAGAAAAAATAGGAAAACACATTCCTGGCAGAAAGGGGAAAATAAATTAGCCAAAAGCAAAAACAACAAAGACCTAACAAGAAAGACAACCCCGTATGTTTAGTAATAAAGGAATCAAAGATCCAGAGAAGCCAACAAAAAAGATAATAAAGAACAGCAAGTTGGCCAAAGAACCACCTAATACAAATAGACAATGCCTTAGATAAAACCCAGAAAGAACCAATAAAAAAAACCCTGACAGAAATCAAACTGAAAAACCATTAAGAAAGTCCAAACCTGCAAGGAGAAAAAGATAAAAAGGAGATAACAAACACTCTCCTGGCAGGTTTGAAGAAAGAGGTTACCCAAAGCAATTAGCAAAGCAACTCCAAAGGCACCCTGTTGGACAAGGAGGAGAACCCCAGAAATAGCTTGCTGAACAGAGGAGTCCAGGATCCAGATTAGCCAACAACCAAGATGATAATTAATAGCAAAATGGCCAAAAAAACCCCTAATGCAAATATACAAAACAAAAGTAAAGTCCCAGAAGGATAGGGAAAGGATCAGGCAAAAGCTAGCTAAAATGAGATGATCAGCAACAGCCCAAAAGCTAATAAAAGAGACAAGCAACAAAGCAAAAGCTAGTAACCATTCAATAACCTCAAAAAGGTCCAGCTAATCAAGACAATCCAAAACCCCAGAAGCATAAGCTAAAATCCAATTATGCTTGGTAATCACTGTCGTACAATTATAACAGAGCTAAAGGGGAGAAGACAAGAGATTAGTGATCAGTGAAGCAAGCAAAGAAAGTTAGTCAAGATAAAAATTGGCAACAAACAGCCAAAAACCATAAGGTTAGCCTGCAAATAGATATTAATTACAACAAACGAAGTGGTGATTCTGCCCATACAAGATGGGAAGAGGGGATTAGCAATTACCATTAGAAAACTAACCCTAAGAGCAGCCTGCATGACAAAAGGCCCAAAAATCCAACAACCAAACATTAAAACATCATAATAAATATTGCATCCTACATAAGAAACACTAGGAAGTAACCTTGATACAACATAGGTTACTAAGTGGCTCCAAGCAGTTTCATCTTTGATAACCAGCAAGACACAAAATTTAATGCCAATAGCTAATCCCACAACATCACTAAAATTGGAAATTCGGAGGTAATTCCAATCCATAATAAGGAGAAGAATATTAGATAAGTTAGGATCAGCTATAAAGTTGAACAGAGGGATATCTGTTAAGCATTGATGCAAGGATCCTAGATTCTAATTCTAGAAAAAGGAAAGAAATATGTCCCTATTGATCAAAAAATACAGCATCAACAAATAGAGCATTAAGTAGTATATCTTCCTCCAGCAATGAGTAAACCCCTTATCATTAATAATGGAGGCAGCATTGACAGTAAGACCCCAATCAAGATTGGGGATAGTAAACCAACAGCAGATGTTACACAGCTCAGCAATTGACCTAGTGGGAGTATTAGGATGATGCATCAACAAATTCGAGAGGTACAACAACACTTTATTAGTGTAAGTAACAAAAGCAGAAAGCCCCCAATTAAAGGAAATGCAATTAAACCAACATCACATGTCACATAAATCAAAATAGAAAGTAGTACCTGGGTAAAACATCAGCAAAAACTAAGAGAACAACAACATTGAATATAAAATGGGCATTCCGTTAAACAGATATTGAACTAGATCAATCCCATAGGTTAGATTAATTTCTGAGATAAGAGAGCCCAGTATTGTCCAAATTAACCAAGCCACACAAATGTTTGGGTAGGGTGAGTTGATCAAAGAAGATTATACCATCCAATCTAGCTCCTAGATTGGAAAGGTAATCAGCACATGCATTACCCTCACGCCATACTTGAGTGATGTTAAAATTAAATTGGGTAAGAAGAGCTCTAGTTTGCTTGAGAAGGTAGTACAATTCAGTGTTGCTCATTTTGTTGGAAGTCAAAAGTTCAATCAGCAGAAGGGCATCCACCTCAATCCAAATATTGAGCCAACCATTTTGAAGGCAAATCTCAAGAGCTTTGTACACTGCCATAAGCTCGAAAAGGAACAGAGCAAGAATTAAGGGGTAAGCAAAAGCACATAGGACTTTACCATTAAGATTTTTGAAAATGCCACCACAACCTGAACCTTTATGAGAGACAGAGCCATCAGTGTTAATTTTAATAGTATGATCATGAGGTTTTATCCAATAAATAATCTTATCATTTCTACAGTAGGGTTGATCCGGTAAGTTAAGACCCAGTTTATTATTGGCACAACAACCTTGAGTTGGTTGTAGTGAATGAGACATTAAACAAGTCACAAATTTTGTTTTAATTCTAGAACTATCCTCATGTGGTTCATGGGATCTCACTGTTTTGCATCATTTCGCTCAACCATATGAACCAAATAAGAGTGATAGCTTATGACTTTAATGTGACCTTTAGTAGTGTTGTCAAAATAAACTTCAAGAATTTGATAAAGTTAAGTAGCCATTGAAAATGCCAAAAGAGATCATCATGCAAAAAAGTTTGACAATGGCCCCATTAACAAACATGATGAATTCTCAATGTGAAAGCAGCATTGAATTTTTGAAAGGAAGAATTTTAATGTGAAGCTGACATTTTAAAGTTGAAATCACCATTCTATGAGAGCTTGATTTGATGATCTTTGATTCAAGTTGAAGAGAAGAAGTATAACAAACCACAAAAAGTAAAGGAATATCAATGGACCCACATCAGCCTTGCTAAAAGAAAGAGGAGCGAAAAAATTAAGGATTATGCATCCCATTTGGCTTCCCAAGTCTCCAAACAAATGAGGTCTCTCAATATTTAATAGTCATGAAATTAGCCCAAAGACTCCTAAAATTCCACGAGCTTATAGGAAAAGTGATAGCTTTGATTGCTTACATCCAAGATGACCTTCACGAGAGTGCCACAACTTTTAAACCAAGAGGTCCAGTGCATTCTTTAGAGGAGTTATTAGAGCCCTAGAAAAATTTGTTAAGGAGACGCTCAATTCTGTTAATGATAGAAATGGTCATAAATGGTTTGGATGAGATATAAAGGCATGGAATTAAGAGTGCTCTTAATCGAGCCTCAAAAGAGAGTAAATGAAATTCCCAAATAGAAATTTTATTAGAGATTTTCTAGATAAGATCATCAAAAAGATGAGATCTTTTCTACCTTTAAAAGCGAGATAATTAATAGGAAGTTGATGTTTGAAAATTAATGAGATTTGTTAAGCCTATTGGTAGGGATTTTAAGGAATGAAACAACATTTTCCTTCATTGAGAAAGAGACCACTTTCTTTTCCAAATTCATTTAAAAGGTTCTTAATAGTTTTAATGTGCTGAATAGAGACATTGCAAAAGATTATAAAATCATCAGCAAAACTGAGATGAGAAATAGGGAGACCACCATTAGTTTTAAAAAACATGGTAGGATTTTTATTGAAAAGATCATTCAGGCTCCTCGAAAGATATTTAACAGCAATAATAAAAAGAGAGGGTGAAAGGGGGTCTCTTTATCTCAAGCCATGCCCTGAAGTAAAGAAACCTAGGGACTCACCATTCATAAAAGAGAACCAAACATTGGTAATACAATTTTGATGAGGTGGATGAAATTATCGAAAAAACCCAAACAAATGTAAGATTTGAAAGAGGAAATCCAGAGGTTATCAAAAGCTTTAGAGATGTCCAATTTGAGGAGGATGTTGCCACCCATAGTAGAACATTAATGTCATGAACCGCCTCTGGGCTGAAGGATATTCTGACATAGCTATTTTTAACAAGTCGCTTTAGTTAGGAGAAATAATTTTAGCTGGAAAGAGTAGGAGAAGGAGGGTTTTGGGGTTTAAAGGTCAGGAGGGAGGGTCAGAGGATTTGGGATAGATGGTAGAGGGAGTAGGGTGTAGGGAGAGAAGGAGAGGTCAGTGGAGTCAGGTTTGTGTGGTTAGGTAGGGTTAGAGGGCCAGTGGTTTAGTTTAGGTTTAGGTAGTAGTTTAGGGATTTAGGGAAGTAGATTTAGGTTTAGGTTTTTAGTTTTAGAGAGTGGAGGGTGGATGTGAGTTTAGTTTAGGGTTTAAGGTTTAGAGTTTTTACGGTTTATGATTTAGGGTTTAGGGTTTCAAGATTTAGGGTTTAGGGTTAGTTAAGGGTTTAGGGTTTATGGTTAAAGGTTAAGGGTTTTTTTTAGGGAACCCCATATAGAATAATTTTATTGCCACAAAAAGAGGGTTACAAGGTCCTTTAGAGGGGATAAACTTAAGAACTACTACTCAAAGAGCTACAATCAGCCTAGAGAGTAAATCCCCTATCTAAGTACAACCAAAATAAAAGAATAAAGAAAGGAAAGCAAAAGATACAAAATGAACAAAAAGAGAAGCAATTGGACCGCCTTCAGCAAAAGCTCTTGAGGATGAGAGAAGCCTATGCCTCCACTAGAGAAGGAACCTGCAAGAAAATAACACAGAATCTGCAAACATCTAGAAGAATGAATTAGCACAGTTAAAGTGATACAAGCAAAATTGAAAGTAAAAATAGAATAAAATGAGAGAAATATAGAGAAGTGTGTGAAAGAAGGCTCAAGCTCAATCACACAAAATTGGGGCAGCCACAAACATGAGCATCCAAACTTCAAATGAAGGGTTAAATCACAAGTGCTACTACTAGCCAAAAAATGAGTGAAATCATCCTAGCCGTAATAGCCTACAAACCTGGGGGAAAATAGCAGCCATTGGATGAAAGTCATATGATCTTTAGTACATGCACACCAAAATATAGCCACATACAACATGGAAAAGAAGGCAACACAGATCAAAAGGGTAAAGGGATGACACCAATCCCTTATAAGATAAGAATCACCAACTAATGCCAACATAACATCAGAATGCATAGCCAACACCATCCCTACCCAGATGAAACCTTTTGGCTAGGAAGACACCCCATATAGAGGGAAGCCAATCAGGGTCAGCAATACAGATGTTAACGTCCACCTTATTAATAGCATGATCACAACAGTGATTGTACAAGTCTAAGAGATCCAAGAGTGAACTGAAGCAATAGATAGGTTCATACCATAAAGGCACAGATAATAAGGTTAACCACACAACAATCAACAAAACAAAAGACCAGTCAGATATCCAACCGCAATAGTTAGCCTGCTGAACATAAAAACCCGAAAGCCCATTCAACCAATAGCTAAAATAGCAAACCAAGTACTGAACCTAACAGAGGGTAATGTAGGCTGTACCATTACTGCATTGAACCAAAGTGAGAATCGAAAAAATAACAGCAGTAAAATCCTTTAAATTAAGGGAAAACATACCAGCAATTAAGTAAACATCATCAATAAAGACAGCAGAAAAGGGAGGCAAGAAACAATTCAATTGTGCAAGGAAATAGTAGTGATGGCAAGCAAAATAAACAATCTGTCCCTGCAGGTTGGGAAAAAGGGCAGCACAAACTAGCAGGTCAGCAAAACAGGCGGCACAACCCCATTCAAGAAGGGAAAAAGCAAATAAAATAGAACCTAACATGTAGCTGGACAACTAACAGCTAACCAACAGCTGAGGCTCAGAGGCAAGAGCCTCCATTACAGGATAACTATAAAAATGATATAGGGAAATGCATCAAAAAAACTGAGAAAAAATAGAAATAAATCAGAAGATTGAACATACAGGCAAGACAAACCGTTAATAGACCAAAAAGCAGAAAGATTAGACTTAATTTTTGAGATAAGGTAAACTAGAGTTATCTAAATTAACCAATCTGCACAAATGTTTAGGAAGACTAAACTAAACAAAAAAAGGTATGACATCTAATCTAGCACCCAGATTAGCAAGGTAATCGGCACACGCATTACCTTCACGCTAAACGTGAGTGATTTTGAAACAAACTTAAGATAGGAGAGCTCTAGTATGATTAAGGAGGTAATATAAATCTGTATTTCTCACCTTGGTAGAAGTCAACATATCAATCAACAAAAGAGCATCCACCTCAATCTAGATAATGTGCCAACCTTTTTGTAAACAAATCTCAATAGCTTTGTTAATAGCCATTAATTCAGCAAAGAAAACAAAACATGTTGTAAGTGGATAGGCAAAAGCACAAATAACATTACCTTTAAAGTTTCTAAAAATGGCACCACATCTAAAAGCATTTTGAGAAACAGAGCCATCAGTATTAATTTTGATAATATTTTTATGAGGCTTTATCCAATAGGCAATCTTATCTTCTTTACAGTTGGGAAACTCAGGCAAGCTAAGGCCCAGCTTGTTGGCCACAAATTTACATCCTTTAAATTGATTGTTAGTAATTAAGCTGGCATTAAATAAAGCATGAATTTATCTTTCATTCTAGCAATAATCCTTTTGTGGTTCATAGGAATCCCACGATATTTGGCATCATTTCTGTCCATCCATATGAACCATATAAGAGTGATGGCAGTTATCACTTTAATGTGACCTTTAATAGTTTTTTTTTTGAAAATCAACATCAAGAAGTTGATATAAGGATAAAGAGCCATTAAATTGGCCAGTATTGAAAAGCTCATCATACCAAACCCAAAGTTTGGAGGCAATAGCTCCATTGACAAACACATGGTTCACATTTCCAATGTCAAAACAACAATAGCATTTTGAAGGTAAATGAAAGCCTTTACCCCACATCAAAGAGTCAACAAGGATGAAATCTTGCAGAATTCTCCAAGTGAGAATAGAATAAGAAATAGGGATAGTGTTATTCCAAAGTTTAAAAAACACATTAGAGAAACCATGAGCTTCTCTAATATGAATCCAGACATCTTTAAGTTTAAAATCACCATTTTGAGATAGCTTAAAAAGAATCTGATCAGGATGGTTAGAAATGATAGGGATGTTAGTAAGTTTACCTAAAAGAGAGGTAGGAATATAATCAGTAAGCTTACTATCATTCTATTTATTATTCAGCCAAAAAGAGTTCACTTTAATAGCAACAGTGGAGTGAGTAGATAATAAGTCATCAACGGAAGCACTGTCAGCCCATTTGTCTTGCTAAAAGAAAGAAGATCTAGAGTTAACCCCTCAAGAATTAAGGGATTCAGCTTCCCATTTGATGGAACAAAGTCTTTTCCATACATGGGAATCACCCACCTTGTAAGGAAAAATGAGAGGGTGCTTACCCTGGCAGTACTTGGCAGTAATGAATTTAGCCCAAAGATTATTTTTGCTCCTAAAGTTCCACCAAAGTTTATGAGAGAATGCAATAATAGCTTCTCAGATTGGCTTATAGCCAAGCCCACCTTCAGCAAGGGTGCCACAGCTTTTATACCAAGAAGTCCAATACATCCTTTTAGTAGAGTTGTTTGATCCCTAGAAAAATTTATTAAGGAGGTGCTCTATTCTGTTTAAGGTAGAATTAATAAGAACAATGGTTTGAATAAAATATAAAGGCATGGAGTTAAGGGTACTCTTAATCAAAGTGAGTCTACCACCAAATAAGAGTAAATGAAATTACCAAATAGAAATTATATTAGTAATTTTTTGGATTAACTCATCAAAGAGATGTGATCTTTTCTGACCTTTATAAAGAGGAGCACCAAGATATTTAATTAGAAGTTGATGTTGCTATAAATTAGTGATTCTCAAGATTTGATGATTTTATTACTTGAGATTTTAGAGGAAGGAATGAAACATCTTTTGCCTTCATTAATAGAAAGACCACTTTCCTTCCTAAATTTATTTAAGGAGTTCTTAATGTTTTTAATGTGGTGAATGGAAGCATTGCAAAAGATAATGAAATCATTAGCAAAACTACGGTGGGAGATAGGAATACCACCAAGAGTTCTAAAAAACATGCTTGGATTATTGTTGAAGAGATCATTAAGGCTCCTAAAAAGATATTCCACAACAATAATAAAAATGGAGGGAGACAAGGGATCCCCTTGTCTCAACCCATGCGAAGAAGGGAAGAAACCTAAGACCTCACCATTAAGAATAATAGAGAACTAAGCATTACTAATATAATTTTTAATGAGAAAGATAAAATTATCAGAGAAGCCAAACAAATGTAGAATTTGAAGAAGGAAAGCCCAAGAGATGTTGTCAAAAGCTTTAGAGATATCCAATTTAAAGAGGATGTTACCACCTCTATTAGAGGCATCCAAATCATGAATCAGCTCTTGAGCTAGAAGAATATTATCAGATATAGCTCAACCTCTAATAAAATTAGTTTGGTTGAGAGAAATAATTTTTTGAAGTAGAGGACTAATTCTATTGGCAAGCAATTTAGTAATTAGTTTATGAAAAAAGGTGCACAGACTAATAGGTCTGAAATCACCCCAGGATTTAGGATTATCAATTTTGGGTATAAGGATAATGGAAGTGCTAGAGAAATATCTAGGTAGAGGATTACCATTAAAGAAATCAACCACAGCATCAACTAAATCATACTTAATAAGAGGCCAACAATGTTGAAAAAATTGAGTAGTATAGCCTTCCGGATCAGCAATAGAATCAGTGTTCATGTTATTAAGAATTTTACTAATCTCAACTTTCGTAGGCAACATAGTAAGCAAATGATTGTCATCACTAGTAATTGTTGAGGGGATCAAGTGAGACTTGGAGATAGCCTCTAAAGTATGGCTCTTGTTCAACATATTTCTAAAATGATTAGTAATAGATTTTTTAATCTCATTAATATTAGTGATCCAATTTCCATTATCACTTTTAATTTTTTTGGATAGAGTTTAAAGCTCTCCTTTTATGGAATAGAGCATGAAAATATCTAGTATTTCTGTCTCCATCAGCAATATGTTTACTAGCAGCCTTTTGCTACTAGTAAGTTTCTTCCATATTCTGATAGGTAACCAGGTTATCTTTGGCTTCATTCAAATCCTTCAGTTTAAAAGAATCAGTCAAAATAGCATTTTCAAGACAACAAACCAAATGCTCCATGTTTTTGATATTAACAAAGAGATTTTTAAAATAATGCTTGTTCCACTAAACAAGGTTTTGTTTAAGTCTTTTAAGCTTAAACTAGAGTCTAATCATGCCCAAGAATTATCGGTATAGCCCCATTGGTGGAAACAACATTTAAGAAATCAAGGTGCTAAATCCACCTATTTTGAAATCTAAAAGAGGTAGAGGAGGATAATCTATCAGAGTTATTTTTAATGGATATCAAAAGAGGAGCATGGTCTGACAAAGTTCTGCTCAAGTGCTCAACAGAGGTAAGAGGCCATTGATTAATCCAAAGGGAGTAAAAAGAGTTCTATCGAGCCGTTGCCAGAGTCTAAAGTTATGCCAAGTGTAATCAGAACCAGAGTAGCCAATGTCAATAAGGTTGCAATCAAGAATCATATTAGAGAAATCTTCCATAGAATGAATGTTAGGAGAACAACCACCCCTTCTTTTAGAGCAAGAAAGGATAGTGTTGAAATCACCCCCAACCAACCAAAGTTTGTTAACAGTTAAAGCAAAAGTTCTTAAATTATCCTAAAGGATGTTCCTACCAGCCCTGTTATAAGATGCATAAACAAAGAAGCCTAGTGCGAAAAAATCACCCAATGAGATGTGGACATTAACAACTTGCTGAAGATCATCAAGGATGGATACATTGACTAAATTATTCCAAAAGAACCAAATTTTATTACTAATATTAGAGAAGAAGTTATTAAAGCCAAGCATTCTAGCAACATGATTGATCTTAGAAGAATGTATGAGAGGTTTAATGACAACCAGTAAAGCTATATTATTAATACGGTAGAGACTTCTAACACAAGCATGTGCAATGAGGGTCCCAATCCCTCGAACACTCCAAATAAGAGAGTTAAACATAAAGGAAATATAAAATAAGCTAAGGAAAAGTAGATAAATAAAGGGATTAAAAAAGAAGTAACCACTCCAATGCAAAAGGACCATTATTTATGAGATGAGGAACCAAATCTAGTTGAGTTGTGTGGAAACATTTTTACTTTAAAGGATTTCTTTTTAAAAATAGTTTGGAATGCTCGATTTTTATCCAAAGTATCACCATCAGAAAGAGGCTGATTAGTTGTATTAAGAATAGGATCAGAGTCAGTCAAAACATTTCTAATCACGACTTCCCCTTCCTCAATTTCAGGATTAAGCTTAAAGGTCGGATTAGCATGCATGTCAATCTTGGGATTAGGGAAAGGAGAGGTAGTAATACCATTAAGAGCACAAATACCAGGATCAACTTCAGAATTTTTTTCCAGATTTTCCTCCATCATCAAATTTTCATTCAAATTACCATTGAGGGTCACATGCTCCTCCTCATGTTCAATAGTCAAAAGAGGCAAGGTAGCCTGAATAGAGTCATTTAGGAGGGAATCAGTATTATTTTTAGCCTCTTGAGCATTTGAGTTATCTTGAAGAGCAAGTTATTATGTAGGGAAGGACTGATTGCCAAACCATCATATTCAATATTATAAGCAACATTAGCAATATCTTTTACCTGCTCAGATTGAAAATTGTGAGTGTCATCATTGAGCACTTCAGTGGGTTCCAAAGAGGTAAAAGTAGTATTTCCATTTTGATTAACCTTAGGCACATAAATAGATTTATTAACTTTATCAGTTGATAGATTAGGATTAGGATCATTTAAAATTTTCTTTTTAAGTTGTGGGTGTAACACAAAACATTATGAATTATCATGCCCATGAATTTTATAGTGTGAAAAGAAAATTGAAAAATTCTCAAATTCAACTTTTTGAAAGTAACCAAACTTTTCTGAACCAATCCAAACTTCCTTAAGTTTTTTAGAAATATCAATTTCCACCATAATGCGAGCAACAGAAGGTCGGGATCTCACAGTGATGGCCTGATCAATTTGAAGAGGCCGACCAAAAAGAGCCCCAACAACAAAAAGAACTAGATGCATAACATAATGAATCCTCATATTAGGAAAATTCAACCACATAGGAACAATCAGTGATTTCTCTTTTATATCAAAAAGGGGAGACCACTTTAAAAGATGCATTTGAAAATTGAAAATAAAGTAAGAACGACATGAGAAAACCCTTGAATAATCTAAATCATTAGTAAGCTGAATCAAAACGTGCCTAGGATTAATCAAACCAATAGAGAATGCACCTGAAAGCTTAAGATTGTGAAAAAATGACCAGATATTGTCCAGATTAGGTCGCCACAAAGTAAATTTGCCCACTAAAGTAAATTCGTAAGGCTTAGCCAACTTCTCAACATCAAGATCCGAGCATATAATCGCAGAGATGCCACAAAATGAAGTGGAAATCAAATTCACCGAATCAGAGGGTGAGATATTCTTACCAGAGATAGTGTCCTTAAGGGATTTAACGGTAGGCACAGCAGCAGGTTGTGTCGAGTCTGAAAAACCCATGAAATATGATGCCCTAGACGATGCAACCGTGAAGGGAATGACGGGCTGTGTGGCCAAATGGACAGCCACCATCATGGAAAGCTACAGGGACAACACACGCATGGCTAGAGCAAAATGACCAACAGGAAATGAACAGAAATGGTGACGGATCACCAAAACTCACAAGGAAAAGGATCAAGAAAAGGCAACCAGAGCGCAAGGAGGATGGGGGATTAAGAGTTAAGTTGCTGTTAAGTTGGGGTTAAGTTTTTAAGGTTTGGGTTAAGTTTAAGTTGGTAAGTTGCTGTGCTGTTTAAGTTAAGTTTGGGTTTAAGGTTAAGCTGGGTTAAGTTAAGTTAAGTTGCTGGCTGGGTTGATTAAGTTGTTAAGTTTAATGGGTTAAGGGGTTAAAGGGTTATGGTAGGGTTTAGGGTTTAGGGTTTAGGGTTTAGGATTTAGAGTTTAGGGTTAGGGTTTTGGGTTTTAGGTTTAGGGTTTGGGGTTTAGGTTTTTTTTTTTTGATAAAACCTATAGTGGGGTGAAATTTTATTGCCACAAAGAAGGACTACAAAAGTCCTTAAGAGGGGAAAATCCTCAAAACTAAGGCTCCAAGAGAAACAATCAACCTAGAGAAAAAATTCCCTAAACTATTACAAATAGAAGCAAGAAAGAAGTAGAAACCTAAGAAAAGGAGCAACAAAACAAAAGAAAAAAAGAAACAACCAAAGACCCCAAAGAGAACAGCAAGAGAGGGAGAGCAGCATAAATCACAAGCAGAAGCTGATACCTGCAAAGAAAAGAAGAAAGACCTGCAAAAAGGAAAGTAAGAGAAAGATCAAGATAGAAAAGAATAGAAAAGAAAAGGAGGAAGAGCGAAAGAAAGACTCAGGCACAATATAGAAAAAGGGGCAACCAAATTTTGTGAGCAGCCAAACCTCCAAAGGAAGGGTTACAATCATAGAAAAAGGCTACCAACCAAAGAGGAAAGAGAAACATCCCAGCCATCATTGCCAACAAACCTCAGAGAAATCACCCAACCAAGCAGCAAAGGCAGCTAGTAACAAGGGATAGCAACCACCATCATAGAAGGAGAAAAGTAAATTAAGTAAATCTGTCATAAGGCAAACACGCGTTATTTAAGTTAGAAAGGCCTCTTAATTTCTTAGGAATATTATCATTGGAAAATAAATTAAAATCATAAAAATTACTCCCCAAGCTAGCTAAAAATTCAGTACAAGCATAACCTTCTCTCAAAATATGAGTCATCTTGAAAGACAACTTAGAAATAATAGCTTTAATATTCTTAAGTAAGTCAAAAAATTTAGCATTACCCTTGTGATTGGAGTTGATCATAGTACCAACCATCTCAGCATTAGACTCCAACCAAATGGAGAGAAAATTCTTCTCTAAATAAATCTTAAGAGCATGATAAACAGCCATTAGTTCAGCCATAATAACAGAAGTGGTAGAAAGAGGAGTGGAGAAAGTCAAGATAATACTCCCAAGATTATTGTGAAAAATACCACCATAGCCAGATTTGTTAAGTGCAATAGAGCCATCAGTGTTAATTTTAATACAACAATTAAGAGGCTTAATCTAGTAAATGATTTTATAAGGAGGCATGTCACAATAAGGAAACTTAATACCCAATTTAGAAGCGACAAATTTGCAACCTCTAAAATTAGTACCATTAAGAAGCATGACCTTATGTAAAGAAATTTTTTTTTATTTAGTCCTAGCAATAATCCTCTTATGATTCATAGGCACATTATGATGTTTAGCATCGTTTCTGTCAAGCCAAATAAACCAAATCAAAGTAACATCCACAACAATTTTGATATGCCCTTTGACAGTATTAAGAAAGCAAGAGTTAAGGAGCTTCATTAAGGTAAAATTACCATTAAAAGAACTAAGGTTGAATAAATCCTCATACCAATTCCAAACTTTAGAAGCAATAGCACCATTAACAAATACATGACTAACATTCTCAATATGAAAACAACACAAGCATTTAGAAGGAAGATAAAAACCTTTCTCCAAAAGTAAAGAATCAACAACAATAAAACCCCTTAAAATTTTTCAAACAATAATAGAGTAAGAGGTAGGAATAATGTTATTCCAAATCTTAAAAAAGACAATCAAAGAAGGTTTGCTATCTCTAATATGGTGTCAAGTATCTTTAAAGGAAAAAAATCACCATTACTAGAAATGCTGTAAAAAACTTGATCAGAAATAATACCATCAATAGGAATATTGGTGATATTATTACAAATGAAATTAGGGATCAAGTCAGACAAAAGAGAATGATTCCAATCACCATTTAAAATAAAATGCTTAACTTTCAAAGAAGACGTAGAGTGAGTATTAAGCATAGAATCAATAGAGGACTCCCCAATCCAATTATCTTGCTAAAAGAAAGAGGAGCCACTATTAATACCCCAGAAAATAAGAGGTTTCACTTTCCATTTAACAGCACAAAGTCATTTCCAACCAATGGAGTCACCATGCTTATAGTTACAAGTTAAAGGATGTTTACCTTTGTAGTATTTGAAATTCATAAAATTAGCCCAAAGACTAACATTCTTCCTGAAATTCCATCAAAGTTTAAAAGAAAAAATATTAGTGGAATCCAACAAGGATCTATAGCCAAGACCACCTTCAAATAAAGTGCCACACATGTTATTCCAAGAAGCCCAATGAAGTCTTTTGGCCGAAAGACTAGAGCCCCAAAAAATTTATTAAAATGCCTTTCAATCCGCATAATAATAAGAGAAGTAGGAACAATATTAAGCAGAAAATAAAAAGGAAGAGAGTAAAGAATACATTTAATAATAATTAATCTACCACCAAAAGATAAAAAATGAAATTCAAGGGTATAAATCTTATTCTAAATATTCTGGATAACCTCATAAAAAAGGTGAGACCTCTTAGGACCATAATATAAAGGAGAACCTAAATACTTGATAGGAAGACATTGATGATAAAATCCAGTAATATCCTTAATTCTATTAATTCTATGAGCATAAATAGAAACAAAGGAGATAAAACATCTTTTCTGAGTACTAATCAAGAGGCCACTTTTCTTTTCAAACTTATTAAAAAAAACCTTAAATTTTGTAACATATTGTAGCGAGCCATTACAAAATATAATGAAGTCATCAGAAAAGCTTAAGTGGGATATAACCAAACTTCCAAGATTCCTGAAATACATGCTAGAATTCTTCTCAAACAAAAAATTAAGCCAACAAGACAAATATTCAATAGCAATAATAAAAAGAGACGGAGAAAGAGGATCACCTTGTCTAATACCTTGGGAAGATTTAAAGCAACCAAAGTTTTCACCATTAATCACTAAAGAGAACCAAACATTACAAATGATATTGTTAACCAACAAGATAAATTTAGTAGGGAAACCAAATAAACAGAGAATGCTGTTAAGAAAATCCCAAGAAATTTTGTCATAAGCTTTGGTAATATCAAGCTTGAAAAGTAAATTATCACCTCTAGTTTTCACATTTAAATCTTGAATTAATTCTTATGAAAGCAAGACATTGCCGTTCACAAAGCCAGTTTGATTAGAAGAAATAATGTTAGGAAGAAATTTACCAAGCATACTAGTCAAAATTTTAGAAATCAATTTATTAAAGAAAGTACAAAGACTAATAGGTCTGAAATTATTCCAGAAGTCGGGATTATCTTTTTTGGGAATAAGAACAATATTAATAGAATTGAAGTATTTAGGAATAGAATTCCTAAGAAAGAAATCCCTCACAGCATTAACTAGATCAAATTTAATAATAAACCAAGCTTTTTGAAAGAATAAAGTAGAATAGCCATCAGACCCTGCAACAGAATCAACATTTATACCATTAAGAATATTAAAAATTTCCTCATCTGAAGGAGGAGCAACCAAACAATCATTATCCTCAAGAGACATAATAGAAGGAAAGATAGAGGGGTTAGATAACTGGTCAAGGTGATAATTTTTATTTAAAAGTTCTTTAAAATAGTTAATAGCGGAAGAAAAAATAACCTCTTTTTCAGTGATTCAAGAACCATCAGAATTCTTGACTTTATGAATTTTCCCAAGAACTCTCTTTTTCATAACCAAAGCATGAAAATATTTGGTGTTTCTTTCCCCTCAGAAAGATGCTTAGAAGCATCCTTTTGTCTCCAATAGGTTTCCTCCATATCCTGAAACTTAGTGAGATTATCTTTAGCTTCAGCAAGGTTAGAACAAAAAAAGGAATCATTAATAACAAGTTCTTCCAAATCTTTCACCTGTTGTTCCATGTTCTTGATATTATCAAAAAGATTTATGAAATAATTTCTATTCCACCAATTAATATGATGCTTAAGTCATTTTAGTTTATGCCAAAATATCTTCATACCAAAAGCAGAATCATGAGGAGCAAGAGGAGCATACCAAGTAGAAGCACTAGCATCAAAAATATTACTATCCTGCAACCACATATTTTGAAAATGAAAATTCTTAATGACATTATTGTTATGAACAGCATCTTTAATGGAAATCAAAAGAGGAACATGATCCGAGAGAGTTCTACTAAGGTGTTCAACCGAAGTCAAAGGCCAACGATTTAACCAAAGATTATTAATTAAGGCACGATCCAAACATTGCCAAAGTCTATGACTATTCCAAGTAAATTGAGAGCCAATAAAACCAACATCATGTCGATTACAATCCAAGATCATATTCAAAAAATCTTCCATAGAATGTAAATTCGGTGAAGAACCCCCTTTCTTTTCTTTCACAGAAAGGTCTGTATTGAAATCCCCACCAACAATCCAAGAATCATTAACAGTAGAAGCAAAAGTAGATAATTGATCTCAAAGAATCCTCCTCTCAATCTTATTACAAGCAGTAAAAACAAAAGAGCCACAAGCATGATAATCACCAAAAGAAATATCCACATTAACAACTTGATGAAAATCATTAATGACATTAATAAACAGAGAATTATTCCAAAATAACCAAATAATTGGAGAAACAATTCATTCTAGCCGCATGCATAATTTTGGAAGAAATAAAAAAAGAGGTTCAAGAATAACCAAGAAACTGACATTATAAACCCTACAAAGGTTCCTAATCCTATTTCTAATGGCAAGAGTACCAATACCCCTAACATTCCAAATAAGAAAATTAACATTAATTTTTATTGGGAAAAGAAGATGAAGAAGATCGAGTCGATCTAGAAACTTTAGGAGGAAAATTTTTGAACTATTTTTCTTTTTCACAAAAACAGTTGAAAACCAGTTTCATTTCCTAAAGATTCATCATCATAAGGAGCATTAGAAATCTTAATAGCTACTGATTTAGTAAGGGATTCCAATTGAAAAGGCACTAAAACATTAGTATCCAATAATTATGAAGAAATCATAGGCAAAACACCATCAGCAATAATAGTTAAAGAAGGAGCAGAAACGAATTTGTTAAGCAAACAAGAAATAGGTTGCACAAAATTCACCGTATTCATACCATCAACATGTTCCATATTTAAAGAATTTAAATCATCATTATCTTTTAAAGGTTCTTGAAAATCAGAAAGAGAAACATTATCTTTAAAATTTTCAGGTTGTAAAACACAAGTATCTTGAAAGGAAGAAACCAAAACAGGATTAGCATCAACTTGCACAATTTCTGAAAGCAAAGGAACATATGCAGCTGAAATCTTGCTTCCATCCAAAACAACATCTTCATTTCTAGCATTATTTTCAAAACCATTCTCAAGAGGTAAAGCATTAGAAAGATTCAAAGATCCATCAACAACATCTTTATCTTTTTTCAAAAGAAACATAAATTTTATTAGTATTAGTTAAATGATCTCCAGATTGATCAATCAGCTTAGGATTTTTAATAGATTTTTCCTAAGTTGAGGATGAGCAATGAAACAATCCAAAAGGACATGGCCATGGGTTTTGCAGTGATTGCAAAAAATGGGAGGGTCTTTAAATTCAACTGGTAGAAAATAACCATACTTTTTGGACCCTATCCAAATCTCCTTAGGAAAAATTTTTGTAACATCAATTTCAACAAGGATATGAGCAACTGAAGGGCGAGATTTAGCCGCAGTTTCTTGATCGATTTGCAAAGGTCTACCAAAAATAGACCCAACCGTATGAAGAAATTGATAATTAATAAAATGTATCCTAAGATTAGGCAAAGCAATCCAAACTGACACTATGGGAGATTCTTCTTGAATGTAAAAAAATGGAGTCCACTTAAGGATACGCATTTGACAATTTTTTACATAATAAGATCAGCGAGGGAAAATTCGGTTATAATCAAGATCATTAGATAATTTTATAAGGACATGATGACCATCCAACAAACCAACTGAAAATGCACCGAAAACCTTTAAATCATGAAAGAAAAATCAAATATCTTCCATATTAGGCTGATAAAAAGAAAATTTGCCAATCAGAGTAAAAGCATAAGGCTCTGCAAGTTTCTCAATATCCAAATCAGAACACATTATAGTTGAAACTGCTTTAAAAGTCGTATGAACAACCTTAACCAAAAATTCAAGGGAGGTTGAAGCATCCTTACCAGATAAGACATCTTTGAAGGATTTAGAAGAAGCAATCTTAGATTTACCCAAGAGGAGATCAGCTCTAGGAGGAACCATAGAAACCTTCTGTTCAGCCTTGCCAAACCTCAGATCTGACTCCATGGCAACCATCAGAATCAAGGGTAGTCAGTCAAAGGCCGAAGATGGAAGGCTTACCAACGAAGATCTCCACGGCAGCCATGAGAACGACTAAGTGAAACCTGGTTCTGAATCGCTGAGGAATCCAGAGCAGCTGAATGAAAAAAAGAGTTATTAGTTAGTTATTATTTATTAGTTTATTATTAGTTATTAGTTTTAGTTTTTAGTTTATTAGTTTTATTAGTTATTATTATTAGTTTAGTTGGTTATTATTATTAGTTATTTAGTTTATTAGTTAGGTTTACTTAGTTTTTTAGGTTTTAGTTATTAGTTATTATTAGTTATTAATTTTATTAGTTAGTTGTTATTATTAGTTATTATTATTAGTTATTATTATTAGTTAGTTATTATTTATTTTAGTTATTATTATTAGTTTTAGTTATTATTATTAGTTATTTTTTATTAGTTAGTTTAGTTTTAGTTATTATTATAATTAGTTATTATTAGTTTTATTAATTTATTTAGTTAGTTATTAGTTATTTAGTTTATTAGTTACTATTATTAGTTATTAGTTAGTTGTTAGTTATTATTAGTTATTATTAGTTATTGTTAGTTATTAGTTTTTAGTTCTTAGCTTTATTAGTTTATTATTATTAGGTTTAGTTTATTAGTTAGTTTTTTAGTTATTATTAGCTAGTTATTAGTTAGTTATTATTATTAGTTGTTACTTATTAGTTTTATTAGGTTTTAATTATTATTTACTAAATTTTTATTATTATTAGTTATTATTATTAAGTTTATTATTTGTTATTTATTTTAATTATTAGTTTAGTTATTATTATTATTAGTTATTATTATTAGTTTTTTATTAGTTATTAGTTTAATTTTTAGTTTAGGTTTTATTAGTTATTAGTTAGTTATTATTATTAGTTATTATTATTATGGTTATTAGTTATTTATTATTATTTAGTTATTATTATTATTTATTAGTTTTTAGTTAGTTTTTATTTAGTTTAGTTATTATTAGGTTATTATTTTTATTTTATTTAATTTAGTTATTAGTTATTATTATTAGTTATTATTAGTTTTTAGCTTTTTTATTAGTTATTAGTTTATTTATTATTATTATTATTATTATTATTATTATTATTATTTAGTTTTATTAGTTTATTAGGTATTATTATTAGATATTATGATTAGTTATTATTATTTTTATTATTAGTTTAATATTATTATTAGATAATTCTTAGTTTATTAGTTTAATAGTTTTTAGTTTATTAGTTTTATTAGTTATTATTATTAGTTTAGTTGTTTATTTATTTAGTTATTATTTAGTTATTATTATTAGTTTAATTTTTAGTTTTTATTAGTTTTATTAATTATTATTATTATTATTAATTATTTTTAGTTATTATTATTATTAATTATTAGTTTATTATTTTAGTTTAGTTATTTAGGTTATTATTATTAGTTTATTAGTATATTATTTAGTTATTAGTTTAGTTATAAATTATTTTAGTTATTATTATTATTATTATTATTATTATTATTATTATTATTATTATTAGTTATTATTATTATTATTAGTTTATTAGTTTTTATTAGTTTTTTTATTAGTTATTAGTTTTTATTATTAGTTTAGTTTTATTATTAGGTTTATTTATTAATTATTATTAACTTTTATTATTAGTTATTATTTGGTTTTAGTTTGTTAATTTTAGGTTTAGTTTTATTAGTTTTAGTTTATTTTTTATTTTTTATTATTATTAGTGTTTATTATTAGTTTTAGTTATTATTTATTAGTTATTATTAGTTATTATTAGTTATTATTATTATTAGGTTTAGTTTATTAGTTATTTATTAGGTTTTATTATGTTATTATTATTATTATTAGTTTTATTAGTTTTAGTTTATTAATTAGTTAGTTTTTAATTATTTTAGTTCATTAGTTATTATTATTAGTTAGTTATTATTATTAGGTTTAATTTTAGTTATTATTATTAGTTAGTTATTAATTTAGTTATTAGTTATTATTATTATTATGTTTAGTTATTAGTTTAGTTTAGTAGTTATTATTATTAGTTATTAGATATTAGTTATTTTATTAGTTATTATTATTTAGTTATTATTATTAGTTAGTTTTTTATTAGGTTTTATTATTTTTATTATTAGTTTTTTTATTATTAGTTAGTTTATTACTTTATTTACTATTAGTTATTAGTTTATTATTAGTTATTAGTTTTATTAGTTTAGCTTTTTAGTTTATTAGTTTATTATTTTAGTTATTAGTTATTATTAGTTATTAATTTTATTAATTAGTTATTATCATTAGTTATTATTATTAGTTATTAGTTATTATTATTATTAGTTAGATATTATTTATTTTAGTTATTAGTTATTTTTTATTAGTTAGTTTAGTTTTAGTTATTATTACTATTAATTATTATTAGTTTTATTAGTTTATTTAGTTAGTTATTAGTTATTTAGTTTATTAGTTACTATTATCTGTTATTAGTTAGTTGTTAGTTATTATTAGTTATTATTAGTTATTGTTAGTTATTAGTTTTTTAGTTCTTGGTTTTATTAGTTTATTATTATTACATTTAGTTTATTAGTTAGTTTTTAGTTATTATTAGTTAGTTATTAGTTAGTCATCATTATTAGTTGTTAGTTATTAGTTTTATTAGATTTTAATTATTATTTATTAATTTTTTTATTATTAGTTATTATTATTTGGTTTATTATTAGTTATTTAGTTTAATTATTAGTTTAGTTATTATTATTATTATTATTAGTTATTAGTTATTATTACTTCGTTATTATTATTATTTTTTTATTAGTTATAGTTTAGTTTTTAGTTTAGGTTTTATTAGTTATTAGTTAGTTTTTATTTAGTTTAGTTATTATTAGGTTATTATTATTATTTTATTTAGTTTAGTTATTAGTTATTATTATTAGTTATTATTAATTATTAGGTTTTTTATTAGTTATTAGTTTATTATTTATTTTTATTATTACTATTATTATTATTATTATATTATTATTATTATTATTATTATTATTATTATTATTTAGTTTTATTAGTTTATTAGTTATTATTATTACTTATTATGATTAGTTACTATTATTTTTATTATTAGTTTATTATTATTAGTTAGTTATTGGTTTATTAATTTTTTAGTTTTATTAGATATTATTATTAGTTTAGTTGTTTATTTATTTAGTTATTATTTAGTTTTTATTATTAGTTTAATTTTTAGCTTTTATTAGTTTTATTAGTTATTATTATTATTATTAGTTATCTTTAGTTATTATTATTATTATTAGTTATTAGTTTATTATTTTAGTTTAATTATTTAGGTTATTATTATTATTTTTTAGTTTATTATTTAGTTATTAGCTTAGTTATTAGTTATTTTAGTTATTATTATTATTAGTATTAGTTATTATTATTATTAGTATATTAGTTTTTATTATTTTTTTATTAGTTATTAGTTATTAGTTTTTATTATTAGTTTAATTTTATTATTAGGTTTATTTATTAGTTATTATTAACTTTTATTATTAGTTATTATTAGGTTTTAGATTATAAGTTTTAGGTTTAGTTTTATTAGTTTCAGTTTGTTTTTTATTTATGATTATTATTAGTTATTATTATTATTTTTAGTTATTATTATTAGTTATTAGTTATTAGTTATTATTAGTTATTATTATTATTAGGTTTAGTTTATTAGTTATTTATTAGGATTTCTTATGTTATTATTATTATTATTATTAGTTTTATTAGTTTTAGTTTATTAATTAGTTAGTTTTTCATTATTTTAGTTTATTAGTTATTATTATTAGTTAGTTATTATTATTAGTTATTATTATTAAGTTTAGTTTTAGTTATTATTATTAGTTAGTTATTAATTTAGTTATTAGTTATTATTGTTATTATGTTTAGTTTTTATTAGTTATTATTATTATTTATTAGTTATTAGTTATTTTATTAGTTATTATTATCATTATTATTAATTTATTAGTTATTTTATTAGTTTTGTTATTATTAGTTAGTTTATTGCTTTATTTATTATTAGTTATTAGTTTATTAGTTAGTTTTATTATTAGTTATTAGTTTTATTAGTTTAGTCTTTTAGTTTATTAGTTTATTATTTAATTATTAGTTTATTATTTCTTATTATTATTATTATTATTATTATTATTATTATTATTATTATTATTATTACTTTAGTTAAGTATTATTATTAGTTAGTTTAATTATTATTATTATTATTATTATTATTATTATTATTATTTATTATTTATTAGTTTTTATTAGTTATTTTATTATTATTTTATTAGGTTTTATTAATTATTATTATTAGGTTTGGTTTATAGTTATTATTAGTTTATTTTAGTTATTAGTTTATTATTATTGTTATTATTTATTCATTTAATTATTTATAATTATTAGTTAGTTATTATTAGTTATTAATTATTAGTTTATTAGTTTATTATTAGTTATTAGTTAGTTATTAGTTTAGGTTTTAGTTTATTATTTATTATTATTATTAGTTATTATTAGTTATTATTAGTTTATTAGTTTTTTTTAGTTAGTTTTTAGTTTTATTATTATTATTATTATTATTATTAGTTATTTTTTTAGTTATTAGTTAGTTTATTATTTTATTTATTATTAGTTATTATTTTAGTCATTTAGGTTATTATTATTAATTTTATTATTAATAGTTATTAGTTTATTTATTAGTTTTTTATTATTAATTATTAGTTTAGTTTTTAGTTTATTATTTTTATTAGTTAGTTTAGTTATTATTATTAGTTAGTTTAGTTTTAGTTATTCTTATTATTAGTTAGTTTATTATTATTATTATTATTATTATTATTATTATTAGTTATTATTAGTTATTAGTTATTAGTTATTAGTTATTATTATTATTATTAGTTATTATTTTATTATTATTAGTTTATTAGTTTTATTATTTATTAGTTTATTAGTTATTATTATTAGTTTTATTATTTTATTGGTTTTATTATTTATTATTTTTATTAGTTATCATTATTTATTATTAGTTATTAGTTTAGTTCTTTATTATTATTAGTTATTAGTTTTTTAGTTGTATTTAGTTTAGTTATTATTATTTATTATTAATAGTTTAGCTGTTATTATTATTATTAGTTATTAGTTTTTATTATTAGTTTTTATAAGTTTTATTATTATTATTATTATTATTATTATTAGTTTTTAGTTTAGTTAGTTAGTTAGTTATTATTAGTTGTTAATTTATTTGTTTTAGTTTCATTAGTTATTAGTTTATTAGTTTTAGTTTTATTAGTTATTAGTTTATTATTATTATTAGTTTAGTTTATTATCAGATATTTATTTAGTTATTATTATTATTAGCTATTAGTTTATTATTATAAGCTATTAGTTTATTTATTATTATTATTATTATTTATTAGTTTTTATTAGATTTAGTTATTAGTTTTTATTAGTTATTTATTAGTTATTAGTTTAGGTTTTTGGTTTTTTTATTAGTTTTATTAGTTTATTAGTTTTATTATTTAGTTTTAGTTTTTATTAGGTTTAGTTTAATTAGTTTATTAGTTTATTTTTATTAGTTTAGTTATTAGTTGTTATTATTATTATTATTATTATGTTTAGTTTATTATTATTAATTATTAGTTATTTATTAGTTTTATTTTTTTTATTATTAGTTTTATTAATTTTATTAGGTTATTAGTTTAGTTTAGTTAATTTTTAGTTTTATTAGTTAGTTTTTATTTTATTAGTTATTTATTATTAGTTTAGTTTAGTTTTATTTAGTTATTATTAGTTATTATTTATTATTATTAGTTAGTTAATTTAGTTATTAGAATTTTTTTATTTGTTTTATTAGTTATTTATTAGTTTTATTAGTTTTTATTTTATTAGTTTATTTATTTTGCTTTTATTATTTATTAGTTATTAGTTTAGTTATTAGTTATTATTATTAGTTTTAGTTTTATTGGTTTTTTGTTTAGTTTTTATTAGTTATTAGTTATTATTTATTAGTTTTATTATTAGTTTATTAGTTTTAGTTATTAGTTATTATTAGTTATTTAGGTTTTTAATTTTTAGTTATTATTAGTTTTATAAGCTATTTATTAGTTTTTTTATTAGTTATTATTAATTATTAGTTTTTTAGTGTCTATTAGTTATTAGTTTATTTGTTATTATTAGTTACTAATTAGTTTTTTAGTATTTAGTTTTATTTTATTAGTTTTAGTTATTAGTTTATTATTACTATTATTTATTATTTATTATTATTATTAGTTAGTTATTATTAGTTATTATTAGTTAGTTTAGTTTTTATTTTATTAGTTTTATTAGTTTATGTAGTTTTAGTCTAGTTATTAGGTTATTATTAGTTATTTATTAGTTTTTATTATTTTATTAGTTTTATTAGTTATTAGGTTTTAGTTATTATTAGTTAGTTTATTTAGTTAGTTTGTTATTTATTAGTTTAGTTATTTTTATTAGTTTATTAGTTTATTTATTTATTTATTATTATTATTATTATTATTATTATTATTATTATTAGTTTAATTATTTATTTTATTAGTTTATTATTAGTTTTTATTATTAGTTATTAGTTATTATTATTAGTTAATTTATTATTTTAGGTTATTGGTTTATTAGGTTTATTATTATTATTAGTTTATTAGGTTTAGTTAGTTATTAGTTATTTACTATTAGGTTTTATTAGTTTTTAGTTTATTAGTTTTAGATTTAGTTTATTATTTTTGTTAGTTTTTATTAGTTATTAGTTTATTAGTTATTATTATTATTTATTTATTATTAGGTTATTAGTTTTAGTTATTAGTTTATTTATTAGTTATTAGTTTATTATTAGTTATTATTATTATTAGTTATTAGTTATTTAGTTAGTTTTATTATTATTATTATTATTATTATTATTATTAGTTTTAGTTAGTTATTTGTTTTTATTATTTATTATTTTATTATTAGTTTTTATTAGTTATTATTTTAGTTTTTTCTTAGTTTTAGTTATTAGTTATTAATTATTTATTATTATTATTAGTTAGTTATTAGTTATTATTATTATTATTATTATTATTAGTTTATTATTATTAATTATTAGTTTTTAGTTATTATTAGTTGTTATTTTATTAGTTTAGTTATTATTATTAGTTATTATTAGTTTATTAGCTTAGTTATTAGGTTTATTATTAGTTATTATTAATATTTATTAGTTTAGTTATTAGTTATTAGTTATTATTAGTTTTAGTTATTAGTTTAGTTTATTAGTTATTATTTATAATTATTAATTTTAGTTATTATTATTATTAGTTAGTTTTTACTTTTAGTTATTAGTTTATTTAGTTATTATTATTAGTTATTAGGTTTATTAGGTTTTATTGGTTTTTTTTGGTCATTGGTTTTATTTAGTTATTATTATTAGTTAGTTTATTGGTTTGTTTTATTAGTTATTATCCTTTATTATTATTATTATTATTATTATTATTATTATTATTATTATTATTATTATTATTATTATTATTATTATTATTAGTTATTTAGTTTTATTATTATTATTTGTTATTATTAATTTATTAGTTTTTTTAGTTATTAGTTTATTAGTTTATTATTATTAGTTTAGCTTATTAGGTTTAGTTATTATTAGTTTAGTTTATTATTATTGTTATTTATTGATTTTGGTTTTAGTTTAGTTTGGTTAGTATTGGTTATTGGTTTAGTTTATTATTATTATTTAGTAATTTTTAGTTAGTTATTTTAATTATTACTATTTGGTTTAGTTTTAGTTATTAGTTATTAGTTATTATTATCAGTTATTAGTTTTTATTAGTTATTATTATTAGTTTAGTTATTAGTTATTAGTTTATTAGGTTTATTATTAATTATTATTAGTTTTATTAGGTTATTAGTTATTAGTTTTATTTAGTTATTATTATTAGTTAGTTAGTTTTTTATTAGTTTAGTTAGTTTTATTAGTTTATTTAGTTATTAGTAATTATTAGTTATTAGTTATTATTAGTTATTAGTTATTATTAGTTATTAGTATTAGTTTTATTATTAATTATTAGTTTATTTTAGTCTATTAGTTATTTATTATTGTTTAATTTATTATTATTAGTTATTAGTTATTATTATTATTATTAGTTAGTTATTAGTTATTAGTTTTTATTAGTTTTATTATTATTAATTTATTATTAGTTATTATTATTATTATTAGTTTAAGTTGAGTTTTTAGGTTAGTTTAGTTTTATTAGTTAGTTTATTAGTCATTATTTATTAATTTATTAGTTATTATTTATTATTATTATTACTTATTATTTATTAGTTAGGTTTAGTTTTATTATTATTTAGTTTTGTTATTATTATTTAGTTTTATTATTATTAGTTATTATTAGTTTTTAGTTAGTTTTTATTAGTTATTAGTTAGTTTAGTTATTATTTAATTTTTTAGTTATTAGTTATTACTTATTAGTTATTAGTTTGTTATTAGTTTTTTAGTTTTTATTATTAGTTATTAATTTATTAGTTTTTGTTATTTGTTATTATTAGTTATTATTATTAGTTATTAGTTTGATTAGTTTATTAGTTTTAGTTTTTTATTAGTGAGTTATTAGTTAGTTATTAGTTAGTTACTTTATTAGTTTAGTTTAGTTAATTTTAGTTAGTTAAGTTTTAGTTAGTTAGTCTATTAATTTTAGTTTAGTTTTTTAGTTTTTAGTTAGTTTTATTAGTTATTTATTAGTTAGTTTTAGTTATTAATTTAGTTTAGTTTAGCTATTAATTATAAGGTTTATTATTTTTAGTTATTAGGATTTTTGTTTATTAGTTTTTAGTTTAGTTTAGTTATTAGTTTTGTTAGTTTTTAGTTATTAGTTATTAGTTTAGTTTAGTTAGTTAGTTAGTTTTAGTTACTTAGTTTAGTTTAGTTTTTAGTTTAGTTATTTAGTTATTAGTTATTAGTTTAGTTTTTAATTATTAGTTAGTTTTTAGTTTTATTAGTTAGTTTAGTTATTAGTTACTAGTTTAGTTAGTTAGTTATTAGGTTTTAGTTAGTAGTTATTAGTTAGTTTTAGTTTATTAGTTAGTTTATTTAGTTAGTTTTTAATTATTAGTTTTAGTTTATTTAGTTTATTATTAGTTAGTTTTAGTTAGTTAGTTAATTTTTAGTTATTAGTTCAATTTTTAATTAGTTTATTAGTTATTAGTTCAGTTTTTAATTAGTTTATTAGTTATTAATTAGTTTTATTAGTTTATTAGTTATTAGTTAGTTATTAGTTAGTTATTAGTTTAGTTAGTTAGTTTTAGTTATTAGTTAGGTTTAGTTAGTTATTTGTTAGTTTTAATTAGTTTATTAGTTTTTTTAGTTATTATTAGTTTAGTTATTAGTTTATCAGGTTTTATTAATTATTAGTTAGTTAGTTTAGCTAGTTATTAGTTATTAGTTAGTTTATTATTATTAGATAATTATTAGTTAGTTCAGGTTTAGTTTAATTATTAGTTAGTTCAGGTTTAGTTTAGTTTTAGTTAGTTAGTTAATTTTTTTTAGTTTAGTTTAGTTTTTTAGTTAGTTATTTAGTTATTAGTTAGTTTTTAGGTTTAGTTTATTAGTTATTAGTTTATTAGTTTATTAGTTTATTAGTTTAGTTATTAGTTAGTTAGTTTTAGGTATTACTTATTTATTAGTTATCAGTTTTAGTTATTTAATTTTTATTATTTTTTAGTTTAGTTGTTTTAATTTTTTATTAGTTATTAGTTTTAGTTAGTTTATTAGTTTATTATTTTTAGTTAATTAGTTTTTTAGTTTAGTTATTAGTTAGTTTAGTTAGTTATTAGTTAGTTAGTTAGGTTTAGTTTATTAGTTAGTTTAGTTATTAGTTGTTAGTTTAGTTTTAGTTATTAGTTTTAGTTCATTTTTTAGTTATTATTAGTTTTAGTTATTAGTTTAGTTAGTTAAGTAGTTAGTTAGGTTTTTTAGTTATTAGTTTTAGTTTTTAGTTAGTTAGTTTTTAATTTTTAGTTTAGTTATTAGTTAGTTAGTTAATTGTTAGCTTATTAGTTTAGTTTAGTTATTTAGTTAATAATTTGTTATTAGTTTAGGTTATTAGTTTAGTTATTTTAGTTAGTTAGTTTTTAGTTATTAGTTATTAATTATTAATTAGTTTAGTTAGTTAGTTTTGTTAGTTATTATTATTATTATTATTAGTTAGGTTAGTTATTAGTTATTATTTGTTATTAGTTTTATTATTAGGTTTTAGTTATTATTAGTTATTATTAGTTATTATTAGTTATTAGTTTTATTAGTTAGGTTTTAGTTTTATTATTAGGTTTGGTTTTTAGTTTATTAGTTTTATTTTTATTAGTTAATTTATTATTATTAGTTAGTTTTATTAGTTATTATTATTATTAGTTCTAGCAATTAGTTAGTTTATTAGTTTATTATTAGTTATTATTATTATTAGTTTTAGTTATTAGTTTTATTTTATTTAGTTATTTAGTTTAATTTTTAGTTATTTATTAGTTTAGTTATTATTTCATTTTATTAGTTAGTTATTATTAGTTATTATTATTTATTAGTTATTTTAGTTATTAGTTATTATTAGTTAGTTTATTAGTTTAGTTATTAGTTTAGTTATTATTAGTTTAGTTTTATTAGTTTTAGTTTTAGTTTTAGTAAGTTTATTTATTATTAGTTAGTTATTTTTATTATTAGTTATTTTTGTTAGTTATTTTAGTTAGTTATTAGTTTAGTTTTTTTAGTTATTATTAGTTTATTAGTTTAGTTCTATTATTAGTTTATTATTAGTTATTAGTTTATTAATTATTAGGTTTTTTATTAGTTAGTTATTTATTATTAGTTATTAGTTAGTTTTTACTTTATTAGTTTATTAATTTTTAGTTATTATTTAGTTTAGTTTTATTAGTTAGTTTAGTTTAAGTTATTATTAGTTATTAGTTATTAGTTTATCTATTATTAATTATTAGTTATTATTATTACTTATTATTAGTTATTAGTTTTTTAGGTTTTATTATTAGTTTAGTTTTATTAGGTTTTGATTTAGTTATTTTTCTAGTTAGTTATTTATTTTTATTAGTTTAGTTTTAGTTATTAGTTATTTAGTTTTATTATTAGTTTTTTTAGTTATTAGTTTTATTATCATTTTATTAGTTTTATTAGTTATTATTATTAGTTTAGTTTAGTTATTATTAGTTAGTTACGAGTTATTATTTATTATTATTATTATTAGTTATTATTAGTTATTAGTTATAGTTATTAGGTTTATTATTTATTATTAGTTTTATTAGTTATTATTTAGTTATTTTAGTTAGTTATTAGTTATTAGTTTATTAGTTTTTAGTTATTTAGTTATTAGTTATTATTATTATTATTATTAGTTTATTAGTTTTAGTTATTAGTTTATAATTTATTATTAGTTTATTTGTTATTTATTTTTATTAGTTATTAGTTTAGTTATTAGTTATTAGTTATTTAGTTTTATTAGTTATTAGTTATAGTTATTAGTTTATCAGTTTTTATGATTAGTTATTATAAGTTATTTATTAGTTTAGTTTATTAATTATTATTATTAGTTATTAGTTTATTATTATTAGTTAATTATTATTAGTTAGTTATTAGTTACTAGTTATTAGTTTTAGTTATTAGTTTAGTTTTTATTTATTAGTTATTTAGTGATTAGTTTTTCATTTATTAGTTTTAGTTTATTATTATTAATTATTAGTTAGTTATTAGTTTATTAGGTCATTTGGTTTTAGTTTTATTATTAGTTAGTTTTAATATTATTAGTTATTAGTTTTATTAGTTTTATTATTAGTTATTAGTTATTAGTTTTAATTATTAGTTTATTAGTTATTAGTTTATTAGTTATTTATTATTATTAGTTATTATTAGTTTTATTAGTTATTATTATTAGTTATTAGTTTTATTAGTTATTAGTTTATTAGTTTTTATGAGTTAGTTTATTAGTTTATTAGTTATTATTAGTTATTATTATTATTAGTTATTATTAGTTATTAGTTATTAGTTTTATTATTAGTTTAGTTTTAGTTTTTAGTTAGTTTTTATTAGTTATTAGTTATTAGTTTTAGTTTTTAATTAGTTATTAATTTAGTTATTATTAGGTTTTTTATTAGTTATTTAGTTAGTTTATTAATAATTAGTTAATATTATTAGTTTATTAGTTATTAGTTAGTTTTATTATTAGTTAGTTTAGTTATTAGTTTATTAGTTTATAGTTATTAGTTATTAGTTTTATTATTAGTTAATAGTTTATTAGTTAGTTAGGTTTATTAGTTTTTAGTTATTAGTTAGTTTAGTTATTAGTTAGTATTAGTTATTATTTAGTTATTAATTTATTAGTTTATTATTAGTTATTATTATTATTATTATTATTATTATTATTAGTTATTTAGTTTTAGTTTAGTTTATTAGTTAGTTTTAGTTAGTTATTATTAGTTTAGTTATTAGTTATTAGGTATAGTTTATTAGTTTATTAGTTATTAGTTAGTTTATTAGTTTAGTTTTTATTAGTTATTAATTATTAATTATTAGTTATTACTTTAGTTATTAGTTATTATTTATTAGTTTATTAGTTTTAGTTATTATTAGTTATTAGTTATTAGTTTTAGTTATTATTAGTTTTATTATTATTAGGTTTAGTTATTAGTTTTATTACTAGTTATTATTATTAGTTATTATTTTGTTATTAGTTTTTATTAGTTATTAGTTATGATTATTAGTTTTTAGTTTAGTTAGTTATTAGTTTTAGTTATTATTTATTATTATTATTAGGTTTATTATTTAGTTTAGTTACTAGTTTAGCTTAGTTATTTATTAGTTATTAGTTTTTTATTATTATTATTATTATTATTATTATTATTATTATTATTATTATTATTATTATTATTATTAGTTACTTAGTTTATTATTAGTTTTAGTTTTTAGCTTACTATTTTTAGTTAGTTAGTTTATTTTTATTAGTTATTAGTTTTTAGATTTTAGTTAGTGTAGTTATTAGTTATTATTAGTTATTATTAGTTAGTTTATTACTTATTATTATTAGTTAGTTTTATTAGTTTTTAGTTTATTATTATTAGTTATTTACTTTATTAGTTTTAGTTATTATTATTAGTTATTAGTTAGTTAGTTTACTATTATTTTCTATTAGTTATTAGTTAGTTATTATTAGTTATTATTAGTTATTAGTTTATTAGTTTATTAGTTTATTAGTTTATTATTTGGTTTATTATTTAGTTTAGTTTAGTTAGTTTTATTAGTTATTATTATTTGGTTATTAGTTTTATTTATTATTAGTTATTAGTTATTTAGTTTTATTAGTTATTAGTTTAGTTATTATTATTAGTTATTATTATTAGTTATTAGTTTATTAGTTATTATTAGTTTATTAGTTTATTTTTTTATTAGTTTAGTAGGTTAGTTTATTAGTTATTAGTTATTAGTTTATTATTATTAGTTATTAGTTTTTAGTTATTATTATTATTAATTAGATTTTATTATTAGTTTTATTAGTTATTATTTTTATCAGTTATCAGTTTAGTTTTTTTAGTTATTATTAGGTTTAATTTTTAGTTATTAGTTATTAGTTATTATTATTAGTTATTAGTTTATTTAGTTATTAGTTATAGTTTTTATTATTAGTTAGTTTAGTTATTATTATTATTATTATTATTATTATTAGTTATTATAAATTTTAGTTATTATTTAGTTAATTTTATTAGTTTAGTTATTAGTTATTAGGTTTTATTATTAGTTTATTATTGTAAGTTATTAGTTATTAGTTTGTTATTATTAGTTATTATTAATTACAATTAGTTTTATTAGTTTATTATTTAGTTATTAGTTTTATTAGTTTTATTATTTATTTTATTATTATTAGTTAGTTAGTTTTTAGTTATTATTAGTTATTATTTTAGTTTTATTATTAGTTTAGTTTATTAGTTTTAATTTTAGTTAGTTATTATTTATTATTAGTTATTATTTATTAGTTTTTTAGTTTAGTTATTAGTTTTATTTAGTTTTATTAGTTATTAGTTAGTTATTATTAGTATTATTAGTTATTATTATTGTTATTATTATTAGTTAGTTATTACTATTATTAATTTAATTATTAGTTTTAGTTTATATTATTATTATTTATTATCATTAGTTTATTATTAGTTATTATTTTATTATTTATTTTAGTTATTATTATTATTATTTAGTTTTATTATTAGTTATTATTAGTTTAGTTTATTATTATTATTAGTTATTTATTTATTTATTAATTTTAGTTATTATTATTTTAATTATTAGTTATTATTATTATTATTATTTATTATTAGTTAGTTAGTTTTATTATTAGGTTTTATTATTAGTTATTAATTTTTTAGTTTTTAATTTAGTTATTATTAGTTTAGTTTAGTAGTCTATTAGTTTTATTATTATTATTAGTTATTAGTTTATTAGTTAGTTATTATTATTAGTTATTATTTTTAGTTTAGTTATTAGTTAGTTTATTTATTTTTAGTTATTAGTTTTAGTAGTTATTAGTTTATTAGTTTTATTAGTTATTAGTTTTTATTATTATTAGTTATTATTATTATTAGTTATTAGTTTTAGTTAGTTTTTAGTTATTATTAGTTATTAGTTAGTATTATTATTATTTTATTATTAGTTATTATTATTATTATTATTATTATTATTAGTTTAGGTTTTAGTTTATTAGTTAGGTTTTTTATTATTATTATTAGTTATTTAGTTTTCTAGTTTTTTTAGTTATTAGCTTTATAAGGTTTTTTTAGTTTTAGTTTTTAGTTATTATTATTATTATTATTATTATTATTATTATTATTATTATTATTATTAGTTTTATTCATTAGTTTAGTTAGTTAATTTTTAGTTTATTAGTTATTACTTTAGTAGTTTTTATAAGTTTTATTAGTTATTAGTTTTTATTTAGTTATTATTAGTTATTATTACTATTAGGTTTTATTATTAGTTTTTTTAGGATTTTAGTTTTATTATTAGTTATTATTATTAGTTTATTTACTTATATTTTTAGTTATTAGTTTATTATTAATTTTTAGTTATTATTAGTTAGTTAGTTATTATTATTATTAGTTTTATTAGTTTTAGTTTTATTAGTTATTATTTAGTTTTATTAGTTTTATTATTTTAGTTATTATTAGTTAATATTATTAGTTTAGTTTATTATTATTAGTTATTATTAGTTATTTTATTAGTTTCTTAGTTTATTAGTTTATTAATTTCTATTATTAGTTATTAGTTTTTTTAATTATTATTATTATTATTAGGTTTTTATTATTAGTTAGTTATTATTTTTTTAGTTTTACAAGGTTTAGTTTATTTATTATTAGTTATTATTTTAGTTATTATTATTATTATTTTAGTTTTTTAGTTATTAGTTTATTATTTATTATTATTAGTTTTATTAGTTTTATTATTAGTTTTAGGTTTTTAGTTATTAGATTTAGTTATAAGTTTTTTTATTATTTAGTTTTATTAGTTTATTAGTTTATTATTTATTAGTTTAGTTTTAGTTTTTAATTAGTTTTATTTTTAGTTAGTTTATTAGTTATTATTAGTTTTTTTAGTTAGTTTTTATTAGTTATTATTTAGTTTTTTATTAGTTTATTAGTTTTTATTATGAGTTATTAATTTAGGTTTTTATTAGTTATTAGTTATAGTTTTTAGTTTATTAGTTATTATTATTATTAGTTTTAGCTATTATTATTATTATTATTATTATTATTATTATTATTAGTTATTATTAGTTAGTTTAGTTTATTTAGTTATTAGTTATTATTATTATTAGTTAGTTTTAGGTTTTATTAGTTATTATTATTATTAGTTAGTTAGTTTAGTTTTATTATTATTAGTTTTTAGTTAGTTTTATTATTAGTTATTAGTTTATTGATTTTTTATTATTATTATTATTATTATTACTATTATTTATTAGTTTTTATTAGTTATTATTAGTTATTAGTTTTATTTTTAGTTTAGTTAGTATTATTAGTTATTTATTATTATTAGTTATTATTAATAGTTATTAGTTATTAATAGGTTTATTATTAGTTATTATTATTAGTTTATTTTATTAGTTTTCTTAGTTATTGGTTATTAGTTTTTGTTTTTAGTTATTATTATTATTATTATTATTATTATTATTATTATTATTAATTATTATTAGTTTTTATTAGTTATTAGTTTTTATTATTAGTTTAGGTTATTAGGTAGTTTATTATTTATTAATTTATTAGTTTTATTATTATTATTATTATTATTATTATTATTATTATTATTATTATTATTAGTTATTATTATTAGTTATTAGGTTTAGTTATTAGTTTATTATTAGTTTTATTATTTATTAGTTTATTAGTTTAGGTTTTAGTTTAGTTTGTTTAGATAGTTTATTGTTATTAGTTATTATTAGTTATTATTATTATTATTATTATTATTAGTTAATATTATTGTTTATTTATTAGTTTTTTTAGTTTATTTATCTTTTTAGTTATTATTAGTTTATTATTATTATTAGTTATTATTAGGTTATTAGTTTAGTTTTTTATTTTTTTATAATTAGTTTTATTATTAGTTTTTATTATTAGTTATTAGGTTTTATTAGTTTTTATTAGTTTTATTAGTTTTATTATTATTATTATTATTATTATTATTATTATTATTATTAGTTTAATTTTATTAGTTATTAGTTTAGTTTTTTATTATTAGTTTATTAGTTTTCATTATTAGTTTTAGTTATTATTATTATTAGTTATTAGTTATAGTTTTATTATTAGTTTTATTAATTATTAGTTTATTATTATTTTTTGTTAGTTAATTATTATTAGTTATTATTAGTTATTATTAGTTTATTAGTTTTATTTTAGTTATTAGTTATTATTATTATTAGTTTTTAGTTTATTAGTTTTATTAGTTTTAGTTAGTTTAGTTAGTTATTAGTATCATTATTAGTTATTATTATTTATTAGTTTAGTTTATTATTATTAGTTATTATTTATTAGTTTTTATTAGTTTTAGTTTAGTTATTTATTTTAGTTTTTTTAATTATTATTAGTTTTAATTAGTTATTATTATTATTATTATTATTATTATTATTATTATTATTATTATTATTATTAGTTTTTATTAGTTTTTATTTGTTATTTAGTTTTTTTAGTTTTATTATTAGTTTAGTTTTATTAAGTTTAGTTTTATTAGTTTTTAGTTTGTAGTTTTTAGCGAGTTATTCATTTTAGTTATTATTAGTTTTTAGTTTATTAGTTTTAGTTTTTATTTTTAGTTATTAATATTATTATTATTATTAGTTTTAGTTTTGGTTTTATTACTAGTTATTATTAGTTAGTTTTTAGTTTTTTAGGTTATTAGTTTTAGTTTAGCTTTTTAGTTATTAGTTATTAGTTTAGTTATTATTATTATTATGTATTATTATTATGTATTATTATTATTAGTTTTCTTTATTATTATTAGCTATTAGTTATAGTTTATTATTAGTTATTATTATTATTGGTTAATTTTATTATTATTAGTTTATTATTTATTATTATTAGTTAGTTTCTAGTTTATTATTAGTTAGTTATTATTATTATTAGTTAGTTTTATTATTATTTTATTAGTTTTTATTATTAATTATTTATTTTTAGTTTAGTTATTATTATTATTGGTTATTAGTTATTATTTATTATTAGTATAGTTTTAGTTAATATTATTAGTTATTAGTTTAGTTATTATTATTATTATTAGTTATTATTAGTTTATTATTATTAATTACGGGGCTTCGGCCCCCGAGGGCACGTGACGTGGGCGGCATTCGTGATGGCAGACTAAGACACCGGCATGGACGCCTTGAAATGCAGTTTCGAACGGACGGCGGGCATAATCCTTTGCAGACGACTTAAATTTGCGACGGGGCATTGTACGTGGCAGAGTGGTCTTTGCAGTCACGATCCACTGAGATCCTGCCCTATGTCGTAGCAGATTCGTCCCCTCGGTGGGGTTCAGGCCACTCGAGAAATTCGCACGAGGTGCGGCCAGTGCACGTGCGCGGGCACCCTGCTGACACGAATGCATGCCCATGAAAAAGTAAGCTTTTTGGAGATTCTGAAACTACCGGGAGCCAAAAACTGCATTTTAGGCTTTCCGTCTATTAGGGAGTGACCCAGCCTGATAGTCGCTCTGCCTTCGTGCGGAGGCATGCCGTGCATGCAGGGACAGGCATGTCAATGGCCGCATCGTGAGCATGTCCTGACATGCGCTAGCATCGATCGATGCCATGCTAGTGCCCGCGCTTATTTTCTCGAACCACGCATCGTCGCTTGTCGACTCGTACCCATACGAGCCGATATCTTTGCCGCAAGAAAAATAATGTCCGTCGCGGGGAATCGAGCGCATTTGACTCAAAAAATTCGCACGGGGTGCGGCCGGCGCACGTGTGTGGGCACCCCGTTGGCAAAAATGCGTGCCCATGAAAAAGTAAACTTTTTGAGGATTCTGGAACTACTGGCCTAACAGCCCCTCCGCCTTCGTGCAGAGGCATGCCATGCATGCCAAGACGGGCATGGCAATGGCCACATTGTGAGCATGTCCTGACAGCTCTAGCACCCGGTCCTATATTCTTGAACTGCGCATCCTCGCTTGTCTGATGCTGACTGTGCACCCATACGAGCCTTCGATATGCCGCGTGAGAAAAATAATGTCCGGGTGAAAATCCAGCGCATGCGACTCGATAAATTCAGGCGCTGACACGGTCGAGAAACACGACCCGACAGATATTCAAAATATTCGGGCGGTCGCGAGCCCGAAAAAATGACCCGAAGGTGACACAAAAAATTTGGGCACAGAGCACCCGATGTTTATGAAGGATGAGCCATCCGGGGGGCCGGTGGGATTGGCCGGCAGCCACGGCCTGGCAGGAATACAGAGCGATGATGGCCGTGTGGGGTAGTCGCGGACGTGCCCAACATCGGCGGTCGCACCGCCGTTGGACAAGCATCGGCAGTCGAGTGGACGATCGAGGACGTGCGGCAGTGCAATTGTAGAAGGTGACGGTCGTAGCCAAGGGAGACCGGTGGCGCGACGGTGAGACGTGAGGCACTGGGGCTACGACTGTTGGTGTGGTGAGGGCGTGCGCTTATATAAAAATCAAGTGGCTAAGTGCCGCAAGCTGTGAGCCACACGTCACGCGAGCCATAGACATGAGCTTAGCATCGTTATCATCTCATGTGTGATAGTGGGCACAGATGCATGTTCGCATGTGCTGGCGCGAGTCCGCGGGCCTTTACGGGCGTTGGCCGTCGGTGCGGCGTCGCGGCGACCTCCACGGTGCTGCGCACGCGGTCCCATGGGCACTGGCGTGCACCCACATGCCCCCTGCGCTTGCTCGCGCCCATGCCCCCCTCCCGGCCGTGGCGTGCCGACCCTCATGACATAGGCATGAGCCCATGCCCCGGGAGCGATACCTACTGGTGCATGCATACGCTGCACCCTTCCCATCGCCCAGCGTGTGCATGCGCACCGAAGTGGTGGGTGCTTTGGTGCCCACGTGCACTTAACTCCTCAAATTTGGCCGTGTTTTGACATTTTTTGAGGCTGAAACCTCCTAGAACCTCCCAACGGTGCTCACGGCTACATTTGGCGGCCTCCATTTGGTCATATGGATGCCCATAAAAAAGTAAGATTTTGGGCTTTCTAGAACTTCTAGGGGCTGAAATGTGCATTTTTCCCTTCTTGTCTATTAAAAATGAGCTGAACTAGGCAGGAGGTCCACTGTTTTTCTTCCAGACATGCATGTAAGGGAGAAAATGCTCATGATCTTAGGATTTGCGAATCAAATGGATTTTTTGGGCATAGTCGAAGGAAGAGCTTCATGCGGCATATGAATCGACCGCACTCTTCAAAGTATTGGTCGGCTTGGCATCCCACATGGAGCTTCTTCCCACTCTGACGTGAATGTACGTGCCTCACGGGAGCTTGCCATCCGCATTGTTATCATGACCCTTTGGTTCGCTTGATGGCGGAGATTTATTGATCTCTATTTTTGGGCAGTGCCTTTGGGCTTAGTGTTGTGCTTAGGCTGGAGACCCGTATGCGGCGCATGAGATGTCGTGGACTCTGCTTCTATTGATTGGTGGTCACCTTCATGTGGCAAACTATCAGTATGGCAGTCCTTTCAATTCCTCGGTCCTTATAATATTTTGGAGATCGATTATGGCATTGTGGCGATTGCTTGTGACAGGAATCCTTTCATTGTCGGTATTAACATCTATTGATGTGTTGCAGATTAGCCTTTGATGCCCATTTTCATGGCATGGAGATTGCCCTATGGAATGAGACCCTTCCATCCTCGACTTTGAGAGCCGTCCCTACGGCATTCCCGTATCTTAGGCGGTGGACAAAGGGTCTCTTTATATTATTGCAAATATGGCTCTTAGAAATCGGGTCTCGGTGTCACGGCCACCTTGCCCGGGTCGATTTATTCGGAGGTGATCCACCTTCATCCTTTGTGCGACTTTGATTCTTTCCCCTCCCTCCATATATACACGGTTTTGATGGGAGAGATCATTGTTGCATCGAGGGCGTGCTACTTGGTTGATCCTTCTAGTAGTCATATGCTTGTCTCAAAGATTAAGCCATGCATGTGTTAGTATGAACTATTTCAGACTGTGAAACTGCGAATGGCTCATTAAATCAGTAATAGTTTGTTTGATGGTACATGCTACTCGGATAATCATAGTAATTCTAAGCTAATACGTGCACCAAATCTCGACTTCTGGAAGGGATGCATTTATTAGGTAAAAGGTTGATGCAGGCTTCTGCCTGTTTCCATGTTGATTCATGATAACTCGTCGGATCGCACGACCCTTGTGCCGATGATGCATCATTCAAATATCTGCCCTATCAACTTTCAATGGTAGGATAGGGGCCTACCATGGTGGTGATGGGTGACGGAGAATTAGGGTTCGATTTCGGAGAGGGAGCCTGAGAGACGGCTACCACATCCAAGGAAGGCAGTAGGCGCGAAAATTACCCAATCCTGACACGGGGAGGTAGTGACAATAAATAACAATATCGGGCTCTTTGAGTATGGTAATTGGAATGAGTATAATCTTAAACCCTTAATGAGGATCCATTGGAGGGCAAGTCTGGTGCCAGTAGCCATGGTAATTCTATCTCCAATAGCATATATTTAAGTTATTGCAGTTAAAAAGCTCATAGTTGGACCTTGGGTTGGGTCGGTCGGTTCGCATCACAGTGTGCACTGCCTGTCTCTTCCCTTATGCCGGTGATGCGTTCCAGGCCTTAATTGGCTGGGTTGTGCCTCCAGTGCCATTACTTTGAAGAAATTAGAGTGCTCAAAGTAAGCCCATGCTCTAGATACATTAGCATGGGATAACACCATAGGATTTCAGTCCTATTATGTTGGCCTTCGGGATCGGAGTAATGATTAAGAGGGATAGTCAGGGGCATTCGTATTTCATAGTCATAGGTGAAATTCTTAGATTTATGAAAGATGAACCACTGGGAAAGAATTTTCCAAGGATGTTTTCATTAATCAAGAATGAAAGTTGGGGGCTCCAAGATGATCAGATACCGTCCTAGTCTCAACCATAAATAATGTGACCGGATCTGGATGTTGCTTTTAGACTCACACGAGAAATCAAAGTTTTTGGGTTCCTTGAAAAGATGCATTTGCATTGATAAAAGAAAGAGATTAAAATGTAAAAAATAGCTAAAACAATAAAAAAAACTAGCTACTTACAGCATGCTTTCTATCCTCCTCCAAAAGAATAAAAAACTGTGGAGGAATAGTCTGACTATCTAAGCTATGCTATACAAAATAAAACTTGGTAGCTATGTCTGTACAAAATTCAGCTAAGGTGTTGTTGGTTCTTTGTGTATATGCAAAAATGACATGGTGCAAATTCATCAAAAACATGATATATGGACCATCTGGGAGTCTGTTTTGCCATATTTTATTGTTTAGAGCAATTTTGAGGTGGTCCACCACTCCAATGTTATCACCTTCAATGATGATGCCTTCGTACTTTGTCATCCACAGTTCAATGATATTTTGTGTGTATAGCATGGCTGCTAATTCAACAGTAGTGTTGTCCCAATGTTGAAAATAGTGGCCCATGGCTTTCATGAAGTTGCCATTTTCATCTCTTAGAACCACAACAATACCAACCGACCCATTGGGAAGTAGGGAGCCATCAACATTTGCCTTGATCCAACCAAGAGGGGGAGGACACCATAGGATTGGTTTAAGCAGCCCAAAGGGCTGGGTGATGTCCCATTGCTTCTGGAGTGGAAAGGAGTAAGAATGAGTGATGGATCCGAGGATAGATGCAGCAATAATCTTTGGAGTGTCATGGCTGCGGCCATGAGTTTTTGCAATGCAGATTCTCCAAACTTGATAAACAATAGCACAATACACTCTAGCCCAGCATAGGTTGGTAGTTTGCACATCAATGAGAGCTTGAAGCAAATCAGGTAGGTTGCTGAAAATTGGGAGTGAGCAGCCCCATTTGGCCAAAATTTGAATGATGGTTGTGGTTATGGTGCAGTGGACAACAAGATGTTTAGTATTCTCCTCTTGGTTAAACCCCCATGGGCAAAGGGTAGTATCCATTAAGCCACGGTGAGCTAGCCAACTATTAGTTGGCAAGGCTTGTTTGATGAGATGTCACTAGAAAAGCTTTTCCCTGGGTGGTAGCTTCAGTTTCTATAAACTATAAGGCCATGTTGGATGTTTAGCAAAATAGGTTTTGTAGATGGTGGCCGTGAGAGTAGTCCCTATAGGAGTTCTAATGAGTTCAAGAAAGTCTTGAAGTTGGTCGGTCAAGATAGGAATGCTGGAAATCAGTTCAGTCGGCTCATAACGGAACATCACATGCAGTTTTTTGGTATTCCAGCTCCTATGATCAGCAATCAGATTCACAACACTCCACTCCTCATTACACTCCATGTTGAGAAAGGTTGGCCATCTCGAGAGAGGCAACTCTGCAATCCATGAAGAATGGAGGAAGTTAACTGTTTCTCCATTCAAAATCCTCCAATGGATGATTCAGTTTAGGCTGTAGGCACCATCAACATTGATTTTCCAGCAGGTTGAGTCCCCCCGTTTGGGGTTCCTTTGCCATGGGTTCAGCCCATATTTTTTGGCCAAGCACTTATGAAGCAGCAGGTTGGGTTTGGAGATGAAGTTCCATGAAATTATGGACCTAAGGGGGCCATGCCAGCTTTCAACTGGGTGCAGGCCGAGCCCCTCTTTGGTGATTGACATGCAGATTTGGTCCCATGGGACATAGTGGAGGCTATGTTGGTTGCTGTTCCTTTGCCATAGAAAGTTCCTACCAAGTTTTTCAATCTCCTTAGTGACTCCCTTAGGGATATTGGTATGAGTTGCTTGATACATGGAGATGCACATCAAGGAAGTTCTTATTAGAGTTAATCGGCCTGCCATGGACAAGTGCCTACCTCCCCATAAGTTGATTTTATCTCTAGCCCATTGCAAGAGCTACAAAAAAATCAACGGCCTTGAGCTTTCTCATGGCTAATTTAATACCCAAGTAATCGAGCTCTTGCACTCTTCTGAAACCAATCAGTCTGGTGATCTTATTTGCCTTCCATCTATGGGTGGCTTTGTTGAACAAGATGACAATTTTTGTGGAGTTGATGCGCTGACCAGTCCAGTTACAATAGCTTTTCAGAATTTGCAAGATACTTTTGGCATGGGCAACAGAGGCTTTGGTTATAAAGAGAATGTTGTCAGCATAAAGTAGGCGGGATATACGTGTTCCCCCATTGACAATGGCCACACCAAGTTCACATCTGTGTTGTTTAACGGCCAGTGAGAGCAGTTCTAAACAAAGGATAAACAGGTATAGGGATAGTGGGCATCCTTGCCGGAAGCCACAATAAGCATGAATCCAATGTGTCCTTTGACCATTTAATAGGAGAGAGAAGCAAGGAGAGGCAACACATTGAAGGAGCCAATTCTAGAATTTCATAGGTAGCCCAAATTTATGAAGAATCATAGCCAAGGTTTCCCAGCTCATTTTATCATAGGCTTGTTCCATATTGATTTTGACGGCCATAAATCCTTCCTTAGAAGTGGAGTGTTGGAATTTATTGAAAATTTCTTGCACCGCCAAATAGTGGTGGCAGATAGATCTATAAGGCACAAAGGCACCCTGCTCTTCCAAAATAAAGTTTTTGGCTTCCTTGAAAATATGCATTTGCATTGATAAAAAGAAAAGACTTACAAAAGAGTAAAAAAATCTAAAAGAGAGAAGCTAGCTACAAGCAGCATGCTTCCTATCCTCCTCCAACAGAATAAAAAACTGTGGAGGAATAGTGTTACTATCTAAACTATACCAAAAGAAATCAAAACTTGTAGCTAAGTTAGCACAAAAGTCAGCAACTCTGTTGTTGCTTTTGTTGGTATGAGCAAAAAGAACTTGGTGAAAGTTCTTCAAGAAACTAATATCCGACCCTTCCAGAGGCTTGGTCTTCCAAACCTCCTTGATCATGCTGAGCTTCAAGTGATCAATCACACTTAAGTTATCCCCCTCAAGGATGATCCCCGTGTACTCGAACATCCAAGGCTCAATGATATCTTTGACGTAAAGCATCACTTTTAGTTCCACAAAGGTGATGTTCCAGTGCTGAAAATGGTGCCCTATGGCCCTAATGAACTTGCCACTATCATCCCTGATGATGATACCAATACTGACAGTTCTAGAAGAAAGCAAGGATCCATCAACATTGGCTTTCAGCCAACCAGGAAGGTGGGGGGGGGGACCACAAATTTGGTTTAAACAGCCCATAGGGTTGAGTAATGTCCCATTGCTCCTGGAAGGTGAAGAAGGTGGCATGAGTGATGGACTCTAAGATGGAAGCTATAATAATCTTTGGAGTACCATGCCTACAGTCATGAGTTTTAGCATTTTTGGTTCTCCAAACTTGATAGACAATGGCACAATTGCATCTAGCCCAACACATGTCTTTGGATTGCACTGAAGAGAGAGCTTTGAGCAGATCTGAAAGACTACAAAAAGTGGGCATGAAGTAGCCCCACTTAGCCAAGATCTGGATGATGTTCTTAGTGAGGGTGCAGTGGACTACAAGGTGCTCGGTGTCCTCCTCATAATTACATCCCCCATGATGAGCAAGCCAACAATAGGTCGGCAGAGCATCTCTAACAAGCCTCCACCAAAAGAGTTTCTCTTTTGGTGGTAGCTTAAGTTTGAACAAACCGTGAGGCCAATCAGATTGCTCGGAGAACTGGGATTTGTATACCATGGAGGTGATGGTCGAGCCAAGGAGAAGCTTGATCAGCTCACCCTGGTGATGAGTCAGCCCACTATTGATCAAAATTTTGCATATAGAGGTGCAGAGTTCTGCCCCAAAAACTTGCTGTAGTTGAGCTAAATTCCAGGAGTTATTGCTTGAAATTAGGTCAGACAGGCTACAATCCTAGATGCAATCATATTAATGAATGTAGGCCATCTGGCTAAGGGTAGATCAGCAATCCATGCTGAGTTGAGCAACTCTGTACTCCTCCCATCTGCAATCTTCCATCTCAGGATTTTGTCTAGAAATTCTACACCATCTGTAATAATCTACCAACAAACCGAGTCCCTTATCCTTCAGTTTCTTGCCCAAGGATTGCTCCCATACTTTTTGACCAAGCATCTATGGAGGAGGGAATTTGGCTTGGAGATGAAATTCCAAGAAATCCTAGCACGCAGAGGGCCAATCCAACAGGAAGCAGCATGCAACTCGAGACCACCAGAGTACATGGGTTGGCAAACCGGCTCCCATGCCACATAATGAATGCTATTTTGTTGCTAGGATCCTTGCTAAAGAAACCTCCTAGCAAGCTACTCAATGTCATCAAGTACCCCTTTAGGAACAGCAGTATGGGTAATTTGGTACATGGACATGTTTAGAAGGGAGGATTTGATAAGGGTCAAATGACCCGCCATGGAAAGATGCATAATTCCCCACTGATTAACCTTATCCCTGGCTTATTGGGTTAAATGCATGAAATCTTGAGCTCTGAGTTTCCTCATTCTCAACTTGTTCCCTAGGTACTCAAACTCTGAAATCTTATGAAAACTAGTAAGTCGAGAAATCCTATTAGCCTTCCAACCAAGAGTAGCTTTGCTGAAAAGAATGGCACTCTTGTTGGTGTTGACCCGCTGTCAAGTCCAATTGTAATAATCATTAAGAATATCGAGGATGTTCTTGGCTTGAGGCACTGAAGCTTTGGAAGTGATGAGAATATCATCAGCATAAAGAAGATGGGAAATGGGAGTGCCCCCATTAACCAATGGTACACCAAGATCCATGCCCCTTTTCTTAAAGGCTAATGAAAGTAGCTCTGAACAAAGAATAAACAGATAGAAAGATAGTGGGCACCCTTGGAAAAACCCATAATGAGCTTGAATCACCCTGTCCTGTGGCCATTCCATAAAAGCAAGAAAGAAGGGGAAGAAATACATTGGAGGACCCAACCTCTGAAAGTACTAGGTAACCCCATTCTTTCCAGGACTAAGGCAACGGTATCCTAGTTCATCTTGTCATAGGACTGTTCCATATCAACCTTGATAGCCATAAAGCCATCTCTGGAAGTTGAATGCTAGAACTTATTGAATATTTCTTGAGCAGCCAAGCAATGGTGGGAGATGGATCTAGAGGGAACAAAGGCCCCTTATTCCTCTGAAATAATAGTGGGAAGAATGTTTTTCAAACAACTTACCTGGATCTTGGCAATAAGATTGTAAGCTGTTCAGAAAGACTGATAGGATGAAACTTGGTCGGGCAATCAGCATTAGTGGTCTTGGGGAGCAGGATCACTAATGAATTTTTCCATCTTGGAACCATGTAGCTGTTGGTGAAGAATTCCTTCACAGCAGCCACCACATCGAGGCCAATGATCTTCTAGAAATTTTTATAAAAGGAAGCCATGATGCCATTAATCCTCGTAGCCCGGTTTGCTCCCATGTCCCACACAGCATGCCAAATTTCTTGCTCTCTGACTTCAGCATCCAAGAGAGCACAAATATGGAGAGGAATTCTATTGTGCTCCTCAAATGAAGGCCAATTGGATGTGTTGATAGAATTGGCACTCCACATCTTTTGAAAGAACTCCATGAAACAATGGTTGATGGTCTTCGGATCATCAATTCTTTGCCCATCAGCAAGAGTAATGCCATGAATCCTATTGATACTTTTCCTTGTAGAAGCAATGGCATGGAAGAAATGGGTGTTGGAATCCTCATCTTCTAGCCATCTGACTTTAGAACATTGGCACCACCAACAATTCAGCTGGGCAAGGATAGAGTTTAGCTCATTGGTCTTGCGGCAGAGGTCCACCTCCTTTTGATTGGTGAGCCCAGCCGGGGTACAATTGACTTGCTGAAGCTCATCAACCTCCATAAGGAGGACATCTCTTTGAGAGTTGAGATCTTTGAGCTTATTCTTGCTCTAATAGAAAAGATTCCTCAGGGTCTTATGGCATTTGCGATCCAGGATTTCAGCTTTAGACCCTATGTAGTTGGCTTGCCAACTTTTCCACATAAGCTTCCAGGTCATTGGATAAGAAAGCCAAGTATCTTTAAACTTAAGCCACTTTTGCTGCTTTAAGACCTCTCTAGACCCAATCTGAAGGAAGATTGGGCAATGGTCAGAAGCAAGCCGAGCCAAATGTCTTATTTTAGCAAAAGGAAAAAGGTTAGAGGCGGTCGTGTTGATTAAATAGTGATCTAATCAAACCCAAATTTTACTTCCCTTATCCTTATTGTTGGTCCAAGTGAACCTAAGGCCAATGAAGTCCAACTCATGGAAGTCCCCAATAGTCATAAAGTCCATCATTTCCCTAGCAGCCAGAGAAAATCTGAATTGTTTACCCCCCTTCTTATCTTTCGTAGAGTAGATGCAGTTGAAATACCCCCCAATGAACATAGGGGAGGCATAATTCAGCAAGGGGGTGAGAAGAGTCCAGAGACCCTACTGAATATAGTAGTCCTTGCTAGCATAACATACAGCCACATTCTAGCTACTCTTATCAAGGAGCTATAATTTGCCAATCATACCTTGGTTAGATTGTGAAATAAGAGTAAAAGAGACTATGTCACTCCACCATAAAGTGAGGATTCCTCCAGACTTGCCAATAGTAGGATGATGGAGGAACCCCCAATTCTGGCCAACAAGCTTGTCAGTATCCTTTCTTGAAAGATCTTCAACCATGGCTTCAATCATGCCAATAAAGAGAGCACTATGCTCTCCCAAAATTTGTCGAATGTAGTGGCCCGTCACCTTCTTACGGACCCCTCGACAATTCCATATAATAATGGAAGTCATTGGTGAAAGGAATGGGAGGTGTCCCCCCATCTTCCAACTGGAAATCACTTTTGCATCGCTTCCTAGGGATGTCTTTAATAGGGCCAAAAATGGCCCAATTCTTTGTTCAAGTGGGTTTTGGACACCTTTGGCTCCCTTTTTTGTTTTTATTGGCCTTGAAAATCGGCTGCCCCACCTCTTGTTCCTTAGAGGCAAGAGAGAAAGAAGTGATGGTGAGAGTGGGGGTAGCAATTTCTTTCCCTTTGGTGGTGGCAACCAGAGAGGAAGTGATGGCTTGTGGCTGAATAGCGGGCAGGACTGTGCTTTCCAAATTCTCTCCATGCTTCTTCTTGACTTCTTCAATTTTTCCTATCATAGAAGATTCCCCTTATTTACTTTTCTTTTGATTTATAGATTTGGCTGCCTTTGGTTTTCATTGAGTAATTAGAGTCCAAGGACCATAGGCATTATTTAAATTCCCATGATCCTTAGCATCCAAACAAGCATCCTTCTTCGAAAGGCTAGCACTTTAATCAGCTAAAGGGAGATTGTTGATCTCAACAGTATTCTTCATGGAGTTAGTGTTGTTTATCTCAATATCATTGACATGGGTCTTCCCTTGTTTGGGGTGGGGAGCAGCGGCTGCAGGCTTGACTTGTGCGGATCCAAACCCTGCATTTCTGATAGAATCTGCACAATTTTCCATCTTATGCCCTACTTTGCCACATTGAAAGCAAAGCTGGGAAATACCTTCATATTCAACTTTTTGAAAGAACTGGCCATGGTAGCCTTGAATCCAAATTCCAACAAGTAGGCTTTAAGCAAGATTAACCTTAATAAGAGCCATCCGCATTTGCCTTGATCCAACTAGGAGGGGGAGGACACCACAGGATTGGTTTAAACAGCTCAAAGGGCTAGGTGATGTCCCATTGCTTCTAGAAGGGAAAGGAGTAGGCATGGTTGATTGATTCAAGAATGGAAGTAGCAATTATCTTTGGAGTGCCATGGATGTGGCCGTGTGTTTTGGCATTACGAGTTCTCCACACCTGGTAGACAATCACACAGTAGCATTTAGCCCAACATAGTTTACTAGGTTGCACATCCTCAAGAGCTTGAATGAGGTCGGTCAGATTGCTAAAAATAGGAATGGAACAACCCCATTTCACTAGAATCTGAATAATAGCATTTGTAAGTGTACAATCGACAACAATATGTTCAACATCTTCTTCTAGGTTGCATCCCCATGGAAAAAGTGTGTTATCAGTTAAGCCATGGCAAGCCAACTAGCAATTAGTTGGTATAGCTTGTTGGATGAGCCTCCATCAGAAGAGTCATTCCCTAGGGCAAAGTTTCAGCTTATGCAACCTGTGAGTTGGAGAGGCATATTCAGCAAAAATAGCTTTTTAAACTATGGAATTGATGGTGGCCCCCAAAGGAATTTTGATCAACTCTGGTTGATCGTATGGTTGGTTGGTCCATATTTGGATCTTGTAAATTCATTCATCCAGCATGTTACAAATTAACACCGATAATTTTGCTATATTCTAGGTTTTGCTGCTTGTAATCAGAGTAGTTATGCTCCATTTAGCCGTGGAGTCCATGTTTAGGAAGGTGGGTCATTTGGACAGCGGCAAGTCGGTGATCCATGTTGAGTTTATGAAGTCAATATCTTCCCCATCAGCAATTTTCCAGCATAAAATCTGCTGCAGGTTGTGTGCCCCATCGGTTATGACTTTCCAGCTAATAGAGTCACTACGTTCAGTGTTTTGTTGCCATGGATTCCTCCTATACCTTTCCATGAGGAACTTGTGTAATAATCTATTTGGTTTGGAGATAAATTCCCATGTTAACCTGGAACGGAGAGGCCCATGCCCCCTTCAACTGAGTGCAGGCCGAGCCCTCCATTCCTGATAGGTGTGCATATTTTTTCCCAAGCTACATAGTGTAAGCCATGTTGGTTTGGTGCTCCTTGCCATAGGGAATGTCTAGCAAGTTTTTCAATTTCATTGATGGTAGTTTTAGGAACCAAAGTGTGAGCAACTTGATACATAGTTATACTAAGCAGGGAAGTCTTGATTAGTGTCAACTAGCCTGCCATAGATAACTGTCGAATACCCCATTGGTTGATCCTCTCTCGAGCCTTTTGAGTGAGCTGCAGAAAATTAGTGGCTTTCAGCTTTTTCAAAGCCAATTTGATGCCCAAATACTCAAGTTCTAGATCTTTCTTAAACCCAGTCAATTTGGTGATCCTATTGGTTTTCCATCTGTAGGTGGCTTTGCTGAAAAGAATTGCACTTTTGGTAGCATTAATCTGCTGCCCGGTCCACTTGTAGTAATCATTTAAGATTTTAAGGATTCTTTTGGCATGGGAAATTGAAGCTTTGGATGTGATGAGGATGTCGTCGGCATAAAGGAGGTGAGATATACGAGTTCCCCCATTAGCTATAGCCACTCCAAGGTCACATTCCTGTTGCTTGACAGCCAAAGATAGGAGTTTGGAGCAAAGGATAAAGAGGTATGGTAATAGCGGGCAGCCCTGTCGGAACCCACAATGGGCCTTTATCCAATCAGTCCTTTAGCCATTTAGAAGGAGGGCAAACGAAGGGCATGAGACACATTGGAGAAGCCAGTTTTGGAATTTATTTGACATCTCAAATCTATGAAGGACCAGAGCAAGCGTTTCCCAACTCTTATCATAGGCTTGTTCCATGTCAATCTTGATCGCCACGAAGCCGTCTTTGGATGTGGAGTGCTAAAATTTATTGAAGATTTCTTGTGCCTCCAAGCATTGGTGGGAAATGGATTTATGAGGCACAAAGGAACCCTACTCTTCTGAAATGAGGTTTGGAAGAGTATTTTTCAGCCGTCACATAAGTATTTTAGCTATGAGCTTGTAGGCAGTTCTGCAAAGACTGATAGACTTGAACTTGTTAGGACAATCATCATTAGAGGTTTTAGGTAAGAGAATCAGCAAAGTTTCCTTCCATTTAAGAGCCATAGTGCCATTGTGAAAGAATTCCCTAACAGCCGCCACAATGTCTGGGCCAATGATTTTCTAGAAATGCTTGTAGAATGATGTTATGATGCCATCAATCCCAAGAGCACGATTAGCCTCCATAGTTCTGACCACATCCCAAATTTCAGGCTCATTGATGTCAGTTTCCAACAGCTCACAAACTTGTGGCAGAATTCTATTATTTTTAGCAAAGCAAGGCCAATAAGAGGTAGTGATAGGATGAGAGCTCCATTTTTACTGAAAGAAGTTCAAGAAGGCTTGGTGGATCAAGACCATATCATCAGTGTTCTGACCATCATCAAGCTTAAGTGTGCTGATTATATTAGATCTCTTTCGTGCCGAAGCAACGGTGTGGATAAAGTGAGTGTTGGCATCACCCTCTTCAGCCCACCTAATTTTAGCCCGTTGTCACCACCAACAAGACAGATGTGCAAGGGTGGAATTTAGTTCACTTGCTTTGAGCCGAAGCTCCATGTCTTGCTGCTCGGTTAGCCCATTTAGAGAGCAATCAACCAACTTAAGATGCAGAATTTCCTCCTGAAGGGTGTCTCTCTGCTTGCTCAAGTCAAGGAACTTGCTCTTGCTCCAGTAAAAAAGGTTCTTCAAGGTCTGGATGCACTTCCTATCCAAGTTTTCAACTTTGGAGCCTTCAAAGTTTCCTTGCTAACTTTTCCAAACTAACTTCCATGCCATAGGGTAAGAGAGCTATGTATCTTCAAACCTCAGCCATCTTTGGGATTTCCATTTCTCCATGAGTTGATTTGAAGTAGAATGGGGAAATGATCTGATGCAATCCTTGGAAGGTGTTTAGTTTGAGCAAGATGGAGAAGGTTGGAGGCAACGGTATTGATGAGGAAGCGATCAAGGCGCACCCAAATTCTACTATTTTTGTCCTTGTTATTAGTCCATGTGAACTTGGGTCTGGTGAAGTTCAGCTCATGGAGGTCCCCGCTGGTAAAAAAATCCATCATCTCTTTGGCCGTCAGGGAGAATTTAAATTGTCCCCCCCCCCCACTTTTTGTCATTTGTAGCATAAATGCAATTAAAATTTCCACCTACAGTAGCTGGAGGTTCGGTATTCAGCGAAAGGGTTAATGTGTTCCATAGCCCACGGCGAGTGTGGTAATCTTTATGAGCATAGCAAACTGCCACCATCCATTTAGCCTTGTCAGGTAACTGGATATTCCCAATAATGCACTGATCAGTTTGTGTGATAGGGGTAAAGGTGATTCAGTCATTCTGCCATAATGCAAGGAGACCTCTAGATTTTCCCACAGCAGGTTGGGGTAGAAATTCCCAGTTACGACTAGCAATTTTGTCAACTTCCCTTCTAGAGATGTCCTCCACTTTCATTTCAATGAGGTCAATGAAGAGAGCATTGTGCTCTCCAAGAGTTTCTTTGGAGGTAGAGCCTTCTTCTATGGACCCCGACAGCCCACATAATAACGAAAGTCATGGATGGAGATCGCGGGAGGCATCCCTCCCATCGTCAATTTGGAAGTCACTTTTTCTACATTTTTGTGGGATTTCTTTGATAGGGCCTAGCTGACCCAGTTCCCGATCGAAATGCGCTTTAGAGATTCGGCTCTACCCACTTTTAGATTTCTTGTGTTTGAACAATTTATTGGCCTCTTGTGTTTCCTTGGTTGCATTAAAAATAGTTGTTATGTGAGGTGTGGGGGCTCCCCCTTGCCTATGTATTGATGAATATGCATTAAACAGCTATTGTATTCCACTTTGGAGTCATTAGATTGGGTGCTATTCCTTCTGTCTGCATGCAATTTTCTGTTATGTTCAACAACAGGTTTTGTTTTTGAAGTTCCTCCTTTGAATATATTGTTCTAGTTTTTAGGTTTAGGAGGTTGAGCCTTCCTCCTGCTAACCAAGGTCCATGACCCATAAGACTTATCTAAGTCAGCGAGATTTGTAGGATCAATGAGAGCCTCATTTCCTTTAGTCTGAGCAGCCGAAGGAGTGCAGAATTTTGCTGAGGACATGCTGGCTGAACTGCTACAGTTTTTCTACATATGGTTAGACGGTTCAGTCGAAGGAGTGCATTTATCTACAGCTGAACTGCTGGCTGAAAGGTTGCAAAATTTTTGCCCTTGATTCATCATGGAGGTGGTTTGAGTGGGAAACAGGTTGGGAGAGGTGTTGGGCTTGCTGCAAGGTGTTGTTTAAGCAGTCATTTTGGCTTTATCAGGACAAGCTTCAATTTTGTGCCCAACCTTTCCACACTGGAAGTAGAGTTGAGCAATCCCCTCATACTCCACTTTCTGAAAGAAGCGGCCTTTGTAACCATTGATCCATATTCTAGGAGGGAGGATTTTTGAGAGGTCGACCTTAACAACAATCCTTGTATAGGTACTTTGTCCCCATTTGCTAGTCTGGTTGTCCATCCACAATGACTCTCCCACAAATAAAATAATTCAGGCAAGGTTGTTGCAATCCCAGTATTGGAGGGGTAGGCCAGGGAGTCTCATCCATAACGGGGAGGTTAAACTCGTTAGAGAATAAGGAGAGAAGTCAGGAGTCCACCTGTCCATAGCAATGACATTACTGGAAATAAACCAATGTCCATTAAGAAGAACTGCATCACAAGCTTCAATAGATTGAAAAATACATAAAAAATAGTCAAGGCAACAAGCACTAAGTTGAACTCCCCCCATTGGCTCCAATTGCATTTGAGATTGTTATTTAGGAAATAGAATGGAAGTTTCTTTCTAAGTAATTTCCCAACGAGGGCTACTTCTAATCTATAAATATTATTTTGCATAGAGCTATCATCAAGGGTGACCGCAACACCATCACTATCTTTTATTTCCTCAAAGTTAATTTTGGCAAGTAGGAAAATCATCGGTCGGCTCCAAGCATTATTTGAAGCACGAGTTAGTTCATCCTTGTAAGATTGCATTGCTGCTGCCTCCTTAGGACGGGAATTAGTTTTTCTGAACACTCCTTGCATATTGGCTAGAAATCTGATTGGTTGTCCTTCATTATCAAGATCAGCCCCCATTGTGGCAATACCACAATCAGCTTGTGTACGTGTTTGCGGATCAAGGAAAATAGTGTTGTTGGGGTCAGTTTCAGCCCCTTCTAGATTAGGTGGAAGGTCGACAATGTTAATATCCCTAGAACACACATCCATAGCATTGCAAGAAACCACAGAAGTCAAACTTAAAATCAAAAGCTGAGGGTCACTCACCCCAAAACTGCGAGGGCTACCTACTCTAAAAGCTCAAAGGCCACTCGCCCCAATGGAGGAAAGATCATTGGACATACCTATAATTACCACAATGTTGTCAATTGAGCTTGGGATCAGTTTGAATTCACCATTTCCAGCTGAGGCCGAGAGTTCTCCAGCCATGCAGGAGGAGTCCGTCATGTTTGAGTGCTTGGTTGAGTGAGGAATGCGTGCAATCATGTTAACCTCCATCGACCGAGAGTTCTGCATTTGGTTGTTGATTAGTGGCAATGTAGCCAAGCCCTCCATCAACTGAGAGTCTTTTGATTGAATGCTGTAGTATGCCATGATGGTCGAAGTTGCATGACAAATGGAATTGGCTCTGTGTTCAACAGTGTCCATCTCCATGGACACTATTCCATTGGTGCTAGCCTGATCCTGTGCTGCTACCCGTGGAGTTACTGCTCCATTGGAGTCGAGCTCCATCTGTACTATTGCATTGCCTCTCCCTACCCGAAAGGAGGACCTGCTGTTGCCTCCCTCTTTCTGTCCACCATCTTCTTCTTCCTTCTTAGAGCCATGGCTTCCTTGCCTTCCACTAGAGCTACCTGGCCGACCACCCTTGCTGCCCAAGCTCCCTCCTGCAACTGCTGCTCCCCCTTCAAATGAGCCCCCTTGCCTTCCATTGCACCACCTTGCCGACCTCCATCCTTGCATCCACCACCCCCACTCTTTCTTGAGTGAGGGGGCGACCCATGGTCACCCCATGCATCTCTAGAGCTTCTCTCACTAGGAAACACCAAGAGAGAGAAGGAAGGAAGAAAAATGAAAGAGCCTCCCAATGTTTTTAGGTTCCTTGAAAATATGCATTTGAATTGATAAAAGAAAAAAAGATTACATATTACAATGTAAAAAAAGAAAATAGCAAAAAAGCAAAAACTAGTTACTTACATCATGCTTCTTATCCTCCTCCAAAAGAATAAAAAATCATGGAAGAATAGTGTGACTATCAAAGCTATGCCATACAAAATCAAACCTGGTAGCTATGTCTACACAAAATTTAGCTAAGTTGTTGTTGGATCTCTGTGTATATGCAAAAATGGCCTGGTGAAAATTCTTCACATAGTTGATATCTTGCCCATCTAAAAGTTTGTTTTGCCATATCTCATTATTTAGAGTAAGCTTGAGGTGATCCACCACTCCAATGTTATCACCTTCAATGATGATTCCTTTGTACTCTGTCATCCATGGCTCAATGATATTTTGTGCATAAAGCATAGCAGCCAATTCCACTGTCGTGCTGTCCTAGTACTGAAAATAATGGCCCATAGCTTTAATGATGTTGCCATTCTCATCTCTCAAAACTACCACAATGCCAGCTGACCCATTGGAAAGTACAGAGCCATCCACATTCGCCTTGATCCAACTAGGAGGGGGAGGACACCACAAGATTGGTTTAAACAACTCAAAGGGCTGGGTGATGTCCCATTGCCTCTGGAAGGGAAAGGAGGAGGCATGGTTGAGTGATTCAAGAATGGAGGCAGCAATTATCTTTGGAGTTCCATGGTTGTGGTCATGTGTTTTGGCATTACGAGCTCTCCGCACTTGGTAGACAATCGCATAGTAGCATTTAGCCCAACATAATTTACTGGGTTGCACATTCTCAAGAGCTTGGAGGAGGTCAGTCAAATTGCTGAAAATAGGAATTGAGTAGCCCCATTTGGCTAAAGTCTCAATAATAGCATTAGTGAGTGTACAATGGGTAGCAATATATTCAATATCTTTTTCAAGGTTGCATCCCCATGGGAAAAGTGTGTTATCTGTTAAGCCACTGCGAGCTAACCAGTAATTGGTTGGAATACCTTGTTGGATGAGCCTCCACCAAAAAAGTCATTCCCTAGGGGAAGTTTTAGCTTATGCAATCTGTAAATTGGAGAGGCATATTCAACAAAGATACCTTTGTAGATTATGGAAGTGATGGTGGCCCCCAACGGATTCTGGATCAGCTCTGGTTGGTTGTATTGCTGGTTGGTCGAGATTTGGATCTTGGAAATGCGTTCAGCCAGCATGTCACCGAACAACACTTGTAATTTTTCCATATTCCAGGTTTTGCTACTTGTAATCAGGGTAGCTATGCTCCATTCAGCCATGAAGTCCATGTTTAGGAAGGTGAGCCATTTGGACAACGGTAAGTCAGTGATCCATGTTGAATGGATGAAGTCAATATCACCCCCATCAACAATTTTCCAGTGTAAAATCTGCTGCAGATTTTTTGCCCCGTTGTTGATGATTTTCCAGCTCATAGAGTCACTACGTTTGGTGTTTTATTGCCATAGATTCCTCCCATATCTTTCCATGAGGCACTTGTGTAATAACCTGTTTGGTTTGGAGATAAATTCCCATGCTAACTTGGAATGGAGAGGCTCATGCCACCTTTTAGCTGAGTGCAGGCCGAGCCCTCCATTCCTGATAGGTGTGCAAATTTTTTCCCAAGCTACATAGTGTAGGCCATGTTGATTTGGTGCTCCTTGCCATAGGAAACTTCTAGCAAGTTTTTCAATTTCATTGATGGTACTTTTAGGGACCATAGTGTGAGTAACTTGATACATAGAGATACTAAGCAGGGAAGACTTGATTGGTTGCAATCGGCCAGCCATAGACAAGTGTCGAATGCCCCATTGGTTGATCCTCTCTATAGCTTTTTGAGTGAGCTGCAGAAAATCAGTGGCTTTTAGTTTTTTCATGGCCAATTTGATACCTAAATACTCAAGTTCTTGGAATTTCTTGAACCTAGTCAATTTGGTGATCCTGTTGGCTTTCCATCTATAGGTGGCTTTGCTGAAAAGAATTGCACTTTTGGTAGCATTAATTCGCTGCCTGGTCCAGCTGCAATAATCATTCAGGATTTTAAAGATGCATTTGACATGGTTAACAGAAGCTTTGGATGTGATGAGGATGTCATCGACATAAAGGAGATGTGATATACGAGTGTCCCCATTAGCTATCTCCAAGGTCTATTTTCTACTGCTTGACAGCCAAAGATAGAAGTTCAGAGCAAAGTATAAAGAGGTATGGGGATAGTGGGCAACCCTACTAGAACCCACAATGTGGGTTCCTTGAAAATATGCATTTGTATTAATAAAATAAAAGAGATTATAATGTAAAAAAATAGCTAAAAAAGTAAAAAACTAGCTACTTACAACATGCTTTCTATTCTCCTCCAAAAGAATAAAAAACTATGGAGAAATAGTGCGACTATCTAAGCTATGCAATACAAAATCAAACCTGGTAGCTATGTCTACACAAAAGTCAGCTAAACTGTTGTTAGATCTCTATGTATGTGCAAAAATGACCTAGTGAAAATTCTTCAAAAAATTGATATCTGGCCCATCTGAGAGTCTGTTTTGCCATATCTCATTGTTTAGAACAAGTTTGAGGTGATCCACCACCCCAATATTATCACCTTCAATGATGATGCCTTTGTACTCCACCATCCACGGCTCAATGATATTTGTGTATAGTGCATAGCAGCCAATTCCACTGTCATGCTATCCCAATGCTGAAAATAATGCCCCATAGCTTTAATGAAGTTGCCATTCTCATCTCTCAAAACTACGACAATGCTAGCTGACTCATTAGGAAGTAGGGAGCCATCCACATTTGCCTTGATCCAACCAGGAGGGGGAGGACACCATAGGATTGGTTTAAATAGCTCAAAGGGCTGGGTGATGTCCCATTGCTTCTGGAAGGGGAAGGAGTATGCATGGTTGAGTGATTCAAGAATGGAAGCAACAATTATCTTTGGAGTGCCATGGCTATGGCCATGTGTTTTGACATTACGAGTTCTCCACACTTGGTATACAATCGCACAGTAGCATTTAGCCCAACACAATTTACTGGGTTGTACACCCTCAAGAGCTTGAAGGAGGTCAGTCAAATTACTAAAAATAGGAATCGAACAACCCCATTTGGCTAAAATCTAAGTAATAGCATTAGAAGGGTACAATGGACAGCAATATGTTCAACATCTTCTTCTAGGTTTCATCCCCATAGGCAAAGTGTGTTATCGGTTAAGCCTCGGCGAGCCAACCAACAACTGGTTGGTATAGCTTGTTGGATGAGCCTCCACTAGAAAAGTCATTCCCTAGGGGGAAGTTTCAGCTTATGTAATCTGTGAGTTGGAGCGGCATGTTCAACAAATATACAATTGTAAGTTATGGAAGTGATGGTGGCCCCCAAAGGATTCTTGATCAACTCTGGTTGGTCGTATGGCTGGTTGGTCTAGATTTGGATCTTGGAAATGCGTTCAGCCAGCATGTTACCGAACATAACCTATAGCTTCTCCATATTCCAAATTCTACTGCTTGTAATTAGGGTAGCTATGCTCCATTCAGCCGTGGAGTCCATAATTAGGAAGGTAGATCATTTGGACAGTGGCAAGTCGGCGATCCATGTTGAATGTAGGAAGTCAATATCATCCCCATTAGCTATTTTTCAGCATAAAATCTGCTGCAGGTTTTTGCCCCTTCGGTTATGACTTTCCAGCTCATAGAGTCACTGTGTTCGGTGTTTTGCTGCCAAGGATTCCTTCCATATCTTTTCATGAGGTACTTGTGTAATAACCTGTTTGGTTTGGAGACAAATTCCCATGCTAACCTAGAACGGAGAGGCCCATGCCACTTTTTAGCTGAGTGCAAGCCGAGCCCTCCATTCCTGAAAGGTGTGGAGATTTTTTCCCAAGCTACATAGTGTAGGCCATGTTGATTTGGTTCTCCTTGCCATAGGAAACGTCTAGCAAGTTTTTCAATTTCATTGATGGTACTTTTAAGGACCATAATGTGAGTAACTTGATACATAGAGATACTAAGTAGAGAAGACTTGATTAGTGTCAACCGGCCAGCCATAGATAAGTGTCGAATGCCTCATTAGTTGATCTTCGCTCTAGCTTTTTGAGTGAGCTGTAGAAAATAAGCGGCTTTCAATTTTTTCATAGCCAATTTGATGCCCAAATACTCTAGTTCTTGAACATTCTTAAACCCGGTCAATTTGGTGATCTTGTTGGCTTTCCACCGACAGGTGGCTTTGCTGAAAAGAATTGCACTTTTGGTAGCATTAATCCGCTGCTTGATCCAGCTGCAATAATCATTCAAGATTTTAAGGATGCATTTGGCATGGGCAACTGAAGCTTTGGATGTGATGAGGATGTCGTCGGCATAAAGGAGGTGGGATATACGAGTTCCCCCATTGGCTATAGCCACTCCAAGGTCACATTTCTGCTGCTTGACAACCAAAGATAGAAGTTCAGAGCAAAGGATAAAGAAGTATGGTGATAGCGGGCAGCCCTGCCGAAACCCACAATGGGCCTTTATCCAATCAGTCCTTTGAAAATTTAGTAAGAGGGCATAGGAAGGGAAGGAGACACATTGGAGAAGCAAGTTTTGGAATTTATTCGGTAACTCGAATCTATGAAGGACCAAAGCAAGAGTTTCTCAGCTCATTTTATCATAGGCCTGTTCCATGTCAATCTTGATTGTCATGAAGCCATCTTTGGATGTGGAGTGCTAAAATTTATTGAATATTTCTTGTGATGCCAAACAATGGTGGGAAATAGATCTATGAGGCACAAAGGCACCTTGTTCTTTAGAGATGAGGTTATGAAGAGTATTTTTTAGCCGACACACAAGAATTTTAACTATAAGCTTGTAGGCACTTCTACAAAGATTGATAGGCCTTAACTTGTTAGGATAATCAACATTAGAGGTTTTAGGTAAGAGAATCACCAAAGTTTCCTTCCACTTAGGAGCCATAGTGCCATTGTGAAAGAATTCCCTAATAGCCTCCACGACGTCTGGGCCAATGATTTTATAGAAATGCTTGTAGAATGATACGGTGATGCAATCAATCCCAGGATCACGATTAGCCAGCATAGTTATAACCACATCCAAAATTTTAGCCTAATTGATGTCAGTTTCCAGCAACACAAATTTGGGGTGAGATTCTATTATTTTCAGCAAAGCAAGGCCAATCAAAGGTAGTGATTGGATGAGCACTCCATTTCTACTGAAAGAAGTTCATGAAGGCTTGGTTAATCCAGATAGGATCATCAGTGTTCTGCCCATTGTCAAGCTTAAGTGTGCTAATTCTAATAGATCTTTTCTGTGCCGAAGCAACAACATGGAAGAAGTGAGTGTTGGCATCCCCCTCTTCAGCCCACCTGATTTTAGTTCGTTGTTGCCACCAGCAAGAGAGACAGGCAAGGGTGGAATTTAGTTCACTTGCTTTGAGCCGAAGCTCCATGTGTTGCTGCTTAGTCAACTCATTTGGAGAGTAATCATCCAACTGAAGGTGCAGAATTTCCTCCTAGAGGGTGTCTCATTACTTGTTCAAGTCAAGAAGCTTGCACTTGCTCCAGTAAACAAGGTTCTTCAAGGTCCGGAGGCATTTCCTATCCAAGTTTTCAGCTTTGGAGCCTTCAAAGTTGCCTTGCCAACTTTTCCAAACTAACCTCCATGCCATAGGATAAGAGAGCCATGTATCTTCAAACCTCAGCCATCTTTGGGATTTCCATTTCTTCATAGAGTTGATTTGAAGTAGAATGAGGCAGTGATATGATGCAATCCTTGGAAGGTGTTTAGTTTGAGTAAGAGGGAGAAGGTTGGAGGCAATGGTGTTGATGAGGAAACAGTCAAGGCACACCCAAATTCTACTATTTTTGTCCTTGTTATTGGTTCATGTGAACCTGGGTCCAGTGAAGTTCAGCTCATGGAGGTCCCCGCTAGTAAAAAAAATCATCATCTCTTTGGCCAATGGGAGAATTTAAAATGTGCCCCTTGTCATTTACGATAAATGGAGTTAAAATTTGCACCTACGATAGCTAGAAGTTCAGTATTCAACGGAGGAGTTAATGTGTTCCATAGCCCACATCTAGTGTGGTAAACTTTATGAGCATAGAAAACTGTCACCTTCCAGTTAGCCTTGTCAGGTAACTGGATATTCCCAACAATGCAATGATCAGTTTGTATGATAGGAGTAAAGGTGATTAAGTCCTTCCGCCATAATGCAAGGAGACCACCAGATTTTCCCACAGCAGGTTGGTGCAAAAAATCTGAGTTGTGACCAGCAATTTTATCAACTTCCCATCTAGAGATGTTCTCCACTTTAGTTTCCATGAGGCAAATGAAGAGAGTGTTGTGCTCCCCAAGAATTTGCCGGAGGTAGTGGTCAGAGCCTTCTTGCACCGCCAGCTCCACATAGTAACTAAGACAACCGCCATAGGGACGCGTCCCTGCTCCACAATGACCTTTTTCTGTTTCTTTGATAGAATTTCAATTAGCCACAGATATTTGATTTCTCACTCAAAGTGCGCCATTGAAACCCAATGTTTTCTACTTCTACTCCTAACCGAGCTACTCCTTATTTGCCTCCCTGTGTTCTCCAAGTTGTTGGGAGATTGGAACACCGGTGGCTTCGAGGTATCCAGCATTGGAAGCAGGATATGGAGTAGAGTTTCCTTGGTAGAAGGCAATTCCCCTTGGTTGAAAGCCTTCCCAATAAGAACAGATTTTTGTTCAGATTTACCCCCGTCTTTGCTTCTTTGTGCATCACGGATTGGTCGATTCTTCCTCTGAGTGACCAGCACCCAAGGGCCACATTCCTCCTGCACAGTAGCAGATTTCTGGGTGGTTTTAGCTTGCTAGATAGCAACCTATTATGGCTACAGTGTGGTTTTCTGTTCAGCTTTCCCATCAGATTGAGTAGCATTCAAAGATTCAGCACAGGAGTGGGCTGTAGTCCCTGCATTATAGGGGATATTTCCTTGCTACTAGGCTGCAACATTTGCTATACTCTCCAAGTTCCGATTCAGAGGCATGAAAGGCTCCTTGCAAAGGAGGAGGATAGCTTGGTGCAGAATTCATGGGCTGTAAAGGAATGTGGGAGGAAGTCTTGCCAGTGTTAGTGGGAGGAAAGGTTGGTGTAGAATAATATGGGTTCCTTGAAAATATGCATTTGCATTGATAAAAGAAAAAAGATTACAGTGTAAAAAAAGAAAACAACAAAAAAAAGAAGAAGAAAAAACTAGCTACTTACAGCATGCTTCCTATACTCCTCCAAAAAAATAAAAAACTGTGGAGGAATAGTGTGACTATCTAAGCTATGCCAAATAAAATCAAACCTGGTAGCTATGTCTGCACAAAAGTCAACTAAGATGTTGTTAGATCTCTGTGTATATGCAAAAATGGCCTAGTGAAAATTCATCAAAAAGCTGATATCTGGCCCATCTGAAAGTCTGTTTTGTCATATCTCATTGTTTAGAGTAAGCTTGAGGTGATCCATCACTCCAATGTTATTACCTTCAATGATGATGCCTTTGTACTCTATCATGCATGGCTCAATGATATTTTGTGTTTAAAGCATAGCTGCCAATTCCACTGTCATGCTATCCCAATGTTGAAAATAATGACCAATAGCTTTAATGAAGTTTCCATTCTCATCTCTCAAAACCATCGCAATGCCAGTCGAACCATTGAGAAGTAGAGAGCCATCCACATTTGCCTTGATCCAACCAGGAGGAGGAGGACACCACAGGATTGGTTTAAATAGCTCAAAGGGCTGGGTGATGTCCCATTGCTTCTAGAAGGGAAAGGAGGAGGCATGGTTGAGTGATTCAAGCATGGAGGCAGCAATTATCTTTGGAGTGCCATGGCTACGGCCATGTGTTTTGGCATTACTAGCTCTCCACACTTGGTAGACAATCTCATAGTAGCATTTAGCCCAACATAATTTACTGTGTTGTACATTCTCAAGAGCTTGGAGGAGGTCAGTCAAATTGCTAAAAATAGGAATTGAGCAGCCCCATTTTGCTAAAATATAAATAATAGCATTAATGAGGGTACAATGGACAACAATATGTTCAATATCTTCTTCATGGTTGCATCCCCATGGGCACAATGTGTTATCTATTAAGCCACGGTGAACCAACCAGTAATTGGTTGGAATAGCTTGTTAGATGAGCCTCCACTAGAAAAGTCATTCCCTAAAGGAAGTTTCAGCTTATGCAATCTGTAAATTGGAGAGGCATATTCAACAAAGATACCTTTGTAGATTATGGAAGTGATGGTGGCCCCCAATGGATTCTTGATCAGCTACGGTTGGTCGTTTTACTGGTTGGTCCAAATTTAGATCTTGGAAATGCGTTCAGCCAGCATGTCACTGAACAACACTTGTAGTTTTTCCATATTCCAAGTTTTGCTGCTTGTAATCAGGGTAGCTATGCTCCATTCAACAGTGGAGTTCATGTTTAGGAAGGTGGGCCATTTAGACAGCGGTAAGTCAGTGATCCATGTTGAATGTATGAAGTCATTATCATCCCCATCAGCAATTTTTTAGCATAAAATCTATTGCAGATTTTTTGCCCCATTAGTGATGATTTTCCAGCTCGTAGAGTCACTATGTCTGGTGTTTTATTGCCATAGATTCCTCCCATATCTTTCTATGAGGCACTTGTGTAATAACCTATTTGGTTTGGAGATAAATTCCCATGATGTCCTGGAACGGAGAGGCCCATGCCACCTTTCAACTGAGTGCAGGCCAAGCCCTCCATTCTTGAAAGGTATGCAGATTTTTTCCCAAGCTATATAGTGTAGGCCATGTTGGTTTGGTGCTCCTTGCCATAGGAAACTTCTAGCAAGTTTTTCAATTTCATTGATGGTACTTTTAGGGACCATAGTGTGAGTAACTTGGTACATAGAGATACTAAGCAGGGAAGACTTGATTAGTTGCAACCGGCCAGCCATAGACAAGTGTCGAATGCCCCATTGGTTGATCCTTTCTCTAGCTTTTTTGAGTGAGCTGCAGAAAGTTAGCAGCTTTTAATTTTTTCATGGCCAATTTGATACCCAAATACTCAAGTTCTTGGACTTTCTTAAACCCAATCAATTTGGTGATCCTGTTGGCTTTCCATCTGTAGGTGGTTTTACTGAAAAGAATTGCACTCTTGGTAGCATTAATCCACTGCCCGGTCCAGCAGCAATAATCATTCAGGATTTTAAGGATGCATTTAGCATGGGTAACAGAAGCTTTGGATGTGATGAGGATGTCATCGGCATAAAGGAGATGTGATATATGAGTGCCCCCATTAGCTATAGCCACTCCAAGGTTAGTTTTCTGCTGCTTGACAGCCAAAGATAGAAGTTCGGAGCAAAGTATAAAGAGGTATGGGGAAAGTGAGCAGCCCTGCCGGAACCCACACTAGGCCTTTATCCAATTAGTCCTTTGTCCATTGAGTAGGAGAGCAAAGGAAGGGAAGGCGACACATTGGAGAAGCCAATTTTGGAACTTATTGGGCATCCTGACTTTATAAACGACTAGAGCAAGCATTTCCCAACTCATTTTATCATAGGCTTGTTCCATGTCAATCTTGATCTCCATGAAGCCATCTTTGGATGTGGAGTGCTGAAATTTATTGAATATATCTTGTGCCACCAAGAAATGGTGGGACATGGATCTATGAGGCATAAAGGCACCCTACTCCTCTGAGATGAGGTTAGGAAGAGTATTTTTCTATAGACACAAAAATTTTAGTAATAAGCTTGTAGGTAGTTCTGCAAAGACTGATAGGCCTAAATTTATTAGGAAAATCAGCATTAGAGGTTTAAGGTAAGAGAATCACCAAATTTTCCATCCACTGAGAAGCCATGGTGCCACTGCAAAAGAATTCCTTAACAGCCGCCACGACATTCGGGCCAATGATTTTGCAAAAGTGCTTGTAGAAAGATGCAGTGATGCCATCAATTCCAGGAGCTTGATTAGCACCCATAGTTCTGATCACATCCCAAATTTTAGCCTCATTGATGTCAGTTTCCAAGAGTTCACAAATTCGAGGTGGGATTCTATTTTTTTCAGCAAAACAAAGCCAATCAGAGGTAGTGAAAGGATAAGCACTCCATTTCTGCTGAAAAAAGTTCATGAAGGCTTGGGGGATCAAGATCGGATTATCAGTGTTATGTCTGTCATCAAGCTCGAGTGTACTGATTATGTTAGATCTCTTTCGAGTAGAAGCAACGATGTGAAAGAAATGAGTGTTGGCATGTCCCTCTTCGACCCACCGAATTTTAGCTCGTTGCCGCCACCAACAAGAGAGACGGGCAAGAGTTGAATTTAGTTCATTTGTTTTGGGCCGAAGTTCCATGTCTTGCTATTGGTCAACCCATTTGGAGAACAATCGGTCAACTGAAGGTACAAAATTTCTTTCTACAGTGTGTCCCTCTGCTTACTCAAGTCATTGGGCTTGCTCTTGCTCTAGTAAAAAAAGGTTCTTCAAGGTCTGGAGGCACTTCCCATCCAAATTTTTAGCTTTGGAGCCTTCAAAGTTGCCTTGCTAACTTTTTCAAACTAACTTGCATGCCTTAGGGTAAGAAAGCCATGTATCTTCGAACCTCAGCCATCTTTGGGATTTCCATTTCTCCACAGAGTTGATTTGAAGAAGAATGGGGCAATGATCTGATGCAATCCTTGGAAGGTGTTTAGTTTGTACAAGAGGGAGAAGGTTGGAGGCAATGGTGTTGATGAGGAAGCAGTCAAGGTGCACCCAAATTCTACTATTTTTGTCCCCGTTATTAGTCCATGTGAACCTGGGTCTGATGAAGTTCAACTCATGGAGGTCCCTGTTGGTAAAAAATCCATCATCTCTTTGGCCACCGTGAGAATTTAAATTGTCCCATCATTTGCGAAAATGTAGTTGAAATCTCCACCTACAATAGCTGGAAGTTCAGTATTCATCAAAAGAGTTAATGTGTTCCATTGTCCACAACGAGTGTGGTAATCTTTATTAGCATAGAAAACTGCCACCATCCACTTGGCTTTGTCAGGTAACTGGATATTCCCCATAATGCACTGATCAGTTTGTATGATAGGAGTGAAGGTGATTAAGTCATTCCACCACAAAGCAAGGAGACTTCTAGATTTTCCCACAGCAGGTTGGTCTAGAAAGTCCCAGTTACGACCCATAATTTTGTCAATTTCCCTTCTAGAGATGTCCTCCACTTTGGTTTCAATGAGGCCAATGAAGAGAGTGTTGTGCTCTCCAAGAATTTTCCATAGGTAGTGGCCCGTAGCCTTCTTACGGACCCTTCGGCAGTTCCACATAATAACGAAAGTCATGGGTGGATGTTACGGGAGGTATCCCTCCCATCATCAATTTGGAAGTCACTTTTTCTGTGTTTTCGTGGTATTTCTTTGATAGGGCCTAGCTGACCCAATTCTAAATCGAAATGCACTTTAGAGACTGGGTTCTACCCACTTTTAGATTTCTTGTGTTTGAACAATTTATTGGCCTCTTGTGTTTCCTTGGCTGCATTGAAAATAGTTGGTATGTGAGGTGTGGATGGTTTTTTCTTGCCTTTGTCTTGGTGAAACTGCATTGAATTCCTACTGTCCTCCACTATAGAGTCCTTCAGTTTGGTGCTAATCCTGCTATCTGCCTCCAGTTTTCTGTTCTGCTCAACAGCAGATTTCGTGTTTGAAGCTTCTCCTCTAAACTTGTTGTTCTGATTTTTAGCTTTAAGAGGTTGTGGCTTCCTCCTGGAAACCAAAGGCCACAGCCCATAGGCTTTATCCAAATTAGTATAATCTATAGGAGCTATGATAGCCTCTTTTCCTTTAGACTAAGTCATCGATGGAGTGCAAAAATCTGCTGCAGCCTTGCTGGCCGAAAGCCTGCAGGTTTTCTGCATGTGGCAAGATGGATCTGCCGAAGGGATGCAGTTTGTTGCGGCTGTATTGCTGGCCGAAAGGTTGAAATTTTTCTGCACTTGATCCATGGATAGAGTGGAAGAGATATTAGCATTGCTGTTAGAAGGCAATTGGTCGGCCATGTTGGCTTTATCCGAACAAGTTTCAATTTTATGCCCAACTTTTCCACATTGAAAGCAAAGTCATGCAATGGTCGAGGGGAGTATGGTCGCAAGGCTGAAACTTAAAGGAATTGACGGAAGGGCACCACCAGGAGTGGAGCCTGCGGCTTAATTTGACTCAACACGGGGAAACTTACCAGGTCCAGACATAGTAAGGATTGACAGATTGAGAGCTCTTTTTTTATTCTATGGGTGTTGGTGCATGGTTGTTCTTAGTTGGTGGAGCGATTTATCTAGTTAATTCCATTAATGAACGAGACCTCAGCCTGCTAACTAGCTATGCAGAGTTCAACCTCCGCGGCTAGCTTCTTAGAGGGACTATGACCGTTTAGGCCACGGAAGTTTGAGGCAATAACAGGTCTATGATGCCCTTAAATGTTCTGGGCCGCACGCGCACTACACTGATGCATTCAACGAGCATATAGCCTAGGCCGACAGGCCCAGGTAATCTTTTAAAAATTTCATCGTGATGGCGATAGATCATTGTAATTGTTGGTCTTCAATGAGGAATTCTTAGTAAGCGTGAGTCATCAGCTCGCATTGACTACATCCCTGCCCTTTGTATACACCGCCCATCGCTCCTATCGATTGAATGTTTCAGTGAAGTGGTTGGATCACTGCGATGCGGGTGGTCCACCACCCAGGACTTAGGGAGAAGTCTAATGAACCTTATCATTTAGAGGAAAGACAAGTCGTAACAAGGTTTTTGTAGGTGAACCAGTGGAAGGATCATTGTCAAGACCGAAACACATCGAACGATTCGGAGAACTTATGAAGAGAGTGATGATGACTGCCACCGTGGGAAGACCATTCTGGTCCTCGCCTCATCCCCTCCTGGGAGGGGCGTGGGGGGCACAGCTTGGGACGGATGAAACACAAACTGGCGTAGCTCCGTGCCAAGGGAAAATTGAAAGGCACGAGCCCCACATCGGGCTCGATAGCATGGAGTGCTGTCGCTCTCCATGCGGATGGACATGACTCTCGATAATGGATATCTCAGCTCTCGCATTGATGAAGAGTGCAACAAATGTGATATGCTGTGCGAATTATAGAGTCCCATGAACCATCAAGTCTTTGAATGCATATTGTCAGGCCACCGAGGGCACGCCGCTGGATCGCGGCCACTGCAACTCGCCCCCTGATGGGTGTGTGTTGATCAAGGCACAGAATGCAGGGTGGCCGGTCGTGCCCTTTGACATGGCGGGCTGAAGAGTAGGTCATCATCTCACTGGCTTCTGGCAAGGAGGTGTGGGTGAAAGCTGTGAGCACAACCCACGTTGTCTCATACGAAGCCTAAGAGAATGACGATGCCCCCGAGGAGATCCCGACCCACGCACCGATCTGCATGGGGTAGCTTGGAATGTGATCCTAGGATGGGCGAGGCCACCCACCGAGTTTAGGCATATCAATAAGCGGAGGAGAAGAAACTTATGAGGATTCCCCTAGTAACGACGAGTGAATCGGGACATGCCCGGTGTGGGAATTGGGCTATCGTGCGGTGGCTCAAATTGTAGTCTGGAGAAGCATCCTCAGTGATGGACCAGGCCCAAGTCCCCTGGAAAGGGGTGCCGAGGAGGGTGAGAGCCCCGTTTGGCCCGAACCTTGCCACAACATGAGGCACTGTTGGCGAGTTAGGTTGTTTGGGAATGTAGCCCTAATCAGGTGATAAATTTTGTCCAAGGCTAAATATAGGCGAGAGACCAATAATAAACAAGTACCATGAGATAAAGATGATAAGGACTTTGAAAAGAGAGTCAAAGAGTGCTTAAAATTATTAGGAGGGAAGCGGATGGGGGCCGACAGTGTGCCTGCAAAAGGCTAGCTGTTTCACCGCTTGAGGCGCTGGATCGTCAGAGGCCTTCCAGGATAGGAGCGCGATGGATGCCCAAGGAGACACCATTGTTGCGGCTGGAGAGCACGGTGTGTACCATCTAGGTGAGCCCCGTGGGGCTCCCATGCGCCCATCGTGATGGCCCGTGGGCTCCCCATTCAACCCATCTTTAAACACGGACCAAGGAGTCTGACATGCGTACGAGCCAATGGGTGTCAAAACCTAGTGGGTGCAAGGAAGCTGATGCATGGGATCCTCTCTTTTGGGTGCACCGTGGACCGACCTGAATCTTCTATGAAGGGTTCGAGTGAGACCATGCGTGTCGGGACCCGAAAGATGGTGAACTATGCCTGAGCGCGACGAAGCTAGAGGAAACTCTAGTGGAGGCCCACAGCGATACTGACGTGCAAATCATTCATCTGACTTGAGTATAGGGGCGAAAGACTAATCAAACCATCTAGTAGCTAGTTCCCTTCAAAGTTTCCCTCAGGATAGCTGGAGCCCCGGGCAGAGTTCTATCGGGTAAAGCAAATGATTAGAGTCATCGGGGCACAACGACCTCGACCTATTCTCAAACTTTAAATAGGTAGGATGGCTAGGCTGCTTCATTAAATCATGCCATGGAATCGAGGGCTACAAGTGGGCCATTTTTGGTAAGCAAAATTAGCAATGATGGATGAACCAGAAGTCGGGTTAAGGTGCCCAACTATGCCCTAACCCAGAACCCATAAATGGTGTTGGTTGATTAAGACAGCAGGACGGTGGTCATGAAGTTGAAATCTGCTAAGGACTGTGTAACAACTCACCTCCAAAATCAACTAGCCCTAAAAATAGATGGCGCTTAAGCGTGTGACACACACCTAGCCATCGGGGCAACGGCCAGGCCCGGATGAGTAGGAGGGCGTAGTGGCCAAGGTAAAACATGTGGCGCGAGCCCATTCGGAGTGGCCATCGATGCGGATCTTGGTGGTAGTAGCAAATATTCAAATGAGAGCTTTGAAGGGCAAAGGAGGGAAATGTTCCATGTGAACGACACTTGCACATGGGTTAGCCGATCCTAAGAGATGGGGGAGGCCCATCAGAGAGCGCCGCTTCGCGCGAGCTTTGAAAGGGAGTTAGGTTAAAATTTCTGAGCCAGGATGTGGCAGCTTACAATGATGTTTGGTAGTTCGGAGACACTAGCGGGGGCCTCAAGAAAGTTATCTTTTCTACTTAACATCCTGTCGACCCTCAAAATGGCTAAGATGGAGGTAGGGTCCAATGGCTGGAAGAGCACCGCACGTTGAGCGGCGTCCGACCCTTGAAAATCTGAAGAGCCGAGTGCCGTCCATGCCTGGTCGTACTCTTAACCGTATCAGGTCTCCAAGGTGAACAACCTCTGGTCGATGGAGCAATGTAAGCAAGGGAACTTAGCAAAATGGAATCGTAACTTCGGGAAAAGGATTGGCTCTAAGGGTTGGGTACGAGGGACCCAGTCCCGAATCCATCTACCGTGCGACCGCTCGAGCGCCCATTGTGAGAGTTACCGTGTGTTGGGGATAGATTGGAACGCCTCGCCCATGGAGGCCTTCCCGCGAACAAAATTTAACCGGTACGGTCAAGGGAAATCTGACTGTTTAATTAAAATAAAGCATTGCGATGGTCCCAGTGGATACTCACGCAATGTGATTTCTGTCCAGTGCTCTGAATGTCAAACTGAAGAAATTCAACCAAGCACGGGTAAACGACGGGAGTAACTATGACTCTCTTAAGGTAGCCAATGCCTCGTCATTTAATTAGTGATGCGCATGAATGGATTAATGAGATTCCCACTATCCTTGCCTACTATCCAGCAAAACCACATCCAAGGGAACGGGCTTGGCAGAATCAGTGGGGAGAGAAGACCCTATTGAGCTGGACTCCAGTCTGACTTTGTGAAATGACTTGAGAAGTGTAGGATAAGTGGGAGCTAGCTTGTCAGTGTTGGTGAAATACCACTACTTTTAACTTTATTTTACTTATTCTGTGAGAAGGAGGCAGGGCCTGGCCCCTCCTTTTAGCTTTTAAGTATTGCCCCGCGTCATTCAAAGCGAAAGAGATTGTCGTGGGGGCTTATGGGCAAGATATCTTAAAAGATAATGCTGGTGTCCTAAGATGAGCTCAGTGAGAATAGAAATCTCATGTGAAACAAAAGGGTAAAAGCTTGTTTGATTCTGATTTCCAGTGTGATTATGAACCATAAAAGTGTGGCCTATCGATCCTTTTGTCATTTGGAATTTGAATCTAGAGGCGTTAGAAAAGTTACCACAGGGATAACTGGCTTGTGGAAGCCAAGTGTTCATAGAAATGTTGCTTTTTGATCCTTTATTCTCAGCTCTTCCTATCATTGTGAAGCAGAATTCACCAAGTGTTGGATTGTTCACCCACCAATAGGGAATGTGAGCTGGGTTTAGACCGTTGTGAGACAGGTTAGTTTTACTTTACTGATGATCGTGTCACGATAGTAATTCAACCTAGTACAAGAGGAACTGTTGATTCACACAATTGGTCATCGTGCTTGGTTGAAAAGCTAGTGGCACGAAGCTACCGTGCGTAGGATTATGATTGAATGCCTCTAAGTCAGAATCCATGCTAAAAATGTGGCGCCTGAGCCCGTTGTTCACCCGTCAATTAGTGGTAGGGCTTCGGCCCTCGAGGGCACGTGACGTGGGTGGCATTCGCATCGGCAAACTAAGATGCTAGCACGGATGCCCTGAAATGCAGTTCTGAATGGACGACAAGTAGAATCCTTTGCAGTTGACTTAAATTTGCAACGGGGCATTGTACATGGCAGAGTGGCCTTTGCTACCATGATTGACTGAGATCTTGCCCTATGTCACAATAGATTCATCCACCGGTGAATCCCCATCGCATTATGTAGCAATACGTAACCGATAAGAAATTCTCATGGGATCTTTGCCGACGCGCGTCGAGCACCGTGCTGAATGTGTGCTCGTGAAAAGTATGTTTTTTGAGGATTCTGGAACAACCGGGGGCCAAAAACTTTATTTTGGGTGGCCCGTCTATTAGGGAGTGATCCGGCCTAATAGCCGCTCTGCCTTCGTGTGGAGGCACACCGTGCATGCAGGGATGGACATGCCAATGGCCGCATCGTGAGCATGTCCTGACATGCGCTAGCACCGGACGATGCCATGTTAGTGCTCGCACCTATTTTCTTGAACCACGCATGCTACTGGTTCGATGTGTCCATGCACCCATACAAGCCTTTGATATGCCGCACAAGAAAAATAATGTCCATAGGGGGGAATCGAGCGCATTTGACCCGAAAAATTTGCACGGGGTGCTCCGGTCCACGTGCACGGGCACCCCACTGGAAAAAATGCATGCCCATGAAAAAACAAGCTTTTTGGTAATTCTGGAACTATTGGCTTGGCAGCCCCTCCGCTTTTGTGTGGAAGCATGTTGTGCATGCCAAAATGGGCATGCTAATGGCCACGTCGTGAGCATGTCTTGACATTCTCTGGTGCTTGCGCCTATATTCCAAAATCGTGCATTATCTCTTGTTCGATGCTGACCATGCACCCATACGAGCCTTTGATATGCCGCGCGAGAAAAATAATGTCCGGGTGGAAATCCAGCACATGCGACCTGATAAATTCGGGCGCTAACATGCATGAGAAACACGATCTGAGAGATATTCAAAATATTCGAGCACTCGTGCGTCCGAAAAAATGACACGAAGGTGACGCAAAAAATTTGGGTGCGACATGCCCGATGTTTGTGAAGGATGAGCCATTCGGGGGGCTGGTGCGATTGGTTGGTAGCCACGCCTGGCAGGAATACGGAGCTACAATGGCTGTACGGGTTGGTCATGGACGTGCCCAGCATTGGCGGCCACACCACCGTCAAACAAGAGTTGGTAGTCGAGCAGGCGATCACGGACATGTGGCGGTGCTCGTTTCGGAAGGCGGTGATCGTAGCTGACGGTGACCGGCATCGGCGCTGACCAATGGCTGCGACTGGCAGCACAACGGCGGGACATTGGGCACTAAGGCTGGCGACCTTTGGTGTGGTCAGGGCATGCACTTATATAAAAATCAAGACGCACGCACGCACGCACTGCGTCTGGCGCCCAAGTGCCCCAAGTGCTTAAGTGCCACAAATTGTGAGCCACGCATCACGCAAGCCGCAGACGTGAGCTTAGCATCCTTAACGTCTCATGCGATCAGCGACGCTGCCAGGTGCTGAGTCTGGTCTCGCGAGTGTTGGTGGGGGTATATCGGCCTCTGGGGCCGACATGCATGCTCGCTGAGCTAGCGACACCCACGGCCTCCCATGGCGGCCGCACGCCAGCCTCCACAGCGCCCCCCCCCTGCGGCGCCTCCGATGGCCCCCATGCCCCTCAGGTGCCTGCGCCCTCGGTTCTCGACCGCGGCCGGCAGCGACGTCTTCATCAGAGAGCTGCGTTCTGAGGATTACATGCGTGGCTCTCAGATGTGCAGCCCTATGGGCGTCTCACGCCCCCGTGTTTGCACGCTCTCTAGGTGCTTTGGTGCCCATGTGCGCTTAACTCTTCAAAATTGGCAGTGTTTTGCCATTTTTTGAGGATGGAACCTTCTCAAACCTCTCAGTAGTGCTGACGGGTGCATTTGACAGCCTCCATTTAGGCATATGGCTGCCCATAAAAAAGTAAGCTTTTTTAACTTTCTGGAACTTCTGAGGGCTGAAATGTGCATTTTTCCCCGCCTGTCTATTAGAGATGAGATGAACTAGGCAGCATGCCCGCTATTTTGCTACCAGACATGCATGTAAGGGAGACAATGCTTGTAATCTTAGGATCTACATGCTTCCTTCATGTTATGTCATCGTGCTGCGATTCGAATGGATTTTTTGGGCATCGTGCAAGAAAGGGCTTCATGCGGAATACGAATTGACCGCACTCTTCGAAGTATTGGTCGGCTTGGCATCCCACATGGAGCTTCTTCGCTCTCTGATGTGAATGTACATGCCTCATGGGAGCAAAATGCACATTCGTTATCATGACCCTTTGGTTCGCTTGATGATGGAGATTGCTTTATCTCTATTTTTGGGTAGTGCCTTTGGGCCAAAAGCAGCATTTTGGGGGCAGATCTATTAGGGAGTGAGCTAGCCTGACAGCCTCTCCGCCTTCATGCGGAGGCACACTGTGCATGCCGGGATGGGCGTGCCAATGGACACATCGTGAGCATGTCCTGACATGCGCTAGCACCCGCGCTTATATTCTCAAACTGTGTATCATTGCTTGTCTGATGCTGACCGTGCACCCATACAAGCCTTTGATATTCCATGCGGGAAAAATAATGTCCAGGTGGAAATCCAACGCATGCGACTCGATAAATTCTGGCGCTGACGCGCCAGAGAAACACGACCCGAGAGAAATTCCAAAAATTCGGGCGCTCGCATGCTTGATTCAATGACTCGAAGGTAATGCAAAAAATTTGTGCGTGATGCGCCCGATGCTCATGAAGAATGAGCCATCCGGAGGCGATCAACGGCGCACGCACCACAGAATCGTCGCGGATGGCCATCGGGTGGTCATGGACGTGCCCAACATCGACGGTCACACCATGATCGACAAGCCGCCAGCTGAGCAGGGATCAGATGCGCGGCGCCGCGGCGGCGAACGCCAATCTTTGGCAGACCGGCCGGTGATCGGCGGGTTGCGCGGGCGACCGACGGCTGTGGAGATCGGTGATTGTAACCGGCGGTGGTGATCGGCGGCGGTGGTGGCGACCAGCAGCGACAGTGGTGACCATAAGTGGGGCACTGGGGCTGGCGACCAATGTTGCGGTAGGGGCATGCACTTATATAAAAATCAAGATGCACGAATGCACACATGCATGCATCGTGCCGAACACCCAAGTGCCCCATGTGACCAGCTGGCTAATGTTACCACGTTATGTATCACGCGAGCATCCTGTAAGCACGGTCTGATTGTGGGTTGTGAGTCCAGGGCCTTCTGGGTCGCGCGAGTTTCCATGCCCTTTGGTCCCGCCACACTGTGGAGCTCAGGGGCGCTACCGCCCTCGTCGTGGCTGGTGACTGTCATGGCGGGCACCCAGCACCCGCGGTGGCCTGCCATGTCGTCGCAGACCGCGATGTTCCCCACAAGACCCTGTGTGCGCACACTCCTCTCATGACGGCGTATGCACGGCAGCTTTTGGTGCCCATGTGCGCTTAACTCCTCAAATTTGGTCATATTTTGGCATTTTTTTGGCGCTTAATTAGGCAGCAAGTCTGCAGTTTTGCTGCCAGTCATGCATGTAAGGGAGACAATGCTCATGATCTTAGGATTTGTATGCTTCCTTCATGTTATGTCATCGTGTTGCGAATCAAATGGATTTTTTGTGCATAGTTGAAGGAAGAGCTTCATGCGGCATATGAATCGACCACACTCTTCAGAGTATTGGTCGACTTGGCATCCCGCATGGAGCTTCTTCCCGCTCTGAGGTGAATGTATGTGCCTCGTGGGAGCTCAACATCTGCATCGTTATCATGACCCTTTGTTTCGCTTGATGGTGGAAATTCCTTGATCTCTATTTTTCGGCAGTGCCTTTGGGCTTGGTGATGTGCTTAGGCTGGAGACCCATATGTGGCACATGAGATGTCGTGGACTCTACTTCTATTGATTGGTGGTCACCTTCATGTGGCCAACTATTGGTATGGAAGTCCTTTCAATTCCTTGGTCCTCATAATATTTTGGAGATCGATTGTGGCGTTGTGGCGGTTGCTTGCGACGGGAATCCTTTCATTGTTGATATTAACATCTGTCGATGTGTCACGGATTCACCTCTGATGCCCATTTTTATGGCATGGAGATTGTCCTGTGGAATGAGACCCTTCCATCCTTGACTTCGAGAGCCATCCCCATGACATTCCTGTATCTTAGGCAGTGGACAAAGGGTCTCATCATATTGTTGCAAATGTGGCTCTTAGAAATTGGGTCTCGGTGTCACGACCACCTTGCCCGGGTCAATTTAGTTAGAAGTGATCATGCCTTCATCCTTCGTGCCACTCTAATTCTTTCCCCTCCCTCCATATATACATGGATGTGATGGGTGAGATCATTATTGCATCGAGGACGTGCTACCTGGTTGATCCTGCTAGTAGTCATATGCTTGCCTCAAAGATTAAGCTATGCATGTGTAAGTCTGAACTATTTTAGACCGTGAAACTACGAATGGCTCATTAAATCAGTTATAATTTGTTTGATGGTACGTGATACTTGGATAACCATAGTAATTCTAGAGCTAATACGTGCACCAAACCCCGACATCTGGAAGGGATGCCTTTATTAGGTAAAAGGCCGATGTGGGCTTCTGCCCGTTTCCTTATTGATTTGTGATAACTGGTCGGATTGCACGGCCCTTGTGCCGGTGATGCATCATTCGAATATCTACCCTATCAACTTTCAATGGTAGGATAGGGGCATACCATGGTGGTGACGGGTGATAGAGAATTAGGGTTCGATTCCAGAGAGGGAGCATGAGAGATGGCTACCACATCCAAGGAAGGATGCAGGTGCGTAAATTACCCAATCCTGACACGGGGAGGTAGTGCCAATAAATAACAATACCGGGCTCTTCGAGTATGGTAATTGGAATGAGTATAATCTAAACCTCTTAACGAAGATCCATTGGAGGGCAAGTCTAGTGTCAGCAGCCGCAATAATTCTAGCTCCAATAGCATATATATAAGTTGTTGCAGTTAAAAAGCTCATAGTTGGACCTTGGGTTGGGTTGGTCGATCCGCCTCACAGTGTGCACCGCCCGTCTCGTCCCTTATGTCGACAATGCATTCTTGGCCTTAATTGGCTAGGTTGTGCCTCCAACATCGTTACTTTGAAGAAATTAGAGTCCTCAAAGCAAGCCCATGCTCTAGATACATTAGCATGGGATAACACCATAGGATTTCGGTCTTATTGTGTTGGCCTTCGGGATCGGAGAAATGATTGAGAGAGACAGTTGGGGGCATTCATATTTCATAGTTAGAGGTGAAATTCTTGGATTTATGAAAGATGAACCACTGGGAAAGCATTTTTCAAGGATGTTTTCATTAATCAAGAATGAAAGTTGGGGGCTGGAAGATGATCAAATACCTCCCAGTCTTAACCATAAACGATGTCAACCAGGGATCGACGGATGTTGCATTTAGGACTCACCCGGAACCTTGTGAGAAATCAAAGTTTTTGGGTTCCTTGAAAAGATGCATTTGCATTGATAAAAGAAAGAGGTTATAATGTAAAAAATAGCTAAAACAACAAAAAATCTAGCTACTTACAGCATGCTTTCTATCCTCCTCCAAAAGAAAAAAACTGTGGAGGAAGAGTGTGACTATCTAATCTATGCCATACAAAATCAAACTTGGTAATTATGTCTGCATAAAAGTCAACTAAACTATTGTTGGATCTTTATGTATATGCAAAAATGACATGGTAAAAATTCTTCAAAAAATTGATATCTCGACCATCTGAAAATATGTTTTGCCATATTTCTTTGTTTAGAGCAATTTTAAGGTGGACCACCACTCCAATGTTATCACCTTCAATGATGATGCCTTTGTACTCTTCCATCCACAGCTCAATGATATTTTGTGTGTAAAGCATGGCAGCTAATTCAACAATAGTGTTGTCCCAATGTTGGAAAGAATGGCCCATAGCTTTAATGAAGTTGTCATTTTCATCTCTCATAACCACTGCAATACAAGCTGACCCATTGGAAAGTAGGGACCCATCAACATTCTCCTTGATCCAACCAGGAGGGGGAGGACACCACAGAATTGGTTTAAGTATCCCAAAGGGCTGGGTGATGTCCCATTGCTTCTAGAGAGGAAAGGAGTAAGAATGAGTGATGGACCTGAGGATAGATGCAGCAATAATCTTTGGAGTGCCATGGCTACGGCCATGAGTTTTGGCATTATGGGTTCTCCAAACTTGATAAACAATTGCACAGTACACTCTAGCCCAACATAGGTTGCTAGTTTGCACATCAATAAGAACTTGAAGCAAGTCAGGTAGGTTGCTGAAAAATGGGAGTGAACACCCCATTTGGCCAAAATGTGAATAATGGTTATGGTTAAGGTGTAGTGGATAACAAGATGTTCAATATTCTCCTCCTAGATACACCCCCATGGGCAAAGGGTAGTATCCATTAATCCACGATGAGCTAGCCAACTATTAGTTGGCAAGGCTTGTTTGATGTGTTGCCACCAAAAAAGCTTTCCCTAGGGTGGTAGCTTTAGTTTATGCAAATCGTAAGGCCATGTTGGATAAATAGCAAAGTAGGTTTTGTAGATTGTGGCCATGAGATTAGTCCCTATAGGAGTTTTGATGAGTTCTGGAATGTCATGTGGTTGGTCAGCCGAAATAAGAATGTTGGAAATTAGTTCACCTTTCATAATCAACACACATGCATTTTTGATTCCAACTCTGTGATCAATCGAATTGCCACACTCCACTCCTCATTGCATTCCAAGTTGAGAAAGGTTGGCCATTTGGAGAGAGGCAAGTCAGTAATCCATGCATAATTGAGGAAGTCAGCATCTTTTCCATTTGAGACACTCCAATGGATGTTATGGTTCAGGCTGTAGGCCCCATTGGAAATGATTTTCTAGCAGGTTGAGTCCCCTCGTTTGGGGTTCCTTAGCCATGAGTTCAGCCCATATTTTTTGGCCAAGCACCTATGAAGCAGCAAGTTGGGTTTGGAGATGAAGTCCCATGTAATTCTGGACCTAAGGGGACCATGCCTTTGGCTAGTCGAGCACCTCCCAAAATTACCCAATCGACACTGGAGGTAGTGACAATAAATAATAATATCAAGCTCTTCGAGTCTGGTAATTTGAATGAGAACAATCTAAACCACTTAACGAAGATCCATTGGAGGGCAAGTCTAGTGCCAACAGCTGTGGTAATTCTAGCTCCAATAGCGTATATATAAGTTGTTGCAGTTAAAAATTTCATAGTTGGACCTTGGGTTGGCTTGGTCGGTCCGCCTCATAGTGTGCACCGCCCGTCTCGTCCCTTATGCCAGCGATGCATTCTTGGCCTTAATTGGCTGGGTCGTGCCTCCAACACCGTTACTTTGAAGAAATTAGAGTCATCAAAGCAAGCCCATGCTCTGGATATATTAGCATGGGATAACACTACAGGATTTCGGTCTTATTGTGTTGGCCTTTGGGATCGGAGTAATGATTAAGAGGGACAGTCGGGGGAAATCATATTTCATAGTTAGAGGTGAAATTCTTGGATTTATGAAAGATGAACCACTGGGAAAGCATTTACCAAGGATGTTTTCATTAATCAAGAATGAAAGTTGGGGGCTCGAAGATGATCAAATACCTCCCAGTCTTAACCATAAATGATGCCGACCAGGGATCGATGGATGTTGCTTTTAGGACTCCACCGGAACCTTGTGAGAAATCAAAGTTTTTGGGTTCCTTGAAAAAATGCATTTGCATTGATAAAAGAAAGAGATTATAATGTAAAAAAATAGCTAAAACAGCAAAAAATCTCGCTACTTACAACATGCTTTCTATCCTCCTCCAAAAGAAAAAAAACTATGGAGGAATAGTGTGACTATCTATGCTATGCCATACAAAATCAAACCTGGTAGTTATGTCTGCACAAAAGTCAACTAAACTGTTGTTGGATCTTTATGTATATGCAAAAATGACATGGTGAAAATTCTTCAAAAAACTGATATCTCAATCATCTGAAAATCTGTTTTGCCATATTTCTTTGTTTAAAGAAATTTTGAGGTGGACCACCACTCCAATGTTATCACCTTCAATGATGATGCCTTTGTACTCTGCCATCCATAGCTCAATGATATTTTGTTTGTAAAGCATGATAGCCAATTCAACAGTTGTGCTGTCCCAGTGTTGGAAAGAATGGCCCATAACTTTAATGAAGTTGTCATTTTCATCTCTCAGAACCACTATAATACTAGCCGACCCATTGGGAAGTAGGGACCCATCAACATTTTCCTTGATTCAACCAGGAGGGGGAGGACACCACAGAATTGGTTTAAGCAGCCCAAAGGGCTGGGTGATGTCCCATTGCTTCTGGAGAAGAAAGGAGTAAGAATGAGTGATGGACCTGAGGATAGATGCAGTAATAATCTTTGGAGTGCCATGGCTGTGGCCATGAGTTTTGGCATTACAGGTTCTCCAAACTTGATAAACAATTGCATAGTACACTCTAGCCCAACATAGGTTGCTAGTTTGCACATCAATAAGAACTTGAAGCAAGTCAGGTAGGTTGCTGAAAAATGGGAGTGAACACCCCATTTGGCCAAAATGTGAATAATGGTTATGGTTAAAAGTGGATAACAAGATGTTGATTCTTATCTGTTACACACCCATGGGTAGTATCTGTTAATCCATGATGAGCTAGCCAACTATTAGTTGGCAAGGCTTGTTTGATGTGTTGCCACCAAAAAAGCTTTTCTCAGGGTGGTAGCTTCAGTTTCTGCAAATCGTAAGGCCATGTTGGATAAACAGCAAAGTAGGTTTTGTATATTGTGGCTTTGAGAGTAGTCCCTATAGGAGTTTTGATGAGTTCTAGAATGTCATGTGGTTGGTCAGCCGAAATAAGAATGCTAGAAATTAGTTTAGCCAGCTCATAACCGAACAACACATGCATTTTTTTGATATTCCAACTCCTGTGATCAGCAATCAGATTTGCCACACTCCACTCCTCATTGCATTCCATGTTGAGAAAGGTTGGCCATTTGGAGAGAGGCAAGTCAGTAATCCATGCAGAATTGAGGAAGTCAACATCTTTTCCATTTGAGACCCTCCAATGGATGTTTTGGTTTAGGCTACAGGCCCCATTGGAAATGATTTTCCAGCAGGTTGAGTCCCCTCATTTAGGGTTCCTTAGCCATGAGTTTCTTGGTTGAGTCCCCTCATTTGGCAGGGCAATCAGCATTTGGGGATTTGGGTAAGGGAATCACCAAAGTTTCCTTCCACTTAGAAGCCATGGTGCTACTGCAAAAGAATTCCTTGACTACCGCTATGATGTTCGGGCCAATGATTTTCCAAAAATGTTTGTAGAAAGATACAGTGATGCCATCAACCTCAGGAGCACGATTAGCACCCATAGTTCTGACCACATTCCAATTTTCAACCTCATTGATGTAATTTTCCAAAAGATCACAAATTTGAGGCAAAATTCTATTATTTTCAGCAAAGCAAGGCCAACCGGAGGTAGAGATAGGATGAGCACTCCATTTTTGCTGAAAAGAGTCCATAAAGGTTTGGTGGATCAAGGCCGGATCATCAGTGTTCTGTCCATCGTCAAGCTTGAGTGTACTGATTATGTTAGATCTCCTTCGTGTAGAAGAAACATCATGGAAAAATGAGTGTTGGCATCTCCCTCTTCAGCCCACCTAATTTTAGCTCGTTGCCTCCACACATAAGAGAGACGGGCAAGAGTAGAATTTAGTTCATTAGCTTTGAGGCAAAGTTCCATGTCTTGCTATTCGGTCAGCCCATTTGGAGAGCAATCAGCCAACTAAAGGTGCAGAATTTCCTCTTGCAAGGTGTCCCTATGTTTACTCAAGTCATTGAGCTTGCTCTTAGTCTAGTAAAAAAGGTTCTTCAAGGTGTTCCCTATCCAAGATTTCAGCTTTGGAGCCTTCAAGGTTGCATTGCCATCTCTTCCAAACTAACTTCCATGCCATAGGGTAAGAGATCCATGTGTCTTCAAACCTCAGCCATCTTTGGGATTTCTGTTTCTCCACAGAGCTGATTTGAAGGAGAATGGGGCAATGATCTGATGCAAACATTGCAACGTGTTTAGTTTGAGCAAGAGGGAGAAGGTTGGAGGCAATGGTGTTGATGAGAAAGTGGTCAAGGTGCACCCATATTTTACTATTTTTGTCCTTATTATTCGTCCATGTAAACCTTGGTCCGGTGAAGTTCAGCTCATGGAGGTCCCTGCTAGTCAGGAAATCCATCATCTCTTTGGCTACCGGGGAGAACTTGGATTGTCCCCCCCCCTTTTATCATTTGCTACATAAATGCAGTTAAAATCTCCACCTGCAATAGTTGGAAGTTTAGTATTTAGCAAAGGAATTAATGTATTCCATAGTTCACAGTGAGTGTGGTAATCTTTATGAGCATAAAAAATAGCCACCATCCATTTAGCCTTGTCGGGAAGTTGGATATCCCCAACAATACACTGTTCAATTTGTATAATAGGGGCAAAAGTGATTAAGTCAGATCTCCACAGCACAAGGAGCCCCCCAGATTTTCCCACCGTGGGTTGGTGCAGAAAACCCTAATTCTGACTAGCAATTTTATCAACTTCCCTTCTAGAGATGTACTCTACTTTAGTTTCAATGAAGCCAATGAAGAGAGCGTTATGCTCTTCAAGAATTTGCTGGAGGTAGTGGCTCGTGGCCTTCTTACAGACCCCTCAATAATTCCACATAATAATGGAAGTCATGGGTGGACACATTGGGAGGCATCCCTCCCATCATCAATGTGGTAGTCACTTTTTCTGCATTTTTGTGGGATTTCTTTGATAGGGCCTAGCTGACCCAGTTCATGATCAAAATGCGCTTTAGAGATTCGGCTCTGCCCACTTTTGTATTTCTTGTGTTTGAATCATTTATTGGCCCCTTGTGTTCCTTGGCTGCATTAAAAACTATTATTATGTGAGATGTGGGGGGCTCCCCCTTGCCTATGTCTTGGTGAATCTGTATTGAATACATGCAATCTTCCACTCAAGAATCATTAGATTGGGCATTATTCCTGCTATCTGCATGCATTTTTCTATTTTGTTCAGCAGCAGATTTTATTTTTGAAGTTTCTCCTCTAAATTTCTTATTCTAGTTTTTAGCTTTAGGAGGCCGAGCCTTCCTCTTGGTAACCAAAGTCTACGGCCCATAGGATTTGTCTAAGTTAGTGTGATCTGTAACATCAAGGGGAGCCTCTTCTCTTTTATTCTGAGTAGCCGATGGAGTGCAAAATTTTGCTGAAAACATGCTGGCCGAACTACTGCAATTTTTCAGCATATGGCTAGATGGTTCAACCGAAGGAGTACATTTATCTACAGCTGAACTGCTGGCCGAAAGGTTGAATATTTTCTATCGTTGATTCATCATGGAGGTGGTTTTATTGGGCAAAGTGTTGGGAGAGATGTTGGGCTTGCTGCAAGGTGTTGTTTGATCAGTCATTTTAGCTTTATCAGGACAAGCTTCAAATTTGTGCCCGACTTTTCCACACTGAAAGCAGAGTTGATCAATCACCTCATATTCCACCTTCTGAAAGAAGCGTCTTTTGTAACCATTGATCCATATTCCAGGAGGGAGGCTTTTTGAGAGGTCGACCTTGACACAAATCCGTGCGTAGGTACTTTTCCCCCATTTGCTGGTCTAGTTGTCCATCCACAATGGCTCTCCCACAAATGAAGCAATTCGGGCAAGGTTATTGTAATCCTAGTATATGAGGGGTAGGCCGGGGAGTCCCATCCATAACGGGGAGGTTAAACCTGTTAGAGAATCAGGAGAAAAGTCAGGAGTCCACCTGTCCATAGCAATGATGTTGCAGACAATAAACCAAGGTCCATTAAGAAGAACTGCATCACGAGCTTCAACTGATTGGAAAATACATAAAAAATAGTCAGGAGCAACGTGCACTAAGTTGAACTCCCCCCATTGACTCTGTTTGCATTTAAGATCGTTGTTTAAGAAATAGAATGGAAGTTTCTTCCCAAGTAATCCCTACGAGGGCTGCTTCTAATCTCTGAATATTATTTTGCACAGAGCTATCATCAAGGGTGACTGCCACACCATCACTATCTTTTATTTCCTAAAAATTGATTTTGGCAAGTGGGACAACCACCGGTCACCTCCAAGCATTATTCAAAGCATGAGTTGGTTCTTCCTTATTAGATTGCATTGCTACTGCCTCCTTAGGATGGGAATTAGTTTTTCTGAACACCTCCTACATACTAGCTTTAAACTTGATTGGTTGGCTCACATTATCAAGATTAGCCCTCACTATGGCATTAACACAAACAACTTGTGTGCGTGCTTACGGATGAAGGAAATTTTAGCCCCTTCCAGGTTAGGTGGAAGGTTGGCAGTGTTCACATCCACAGAACTCACATCCATAGCATTGCAAGAAACCATAGAAATCAGATTTGAAAGCAAAAGCCAAGGGTCACTCACCCCAAAACTACGAGGGCTACCCGCCCCAAAAGCTCGAGGGCCACTCGCCCCAATGGAGGAAAGGTCATTAGAAATACCTATAAATGCCACAATGCTATCAATTGAGCCTGGGATCGATTTTGTCCATGAGGTAGAGTCTTCCGATGGAGACATCCATCGAGCGTTCGACCAGTGAGGATTACGCTCGAGTGCCAACCTCCATCAACTGAGTAGCTTCCATTTGAATGTCGTAATGTGCCATGATAGTCGAGGCCACATGACAACTGGAATTGGATCTATTTTCAGTAGTGTCCATTTCCATGGACATTGTTCCATTGGTGCCATCAGCCCGATCCTGTGAGGCTGACCGTAAAATTCTTGTTCCATTGGAGTCGAGCTCCATTTGTACAATTGCATTGCCGAGAGTTGGCAAACCTTTTCCTTCCCGAGAGGAGCTTCTACTGTTGCCTCCCTCTTGCTGATCACCATCTTCTTCTTCCTCCTTAGAGCCATGGCCTCCCTGCCTTCCACTAGATCTACCTTGCCGACCAGCCCTGTTGCTCAAGCTCCCTCCAATAGCTCCTGTTCCACCCTTCAAATTAGCCCCCTTGCCTTCCTTTGCACCACCTTGTCGACCACCACCCTTACAAACTCCACCCCCACTCTTCCTTGAGTGAGGGGTCACCCCCCTCATCCCCAAAGCTTCTCTCGCTAGGAATCGCCAAGAGAGAGGAAGAAGGAAGAGAAATGAAAGAACCTCCAAAATTTTTTGGGGTCCGGGGAAAGTTTTTGTGTTCCAGGCCAAAATTTTTGGGTTCCTTGAAAATATGCATTTGCATTGATAAAAGAAAAGAGATTATGATGTAAGAAACAACTAAAAAAAAGTAAAAACTAGCTACTTACAACATGCTTCCTATCCTCCTCCAAAAGAACAAAAAATTGTGGAGGAATAGTGTGACTATCTAAGCTATGCCATACAAAATCAAACCTGACAGCTATGTCTGCACAAATGTCAGCTAAGGTGTTGCTGGATCTCTGTGTATATGCAAAAATGACCTGGAGAAAATTCTTCAAAAAATTGATATCTGGACCATCTGAGAGTCTGTTTTGCCAAATTTCTTTGTTTAGAGCACCTTTGAGGTGGTCCACCACTCCACTGTTATCACTTTCAATAATGATTCCTTTGTACTCTGCCATCCATAGCTCAATTATGTTTTGTGTGTAAAGTATAGCATACAATTCCACAGTAGTGCTGTCCTAGTGGCCCATAGCTTTGATGAAGTTGCCATTTTCATCTCTCAGACCATGACAATACCAACCGACCCATTGGGAAGTAGGGATCCATCAACATTTTCCTTGATCTAACCAGGAGGAGGAGGGCACCACATAATTGGTTTAAGCAGCCCAAAAGGGCTGGGTGATGTCCCATTGCTTCTGAAGAAGAAAGGAGTAAGAATGAGTGATGGACCCGAGGATAGATACAACAATAATCTTTGGAGTGCCATGGCTGCGGCCATGAATTTTGGCAATGTGGGTTCTCCAAACCTTATAAACATTTGCACAGTACACTCTAGCCCAGCATAGGTTGGTAGTTTGCACATCAATAAGAGCTTGAAGCAAATCAGGTAGGTTGCTAAAAAATGGGTGTGAGCAGCCCCATTTGGCCAAAATCTGAATGATGGCTGTGGTTAAAGTGCAATGGGCAGCAATATGTTCAGTATTCTCCTCCTAGTTACACCCCCATGGACAAAGGATAGTATCCGTTAAGCCACGGTGAGCAAACCAACTATTAGTTGGCAAGGCTTGTTTGATGAGACGCCACCAGAAAAGCTTTTCCCTAGGTGGTAGCTTCAGTTTTTGCAAATTGTAAGGCCATGTTGGATAATCAGTAAAGCAGGTTTTGTAGATGGTGGCCATGAGAGAAGTCCCTATAGGAGTCCTGATGAGTTCAGGAATGTCTTGAAGTTGGTTGGCCAAGATAAGAATGCTGGAAATCAGTTCAGCCAGCTCATAACCAAACATCACATGCAATTTTTTGGTATTCCAACTTCTGTGATCAGCAATCATATTTGCTACACTCCACTCCTCATTACATTCCATGTTGAGGAAGGTTGGCCATTTTGAGAGAGGCAACTCAGCAATCCATGAAGAATGGAGGAAGTCAACATTTTTTCCATTCGAAATCCTTCAATGGATGTTTTGAGCGTTAGGATATGATTTTCTAGCGAGTTGAGGGTTCCTTAGCCATGGGTTCAGCTCATATTTTGAGCCAAGCACTTATGTAGTAGCAGGTCAGGTTTGGAGGATGAAATCCCATGAGATTCTAGACCTAAGGGGACCATGCCAGCTTTCGGCTGGGTGCAGGTTGAGCCCTCCCTTATTGAATGACATGCAGATTTGGTTCCAAAGAATATAGTGGAGGTCGTGGCAGTTGTTCCCTTGCCTAGCTAGTTTTTCAATCTCCTTAGTGATTCCCTTAGGGATATCGGTGTGAGTTTCTTGATATATGGAGATGCACAGCAAGGAAGTTCTTATAAGAGTTAATCGACCTGCCATGGACAAGTGCTTAACTCCCCACAAGTTGACTTTATCTCTAGCCCGTTGCAAAAGCTGAAAAAAAAATAGTGGCCTTGAGCTTCCTCATTGCTAATTTAATACCTAAGTAATCAAGCTCTTGTACTCTTCTTAAACCAGTCAGTCTAGTGATCTTATTTGCTTTCCATCTATGGGTGGCTTCGCTGAACAATATGATAGTTTTTGTGGAGTTAATGCGCTGTCCAGTCCAGTTACAATAGCTTTTTAGAATTTGCAAAATATTCTTGGCATGGGCAATATAGGCTTTGGTTCTGAAGAGAATGTTGTCAGCATAAAGTAGGTGGGATATACGTGTTCCCCCATTGGCAATGGCCACACTAAGTTCATATCTTTGTTTGGCCGTGAGGAAGCAAACAAAGGATAAACAGGTATGGGGACAGTGGGTATCCCTGCCAAAAGCCGCAATGAGCATGAATCCAATCCATCTTTTGACCATTTAATAGAAGGGAGAAGGAAGGAGAGGAAACACATTGAAGGAGCCAATTCTGGAATTTCATAGGTAACCCAAATTTATGAAGAATCATAGCCAAGGTTTCCCAGCTCATTTTATCATAGGCTTGTTCCATATCCATTTTGATGGCTATAAAACCTTCCTTAGAAGTGGAGTATTGGAATTTATTGAAAATTTCTTGAGCTGCTAAACAGTGGTGGGAGATAGATCTATAAGGCACAAAGGCACTCTGTTCTTCCGAAATGATGTTAGGGAGAGTCTTTTTCAGTCGGCACACAAGTATTTTTGCTATAAGCGTGTAGGTCATTCTGTAAAGACTGATAGGCCTGAATTTGGAAGGATAATCAGCATTGGGGGATTTGGGTAGGAGAATCACCAATGTTTCCTTCCATTGAGAAGCCATGGTGCCATTGCAAAAGAATTCCTTAACAGCAGCCACGACATCCTGGCCAATGATTCTCCAAAAATGCTTGTAGAAAGATGTAGTGATGCCATCAATCCCAGGAGCATGATTAGCACCCATAGTTCAGACATCCCAAATTTCAGCCTCATTGATGTCAGTTTTCAAAAGATCACAAATTTGGGGCAGAATTCTACTATTTTAAGCAAAGTAAGGCCAACCGGAAGTAGAGATAGGATGAGCACTCCATTTTTGCTGAAAAAAGTTCATAAAGGCTTGGTGGATCAAGGCCGGATCATCAGTGTTTTGTCCATAGTCAAGTTTAAGTGTGTTGATTCTGTTAGATCTCTTTCGTGTAGAAGCAACGACATGGAAGAAATGAGTGTTGGCATATCCCTCTTCAGTCCATCTAATTTTAGCCCGTTGCCACCACCAACAAGAGAGATGGGTAAGGGTTGAATTTAGCTCATTTTCTTTGATCCAAAGTTCTATGTCTTGTTGCTCGGTCAGCCCATTTGGAGAGCAATCTGTCAATTGAAGGTGCAGAATTTCCTCTTGCAGGGTGTCCCTCTGCTTCCTCAAGTAATTAAGCTTGCTCTTACTCCAATAAAAAAGGTTCTTGAAGGTACGAAGGCACTTCCTATCCAAGATTTCAGGTTTGGAGCCTTCAAGGTTGCATTGCCAGCTTTTCCAAACTAACTTCCATGCCATATGACAAGAGAGCCATGTATCTTCAAACCTCAGCCATCTTTAGGATTTCCATTTCTCCACTGAGCTGATTTGAAGGAGAATGGGGTAGTGATCTGATGCAATCCTGGCAAGGTGTTTAGTTTGAGCAAAAGGGAGAGAGTTGGAGGCTACAGTATTGATGAGGAAGTGATCAAGGCACACCCAAATTTTACTAATTTTGTCTTTGTTGTTAGTCCATGTAAACATGGTTCTAGTGAAGTTCAGTTTATGGAGGTCCCAATTGGTCAAAAAATCTATCATCTCTTTAGCCGCCAGGGAGAATTTGAAATGTTTCCCCCCTTTTTTTATCTTCTGCTGCATAAATGCAGTTAAAATCTCCAACAATAACAGCCGAAAGGTCAATTTTCAACGGAGGAATCAATGTGTTCCAGAGCCCACGGTGAATGTGGTAATCTTTATGAGCATAGCAAACAACCACCCTCCACTTAGCCTTGTCGGGTAATTGGATATCCCCAACAATACATTGTTCAGTTTGAATGATAGGAGTAAAAGTGATTAAGTCAATTCACCACAATACAAGAAGACCTCCATATTTGCCCTCAGCGGGTTGGTGCAAAAAATCCCAGTTATGACCAGCAATTTTGTCAACTTCCCTTCTAGAAATGTCCACCACTTTTGTTTCAATGAGGCCAATGAAAAGAGCATTATGCTCCCCAAGAATTTGCTAGAGGTAGTGGCCTGTAGTCTTCTTTCGGAGCCCTCAGTAGTTCCACATAATAACGGAAGTCATGGGTGGACGTTGTAGGAGGCATCCCTCCTTTGGTCAATTTGGAAGTCACTTTTTTGTCTTTTCGTGGGATTTCATTGATAGGGCCTAGCTGGCCTAGTTACCAATCAAAGTGTGCTTTAGAGATCCGACTTTGCCCACTTTTGGATTTCTTATGTTTGAATAATTTATTGGCCTCTTGTGTTTCCTTTGCTGCATTAAAAATGGTTGTTATGTGAGGTGTGGGGGGTTCCTCCTTGCCAATGTCTTGGTGAATCTGCATTGAAGACCTATTGGAGTCATTGGCTTTGGTGCTATGCCTGCTATCTGCATGCAATTTTATGTTGTGTTCAGTAGCAGGTTTTGTTTTTGAAGTCTCTCCTCAGAATTTGTTATTCTGATTTTTAGCTTTAGGAGGCCGAGCCTTCCTCCTGGTAACCAAAGTCCATGGTCCATAGGACTTGTCCAAATCAGTATGATCTATAATATCTATGACAACCTCCTTTCCTTTAGACTAAGCTGCCGACGGAGTGCAGAATTCTGTTGAGGACAAGCTGGCCAAAGGGCTGTAGGTTTTCTGCATATGGCAAGTTGGTTGAGCCGAAGGGATACAATTTGTTGCTGCTATACTACTGGCCGAAAGGTTGCAATTTTTCTGCACTTGATCCATGAGGGGAGTGGTTTAATTAGGCAAGGGAGTGGGAGAGTTATTGGCCTTTTTGTTAGAGGCCAATTGGTCAGCCATGTTAGCTTTATCTGGGTTTATGCCCAACTTTTCTGCATTGAAAAAAAAGTTGAGCAATTCCCTCATATTCAACTTTCTGAAAAAAATGGCCATGGTATCCGTTAATCCATATTCCGGGGGGAAGGATTTTTGATAGGTCAACTTTGATACAAATCCTTGCATAGGTACTTTATCCCCATTTGCTAGTTTGGTTGTCCATCCACATCGGTTCACCAACGAACGAAGCAATTCGGGCAAGGTTGTTGCAATCCCAGTAGATGAGAGGTAGCTCAAGGAGCCTCATCCATAGGGGGAGGCTAGACCTTTTAGAGAATCTGGTGAGAAATAATGACTCCATTTATCCATAGCAATGACATTATCGACAATGAACCAAGGTTCGTTGAGGAGAACAACGTCGCGAGCTTCAACTGATTGAAAGATGCATAAGAAATAATCAGGGGCAACTGGCACTAAGCTAAACTCTCCCCATTGACTCCATTTGTGCTTAAGGTCATTATTCAAGAAGTAGAAGGGAAGTTTTTTACCAAGTAGTTTTCCCAGTGTTGAATGTTCTCTTGCATGAGCTATCTCGCCAAGGGTAGCCCTATCCCCATCTCTGACATCCTCAAAGCTTATTTTGGAAAGTGGGACAACCGTAGGTTTCTTCCAAGCATTGATCAAAGCACTGCTTTGTTCCTTTCGGTTAGACTGTATAGTAGTGGTCTCCTTAGGATATGAACTTTATTTTTTGAACAGCCCCTGACCATCGGCATGAGATATGCTCGGTTGGCCAGATTTATCAAAGGAAGGCTTGGCTGCGACATTATTACAAACATCTTGAGTGTGTGCTTACAGATTGAAGGAATCAGAGATATTCTGATCAGTTTCTACCCCTTCTAGATTAACGAGAAGGTTGGTAGCATATGCATCACCAGAGTTCATATACGTAGCATTACACGAGTCAAGCAAAACTGAATCAGAAAATAAATTGTGAGGGCTACTTGCCCATGAAAACTAAGGGTTACCCGCCCCAAAAGCTTGAGGGCCACTCGCCCCAATGGAGGAAAGGTCATTGGACATACCTGTAAGTGTCGCAATGCTATCAATTGAGCTTGGGATCGGATTGAATTCATCATGTCCAGTTGAGGCTGAGAGTCCTACACCAGCACCTTGTGAGAAATAAAAATTTTTGGGTTCCTTGAAAATATGCATTTGCATTGATAAAAAAGAAAAGACTTACAAAAGAGTAAAAAATCTAAAAAAGAGAGAAGCTAGCTATATGCAGCATGCTTCCTATCCTCCTCCAACAGAACAAGAAACTGTGGAGGAATAGTGTTACTATCTAAACTATACCAAAAGAAATCAAAATTTGTAGCTAAATTAGCACAAAAGTCAGCAACTCTATTGTTGCTTCTGTTGGTATGAGCAAAAAGAACTTGGTGGAAGTTTTTCAAGAAACTGATATTCGGTCCTTCCAGAGGCTTGGTCTTCCAAACCTCCTTGATCATGTTGAGCTTCAAGTGACCAATCACACTTAAGTTATCCCCCTCAATGATGATCCCCCTGTAGTCGAACATCCAAGTCTCAATGATATCCTTGATGTAAAGCTTCACTTTTAGTTCCACAGAGGAGCTATCCCAGTGCTGAAAATGGTGCCCTGTGGCCCTGATGAACTTGCCACTATCATCCCTGATGATAATACCAATACCGACAGTTCCAGAAGAAAGCAAGGATCCATCAACATTGGCTTTCAACCAGGTGGGGGACCACAAAATAGCCCATGAGAGTAATGTTCCATTGCTCCTGGAAGGTGAAGGAGATGGCATGAGTGATGGACTCTAAGATGGAAGCTGCAATAAACTTTGGAGTACCATGGCTACGGTCATAAGTTTTAGCATTTTTGGTTCTCCAAACTTGATAGACAATGGCACAATAGCATCTGGCCCAGCACATGTATTTGGATTGCACTAAAGAGAGAGCTTTGAGCAGATTTGAAAGATTGCAGAAAGAGGGCACGAAGCAGCCCCACCTAGCCAAGATCTGGATGATGTTCTTGGTGAGGGTGCAGTGGACTGCAAGGTGCTTGATGTCCTCCTCATAATTACATCCCTAGGGGCACATGGAGTTATCCACTAAGCCATGATGAGCAAGCCAACAATAGGTCAGTAGAGCATCTCTAACAAGCCTCCACTAAAAGAGTTTCTCTCTTGGTGGTAGCTTGAGTTTGAACAAATCATGGCTAATTGCTTTACCATGGTAAACCATGGAGGTGATGGACATCAGCTCATCTGATCATGAGTCACCACCATTGATCGTGCATATAGAAGTGCAGAGTTATGCTATAAAAACCTGCTATTGTCGAGCCAAATTCCAGGAATTATTACTTGAAATCAGGTCAAACAGGCTACAATCCTAGATGCAATCCAAATTAATGAATGTAGGCCATTAAGCCAAGGGTAAATCAGCAATCAATGCTGAGTTGAGCAATTCTACACTCTTCCCATCCGTAATCTTCCATCTCAGGATTCTGTCCAGAAATTCTGCACCATTTGTGTTTATCTACCAGGAAATTGAGTCCTCTCTCCTTTGGTTTCCTGCCCAAGGATTGCTCCCATACTTTCCAACCAAGCATCCGTGGAGGAGGGAATTTAGCTTGGAGATGAAATCCTAAGCAATCCTGGCACACAGAGGGCCAATCCAACGAGAAGCAGCATGCAACCCGAGACCACCAGAGCACATGGGTTGGCAAACTTGCTCCCATGCCACATAGTGAATGCTATTTTGTTGCTGGGATCCTTGCCAAAGAAACCTCCTAGCAAGCTCCTCAATGTCATCAAGTACCCCCTTTAAGGATAGTAGTATGGGTAATTTGGTACATAGACATGTTTAGAAGGGAGGATTTGATAAAATTAATGAACATTATCCATGGTTAAATGCATGAAATTTTAAGCTCTGAGTTTCCTCATTCCCAACTTGAGCCCCAGGTTCTCAGGCTCTGAAACCTTATGGAAACTAGTAAGTTGAGCAATCCTATTAGCCTTCCAAACAACAGTAGCTTTGCTGAAAAGAATGGCACTCTTGTTGGTGTTGACCCGCTGTCCAGTCCAATTGCAATAATCATTAAGAATACCCAGGAATGTCTTGGCTTGAGGCACTGAAGCTTTGGAAGTGATGAGAATATCATCAGCATAAAGAAGATGGAAAATGAGAGTGCCCCCATTAACCAATGGTACACCAAGATCCTTGCCCCTTTGCTTAAAGACTAATGAAAGCAGCTCCAAACAAAAAATAAACAGATAGGTAGACAGTGGGCACCCTTGGCAGAACCCATAATGAGCTTGAATCCACCCTGTCCTGAGGCCATTCAACGAAAGTGAGAACAAAGGAAAAGAAATACATTGGAGGACCCAACCTCTGAAAGTACTAGGTAACCCCATTCTTTCTAGGACTAAGGCAAGGGTATCCCAGTTCATCTTATCATAGGACTGTTCCATATCAACCTTGATAGCCATAAAGCCATCTCTGGAAGTGGAATGCTAGAACTTATTGAAGATTTCTTGAGTAGTCAAGCAATGGTGGGAGATGGATCTAGAGGGAACAAAGGCCCCTTGTTCCTTTGAAATAATAATGGGAAGAATATTTTTCAAACAACTTACCTGGATCTTGGCAATGAGCTTGTAAGTCGCTGAAGACGGCGAAACTTGGCTTGGTAAGATTAGTGGAGTAGGATCGCTAATGTCTTTTTTCTTGGAGCCATAATGTTGGTGAAGAATTCCTTCACAGCAGCCACCACATCGAGGCCAATGATACCTTGGTCAGATTGTGAAATAAGAGTAAAAGAGACTATGTCTCTCTGCCATAAAGAGAGGATTCTTCCAGACTTGCCAATAGCAGGATGATGGAGGAACCCCCAATTTCAGCTAACAAGTTTGTCGATATCCTTTCTTAAAAGATCTTCAACCTTGGTTTCAATCAGCCAATAAAGAGAGCATTATGCTCTCCCAAAATTTGTCGAATGTAGTGGCCCATCGCCTTCTTGTGGACCCCCCAAAAATTCCATATATTAATGGAAGTCATTCGAAAGGAATGGGAGGTGTCCCCCCCCCCCCCCCCCATCTTCCAACTAGAAATCACTTTTTGCTTCCTAGGGATGTCTTTAATAGGCCAAAATGGCCTAATTCTTTGTCCAAATGGGTTTTGGACACCTTGGCTCCCCTTTTTTATTTTTCTTGGCCTTGAAAACTAGCTGTCCCACCCCTTGTTCCTTAGAGGCATTTTAGAATTTGGTGTTTTGGGAATTGATGGTTGAGCAACAGGTGGTGACATGCTTCTTCTTGGCTTCTTCAATTTTCTATCCTAGAAGATTCCCCTTGTTTACTTTTCCTCCATAGATTTGGTTGCCTTGGCAGTTCCAAGAGTGCAAGGACCATAGGCATTGTCTTCATTCCATTCTGTCCTTGAGGCACTTGATAGTATTCTTCAGGTTAGTGTTGTTTGTCTCAATATCATTGACATGGGTCTTCCCCTATTTGGGATGGGGAGCAGTGGTTGTAGGCTTGACTTGTGCGGATCCAAACCCTGCATTTTTGATAGAATCTGCACAATTTTTCATCTTATGTCCCACTTTGCCACATTGAAAGCAAAGCTGGGCAATACCTTCATATTCAACTTTTTGAAAGAACTGGCCATGGTAGCCTTGAATCCAAATTCCAGCAGGTAGACTTTGAGCAAGATCAACCTTAATACAAACCTGAGCATAGGAACTCTGTCCTCATTTACTTGTTTAGTTGTCCATCCAAAGTGGTTCCCCCACAAAGGAGGATATTCTAGCAAGGTTGCTGTTGTCCCAGTAAATGAGAGGAAGGCTAGGGAGCCTTATCCAAATAATAGATGTCCAAACTTTCAAAGAATTTGGAGAAAAATTTGGGGTCTATTTATTTAAAGCAATGATGTTACCTGCAATAAACCACGGTCCATTGTGGAGAACTTCATCCCTAGCTTCAACAATTTTGAATATACAAATAAAATAATCCGATGCGATCATAACCAGGTCAAAGTCCCCTCAATGACCCCAATTTCACCTTAGATCATTCCGGAGGAAGTAAAAAAGGCAGCTTCTTCCCCAGAAGCTTTCCCACTAAAGACAACTCCAACCTGTGGATGTTGTTTTGCATGGCTTGTGTATCTAGCATAACCAATATGCCATCCATGTCTTTTACTTGATCAAATATGATCTTGTCAAGAGAGACAATAGGTGGTTTCTTCTAAGCATTACCTTGTTCCCGATAATGGCCTCCTGCACTCTGATTCATAGCAGCCTCAGTTCTTGGTCTATTCTTGAGGCCTAGAGTCCCATTTGAGTCTGATTGGTTGCCACCGACTCTAGCTATGGCATTACTATAAGCGGTTTTGGTGTGTTCTTGAGATTTCAAAAACCCTTCCCCAAAGATGCAAGAACCCTTCTTTTTTGTCCCTTGAGGGCTATCTTTTTCGAAACATCAATGGCTAATCATCTTGTTAGGAGGAAGATCAATATTCATACCTATAATAGCTATAATTTTATCCACCGAACTAGGAATCTGGTTTGAACTTGCCATAGAGACCCTCCCCTGAGCATCATCCTGTACTAACATATTGTCAAGAATCTTCATGGATGCTTCTTACATGCAAGAATCCATAGAGCGGCCATCACGTGTGCTCACCAAGCCACATACTTGTCTTGCAACCTCAATGCCCTAGATCTTTGTCCATGCGACGCGGCCTGCGCGCAATTACCCTATTCGCATGCAAGTCTGGACACCCATAAGACCAGGCGAAAGTTGCACCCCAGTCCTTGTGCCTGTTTGGCAATCCGCAAGACCAAGAGTCAGCGCTAGCCCGCGATTCGCTAGCTACGCAAGTCCAGGAAGTTATGCTGCCGTGCACCGACGGCGCAAGACCCGCTTCACCGGTGACTCAGCCGTGGTGGGTCGTCCCAATGTGCGGAAGCTCTCCATTGCTCTGCCATATGTATGCATCATCACTAGTGGTGCAGTGCCACCCTCCGCAGCACCAGGTTGTACGCTTGTCTGGCCATAAGGCCACTCTTTCCTTAGGCTTACAAGGGTGCCTTCCTCCAAGCCACCCCCGTCCTCCAGAACTTCGACTTTCATGCTCGTGTCTAGCTCTTGTTCAAGAACTCAAGCATCATAAGGGTCAAGAAACTCCCCTTCAAGCTCCTCCATAGCCATAGGGATGTCTTCATTGCTTTGGCCAAAAAAAACCTTGCTATAGGAGCAAAAAGCATGGAAGATCTTGGAATTAAGATCCATTTTAGCTGATTCTTGATCCATCTTGGTCATTTCTTGATCCATCTTGGTCACTTCTCTACCAGACCGAGAACCAGGCCTACCTGATCCCCCCCCCCTCAATTTTCCTCCCTCGGTCTTGCCCTCCTTGTTGCCACCTCCGCCACATTTTCCTTTTTTGGGGTGACCACCACTCTCCACCCTTGGAACCACCAACGTCTGAACCACCACCATGTCTTCCACTACCTTTGTTAGAACCTCCCCACTCCTTCTAGAGTGAGGGGGCGACCCCTAGTCACCCCCTCCCATCCTAGAGGTTCTCTTATTAGAAATCTAAGAAAGAGAAAAAAGGAGTGGAAATGAAAGAGCCTTCCAAAGTTTTTGGGTTCCTTGAAAAGATGCATTTGCATTGAAAAAAAGAGAGGAGATTATAATGTAAATAACAACAAAAAAGTATAAAGCTAGCTACTTATAGCATGCTTCCTATCCTTCTCCAAAAGAATAAAAAACCGTGGAGGAATAGTGTGACTATCTAAGTTATGCCATACAAAATCAAACCTGGTAGCTATGTTTGCACGAAAGTCAGCTAAACTATTGTTGGATCTCTGTGTATATGCAAAAATGGCATGGTTAAAATTCTTCAAAAAATTGATATCTAGACCATCTGAAAGTCTGTTTTATCATATTTCTTTGTTTAGAGCACTTTTGAGGAGGTCCACCACTCCAATGTTATCACCTTCAATGATGATGCCTTTGTATTCTGTCATCCATGACTCAATGATATTTTGTGTGTAAAGCATGGCAACCAATTCAATAGTAGTGTTGTCCTAGTGTTGGAAATAGTGGCCCATAGCTTTAATGAAGTTACCATTTTCATCTCTTAGAACCACTACAATACTAGCTGATCCATTGGGAAGTAGGGACCCATCAACATTTGCCTTGATCAAACAAGGAGGGGAAGGACACCACAGAATTGGTTTAAGCAGCCCAAAGGGTTGGGTGATGTCCCATTGCTTCTGGAGAGGAAAGGAGTAAGAATGAGTGATGGAGCCAAGGATAGATGCAGCAATAATCTATGGAGTGCCATGGCTGTGGCCATGAGTTTTGGCAATGCAAGTTATCCAAACCTGATAAACAGTTGCACAGTACACTCTAGCCCATTATAGGTTGTTAGTTTACACATCAATAAGAGCTTGAAGCAAATCAGGTAGGTTGCTGAAAATTGAGAGTGAGCAGCCCCATTTGGCCAAAATCTGAATAATGGTTATGGTTAAGGTGCAGTGGACAACAAGATGATCAGTATTCTCCTCCTGGTTACATCCCCATGGGAAAAGGGTAGTATCCATTAATCTGCGGTGAGCAAGCCAACAATTAGCTGGCAAGGCTTATTTGATGAGACACCACCAGAAGAGCTTTTCCCTGGGTGGTAGTTTCAGTTTCTGCAAACCGTAAGGCCATGTTGGATAATCAACAAAGCAGGTTTTATAGATGGTGGCCGTGAGAGTAGTCCCTATAGGAGTTCTGATGAGTTCTGGAATCTCATGTGGTTGATTAGCCAAAATAGGAATGCTAGAAATTAGTTCAGCAAGCTCATAATCGAACAACACAAGCAGTTTTTTGGTATTCCAACTTCTATGATCAGTAATCAGATTTGCCACACTCCACTCCTCATTTCATTCCATGTTGTGAAAGGTTGGCCATTTGGAGAGAGGCAAGTCAACAATCCATGAAGAATTGAGGAAGTCAGCATCTTTACCATTCGAGACCCTCCAATGGATGTTTTGGTTTAGGCTGTAGGCCCCATCAGGTATGATTTTCTAGCTGGTTGAGTCCCCCCATTTGGGGTTCCTTAGCCATGGGTTTTATTTTTTTTTTGTTTGAGATGAAATCCCATGAAATTACAGGGGCCATGCCGACTAGGTGCATGCCGAGCTCCCCCTTGCTGATTGGCATGCAAATTTGGTCCCAAAAAACATAGTGGATGCAATGCTGGTTGCTATTCCCTTGCCAAAAAAAGTTCCTAGCAAGTTTTTCAATCTCCTTAGTGATTTCCTTAGGGATATCAATGTGAGTTGCTTGATACATGGAGATGCAAAGCAAGGAAGTTCTTATTAGAGTCAATCGACTTACCATGGACAAATGCTTAACTCTCCACAAGTTGACTTTATCTCTAGCCCGTTGCAAAAGCCACAAAAAATTAGCGGCCTTGAGCTTCCTCATAGCTAATTTAATATCCAAGTAATCGAGCTCTTGAACTCTTCTGAGGCCAGTCAGCCTCGTGATCCTATAATCCTTCCATCTATGGGTGGCTTTGCTGAACAAAATGATAGTTTTTGTAGAGTTGATGCATTGTCTAGTCCAGTTACAATAGTTTTTTAGAATTTGCAAAATACTCTTGGCATGGGCAACGGAGGTTTTGATTGTGAAGAGAATGTCATCGGCATAAAGTAGGTGGGATATACATGTTCCCCCATTGGCAATGGCCACACCAAGTTCACAACTGTGCTGTTTGATGGCCAGTGAGAGTAGTTCTGAACAAAGGATAAATAGGTATGGAGATAGCAGACATCCCTGCCAAAATCCGCAATAAGCATGAATCCAATTCATCCTTTGACCATTTAACAGAAGGGAGAAGGAAGGGGAGGAAATGCATTGAAGGAGCCAATTCTGGAATTTCATAGGTAACCCAAATTTATGAAGAATCATAGCCAAGGTTTCAGCTCTCATCCATATATAAATATCCTTCCTTAGAAGTGTTGAAATTTATTGAAAATTTCTTGAGCAAAAGCATGGTGGGAGATAGATCTATAAGGCACAACGACACCCTGATCTTTTGAAATGATGTTAGGGATAGTATTTTTCAACCGATAAAGTATTTTAGCTATAAGCTTGAAGGCAGTTCTGCAGAGACTGATAGGCCTGAATTTGGCAAGATAATCAGCATTTGGGGATTTGGGTAAGAGAATCACCAAAGTTTCCTTCCACTGAGAAGCCATGGTGACACTACAAAAGAATTCCTTAACAGCCGCCATGACGTCTAGGCCAATGATTTTCTAGAAATTCTTATAGAAAGATGCGGTGATGTCGTCAATCCCAGGAGCATGATTAGCACCCATAGTTCTGATCACATCCCAAATTTCAGCCTCATTGATGTCAGTTTCCAAGAGTTCACAAATTTATGGCAAAATTCTATTATTTTTTGCAAAGCAAGGCCAATCGGAGGTAGTGATAGATGAGCACTCCATTTTTGCTGAAAAAAGTACATAAAAGCTTGGTGGATCAAGACCGGATCATCAGTGTTATGTCCTTCATCAAGCTTGAGTGTGCTGATTCTGTTAGATCTCTTCCGTGTAGAAGCAACGACATGAAAGAAATGAGCATTGGCATCCCCCTCTTCAGCCCACCTAATTTTAACCTGTTGCCACCACCAACAAAAGAGATGGTCAAGAGTTGAATTTAGCTCATTTGCTTTGTGCCAAAGTTCCATGACTTGCTATTCAGTCAGCCCATTTGGAGAGCAATCGGTCAACTGAAGGTGCAGGATTTCCTCTTGCAGGGTGTCCCTCTGCTTACCCAAGTCATTGAGCTTGCTCTTACTCTAGTAAAAAAGGTTCTTCAAAGTACGGAGGCACTTCTTATCCAAGATTTCAGCTTTGGAGCCTTCAAGGTTGCATTGTCAGCTTTTCCACACTAACTTCCATGCCATAGGGTAAGAGAGCCATGTGTCTTCAAACTTCAGCCATCTTTTGGATTTCCACTTCTCAACCAAGCTGATTTGGAGGAGAATGGGGCAGTGATCTGATGCTATCCTTGCAAGGTATTTAGTTTGAGCAAAAGGGAGGGAATTGGAGGCTGTAGTGTTGATGAGGAAGTGGTCAAGGCGTACCCAAATTCTTCTATTTTTGTCCTTATTTTTAGTCCAAATGAACCTGGGTCTGGTAAAATTCAGCTCATGGAGATCCCGTTGGTAAAAAAATCCATCATTTCTTTTATCGCCGGGGAGAATTTAAATTATCCCCCCCCCCCCCCCTTGTTTTATCATTCACTTCATAAATGCAATTAAAATCTCCAACTACAATAGCTGGAAGTTCAGTATTCAGCATTCAGCAGAGGAATTAATGTGTTCCATAGCCCATGACTAGTGTGGTAATCTTTCTGAGCATAGCAAATAGCCACCATCCACTTAGCCTTGTCAGGTAATTGGATATTCCCAATAATACACTGATCAATTTGTATGATAGGAGTAAAAGTGATTAAGTCATTCTGCCACAATACAAGGAGACCTCTAGATTTTCCCACAGCAGGTTGGTGTAGAAAGTCCCAGTTATGACCAGCAAGTTTATCAACTTCCCTTCTAGAGATGTCCTCCACTTTCGTTTCAATGAGGCCAATGAAGAGAGCGTTGTGCTCTTCAAGAACTTACTAGAGGTAGTGGCCCATAGCCTTCTTACGGACCCCTCGGCAGTTCCACATAATAACGGAAGTTATGGGTGGACGTCACGGGAGGCATCCCTCCAGTCGTCAATTTGGAAGTCACTTTTTTTGCATTTTCGTGGGATTTCTTTGATAGGGCCTAGCTGGCCCAGTTCACAATCAAAATGTTCTTTGGAAATTCGGCTCTGCCCACTTTTGGATTTCTTGTGTTTGAATAATTTATTGGCCTCTTGTGTTTCCTTGGCTGCATTAAAAGCAGTTGATATATGAAGTGTGGGGGGCTCCCCCTTGCCTATGTCTTGGTGAATTTGCATTGAATACCTGCTGTTTTCCACTCTGGAGTCATTAGATTGGGTTATATTCCTCCTATCTGCATGCAATTTTCTATTTTGTTCAGCAGCAAGTTTTATTTTTGAAGTTTCTCCTTTGAATTTATTGTTCTAGTTTTCAGCTTTAGGAGGTCGAGCCTTCATCCTGGTAACCAAAGTCCATGGCCCATAGGACTTGTCTAAGTCAGTGTGATCCGTAGCATCAAGGAGAGCCTCTTTTCCTTTTGTTTGAGTAGCCGATGGAGTGCAGAATTCTGTTGAGGACATGCTGACCGACATGCTGTAGTTTTTTTTGCATATGGATGGACAGTTCAGCCGAAGGAGTGCATTTATTTACAACTAAATTGCTGGCTGAAACGTTGCAGATTTTCTGCCCTTGATTCATCATGAAGGTGGTTTGATTGGGCAAAGGGTTGGGAGAGGTGTTGGGCTTGTTGCAAGGTATTATTTGAGCAGTCATTTTAGCTTTATCAGGACAAGCTTCAATTTTGTGCCTGATCTTTCCACACTAAAAGCAGAGTTGAGCAATCCCCTCATATTTCACGTTCCAAAGGAAATGAACTTTGTAACCATTGATCCATATTCCAGGAGGGAGGCTTTTTGAGAGGTTTACCTTGAAACAAATTTGTGCATAGATACTTTGTCCCTATTTGCTAGTCTGGTTATCCATCCACAACGGCTCTCCCACAAATGAAGCAATTCGGGCAAGGTTGTTGCAATCTCAGTATATAAGGGGTAAGCCAGGGAGTCTCATCCATAATGGGGAGGTTAAACCCATTAGAGAATCAGAAGAGAAGTCGATAGTCCACCTGTCCATATCAATGATGTTGCCGGCAATAAACCAAGGTCCATTAAGAAGTACTGCATCCCGAGCTTCAACAGATTGGAAGATACATAAAAAATAGTCAGGGGCAACAAGCACAAGGTTGAACTCCCCCCATTGACTCCATTTGCATTTAAGATCATTGTTAAGGAAATAGAATGGAAGATTCTTCCCAAGTAATTTTCCTACAAGGGGTGCTTCTAATCTCTGAATATTATTTTGCATAGGGCTATCATCAAGGGTGACCGCTACACCATCACTATCTTTTATTTTCTCAAAGATGATTTTAGCAAGTGGGACAACCATCGATCGCCTCCAAGCATTGTTCGTAGCACTAGTTGGTTCTTCCTTATTAGATTGCATGGTTGCTGCCTCCTTAGGATGGAAATTAGCTTTTTTGAGCACCCCTTGCATATTGGCTTGAAATCTGATTGGTTGGTTTTCATTATCAAGATCAGCCCTCACTACGGCATTATCACAAACAGCTTGTGTGCATGTTTACGGATTAAGAAAAATAGCCCTGTTTGGGTCGGTTTCAGCCCCTTCTAGATTAGGTGGAAGGCCAGCAATGGTAACATCCTTAGAACACACATCCATAGCATTACAAGAATACATAGAAAATGGATTGGAAATCAAAAGCTGAGGGTCACTCACCCCAAAACTGCAAGGACTACCCGCCCCAAAAGCTCGAGGGCCACTCGCCCCAAGGGAAAAGGTCATTGGACATACCTATAATTGCCGCAATGCTGTCAATTGAGCATGGGATCGTTGCAAATTAACCTTGTCTAGCTGAGGTCGAGAGTCCTCCAGCCATGTGGGAGGCGTCCGTTGCATCTAAGTGCTCAGCTGAGTGAGGATTGCGCGTGGTCATGCTGACCTCCATCGACCAAGAGTTCTGCATTTGGCCACCGTTTAGTGGCAAGGTACCTGAGACCTCCATCGATTGAGTGGCTTCCATTTGAATGCTGTAATATGCCATGATAGTCGAGGCCGCACGATAAATGGAATTGGATCCATTTTCAGCAATGTCCATTTCCATGGACACTATTCCATTGGTGCCAACAGCCCGATCCTGTACTACTGACCGTGGAGTTCCTGTTCCATTGGAGTCAAGCTCCATCTGTACTGTTGCATTACCGAGAGCTGGCCGACTTGTTGCTGCCTGAGAGGAGTATCTGCTGTTGCTTCCCTCTTGCTGACCACCATCATCTTCTTCCTCCTTAGAGCCATGGCTCCTTGCCTTCCACTAGAGCTAATTGGCCAACCAGCCTTATTTCCCAAGCTCCCACCTATAGCTGCTGCTCCACCCTTCAGATTAGCCCCTTGCCTTCCATTACACCACCTAGCCAACCACCATCCTTGCAAACTCCACCCAGACTCTTCCTTGAGTGAGAGGGTGACCCACATCAGCATCCCCAGGCTTCTCATACTAGGAAACACCAAGAGAGTGGAAGAAGGAAGAGAGATGAAAGAGCCTCCCAAATTCTTTGGGTTATTTGAAAATATGCATTTGCATTGATAAAATAAATATATTATAATGTAGAAAATAGCTAAAATAAAGCAAAAGCTAACTACTTACAACATGCTTCCTATCCTCCTCCAAAATAACAAAAAACTGTGGAGGAATAGTATTACTTGAAAATAATGGCCCATAACTTTAATGAAGTTGACATTCTCATCTCTCAAAACCACAACAATGCCAGCCACCCATTAGGAAGCAGAGAGCCATCCACATTTTCCTTGATCTAACCAGGAGGGGGAGGACACCATAAGATTGGTTTAAATAGCTCAAAGGGCTGTGTGATGTCTCATTGCTTCTGTAAGGGAAAGGAGTAGGCATGGTTGATTGATTCAAGAATGGAAGCAGCAATTATCTTTGGAGTGCCATGGTTGTGATCATGTGTTTTGGCATTACGAGTTCTCCACACCTGGTAGACAATCACACAGTAGCATTTAGCCCAACATAGTTTTCTAGGTTGCATATCCTCAAGAGCTTGAAAGAGGTCAGTCAGATAGCTGAGAACAGGAATGGAGCAACCCCATTTGGCTAGAATCTGAATAATAGCATTTATAAGCATACAATGGACAACAATATGTTCAACATCTTCTTCTAGGTTGCATCCCCATGGGCAAAGTGTGTTGTTGCTTAAGCCACGGTGAGCCAACCAGCAATTAGTTGGTATAGCTTGTTAGATGAGCCTCCACTAGAAGAGTTGTTCCCTAGGGGGGAAGTTTCTGCTTATGCAATCTGTGTGTTGGAGAGGCATATTCAACAAAAATAGCTTTGTAAACTATGGAAGTGATGGTAGGCCCCAAAGGATTCTTGATCAATTTTGGTTGATCGTATGGCTGGTTGGTCCAGATTTGGATCTTGTAAATTTATTTAGCCATCATGTTACCAAACAACACCTGTAATTTTGCTATATTTCAGGTTCTGTTGCTTGTAATTTGAGTAGCTATGCTCCATTCCGTCGTGGAGTCCATGTTTAGGAAGGTGGGCCATTTGGATAGCAGCAAGTCGGCGATCCATGTTGAGTTTATGGAGTCAATATCTTCCCCATCAGTAAATTTCTAGCATAAAATCTGTTGCAGGTTGCGTGCCCCGTTGGTTATGACTTTCCAGCTCATAGAGTCACTACATCTGGTGTTTTGCTACCATGGATTCCTCCCAAACCTTTCCATGAGGCACTTGTGTAATAACCTGTTTGGTTTGGAGACAAATTCCCATGTTAACCTAGAATGGAGAGGCCCATGCCACCTTTCAGCTGAGTGTAGGTCGAGCCCTCCATTCCTGATAGGTGTGAAGATTTTTTTTCCCAAGCTACATAGTGTAAGCATGTTAGTTTGGTGCTCCTTGACATAGGAAACATCTTGCAAGTTTTTCGATTTCATTAATGGTACTTTTAGGAACCAAAGTGTGAGTAACTAGATGGTTCTGCCGAGGAGTACATTTATCTGCTGCAGGACTGCTGGCCAAAAGGTTGTAGAATTTATGCTCTTGATTCATCTTGGAGGTGGTCAAAGTTTTTGGGTTTCTTGAAAATATGCATTTGCATTGATAAAGAAAAAGAAGTGATTACAATGTAAAAAATAGAAAAAAAAGCAAGAAACTAGCTACTTATAGCATGCTTCCTATCCTCCTCCAAAAGAACAAAAAACTATAGAGGAATAGTGTGACTATCTAAGCTATGCCATACAAAATCAAATCTGGTAGCTATGTCTGCACAAAAGTCAACTAAACTGTTGTTGGATCTCTGTGTATATGCAAAAATGACTTGGTGAAAATTCTTCAAAAAGCTGATATATGGATCTTCTGAAAGTCTATTTTGCCACATTTCTTTATTTAGAGCACTTTTAAGATGGTCCACCACTCCAATGTTATCACCTTCAATGATGATGCCTTTGTACTCTGTGATGATATTTTATGTGTAAAGCATGGCAGCCAATTCAATAGTAGTGCTATCCAAGTGTTGGAAACAGTGGCCCATAGCTTTAATGAAGTTGCCATTTTCATCTCTCAGAACCACTGCAATACCAGCATACCCATTGGGAAGTAAGGAGCTATCAATATTTTCCTTGATCCAACCAGGAGGGGGAGGACACCACATAATTAGTTTAAGCACCCCAAAGGGCTGGGTGATGTCCCATTACTTCTAGAGAGGAAATGAGTAAGAATGAGTGATGGACCCAAGGATAGATGCAGCAATAATCTTTGGAGTGCCATGGCTGGGGCCATGAGTTTTGGCAATGCAGGTTCTCCAAACTTGGTAAACAATTGCACAGTACATTCTAGCCCAGCATAAGTTATTAGTTTGCACATCAATCTGAGCTTGAAGCAAATCTAGTAGGTTGCTAAAAATTGGGAGTGAGCTGCCCCATTTGGCCAAAATCTGAATGATGGTTATGGTTAAGGTGCAGTGGATAGCAAGATGTTCAGTATTCTCCTCCTGGTTACATCCCCATGGGCAAAGGGTAGTATCTGTTAATCCATGGTGACCAAGCCAACTATTAGTTGGCAAGGCTTGTTTGATGAGACGCCACCAGAAGAGCTTTTCCCTTGTTGGTAGTTTCAATTTTTGCAAATTGTAAGACCAAGTTGGAAAATCAGCAAAGCAGGTTTTGCAGATGGTAGATGTGAGAGTAGTCCCTATAGGAGTTCTGATGAGTTCTGGAATGTCATGTGGTTGATCAACCAAGATAGGAATGCTGGAAATTAATTCAGTCAGCTCATAACTAAATAGCACATGCAGTTTTTTAGTATCTGAAATCATGTGTTCAGCAATCAGAATTTCCACACTCCGTTCCTCATTGCATTCCATGTTGAGAAAGGTAGGCCATTTGGAGAGAGGCAAGCTAGCAATCCATGAAGAGTTTAGGAAGTCAACATCTTTGCCATTCGATACCCTCCAAAGGATGTTTTGGTTCAGGCTATAAGCCCCAGCATGTATGATCTTCTAGTTGAATCCCCACGTTTGGGGTCCCTTGCCTTGGGTTCAATACTTTTGGCCAAGCACCTATGAAGGAGCATATTTGGTTTGGAGAAGAAATCCCATGTATTCTGGACTTAAGAGGGCCATGCCAGCTTTCGTCTAGGTGATTGCCATAGGAAACATCTTGCAAGTTTTTCGATTTCATTAATGGTACTTTTAGGAACCAAAGTGTGAGCAACTGGATGGTTCTGTTGAGGAGTACATTTATCTGCTGTAGGACTGCTGGCCAAAAGGTTGTAGAATTTATGCTCTTGATTCATCTTGGAGGTGGTCAAAGTTTTTGGGTTTCTTGAAAATATGCATTTGCATTGATAAAGAAAAAGAAGTGATTACAATGTAAAAAATAGTAAAAAAGCAAGAAACTAGCTACTTATAGCATGCTTCCTATCCTCCTCCAAAAGAATAAAAAACTGTGGAGGAATAGTGTGACTATCTAAGCTATGCCATACAAAATCAAATCTGGTAGCTATGTCTGCACAAAAGTCAACTAAACTGTTGTTGGATCTCTGTGTATATGCAAAAATGACTTGGTGAAAATTCTTCAAAAAGATGATATATGGATCTTCTGAAAGTCTGTTTTGCCACATTTCTTTGTTTAGAGCACTTTTAAGATGGTCCACCACGCCAATGTTATCACCTTCAATGATGATGCCTTTGTACTCTGTGATGATATTTTATGTGTAAAGCATGGCAGCCAATTCAATAGTAGTGCTGTCCAAGTGTTGGAAACAGTGGCCCATAGCTTTAATGAAGTTGCCATTTTCATCTCTCAGAACCACTGCAATACCAACCGACCCATTGGGAAGTAGGGAGCTATCAACATTTTCCTTGATCCAACCAGGAGGGGGAGGACACCACATAATTAGTTTAAGTACCCCAAAGGGCTGGGTGATGTCCCATTACTTCTGGAGAGGAAAGGAGTAAGAATGAGTGATGGACCCGAGGATAGATGCAGCAATAATCTTTAGAGTGCCATGGCTGGGGCCATGAGTTTTGGCAATGCAGGTTCTCCAAACCTGGTAAACAATTGCACAGTACATTCTAGCCCAGCATAAGTTATTTGTTTGCACATCAATTTGAGCTTGAAGCAAATCTAGTAGGTTGCTAAAAATTGGGAGTGAGCAGCCCCATTTGGCCAAAATCTGAATGATGGTTGTGGTTAAGGTGCAGTGGATAGCAAGATGTTCAGTATTCTCCTCCTGGTTACTTCCCCATGGGCAAAGGGTAGTATCTGTTAATCCATGGTGACCAAGCCAACTATTAATTGGCAAGGCTTGTTTGATGAGATGCCACCAGAAGAGCTTTTCCTTTGTTGGTAGTTTCAATTTTTGCAAATTGTAGACCAAGTTGGAAAATCAGCAAAGCAGGTTTTGTAGATGGTAGATGTGAGAGTAGTCCCTATAGGAGTTCTGATGAGTTCTGGAATGTCATGTGGTTGATCAACCAAGATAGGAATGCTGGAAATTAATTCAGCCAGCTCATAACTAAATAGCACATGCAATTTTTCAGTATCTGAACTCATGTGTTCAGCAATCAGAATTTCCACACTCCGTTCCTCATTGCATTCCATGTTGAGAAAGGTAGGCCATTTGGAGAGAGGCAAGCTAGCAATCCATGAAGAGTTTAGGAAGTCAACATCTTTGCCATTCGATACCCTCAAAGGATGTTTTGGTTCAGGCTATAAGCCCCAGCATGTATGATCTTCTAGCAGGTTGAATCCCCACGTTTGGGGTCCCTTAGCCTTGGGTTCAGCCCATACTTTTTGGCCAAGCACCTATGGAGGAGCATATTTGGTTTGGAGATGAAATCCCATGTATTTCTGGACTTAAGAGGGCCATGCTAGGTTTCGTCTAGGTGCTCGCCACCTTCTCAGCATGCAGATTTTGTCCCAAAAAACATAGTGGATGCAATGCTGGTTGCTATTCCCTTGCCAAAGAAAGTTCCTAGCAAGTTTCTCAATCTCCTTAGTTATTCCCTTAGGCATATCAGTGTGGGTTGCTTGATACATGGAGATGTAAAGCAAGGAAGTTCTTATTAGAGTTAATCGGCCTGCTATGGACAAATGTCTAACTCCCCACAAGTTGACTTTATCTCTAGCCCATTGCAAAAGCTGCAGAAAATCGGCGGCCTTGAGCTTCCTCATAGCTAATTTAATACTCAAGTAATCATGCTCTCAAACTCTTCTAAAGCCCGTTAGTCTAGTGATCTTATTTTCCTTCCATCTATGGGTGGCTTTGCTAAACAAAATGACCATTTTTGTGGAGTTGATGCGCTGTCCAGTCCAGTTACAATAGTTTTTTAAAATTTGCAAGATACCCTTGGCATGGGCAACGGAGGCTTTGGTTGTGAAGAGAATGTCGTTGGCATAAAGTAGGTGGGATATACATGTTCCCCCATTGGCAATGGCCACCCCAAATTCACAACTGTACTGTTTGACGACCGGTGAGAGCAGTTCGGAATAAAGGATAAATAGGTAAGGAGACAGCGGGCATCCCTGCCAAAATCTGCAATGAGCTTGAATCCAATTTGTCCTTTGACCATATAGCAGAAGGGAGAAGGAAGGGGAGGAAACACATTGAAGGAGCCAATTCTAGAATTTCATAAGTAACCCAAATTTATGGAGAATCATATCCAAGGTTTCCTAGCTCATTTTATCATAGCCTAGCTCCATATCGATTTTGATGGCCATAAATCCTTCCTTAGAAGTGGAGTGTTGGAATTTATTGAAAATTTCTTGAGCCACCAAGGTAGTGGTGGGAGATAGATTTATAAGGCACAAAGGCACCCTGCTCTTCTGAAATGATGTTAGGGAGAGTATTTTTCACCGACACCCTCCCCTTTGCTAGTTAGCATGCAGATTTTGTCCCATGGAACATAGTGGATGCAATGCTGGTTGCTATTCCCTTGCCAAAGAAAGTTCCTAGCAAGTTTATCAATCTCCTTAGTTATTCCCTTAGACATATCAATGTGGGTTGCTTGATACATGGAGATGCAAAGCAAGGAAGTTCTTATTAGAGTTAATCGGCCTGCTATGGACAAATGTCTAACTCCCACAAATTGACTTTATCTCTAGCCCATTGCAAAAGTTCCAGAAAATCGGTAGCCTTGAGCTTCCTCATAGATAATTTAATACTCAAGTAATCATGCTCTCGAACTCTTCTAAAGCCCGTTAGTCTGGTGATCCTATTTTCCTTCCATCTATGGGTGGCTTTGCTAAACAAAATGACCATTTTTGTGGAGTTGATGCGCTATCCAGTCCAGTTACAATAGTTTTTCAAAATTTGCAAGATACCCTTGGCATGGGCAACGAAGGCTTTGGTTGTGAAGAGAATGTCATTGGCATAAAGTAGATGCGATATACATGTTCCCTCATTGGCAATGGCCACCCCAAGTTCACAACTGTACTGTTTGACGACCAGTGAGAGCAGTTCGGAATAAAGGATAAATAGGTAAGGAGACAGCGGGCATCCCTGCCAAAATTTGCAATGAGCTTGAATCCAATTTATCCTTTGACCATTTAGCAAAAGGGAGAAGGAAGGGGAGGAAACACATTGAAGGAGCCAATTCTAGAATTTTATAAGTAACCCAAATTTATGGAGAATCATATCCAAGGTTTAGCTCATTTTATCATAGCCTTGCTCCATATCGATTTTGATGGCCATAAATCCTTCCTTAGAAGTGGAGTGTTGGAATTTATTGAAAATTTCTTGAGCCGCCAAGCAGTGGTGGGAGATAGATTTATAAGGCATAAAGGCACCCTGCTCTTCTGAAATGATGTTAGGGAGAGTAGTTTTCAGCCGACACACAAGTATTTTACCTATGAGCTTGTAAGCAGTTTTGTAAAGATTGAAAGGCCTGAATTTTGCAGGAAAATCAGCATTTGGGGATTTGGGTAAGAGAATCACCAAAGTTTCCTTCCATTGAGAAGCCATGGTGCCACTGCAAAATAATTCCCGAACAGCCACCACGATGTCCGGGCCAATGATTTTCCAGAAGTGCTTGTAGAAAGATACAGTGATGCCATCAATCCTAGGAGCACGATTAGCACCCATAGTTCTGATCACATCCCAAATTTCAACCTCATTGATGTCAGTTTCCAAGAGTTCATAAATTTGAGGCAGAATTCTATTATTTTTAGCAAAGCAAGGCCAATCAGAGGTAATGATAGGATGAGCACTCCATTTCTGCTGAAAAAAGTTCATGAAGGCTTGGTGGATCAAGACCAGATCGTCAGTGTTTTGTCTGTCATCAAGCTTGAATGTGCTGATTCTGTTAGATCTCTTTCGAGTAGAAGCAATGGTATGAAAGAAATGAGTGTTGGCATTTCCCTCTTCAGCCCACCTGATTTTAGCCCGTTGCGACCACCAACAAGAAAGATGGGCAAGAGTTGAATTTAGCTCATTTTCTTTGAACTGAAGTTCCATATCTTCCTGCTCGGTCAGCCCATTTGAAGAGCAATCAGCCAACTGAATGTGCAGAATTTCCTCTTGAAGGGTGTGTCTTTGCTTGCTCAAGTCAAGGAGCTTGCTCTTGCTCCGATAAAAAAGGTTCCTCAAGGTCCGGAGGCACTTCCTATCCAAGATTTCAGCTTTGGAGCCTTCAAAGTTGCCTTGCCAACTTTTCCAAACTAACTTCCATGTCATAGGATAAGAGAGCCATGTACCTTCAAACCTCAGCCATCTTTGGGACTTCCATTTCTCCATAGAATTGATTTGAAGTAGAATGGGGCAATGATCTGATGCAATCCTTGGAAGGTGTTTAGTTTCAGTTAGAGGGAGAAGGTTGGAGGCAACAGTGTTGATGAAGAAGCGGTCAAGGTGCACCCAAATTCTAATATTTTTGTCCTTATTATAAGTCCATGTGAACCTGGGTCTAGGGAAGTTCAGCTCATGGAGGTCCCCGCTGGTCAAAAAATCCATCATCTCTTTGGCCTTGAGAATTTAAATTGTTCCCCATTTTGTCATTTGGCATAAATGCAATTAAAATCTCCCACAATAGCGGAAGTTCATTCAAAAAGGAGTTAATGTGTTCCATAGCCCACGATGAGTGTGGTAATCTTTATGATCATAGCATACTGCCACCATCCACTTAGCCCTGTCAGGTAATTGGATATTCCCAACAATGCATTGATCAATTTGTATGATAGGAGTAAAGGTGATTAAGTCATTCCACCACAATGCAAGGAGACCTCCATATTTTCCCACAGCAGATTGGTGTAGAAAGTCCCAATTACGACCAGCAATGTTGTCCACTTCCCTTCTAGAGATGTCCTCCACTTTTGTTTCAATGAGGCCAATGAAGAGAGCATTGTGTTCTCCAAGAATTTGCCGGAGGTAGTGGCCCATGGCCTTCTTATGGACCCCTCGGTAGTTCCACATAATTATGGAAGTCATGGGTGGACGTCACGGGAGGCATCCCTACCATTGTCAATTTGGAAGTGACTTTTTCTACGTTTCCATGGGATTTGTTTAATAGGATCTAGCTGACCCAGTTCACGATCAAAGTGCACTTTGGAGATCCGGCTCTGCCCACTTTTGGATTTCTTGTGTTTGAACAATTTATTGGCCTCTTGTGTTTTCTTGGTTGTATTGAAAACAGTTGTTATGTGAGGTGTGGGTGGTTCCTCCTTGCCTATGTCTTGGTGAATCTACATTGAATTCCTGTTGTCCTCCACTATGGAATCATTAGATTTGGTGCTCTTCCTACTGTCACCATGCAGTTTTCTGTTGTGTTCAACAACAGGTTTTGGTTGTGAAGTTTCTCCCCTGAACTTGTTGTTCTGATTTTCAGGTTTATGAGGCCTGGCCTTCCTCCTTGTAACCAATGTCCATGGCCCATAGGACTTTTCCAAGTTAGTATGATCAGTAGTATCAATGATAGCCTCCTTTTCTTTAGACTAAGCCACCGACAGAGTGCAGAATTTTGTAGAGGATGGGTTAGCCAATCAGTAGCTTTCATATATATGGATGGTTCAAAGGGATGCGCTTGTTACTGAACTCTGGAAGGTTGTAGTTTTGCAGCACCCGATCCATGGAGGGAGTGGTTTGATTAGGCAAAGGAGTGGGAAAGGTATTGGGTTTACTGTTAGATGCCAATTGGTCGGCCATCTTGGCTTTTTCAGGACACAATTCAATTTTATGCCCGACCTTTCCACAGTGAAAGAAGAGTTCAGCAATTCTCTCATATTCAACTTTATGAAAAAATAGCCATTATATCTGTTAATCCATATTCCGGGGGAAGGCTTTTTGAGAGATCGACCCTGACACAGATTCGTGCATAAGTACTTTGCCCTCATTTGCTAGTTTGGTTGTCCATCCACATCGGTTCTCCAATGAATGAAGAAATTCGAGCAAGGTTGTGGCAATCCTAGTAGATAAGAGGTAGACCATGTAGCCTCATCCATAGAGGAGAGGTTAAACCTTTTAGAGAGTCAGGAGAGAAATCAAGACTCCATTTGTCCATAGCAATGACATTACCAAAAATGAACCAAGGTCCATTGAGGAGAACGGTATCACGAGCATCAACCGATTGAAAGATGCATAAGAAACAATCAGGGGCAACTAGCACTAAGCTAAACTCACCCCATTGGCTCCATTTGTGCTTAAGGTCATTATTTAGGAAGTAGAAGGGAAGTTTTTTCCCGAGAAGTTTCCCCATGAGCGCGGCTTCCAATTTCTGAAGATTCTCTGGCATAGAGCTATCGTCGAGAGTGACCGCAACCCCATATCTATCTCTAATATCATCAAAGTTTACTTTAGCAAGTGTGACAACTGCAGGTTCTTCCAAGCATTGATCGAAGCCCTGTCTTGTTCTCGTCGGTTAGATTGCATTGTAGTTGTCTCCCTGATGTGTGAGTAGTGTTCCTAAATAGCCTCTGCATTTTGGCTTGAGGTCTACTCGATTGGCCTGATTTATCCATTGCAGATTTGGTTGCGGCATTATCACAAACACCTTGAGTGCATGTTTGCAGATTGAAGGAATCAGAGCTGTGCTTATCAGTTTCAGCCCCTTCCAGATTGACTGGAAGGCCGACAGTGTAGGCATCACCATAGCTCACATTCATAGTAGTACACGAATTGGACAAAGTCAAATCAGAAATCAAATCGCGAGGGCTACCCGTCCATAAAAATTGAGGGCTGTAGGCCTCAAAAACGTGAGGGCCACTTGCCCCTAGGGAGGAAAGATCATTGGACTTACCTGTTACAGCTGCAATACTCTCAATTGAACTATGAGTTGGTGCGAATTCACCATGTCCAACTAAAGACAACATTCCTCTTACGAGTCATCCGCATCGCGTCCGATGTGGAATTGTGAATTGCCGCCATGCTTACCTCCATCGGCTGTGAGCTCTCCATATGGTCATTGTTTTGTGGAAAGGTAGCCGCAACCGTGCGGCTAAGTGCATTGCTCCCACTTTCAGCATTGTCCATATCCATGGACACTATTCCATTGGCACTACCGGCCAATTCTTGTTCAACCGATCATGAGCTGCTGCCACCAGAGGAGTCGAGCTCCATGTGCATTGTAACATTGGCACAACTTAAAGGACTCTTATAGGGACTACTCTCACAGCCACCATCTACAAAATCTGCTTTGCTGATTTTCCAAATTGGACTTACGGTTTGCATAACTTGAAACTACCACCAAGGGAAAAGCTCCTCTGGTGGCGGCTCATCAAACAAGCCTTGCCAACTAATAGTTGCCTAGCTCACCACAGATTAATGGATACTACCCTTGCCCATGGGGATGTAACCAGGAGGAGAATACTAAACATCTTGATATCCACTGCACTTTAATCACAACCATCATTCAGATTTGGCCAAATGGGGTTGCTCACTCCCAATTTTTAGCAACCTACCTGATTTACTTCAAGCTCTGATTGATGTGCAAACTAACAACTTATGCTGGACTAGAATGTACTGTGCAATCGTTCACCAGGTTTGGAGAACCCGCATTGCCAAAACTCATGGCCTCAGCCATGGTACTCCAAATATTATTGATGCATCTATCCTCGGGTCCATTACTCATTCTTACTCCTTTCCTCTCCAGAAGTAATGGGACATCACCCAGCCCTTTGGGCTGCTTAAACCAATTTTGTGGTGTCCTCCCCCTCCTGGCTGGATCAAGACAAATGTTGATGGCTCCCTACTTCCCAATGGGTCAGCTGGTATTGCAGTGGTACTGAGAGGTGAAAATGGCAACTTCATTAAAGCTATTGGCCATTGTTTCCAACACTAGGACAACACTACCATTGAATTGGCTGCCATGCTTTACACACAAAATATCATTGAGCTGTGGATGGCAGAGTACAAAGGCATCATCATTGAAGGTGATAACATTGGAGTAGTGGACCACCTCAAAAGTGGTCTAAACAAAGAAATATGGCAAACCAGACTTTCAGAAGATCCATATATCAGTTTTTTGAATACTTTTAACCAAGTCATTTTGGCTTATACACAAAGATCCAACAACAGTTTAGCTGACTTTTGTGCAGACATAACTACCAGGTTTGATTTTGTATGGCATAAATTAGATAGTCACACTATTCCTCCACAGTTTTTTATTCTTTTGGAAGAGGATAAGAAGCATGCTATAAGTAGCTACTTTTTTGTTATTTTTTATACCGTAATCACTTCTTTTGTTATCAATGCAAATGCATCTTTTCAAGGAACCCAAAAACTTAGGAGGCTCTTTCATTTCTCTTTCTTCTTTCTCTCTCTTGGTGTTTCCTAGTTAGAGAAGCTCTAGGGATGCGAGGGGGGGTGACCATGGGTTGTCCCCTCACTCAAGGAAGAGTGGGGGTGGAGCTAACAATGAAGGTGGTCATCATGGTGGTGGAGCTTTGGAGGTGAAGGATGCAAGCTTGAAGGGAGGAGCAGTAGATGCAGGGGGAGGCTGAGGCAGCAAGTCTAGCTGGCTAGGGAGCTCTAGTGGAAGGCAGGGAAGTCACGACTCCAAGGAGGATGAATGGATGACAATCTCCAATGTAGCAGGGCTTCTTATCGGCTCCATGGATCGACTTCATCTGCTAATGTAGTCAGGCTCGGTGGCATGGAGCACTATCGCACTCCATGCGGATGGACATGACTCTCAATAATGGATATCTCAGCTCTCACATCGATGAAGAGCGCAGTGAAATGTGATACGTGGTGTGAATTACAGAATCTCGCTAACCATGGAGTCTTTAAATGCAAGTTGCGCTAGAAGCCAGAAGGCTGAGGGCATGTCCCCCTGGGTGTCAAGCATCGTGTCGCTCCGTGCCAACTCTGTCCCCCCAATGGGTGTGTGTCGGTCGAGGCACGGATGCGCAGGGTGGCCCATCGTGCCCTTCGGCATGGTGGGCTGAAGAGCTGGTCATCATCTCGCTAGCTGCGGGCAACGAGGGGTGGATGAAAGCTGTGAGCACAGCCCACGTTGTCTCGTACGAAGCTTAAGAGAATGGCGGTGCCCCTCAAGCCATCCCAACCAACACACTAATCTGCATGTAGCGGCTTGGAATGTGACCCCAGGATGGACGAGGCCACCCACCAAGTTTAAGCATATCAATAAGTGGGTGATCGACGCAGCCCTTCTCGGCAGTAGGAGCCATGGCAATCGATGCCCGAGGAGACACCGTCGGTGCGGCCAGCAAGCATGGTGCATGCTATCTAGGTGAGCCCTGTGAGGCTCCTGCGTGCCCATCATGATGGATCATGGGCTCCCCATTCGACCCATCTTGAAACATGGACCAAGGAGCCTGACATGCATGCGAGCCGATGGGTGTCGAAGCCCAGTGGGCGCAAGGAAGCTGATGCACGGGATCCTCTCTCATGGGTGCACCGTGGACTGACCCAGATCTTTTATGAAGGGTTTGAGTGAGAGCATGTGTGTCAGGACCCAAAAGATGGTGAACTATGCCTGAGCGGGGCGAAGCCATAGGAAACTCTGGTGGAGGCCCGCAGCGATACTGATGTGTAAATCATTCATCTAACTCAGGTATAGGGGTGAAAGACTAATCGAGCCATCTAGTAGATGGTTCCCTCTAAAGTTTCCATCAGGATAGCTAGAGCCCCGGGCGGAGTTCTATCGGGTAAAACTAATGATTAGAGGCATCGGGGGCATAATGCCCTTGACCTATTCTCAAGCTTTAAATAGATAGGATGGCTAGGCTACTTCATTGAGCCATGCCACGGAATTGAGGGCTCAAAGTGGGACATTTTTGGTAAGCAGAACTGGTAATGTGGGATGAACCGGAAGTCAGGTTACAGTGCCCAACTGCACGCTAACCCAAAACCCATAAAGGGTGTTGGTCGATTAAGACAGCAGGATGGTGGTCATGGAAGTCAAAATCTGCTAAGGAGTGTGTAAAAACTCACATGTCGAATCAACTAGCACCAAAAATGGATGGCGCTTAAGCGTATGACCCACACCCAACCATCGAGGCGATGGCCAGGCCTGAATGAATAGGAGGGTGCAATGATCACCGTAAAACATGGGGCGTGAGCCCGTGCGGAGTGGCTGTCGGTGCAGATCTTAGTGGTAGTAGCAAATATTAAAATGAGAGCTTTGAAGGCCGAAGGGGGGAAGATTCCATGTAAATGGCACTTGCACATGGGTTAGCCAATTGTAAGAGATGGGGGAGGCCCATCAGAGAGCGCCGCTTCACGTGAGCTTTGAATGGGAGTCAAATTAAAATTCTTGAGCTGGGATGTGGCGGCTAACGGCATTGTTTGGTAGTTTGGAGACGCCGGTGGGGGCCTAGGGATGAGTTACCTTTTCTGCTTAACATCCTATCGGCCCTGGAAATGGCTCAGCCAGAGGTAGGGTCCAACGGAAGAGCACATTGAGCGACATCCGGCAGCACTGCGGCCCCGAAAATTGGGGAGGCCGAGTGCCGTCCATGCCCGGTCGTACTCATAATCGCATCAGGTCTCCAAGGTGAACATCCTCTGGTCAATGGAGCAATGTAGGTAAGGGAAGTCGTTAAAATGGATCCGTAACTTAGGGAAAAAGATTGGCTCTGAGGGTTGGGCACGGGGGTCCTAATCTCGAATCCATTGGCTGTCAGCGGACTACTCGAGCTGCGCCCATGGCTTGAGCAGGTCACCGTGTGCGGGCTAGGGGATGGATTGGGAACAGCCCCCACCATGGGGGCCTTCCCCGAGCATCGAACAACTGACTCAAAACTGGTATGGTCAAGGGGAATCTGATTGTTTAATTAAAATAAAGCTTTGTGATGGTCCCAGCAGATGCTCACACAATGTGATTTCTGCCCAGTGCTCTAAATGTCAAAGTGAAGAAATTTAACCAAGTGCGAGTAAACGGTGGGAGTAACTATGACTCTCTTAAGGTATCCAAATGCCTCATCATCTAATTAGTGTCGTGCATGAATGGATTAACGAGAATCCCACTATCCCTACCTACTATCTAGAGAAACCACAACCAAGGGAACTAGCTTGGTAGAATCAGTGAGGAAAGAAGACTTTATTGAGCTTGACTCTAGTCCAGCTTTGTGAAATGACTTGAGAGGTGTAGGATAAGTGGGAATCGGCTCATCGGCACAGGTGAAATACCACTACTTTTAACATTTTTACTTATTCCGTGAGATGGAGGTGGGGCTTGGCCCCTCCTTTTGGCTTTTAAATCTTGCCCTGACGGGTCGATCTGGGCAGAAGACATTGTCAAGTGGGGAGTTTAGCTGGGGTGGCACATCTGTTAAAAGATAACGTAGGTGTCCTAAGATGAGCTTAACGAGAATAAAAATCTTGTATGGAATAAAAGGGTAAAAGCTTGTTTGATTCTGATTTCCAGTGTGAATATGAATCGTGAAAGCGTGGCCAATCGATCCTTTAGTCATTCAGAATTTGAAGCTAGAGGTGTTAGAAATGTTACCATTGGGATAGCTGGCTTGTGGTAGCTAAGCATTCATAGCAACGTTGCTTTTTGATATTTCAATGTCGACTCTTCATATCATTGTGAAGCAGAATTCACCAAGTGTTGGATTGTTCACCAACCAATAGGGAATGTGAGTTGGGTTTAGACCATCATGAGACAGCTTAGTTTTACCCTACTGATGATCATACCATGATAGTAATTCAACCTAGTATGAGAGGAACCATTTATTCACACAATTAGTCATTGTGCTTGGTTAAAATGCCAGTGGCGCGAAGCTACCATGTGCCGGATTATGGCTGAACGCCTCTAAGTCAGAATCCATGCTAAAAATGCAATGCTTGAGCCTATTGTCCACCCGTTGACCAGTGGTAGGGGCTTTAGCCCCTGAGGGCTCGTGACATGGGCAACATTCGCATCGATAGATTAAGACACCAGCAGGGATGCCCTGAAATGCAGTTCTGAATGGACGATGGGCAGAATCCTTTGTAGATGACTTAAATTCATGATGTGGCATTGTACGTGGTAGAGTGGGCTTTGCCATGATCCGAGATCACCCCTATGTCGCAGCAGATTCGTCCCCCCCCCTCCTCCCGGGAAACGGTGGGGTTCAGTGACAGAAATTTGCACGAGTGCGATCGGCGCGTGCTTGGCACCAGCCAAATGCATGCCCATGAAAAAGTAAGCTTTTTGGGGATTTTGGAACTACCGTGGGGCCAAAAATTGAATTTTGGGTGGCAGATCTATTAGAGTCAACGACGGCAGTATTTTATTTTCTCAAACGCTCGCTTATTCGTGCACATATGAGCCTTCAATATGCCATGAGAAAAATAATATCCATGGGGGGGGGGGGGGGTAATCGAGTGCATTTGACCCAAAAAATTTGCCGCGGGTCGGCTAAGTGTCGAGCACTCTGGCAAAATGCATGCTAGTGAAAAAGTAAGCTTTTTGGGGATTCTGGAACTACTAGCCTGATAGCCCCTCCGCCTTTATGTGGAGGCATGCCGTGCATGTCGGGACGGGCATGCTAATGGCCACGTCGTGAGCATGTCCTGACATGCTCTAGCTATCCTATAATCTCATCGCCGTCACTTGTCGGCGTTGGTGCACTCTGAAACCTTCGATATGCCGCAGAAAAAATAATTTTTGGGTGAAAATCTAGTGATTGCGACCCGATAAATTCAGGCACTAATGAACCTAAGAAACACGGCCCAAAATATATTCAAAATATTCAGGCGCTCGTGCGCCTAAAAAAATGACCCGAAGGTGACGCAAAAAATTTGGGCGTGTCCTTGATGTTCATGAAGGATGAGACATCGAGGGGTGTGATTGGCGGCGACCATGGCGGAGAATATGGAGCTATGGCGATGCGTCGCGGTGGTCACGGATGGGCCCAACATCGATGGTCGCATCACCGTCGGACAAGCATCGACAGTAGAGCGAGCGATCGCGGATGTGCAGCGGTGCTCGTGTGGAAGGTGGCAGTCACAGTTGGTGGCGACCAGCAGCGGCACTGACCGGTGGCATGGTAGCGGGATGTGGGGCACTGGGGCTGGAGATTGTTAGTGCAGTGGGGGCATGCGCTTATATAAAAATCAAGACGCATGCATGCATGTGCTGCGCCCAACGCCCAAGTGCCTAAGAACCGCAAGACGTGAGGCACGAGCCACAGACATGAGCTTAGCATCCTTATCTTCTCACGTGTGTTGGCGAGCATGGTTGCATGCCTCTGAGTCTTTGGAGCTAGTCGTGGGCCTCTCGGGTGTTGAGTGCAGTCTGCGGGCCTCGAGGGTCTTTGGCGCCGCGAGCCTTCGGTGGGGCACGCCGCCCGCCAGCGTGCCCAGTCTTGGTGTGCCCGTGGCAGCGTGCACCCCTCACGAGCACTAGCATGCGGACGCATGCCCTCCCACGGCCTCGTGTGTGCTAGTGCTCACTTGCAGCCCAGTGGCAGGTGCTTTGGTGCCCACGTGCACTTAACTACTCAAAATTGGTCGTGTTTTGCCATTTTTTTTAGGCTGGAACCTCTTAAAACCTCTCAGCGGTGCTCACAGGTGCATTTGGTGGCCTCCATTTGGGCATATGGCTGCCCATAAAAAAAGTAAGCTTTTTGGGCTTTCCGGAACTTCCAGGGGCTAAAATGTGCATTTTGCCCTCCCTGTCTATTAGAGATGAGCTAAACTAGGTAGCAAGTTCATTGTTTTGCTGTCAGACATGCATGTAAATGAGATAATGCACATGATCTTAGGATCTGCATGCTTCCTTCATGTTATGTCATCGTATTGTGAATCGAATGGATTTTTTAGGCATAGTGCAAGGAAGGGCATCATGCGGCATATGAATCGACCACACTCTTCAGAGTATTGGTCAACTTGGCATCCCACATGGAGCTTCTTTGCACTCTGACATGAATGTACGTGCCTCATGGGATCAAAATGTACATTCGTTATCATGACCCTTTGGTTCGCTTGATGACGGAGATTGCTTGATCATTTTTTTCTCGCAGTGCCTTTGGGCCAAAAGAAGCATTTTGGGGGGCCATCTATTAGGGAGTGAGCCAGCCTAACAGCTCTCTGCCTTTGTGCGAAGGCACGCCATGCATGCCGGGATGGGTGTGCTAATGACCACGTCGTGAGCATGTCCTGACATGCACTGGTGCCCACGCCTATATTCTCGAACCGCACATCGTTGTTTGTCTGACACCAACCGTGCACCCATATGAGACTTTGATATGCCGCATGAGAAAAATAATGTTCGGGTGGAAATCCAACGCATGTGACCAGATAAATTCTGGCACTGACGTGCCCGAGAAACACGACCCAAGAGAAATTCCAAAAATTGGGTGCTCGTGTGCCCGATTAAATGATCCGAAGGTGATGCAAAAAATTTGGGCATGGCGCGCCCAATGCTCATGAAGAACGTGCCATCTGGTGGGCTGGTGAGATCGGTCGGTAGCCATGACCTGATCGAAATACGGAGAAAGGATGCCATGCGGTCACGACATGCCTGAATCACGCCGATCGTCGACAAGCATCGGCAATGGCGAGTGATCGTAGACGTGTGGTGGTGCTCATATGGCAGGCAGCTGTCGCAGCCGGTGAAGACCAGGGGAGACCGGTGACTGAGGTGGCTGTGAGCGAAAACTGTGGTGACCCACTGCGATGATTGGTGGTGGTGATAATTGGCGGTGGCGGTGACGACCCACGCACCTGGCGACCAATGTTGGGTGCGCTTATATAAAATTAATATGCACGCGCGACGCGCGCCCCGCTGCCCAAGTGTTGCTAGCTATAAGCCACACGCCATGCAAGTCGCGCCAACGAGTCGCTATGAGCTTAGCATTCTTATCATCTCATGCCATGCATGCCCTGATGCCACAAGTCGCGGGTGCTTGAGTCCGAGGGCCTCTGCGGGCGCTGGCGCATGCATTCCAATTTTGGTGTCGGTGCTCATAGGGCCTCGCTGGAGCACACTGCCGGGCCGCACACGCAGCCCCACGCGCTAACTCAAGACGCCTGTCGTGGCGTTGGTGCCCAGCGACCCTCATGGCACGCGCCCACTCCCCCTTAGGCCCTCGCACACACCCAAGGGCGCTCAGACGCCACGTGCACGATGCTCAGAGGCGTGCCCCCGGTGGCCCCATGTGTGCTAGTTCATGCCTGCAACCCAATGGCGGGTGCTTTATTGCCCGTGTGAGCTTAACTCCACAAATTTGGCGGTGTTTTGGCATTTTTTGAGGCTAGAACCTCCTAAAGCATCCCAGTGGTGCTCACGGGTGCATTTGGAGGCTCCATTTGGGCATATGGCTGCCCATAAAAAAGTAATCTTTTTGGGCTTTTTGGAACTTTCGGGGGCTGAAATGTGCATTTTTCTCTGTCTGTCTATTAGAGATGAGCTGAACTAGGCAGTAGGTCCGCTATTTTGCTGCCATACTTGCATGTAAGGGAGACAATTCTCATGATCTTAGGATCTGCATGCTTCCTTCATGTTATGTCATCGTGTTATGAATCAAATGAATTTTTTGAGCATAGACGAAGGAAGAGCTTCAAGCGACATACTAATCGACTGCACTCTTCAAAGTATTGGTCGGCTTTGCATCCCACATGGAGCTTCTTCTCGCTCCGATGTGAATGTATGTGCCTCACGGGAGCTCGCCATCCACATCATTATCATGACCCTTTGGTTCGCTTGATGTCAGAGATTTCTTGATCACTTTTTCTGAGCAGTGCCTTTGGCTTTGTGATGTGCTTAGGCTGGAGACTCGTATATGGCGCATGAGTTGTCGTGGACTCTACTTCTATTGATCGGTGGTCATCTTTGTGTGGCCAACTATCGGTATGGCAATCCATTTAATTCCTCGATCCTCATAATATTTTGGAGATCGATTGTGGCATCGTGGCAATTGCTTACGATAGGAATCCTTTCATTGTCAATATTAACATCTTTTGATGTGTCATGGATTAGCCTCTGATGCCCATTTTCATGGCATGGAGACTGCCCTGTGGAATGAGACCCTTCCATCCTCAACTTTGGGAGCCGTCCCTATGACATTCCCTTATCTTAGGCGGTGGACAAAGGGTCTCGTCATATTATTGTGAATGTTGCTCTTAAAAATCGGGTCTCGATGTCACGACCACATTGCCAGGGTCAATTTATTCGGAGGTGATCGGGCCTTCATCCTTTGTGCACTCTGATTCTTTCCCCTCCCTCCATATATACATGGATGTGATGGGCGAGATCATTGTTGCGTCGAGGATGTGCTACCTGGTTGATCCTACTAGTAGCCTTATGCTTGCCTCAATGATTAAGCCATGTATGTGTAAGTATGAACTATTTCAGACTGTGAAATTATGAATGACTCATTAAATCGGTTATAGTTTGTTTGATGGTACATGCTACTCAGATAACCGTAGTAATTCTAGAGCTAATACGTGCACCAAACCCCAACTTCTGGAAGGGATGCATTTATTAGGTAAAAGGTGACGCGGATTACGCGTTTCCTATTGATTCATGATAACTGCCACACTGCCCGTACCGCGGACGCATCATTTGAATATCTGCCCTATCAACTTTCGATGGTAGGATAGGGGCCTACCATGGTGGTGATGGGTGATAGAGATTAGGGTTCAAGGAGAGGGACGAGAGGCTACCACATCCAAGGAACCAAAGCGCAAATTATCCAATCTTGACTTGGGGAGGTAGTGACAATAAATAACAATAAATAATAATATCAAGCTCTTCGAGTCTAGAAATTGGAATGAGTACAATCTAAACCCCTTAACAAGGATCCATTAGAGGGTAAGTCTGGTGCCAACAGTCGTGGTAATTTCAGCTCTAATAGTGTATATTTAAGTTGTTGTAGTTAAAAAGCTCATAGTTGGACCTTGGGTTTGGTCAGTCGATCCGCCTCACGGTGTGCATCGCCCATCTCGTCCCTTATGCCGACGATGCATTCCTAGCCTTAATTGGCTGGGTCGTGCCTCTGACACCATTACTTTGAAGAAATTAGAGTTCTCAAAGCAAGCCCATGCTCTGGATACATTAGCATAGCATAACACTACAAGATTTCGGTCCTATTGTGTTGGCCTTCGGGATCGGAGTAATGATTAAGAGGGATGGTCGGGGGCATTCGTATTTTATAGTTAGAGGTGAAATTCTTGGATTTATGAAAGACAAACCACTACAAAAGCATTTACCAAGGATGTTTTCATTAATCAAGAATGAAAGTTGGGGGCTCGAAGATGATCAGATACCATCCTAGTCTCAACCATAAACGATGCTGACCACTGATCGATGGATATTGCTTCTAGGAGTCCGCCGGCACCTTGTGAGAATCAAAGTTTTTGGGTTCCTTGAAAATATGCATTTGCATTGATAATAGAGAAGAGATTACAATGTAAAAAATAGTTAAAAAGCAAAAAAAACTAGCTACTTACAACATCCTTTCTATCCTCCTCCAAAAGAACAAAAAATTATGGTGGAATAGTGTGACTATCTAAGCTATGCCATACAAAATACAACCTGGTAGCTATGTTTGCACAAAAGTCAGCTAAGGTGTTGTTGGATCTCTGTGTATATGCAAAAATGACCTGGTGAAAATTCTTCAAAAAATTGAAGATGAGCTCAACGAGAATAGAAATCTCGTGTGGAACAAAAGGGTAAAAACTTGTTTGATTCTGGTTTTCAGTGTGAATACAACCATGAAAGCATGGCCTATCGATCCTTTAGTTATTCGAAATTTGAAGCTAGAGGTGTCAGAAAAGTTACAGGGATAAGCGGCTTGTCCAAGCGTTCATAGCGACGTTGTTTTTTGATCCCGATGTCTCTTCCTATCATTGTGAAGCAGAATTCACCAAGTGTTTGATTGTTCACCCACCAATAGGGAACGTGAGCTGGGTTTAGATCGTCGTGAGACAGGTTAGTTTTACCCTACTGATGATCATGTCATGATAGTAATTCAACCTAGTACGAGAGGAACCATTGATTCACATAATTGGTCATCACGCTTGGTTGAAAAGCTAGTGGCGCAAAGCTACCGTGTGCTGGATTATGACTGAACACCTCTAATTCAGAATCCGCACTAAAAATGCGGTGATGAGCCCGTCGTCCACCCGTCGACCAGTGGTAGGGGCTTCGGCCCTCGAGGGTAGGTGACGTGGGCGACATTCATGCCAATAGACTAAAATGCCGGTGCGGACACCCTGAAATGTAGTTCTGAATGGACGATGGAAAGAATCCTTTACAGATGACTTAAATTCACGATGAGGCATTGTACATGATAGAGTGGCCTTTGCTGCCATGATCCACTGAGATCCTGCCCTATGTCGTAGTAGATTCGTCCCCCCCACCCCAATTTCCTCCCCCATCGGGGAACGATGGGGTTTGGGCTACCCGAGAAATTTGCACGGGGTGCGGCCGGTGCATGTGCATGGGCACCACGCCGGCACGAATGCGTGCCCGTGAAAAAGTAAGCTCTGTGGGGATTCTGGAACTACCGGGGGCCACAAACTCCGTTTTGGGCTGCCCCGTCTATTAGGGAGTGACCCGGCCTGACATCCGCTCCGCCTTCGTGCGGAGGCACGTCGTGCATGCAGGGACGGGCGTGCCAATGGCCGCGTCGTCAGCATGCCCTGACATGCGCTGGCGCCGGTCGACGACGTGCTAGTGCCCGCGCCTATTTTCTCGAGCCACGCATCGTCACTTATCCGACACTGCCCGTGCACCCAAATGAGCCTTTGATATGCCGCACGAGAAAAATAATGTTCGTGGGCAGGAATAGAGTGCATTTGTCCCATTAAATTAGCACGGGGTGCGGCCGGCACACATGCACGGGCACCCCGTTGGCAAAAATGTGAGGCAGTGAAAAAGTAAGCCTTTTGGGGATTACGGATCTACGGCAGCTTCACCTTCGGCGAGGCATGCCGATGGTAATATGTGCCACAGCATGTCATGACATACTCTCACACCTGCGACTATATTCTTGAACTGTGCTTCATCGCTTGTCCGATGCTGACGCGCCTGAGAAACACGACCCGAGAGATATTCAAAATATGCGGGTGCTCACACGCCCGAAAAAATGACTCGAAGGAGATGCAAAATATTTGGGCACGGCCCACCCGATGTTCATGAAGGATGAGCCATCCGAGGGGCCGGGGTGATTGGCCGCCAGCCATTACCCGGAAGGAATACGGAGCTGCGACGGCCGTGCAGGGTGGTCGCAGATGTGCCCAGTGTTGACGGTCGCACCGCCGTCAGACAAGCATAGGTAGTCAAGTGGGCAATCGTGGACGTATGGAGTTGCTCGTGTGGAAGGCGGCGACCGACGATATGGAAACGGGATGTGGAGCAAGTGCCTAAGTGCCGCACGCGGTGAGCCACGCGTCACATGAACCGCAGAAGTGAGCTTAGCATCATTATCATCTCACGGCGACGCGGCACACTCACAGCCCGCAAGCTCCAGCAGGTGCTAGCACGCACGACCTCCAAGCCGCGTAACGCTGAGCTCTAGACCGCTGGCGCTGCCAGACCTGGCCCATCGCTGTTGCCAGCCTCCGACGAGGCCTGCGGTCACGCGTCTCCCATGCGACCCAGCTCTCACGACTGCCTCCGCCTTGAGCAGTGTCAGTACCATGCACTTAACTCCTCGAAATTGGCCGTGTTTCGCCATTTTTTGAGGCCGGAACCTCCTAAAACCTCCTATTGGTGCTCACGGGTGCATTTGGCGGCCTCCATTTGGGCATATGACCGCCCATAAAAAAGTAAGCTTTTTGGGCTTTTTGGAACTTCCGGAGTCTGAAATGTGCATTTTGCACTACCTGTCTATTAGAGATGTGCTGAATTAAGTAGCAGGTCTATTTTTTTGCTGTCAGACATGCATGTAAGGGTGATTGTGCTCATGATCTTAGGATCTGCATGCTTCCTTCATATTATTTCAATGTGTTGTGAATCAAATGGAATTTCTGGGCATAGGGCTTCATGCGGCATACAAATCAACTATACTCTTCAGAGTATTGGCCGAGTTGGCATCTCACATGGAGCATCTTCGCACACTGATGCAAATTTACATGCCTCACGGGATCAAAATGCACATTTGTTATCACATCCCTTTGGTTTTCTTGATGACGGAGATTGCTTGACCTATGTTTTTAGTCAATGCTTTGGGCCAAAAGTAGCATTTTGGGGGTCCTTCTATTAGGGAGTGAGCTACCCCGCCAGGCGTGGAATGTGCGGGACAGTGTGCCAATGACCACATCATGAGCATGTCATGACATGCTCTCATGCCATGCCTACATTCTCGAACCGCACATCGTTGCTTGTCAGACACTGATTGTGCACCCTTACGAGCCTTCAATATGCCATGCGAGAAATGTAAAGTCTGGGTAGAAATCCAATGCATGTGACCCGAGAAAAATTTCAAAAATTTGGGCGCTCACGCGCCCGATTAAATGCCCCGAAGGTGATGCAAAAAATTTGGGCGTGTCGGGCTCAATGTTCCTGAAGAACAAGTCATCCGACGGGCCGGTGTGATCGGCCGAAAGCCATAGCCCGTCGGGAATACGGAGTTGCAATGGCTGTGCGGGGTGGTCACGGACGACGGCGACCGGCGGCGATGACCGGCAGCGGCGACCGACAGTGACTGGCGGCCACGACCTACGATGGCGGGCAGCGACGACCGGTGGCGGTGATCGACGGTGATGGGCAGTGACGGGCAGCGACGGGCGGTGACGGGCGGCGATCGGCGGCGACGAGCGGTGACAGGCGGCGATCAGCAGTGACCGACGATGACCGGCGATGACCGACATTGACCGACGATGATCCGATGAGAAGGCAGACGGGGGCATTGGTCGGCGATGACGCGATGGGGAGGCGCTTATTTAAAATCAAGATGCACACGCGCCACAACGCGTTCAGCGCTAAGCTCTGCGCGCAGTGCCACCGCGACGCTACGCCCATGCGCTGCGAGCCATGCATCAAAGGACCTGTAGACGTGAGCATAGCATCCTTATCATCTCACGTGTGCCGGTGAGCACGATTGCATGCCCATGGGGCTTGGCATGAGTTCGTGGGCCTCTGCGGGCACTGGCATGAGCACGCCGGTCTCCGTGGACCACAGCAGCAGCCTGCACACGCTTTCCCAAGCAGGGGTGCGCTGCTCCCCACGAAGGCACATGCGCCCCCCCTCTTGTGCCCCCATGGCATTGCTGCCTGCTGTGTGGGTGTTGTGGTGCCCATGGGCACTTAACTCCTCAATATTGGTCATGTCTTGCCATTTTTTTTAATGCTGGAACCTCCTTAAACCTCCCGGCACTGCTCACGGGTGCATTTGGGGGCCTCCATTTGGGCATATGGCCGCCCATAAAAAGTAAGCTTTTTGGGCTTTCTGGAACTTTCGGTCCAAATGTGCATTTTGCCGTCCTATTACTGATGAGTCGGATTAGAGAGGTTTGTTGTTTATATCGACATACATGTAAGGGAGACAATGCTCATGATATTTGGATATGCATGCTTCCTTCATGTTATGTCAAAGTGTTACGAATCGAATGGATTTTTTGGGCATTGTCGAAGGAAGAGCTTCATGCGGCATATAAATCGACTGTAATCTTTGGAGTATTAGTCAGCTTGGCATCCCACATGGAGCTTCTTCCCACTCTGATGTGAATGTACATGCCTCGTGAGAGCTCACTATCCGCATCATTATCATGACCTTTTCATTTGCTTGATGATAGAGATTTCTTGATCTCTATTTTTGAGCAATGCCTTTAGGCTTGGTGATGTGCTTAAGCTAGAGACCCGTATGCAGCACATGAGATGTTGAGGACTCTGCTTCTATTGATAGGTGGTCGCCTTCGTGTGGCCAACTATCGGTGTGACAGTCCTTTCAATTCCTCGCACCTCAAAATATTTTGGAGATCGATTGTGGCGGTTGCTTGCGACAGGAATCCTTTCCTTGTCGGTATTAACATCTATCAATTTGTCACGGATTAGCCTCTGATGCCCATTTTCATTGCATGGAGACTGCCCTGTGGAATGAGACCCTTCCATCCTCATCTTCGGGAGCCATCCCCTCAACATTCCTATATCTTAGGCGGTGGACAAAGGGTCTCGTCATATTGTTGTGAATGTGGCTCTTAGAAATTGGGTCTCGGTGTCACGGCCACCTTGCCCAGGTCAATTTATTCAGAGGTGATCGTGCCTTTATCCTTCGTGCGATTCTAATTCTTTCCCCTCCCTGCATATATATACATGGTTGTGATGGGTGGGATCATTATTGTGTCGAGGACGTGCTACCTGGTTAATCCTACCAGTAGTCATATGCTTGTCTCAAAGATTAAGCCATGCATGTGTAAGTATGAACTATTTCGCATGTGAACCGCGAATGGCTCATTAAATCAGTTATAGTTTATTTGATGGTACTTACTACTCGGATAACCGTAGTAATTCTAGAGCTAATACGTGCACCAAACCCCGACTTCTGGAAGGGATGCATTTATTAGGTAAAAGGCCGATGTGGCTTACCGCTTCCTGTTGATTCATGATAACTTGTCAGATCGCATGGCCCTTGTGCCGGCGACGCATCATTCGAATATCTGCCCTATCAACTTTCGATGGTAGGATAGGGGCCTACCATGGTGGTGACGGGTGACGGAGAATTAGGGTTCGATTCCGGAGAGGGAGCCTGAGAGACGGCTACCACATTCAAGGAAGGCAGCAGGCATGCAAATTACCTAATGCTGACACGGGGAGGTAGTGACAATAAATAACAATACCGAGCTCGTCAAGTCTGGTAATTGGAATGAGTACAATCTAAACCCCTTAATGAGGATCCATGGAGGGCAAGTATGGTGCCAGCAGCCGTGATAATTCTAGCTCCAATAGCGTATATTTAAGTTATTGCAGTTAAAAAGCTCTTAGTTGGACCTTGGGTTGGGTCGGTGGGTCTACCTCACGGTGTGCACCGCCCAACTCGACCTTTATGCCGGCAATGCATTCCTAGCCTTAATTGGTCGAGTCATGCCTCCGGCGCTGTTACATTGAAGAAATTAGAGTGTTCAAAGCAAGTCCACGCTCTGGATACATTAGCATGGGATAACACCACAGGATTTCGGTCCTATTATGTTGGCCTTCGGGATTAGAGTAATGATTAAGAGGGACGGTCAGGGGCATTCGTATTTCATAGTCAGAGGTGAAATTCTTGGATTTATGAAAGACGAACCACTGTGAAGGCATTTGCCAAGGATGTTTTCATTAATCAAGAACGAAAGTTAGTGGCTCGAAGACGATCAGATACCGCCCTAGTCTCAACCATAATGTCGACCAAGGATCGACGGATGTTGCTTTTAGGACTCCGCCGGCACCTTGTGAGAATCAAAGTTTTTGGGTTCCTTGAAATTTGCATTTGCATTAATGAAAAGAGATATTACAAGATAAAAACAAAGTTCAACAAAAAGAAAAAGCAAACTAACTAGAAGCCAAATGCTTCCTATCATCCTCCAAGATAACATAAAAAATAGGAGGAATAGTACAGAAATTAGCAGCATGCCAACAAAACTTAGTAGTAGTAGCAAAGTGATCACAAAAATCTGCTAACTGATTGTAGTCCCGACTGATATGAGAGAACAGCACCTGGTGGAACTCTCTGAGGAAGTCGAGGTCAGGCGCATGTGCTGGAGAAGCTGTCCAGTAACTCTACTAAAGTGTCTTCTAAAGGTACATCACCACACTAGTGTTGTCCCCCTCAAGAATGATACCCTTAAACTCATTCATCCAGGGCTCAACAAGTTGCTTGATGGAGAGCATGGCCTGCATCTCAACAAGAGTGCTGTCCCAATGCTGGAATTGAATACCTACGGCTTTGATAAGATTGCCAAAGTCATCTCTGATCACCATCCCAATACCTGCAATACCGCATCAAGTAATGCACGTCAACATTTTCCTTTAGCCATCCCGAGGGGGAGTCCATGAGGAGTATGAAAACAGCCGGTGTGGCCGGTGGAGCTCCCATTACTCACAAAATAGAAAGGTTGCAGTATTGGTGAATGCCTCCAAAATGTTTGTAGCAAGAATTTTGGGGGTTCCATAAGGCCGACCATGGGTCTTCGCATTCCTGGCTCTCCATACTTGATATACAACAGAATAGTAAGCTCTCCCCCAAGCTGATTTGTCTTTGGGGGTTTGGTCAAATGCTATAAGGAGATTTTGTGAAGTGCAAATAAAGGCATAACAAGCCCCATAATAAGCCCCCAAGTAGAAAGAATCTTCAAGATAGCAACTGTGAGAGAGCATCTTGCCAGAATGTGGTCCAAGTCCTCAGCTTCAGAGCATCCCCACGGGCATTGGACCTCCTCCACAAGTCCTCGCTGGTGCAGCCAAGTAAGGGTTGGGATAGCACCCTTCAAAATGCTCCACCAGAATAACTTTTCCTGAGGATGAAGCCGTAACCTCTTTAACTACTGGTTACAAAAGCAATCCTGTGGGAACAAAGCATCATAAGCAAGCAAAGTGAGAGACTTACCAAGAGAAAGATGAGTCAGCTCTAGTATATCTGTCAGTAAGTCCGTGTGTAAAATCACCCCTTTAATCTGCTCAATAAGGTCATGGCCAAAGTAAAGCTCCAATTTGGCAATGTCTCAGCTTCTATCTGGTTGAATGAAAGCACTCAACTTTTGATCCTCAAGGGCATCTACATCAATGAATGTCAGTCTCTTGGAGAGGGAAACATCTGTCAACCAAGTATGTGAAAGTACATGCACCTTGCTCCCATCACCAAGCCTCCACCGGATAAGATGTTTGAGGCTCTTGGCTCCACTGAGAAGGATAGCCCAGGACTTGGAATCACCCCTTCTCAAAGAACTCTCCCAAATATCATCACCATATCTCTCCCGCAGGCATCGGTGTAGCAGACTAGTAGGCTTCTGTATGAAATCTCAGGCTAAACGTGCCCTCAAAGGGCCTGTCCAAGTGGTAGCTGAATGAAACCCAAGGCCACCAACCTTCTGGGTGAGCAAATGGTACCCCATTTGACATAATGAACACTCTTCTATGTAGAGCTCTTATCTCATAGAAAGGATCTGCAAAGCTTTTCAATCTCTAGTGTAACATTCAAAGGAATGATGGTATGTGTGAGCTGGTATGCTGATCAGGAAATAAAGCTAAAGAGAGAAGGGTGGAGTGGCCAACAAGAGATAGGTGTCGAGATCCCCATGCTAGGATCTTTTCCCTTGCCCGTTGAATCAGCTGAGACTAATCACTTTTATGTAATCTTCGTAATGCTAGCTTGAGGCCAAGATAATCCATTTCCTGGACTCTCCCAAACCTAAGTAAACAATATGATTTGTCCTTCATCTGGTTGCAGCATGGTTGAAGATAATAGAAGATTTAGCATCATTGATACACTACCCAGTCCAGGTACAGTACTCCTCAAGAATGCCCTTAATTTGTTTTCTATGTGCTACCGATGCCTGAGAAGTGATAATAATATCATCAGTATATAAAAGGTGTGAGATGCACATACCTCCACTGGTCAGAGACATGCCTAGCTGGGGCCCCTTCTGCTTGAAAGCTTGGGTAAGAAGCTCAAAACAAAGGATGAACAAGTAAGGAGAAAGTGGACACCCTTGGTGAAAACTGCACTGAGCATCAATCCACTCAGTTCGTCGACCATTCAGCAGAATAGAGAATTTTGGAAATGTAACACACTACATCACCCAATTGCTGAATGTTGGTGGGAAATCCATCAGATCCAAGACCTTCTTTAAAGTCATCCAACTCATGCGATCATATGCCTGCTCCATGTCAATCTTGATCACCATGGCCCCAACCTGAGAGGTTGAGTGCTTGAGCTTACTAAAGATCTTCTGGGCTAAAAGGCAATGATGGGAGATGTTCCTCTGTGGTACAAAGGCACCTTGCTCCTCTAAAATGATGGTAGGGAGAATATGCTTCAGTCTATTAACCAGAATCTTTTCAATGAGTTTATAAATGGTCAGGCATAAACTGATAGGCCAAAATTTGGATGGGCAGTTGGTGCCAGCAGTCTTTGGAATTAGCACAATGAGTGTTTCCTTCCAATTGTCATCCGTGTGGGAGAAAGAAATTTTGAACAGCTACAATCACATCATCCTTCACACACTGCCAGAATTGTTTGTAGAAAGATGAAGTAATCCCATCCAAACCCGGAGCCCAATTTGGCCCCATCGAGTGTAATGCCTCCCAGATTTTCTGCTCATTAATATTAGCATCAAGAAGTGATTTAACATGAGAAGGTACCGTCACGATCGGGTAGGCCAATCATCAAAGGAGACATCCCCTTCAATCCACTTATCTAGGAAGAAAGTGGTGAAGGCAGAAGTAATGTCCTCAGGACTATCCCGAAGGCTTCCATCATCGCTCATGACACTGTTGATTTTGTTGGTACAATGTCTCACAGAAGCAACAGTGTGAAAGAAATGTGTATTTCCATCTCCCTGTTGAAGCCACCTAGACTTGGCTTTTTGCTTCCACCAAGCGTTGAGCCTAGCTAGAGTAGAATTCAACTCCACAACTTTGGAACGAAGATCAGCCTCCGGTGTAGTGAAAGCCCTTCATCAGAACAGTCAATAATCTGAAGCTTGGCAATGTCCTCCTCTAATTTAGTCTGTAGTGAATGCAGATCCTTCATCTTGCTTCTACTCCAATGAAAGAGAGCCTTCAGAGTTCTGCTACTTTTTCCTTGGAGAATATCAGCTTTAGAGCCATAATCAGTTTTGCCCCATTTCTGCCAAACAAGCTTCCAGGCCATAGGGTATGAAAGCCACACATCCTCAAAATGTAACCAATGCTATGGTCTACCCTGTGCAGCTGAGGTAACTAAAAGTAACAAGGGACGGTGGTCAGAAGCAATACAAGAAAGGTGACTAACCTTCATATCTTTGAGCAAATTGGATGCCAAGAAGTTGACAAGGATCCTGTCGAGTCTGACCCAAATCTTACTTATGCCATCCTTATTGTTGGTCCATGTGAATTATTGGCCAACAAAATCAAGTTTATGTAAATCAACGGAGGCCATACAATCCTCCATCTCCTGCACCGCCTGTGAGTAAGAGAAAGGCTTACCTCCCTTTTTATCCTACTGTGTCAGGATGCAATTGAAATCTCCACCAATAATAGTAGGGACTGTTGATCCAGATTGCTAAGAATAGTCTGCCAAAGAGATCTTCTGTAGTGATAATCTTTATTAGCATAAACCCAGCCAAGAGTCCACTGGGTGTTATTAGGCATACTAACACTTCCCAAAACCATCTGGTCAGAAAGAACAATTGGGATGAACCCAATCAGGTCACTCCGCCAAAGAATAATAATCCCACCAGAATTTCCTGTAGAAGGATGACAAATGAACTGCCAGCTGCTTCCAACCAACTTGTCCACTTTCCGTCGAGAGATTTCCTCGATCTTAGTTTCCACTAGGCCAATAATACATATATCATGCCCACCAATCAGGTGGCATAGGTAGTGGCTCGTAGTCTTCTTTCGAGCCCCCCTACAATTCCAAAAAAGGATAGATGACATCAAGTCACCATGGGGGATTAATCCCTCCCCACCCAGTGATCCACTATGAACTTTCTTTCTCTTCTTTGAATGGATGGATTCAATTAGCCCCAAATTTTGTAGTTCCCTATCTATGTGTGCCTGTGACACCCTTGCCTTTGTAGTAGTGTGCATGGTCGCCTTCTCCCACATTGATTTTTTGAGTTTCTCCAAAGTGGTCATGGCTTAAAATATGGGAGCTAAAGATGCTTCAGTAATAGGGAGAGACTGCTTTGCAGGTGCTCCTTGTGAAGGAGCTCTTCCTTGGGAATGAGTAGCTATAATAGGTGGGCCAGTTCTAAGGCCTTGCTTCCCACCCTCTTTCTTCTTCAAGCTAACCTGGTGTTGCTTATTATTGGTTCTCTTCTTACTAGTGACCAACACCCAAGGACCATACTCTGAAGAAGTAAATTCCTCAGGCTGTGCAGGTAAAGGTGGTGGAACAACCTGCTGTGTCTCAACACTCTTGCCTTTAGTGGAATTTTGATTGGTGGAGCTAGGGTGTCGATTCCCCTTTTTTTAAACTAAAATGAGTCTGCATAGAATCATGCACATTAGTCCGAATAGGAGGGAAGGAAGTCTTACCCCGTGGGGAGTGGAGGAACCTCCTTATTGGGGCATGAGTCAACCTTGTGTCCCACCTTTCCACAAGCAAAGCAAAGTTGAGTAATACCCTCATACTCAACATGTTGGAAAAACCTCCCGTGCCTACCATGGATCCAAACTCCAGTGGGGAATTTCTTAGAAATATCTAATCTGATGCAGACTCTAGCAAACATGCTTTTCCCCCATGAGTTTGTTGGGTGATCCACCCAAAGGGGCTCTCTAATAAAGGAAGCGATCCTGGCAATATTAATATTATCCCAATATAGCAGAGGGAGATTAGGAAAGCATACCCAAATAGGAGAGGAGAGACCATAAAGAGATTTGGGATTGAAAGTGAGAGTCCATTTATCCAATCCAATGAAATTCCTTACTACAAACCAAGGCCCATTCATCAAGACTGCATCTCTAGCCTTAGTGGTTTCAAAAATGCATACAAAGCAATCCGGAGCAACCATAATTAATTTGAAAGCCCCCCACAGACTCCACTTCCTCTGAAGGTCAGCATTGAGGAAAAAGTATGATAGCCTTCTCCCCAAGATCTTACCTACTAGTGCCCTTTCAAGTTTTAACTGATTATCATCAACAGCTTGATCATCAAGCAAAATAGTAATGCCCTCATCCATAAGAGCTACATTTTTATCTATTGGCCCCAATTTAATATACTCCTTCTTCTTCCAATGGTTGGCTTGAACATTAGGATGTTTACCCTCCATTGGTCGAGAGGTAGCATCATTAGAAACTCCAGGTTGAGCCTCCCTAGGATGGCTATTATCTTTAAACAAAGGATTAGTGGTTGCCTTGCCTTTTCCCTTGTCCAAGCCTTGAAGCACACCCCAAAGGTGGTCGTTTCTGTGGTATGTCGTGTGTGCATTGAGAGTAATGTGATCAGCCATAGAAATATCATGGTCAGCTGCCCCACTTACAATTGGGTGTCTGACATGTTGACCACCTGTAAAAGCATCTATATGGTCCAGGCCACTAGCCCCAACATCATCAATATCATTCATATTGTTAGACATACCTTGACCGAAATGGATTCCTTCATAGCTCTCGAGATTTCCTTGATGTGTGCTGTTAGCCTCAGCAAAGCTAGCAAAGTAACCGTTTATCTTCGCTTTCCAGATATCAACAGTCCATGGTCCTCCGCCGCTGCCAAAAGGTTAGCCCATGTTGAATTTCGCCACCAGAGTGATCCCCTGCGTGACTTGTCTTTGTCCCCTGTTCTTATGCTTTTGTCGCACTATCACGCCTCAGATGCATCATCCCTAAGCTTCGCCATAAGCGCCATGCAATGCCATATGCTCTGCGACGTCAGGCCGCTACATGGGTATGCCCCGGCTTAGTAACTTGCCATGCCCTCTCATGCAAGCATGACTTTCCATATCTGCCTTCACCATTAGCGCTGCCCTCAATGCCCATGATGCTAATTGCACGCCCATCCATGCAATCAGATGTAGGGTTGTGCTGGTCTCATGTCATTAACGAGATATCGCCTTGCTATTAATCGCCTGCTGCCTTCCCTACGCGACAGCTTAATCTCACCATTAGCACGCGTGATAGCACCTTCCGAGCAATCTCTACCCGCGGTGGTCCCGCTGCCGCCATGTGTGCACCTGCCTCCGCAATTAGGGCACCCGCCTTCCTAATTTGTGCACCTGCCTCTACAATTAGCTCACCCGCCTCCACCATTCATGCAAGCTTTCCGTGGCCCTCTCTTGCCCAAGCGCCAGCGGTGGTAGGGACATCACCACCCTGTCGTGACCACCGCCCAGCGTAGCAGTGTAGACTCTGATTACTGATGTCTCTGATGCATGAGACTCTGATTCCAAAGTCTTAGCATGATCAAGATCCATTTGGCCGGCCAATCCAGCACCACCACTTGCCCATCTGAGCACCTCTTATTTTCCAAGAAGCCTTGTAGGTTCTTTGGAGAAGTCGCCACCTCCCACTTACTTTCCAAGATCAAGATCGGCACCAACCCGACTGTCCATTACAAAAGAACCCTTATCCGTCCCTAGCGCCACCACCTTGCCATGGCCCCATTCCTTCTTGCTACATTCTCGGCCCTCCCTCTTGTCTCTTTGTCCCGTGGAGGAGGAGGTGACAGTCGACCACCCCCCACCATGGAGAGAATAGAGTATTGGAAAATCGATCCCCATGAGAGAGAAAGATTGCATGGAAATGAGAGCCCGACAAAGTTTTTTCAAAGTTTTTGGGTTTCGTGCCAAAGTTTTTGGGTTCCTTGAAAAGATGCATTTGCATTGATAAATAAAAAAGCAAAGTTTTTGGGTTCCTTTAAAAGATGCATTTGCATTGATAAAGAAAAAGTAGATTACAATGTAAAAAATAACAAAAGAAAGCAAAGACTAGCTACTAACAGCATAATTCCTATCCTCCTCCAAAAGCACAAAAAAAGTGGAGGAATAGTGTGATTATCCAAGCTATGCCATACAAAATCAAAACTAGTAGCTATATTTGCACAAAAGTCAGTTAAGCTATTGTTAGATCTTTGTGTATAAGCAAAAATGACCTGATGGAAGTTCTTCAAGAAGTTGATGTCCAAAGCATCAAGAAGTCGGTTCTGCCATATTTCACTGTTGAGTGAGAGCTTGAGGTGGTCTACCACCCCAATGTTGTCCCCTTCAATGGCAATGCCTCTGTACTCCGTCATCCAAGGCTCAATGAAGTTCTGAGTATAGAGCATGGCCGCTAATTCCACAGTTGTGCTATCCCAATGCTGAAAGCAATGACCCATGGCTTTGATGAAGTTGCCATTTTCATCCCTTAAGACCACAACAATACCAGCATACCCATTATAAAGCAAGGAGCCATCCACGTTGACCTTGATCCAACCAGGAGGGGGACGACAATGTAGGTTTGATCAGCCCATAGTACTGGGTGATGTCCCATTGCTTCTAGAAGGGGAAGGAGGAGGCATGGGTGATGGATTCAAGAATGGTGGCAATAATAATTTTTGGGGTTCCATGGATAGGACCATGTGTTTTAGCATTATGGACTCTCCAGACTTGGAAGATGATGGCACCATAGTATTTAGCCCAACAAATCTTACTTGGATGCACATTCTGAATGGCTTGTAGAAGATTGGCCCAATTGCTAAAAATAGGAATGGAGAACCACCATTTGGCCAAAATCTGAATTATGGCATTGGTAAGGGTGCAATGAGCGCTGTCTCTATATCCTCCTCTTGGTTGCATCCCCAAGGGCAAGGTGTTTTCGTTAAACCCGACCAAAGCAGTTGGTTGGTATATCTTTGATGAGTCTCCACCAGAAAATTTTTTCCCTAGGGGGAAGTTTCAACTTTTGCAATTTGTAAATTGATGCATCACTTTCAGCAAATATACCTTGGTAGACTATAGAAGTGATGGTGGTCCCCAATGGATTCTTGATTAGTTCAGGTTGATCCTGATGTTGGTTGGCCCATATTTTTACCTTTGAGATGCGATCAACCATAAGGTTGCCAAACAACTGCTGAAGTTTCTCCAAATTTCAGCATTTGCTCGTTGTAATTAGTGTGGCAATACTCCATTCAGCAGTGGTTTCCATGTTAAGGAATGTAGGCCATTTGCCCAGTGGGAGATCAGCAATCCATGTTGAGTTTAGGAAGTCAATATACTCATCGTTGGCAATTTTCCAACGGAAATTTTGCTGCAGATTTTTTGCCCCTTCGGTGATGATTTTCCAGCTCATGGAGTCACTTCATTTCAGGTTTTGCTGCCATATATCCCTCCCATATCTTTCCAAAAGACACTTGTGTAAAAGTGTGGTTGGTTTGGTAACAAATTCCCAAGCTAATCTGGAATGGAGTGGCCCATGCCACCTCTCGACTGAATGCAACCCAAGACCTCCAAACCTGAAGGGTGTGCAGATTTTTTCCCAAGCAACATAATGTAAGCCATGATGGTTAGGTCCCCCTTGCCAAAGGAAGCATCTAGCAAGTTTCTCTATCTCATTGGTAATGCTTTTGGGTACCAAAGTGCGAGTAACCTGGTACATAGGAATGCTGAGCAAAGAAGACTTGATAAGTTGGAGACGGCCCGCCATAGACAAGTGTCAAATACCCCATTGGCTTATCCTTTCTCTAGCCTTTTTGGTTAGCTGCAGAAAATCTGTTATTTTCAATTTTCTCATGGCCAATTTGATGCCTAAGTACTCAAGCTCCAGGACCTTCTTGAACCCCATGAGTTTGGCAATCCTGTTTGCTTTCCATCGGTAGATGGCTTTGCTAAAAATAATAGCACTTTTGGTAGCGTTAATGGTTCTGATCCAAGCTAATCATTTAGAACTCGAGGATGCATTTGGCATGGGTGATTGAGGCTTTGGATGTGATGAGGATATGCATCGGCATAGAAGGTGTGGGATATATTAGTGCCTCCATTGGCTATGGGAACACCAAGTTCGGTTTGCTGCTTTGTTTGATAGCCATGGAAAGGAGTTCCGAGCAAAGTATAAAGAGGTATGGAGATAGTGGACAGCCTTGTCGAAATCCACAATGGGCTTTTATCCAGTTTATTCTTTGGCCATTGAGTAGAAGTGCAAAGGAGGGGAAGGAGACACATTGGAGAAGCCAATTCTGAAATTTGTTTGGCATACCCATTTTATGGAGGACAAGAGCAAGAGTTTCCCAACTCATTTTATCATAAGCTTTCTCCATGTCAATTTTGAGTGCCATGAAGCCATCTTTGGATGTAGAGTGTTGAAATTTGTTAATTATCTTTTGAGCCGCCAAGCAGTGGTGTGAGATCGATATATGAGGTACAAAGGCCCCCTGATCCTCAGAGATTATGTGTGGGAGAATATTTTTTTTCGGCCGCATAAGGATCTTGGCTATGATCTTATATGATGTTCGCATAGGGATAGGTGAATTTTGGATAATCGGCATTCTATGATTTGGGCAAGAGGATCACCAATGTTTCCTTCCACTGAGAAGCCATGGTGCCCTTGTGGAAGAATTCCTTTACAGCCGCAATGACATCCTGGCCAATGATTCTCCAAAAGTTCTTAAAGAAAGATGCGGTGATGCCATCAATTCCTAGAGCATGGTTGGCACCCATAGTATGGATCACCTCCCAAATTTTAGTTTTGTTGGTGTCCATCTCCAATAGTTCCCCAACTTGAGGCGGAATTCTAAAATTTTTAGCAATACTTGGCCATCCAGAGGTAGTGATAGGTAGAGCACTCCATTTATGCTAAAAAAATTCATGAAGGCTTGGTGGATTAAGGTTGGATCATCCGTGTTCCGACCATTTTCAAGCTTGAGTGTGTTAATTCTGTTAGATCTCCTCCGAACAGAGGCAACTGCACGAAAAAAATGAGTATTGGCATCCCCTTCCTCTGCCCATCTGATTTTGGCTCTTTGTTTCCACCAACAAGCGAGGCGAGCAAGAGTTGAATTCATCTCATTAGCTTTACGGTGAAGTTCCAACTCTTTCTGCTAAGTCAACCCCATAGGAGTGCAATCAGTCACCTGTAGTTGTGTAATTTTCGCTTGGAGGATGTCTCTTTGTTTGCTTAAGTCATTGAGCTTGTTCTTTCTCCAATAGAATAGGTTCTTTAATGTCTTACTGCACTTCCTATCCAAGTTTTCAGCTTTGGAGCCATTGTAATTGCTTTGCCAATTTTTCCAAACAAGCTTCCATGCCATTGGGTAAGACAGCCAAGTGTCTTCAAACCCTAACCATCTATGTGATTTTCACTCTTCTTTGGCCTGAGTTTGGAGAATGATAGGGCAATGATCCGATGCAATCCTTGGTAGGTTTTTGGTTTGAGCAAAAGGGAGGAGGTTGGAGGCAATTGAGTTGATGAAGAAGCGGTCAAGGCGCACCCAGATATGGCTACTTTTATCTTTATTGTTGGTCCAACTGAACTTGAGACCATTGAAGTTTAGCTCATGAATGTCACCAGGCGTCAAGAAGTCCATCATCTCCTTTGCCGCTGGAGAGAATTTAAATTGCTTTCCACCTTTTTTGTCACTAGCATCGTAAATACAATTGAAATCTCCCCCAATGAAGCCGACAAATCTGTGTTCAGCAAGGGAGTTAAGGTGTTCCATAACCCCCAGCGAGTATGGTAATCCTTTTTAGCATAACAGACTGCCACCCTCCATATGGACTTGTTAGGTAACTGAATGTTGCCCACCATGCACTGTTCATTTTGTGTGATAGGAGAAAAGGTAATTAAGTCATTTCTCCATAGAGCAAGGATGCCACCAGTTTTCTCTGCTGGTTGTGTAGAAAATCGATTCAACAATTTTATCAATTTCTCTTCTTGTGACATCCTCAACTTTGGTTTCTATAAGGCCTATGAAGAGAGCATAGTGCTCTCCAAAAATTTGCTAGAGATAGTTGCCCGTGGCCTTCTTATGGACTCCCCGATAATTCCATGTTATAACGGAGGTCATGGGTAGACATCATGGGAGGTTCCCCCCCCCCCCTGTGTTAATATAGAATTCACTTTTCTTGCGTTTACGAGGAGCTGCTTTGATAGGGCCCAATTGACCTAGTTCTCTGGTGAAGTTTGCCTTGGATATCCGATTTTTCCCTTCCTTTGCACTCCTATGCCTGAACAATTTCAGATCATCATGTGGTGCTTTGACAGCCTGAAAGGAAGGTATGGAGACATTGGAGTTGGCCTCTCCTTCACCTTGGCTTGGCTGTTGTTGGCCTGTTTTCCTGTTGTCCACTATTTTAGACTCCTGTATTTTAGTTTTGTTACCATCTCTGAATTTTTTTGCTTCCATTGCGGATTTTCAGTTGTTGGTGTCTCCCTTACTGTTGTGATTGCGGTTTTCAGGTTTTGAGGGTCTTGGCTTCCTCCTGGATCCTAGGGTCCATGGCCCATAGGCCCCTTCAAATTCTTCATTGGCTACAGTGACATTGCTGACCATTTTTCCTTTAGTATGTGTTGTTGCCATAGTGCAGATTTCTGCTATTTGTGTGCTGGCCGAATGGCTTAAGTCTTTCTCTATGCTGCTTGATGGGTCGGTTGGATGTACTCTTTGTCCTATGGACGTAGCTTTTGCTGAAGTGCTGAAGATTTGCTGCACTTGATCAGTTGGTTGGGTGGTCTGGCGAAGGAGAGGAGGATTTTTGTTTGTTGTTGGGTTGCATATGGTGAGCTATGTTAGCCTTGTTCGGACACATATCAATTTTGTGTCCTACCTTCCCGCAATTGAAACAAAGTTGTGCAATTCCTTCATACTCAACTTTTTGGAAGAAGCGGCCATTGAATCCATTGATCTAGATTCTAGGTGGGAGACTCTTTCAGAGGTCAACTTTGACACATACCCGAGCATAAAGACTTTGTCCCCATTTACTTGTTTGATTGTCCATCCACATAAGCTCACCAACATAGAAAGAAATTCTTGCCAAGTTGTTACTATCCCAATAGATGAGTGGTGGGCTAGGTAATCTCATCCAAATAGGAGAAGTTAAGCCGTGCAATGAGTCAAGAGAGAAGGTTGGACTCCATTTGTCCATTGTTATGACATTTCATGCAATAAATTAGGGCCCATTCTGGAGCACAGCATCACGAGCCTCAATTGATTGGAAGATGCATAGAAAGCAATCAGCTGCAACTAAAACTAAGTTGAATTCACCCCATTTGCTCCATTTTCACTTTAGGTCATTGTTTAAGAAATAAAAGGGAAGTCTTTTGCCAAGGACCTTTCCAACTAGGGCTGCTTCAAGCTTTTGGATATTGGATTGCATATAGTTAGCATCAAGAGTGACACCCACTCCTTCATTGTCTTTAATTTCATCAAACTGAACTTTGGCAAGTGGGACAACCAGCGGCTTCCTCCAAGGGTTGTTTGGAGTGTGTGTCATTTACTTGTGTTAGGTGGCCTTGTTGTGGTTTCCTGAGGATGGGAGGTGGGTATTCTGAATGTCCCCTGTCTACTGGACTCACCACTGAGCAATTAGTTTTCATTTTCCCTTGTATTCTTCTCTGAGGCATTTCTACAAATAGGTTGTGTGCATTTCTCTGGATTCATGAAGTCAGTGCTATGGGGGTCGGTTTCAGCCCCTTCCAGCAAGTATGGAAGGCTGGCATGGTTTACATATTGGGAATTCACATCCAAGCATTGTCTATCTACCATACAAGCAGAATTTACATAGGAAGGTTGGGGGTCAGTCAACTCAAAACCGCAGAAGATGCCTTGCCCCAAGACCCGAGAGCCACTAGCTCTATTGAAGGGAGATTGTTTGGACATACCAGTGATGGCAGCCAGGCTATCTATCATCCCTGGAATGGGTTTGAATTCAGCATTTTTACTCATGTTTCATTCACCCGACGTCTCAGCTCGATTAGCCACTCGATTGTTGCTTGCAGTACTTCCATCTTCCGTCTGATGTAGCACCAGCTCTTGGCCGCTATTTGAGAGAAGGTGCTCAGTTTGAGCAGCCATTGTCGAGGTAGTAGCCACCTCTATCATACCACATTGCTCCCAATTGACCACACCCATATGTTCATTAGCAATTACCTTACAATTGGAAGCCGAGTCCATCTCCATAGCCAAATTTCCACTATAAATGGCAGCCTGATTCTGAACCGCTGGATAATGAGTTATTATTTCATTGGAATCCAACTCCATGTTAGCTGATGCACTACCACCTGCCTGCTCGTCTACTGCTGCTCGTGAACCGATGCCAAGGGAGGAGTCTAATGCCATGGTTACTATTCCATTACTTACTGTAGCTGCACTTCTTCTGGCCTGGCCGTGAGCTTCACTTCCTCTAGCTAGACCTTGGCCTTGCATCCCATCTGCCTCCTCCTTGCTACCTTCAGTTGAGTCAAGCTCCATATGGCCTGCTTCCATGGCTGCTGAACCTGAGCCTAGCTCTGCCCTCTCCAAGGGCTGGTGGCCTTCACCTCCTTGTTGTCCATTACCTCCCTCATCCTCCTTGGAGACATGGTTGCCATGTCTCCCCCTCCTGAGACTTCCTTTCTGTACGCCACCAGCTCCTCACTTCATGCTTGCAGCCCTCACATCCAATGTTCCACCACCACCATGCCGGCTGCCCTCCTTGCTACCACCACCCCCACTCCTCCTTGAGTGAGGGAGACCTTGTCACCCATGCAGAGCTTCTCACTAGAAAATAAGAGAGCGAAGAAAAGAAGAGAAATGAAAGAGCCTTCCCCAAAGTTTTTGGGTTCCAGGCCAAAGTTTTTGGGTTCTTTGAAAATATGCATTTGCATTGATAAAGAAAAAGCTGATTATAATGTAAAAAATTGTAAAAGAAAGAAAAGACTAGCTACTAACAGCATATTTCCTATCCTCCTCAAAAAGCACAAAAAATGTGGAGGAATAGTGTGATTATCTAAGCTATGCCATACAAAATCAGATCTAGTAGCTATATCTGAACAAAAGCCAGCTAAGCTATTGTTAGATCTTTGTGTATAAGCAAAAATGACCTAATGGAAGTTCTTCAAGAAGCTGATGTCCAAAGCCTCAAGAAGTCGATTCTGCCATATTTCACTGTTGAGTGAGAGCTTGAGGTGGTCCACCACCCCAATGTTATCCCCTTCAATGACAATGCCTCTGTACTCCATCAACCAAGGCTCAATGATGTTCTGAGTGTAGAGCATGGCTGCTAATTCCGCAGTTGTGCTATCCCAATGCTGAAAGCAATGACCCATGGCTTTGATGAAGTTGCCATTTTCATCCCTTAACACCACAGCAATACCAACAGACCCATTAGAAAGCAAGGAGCCATCCACGTTGGCCTTGATCTAACCAGGAGGGGAAGGACACCACAATGTAGGTTTGATCAGCCCATAGCGCCCGGTGATGTCCCATTGCTTCTAGAAGGGGAAGGAGGAGGCATGGGTGTTGGATTCAAGAATGGTGGCACCGATATTTTTGGGGTTCCATGGCTACGACCATGTGTTTTAGCATTACGGGCTCTCCAGACTTGGTAGATGATGGAACAGTAGTATTTAGCCCAACAAATCTTACTTGGTTGCATATTCTGAATGGCTTGAAGAAGATCGACCCAATTGCTGAAAATAGGAATGGAGAACCCCTATTTGGCCAAAATCTGAATTATGGCACTGGTAAGGGTGCAATGGACCACAATATGCTCTATATCCTCCTCCTGGTTGCATCCCCAAGGGCACAAGGTGTTTTCGTTAAACGCGTCGAGCAAGCGGTTGGTTGGTATAGCATGCTGGATGAGTCTCCACCATAAAATTTTTTCCCTACGGGAAAGTTTCAGCTTTTGAAATTTGTAAATTGATGCTTCACTTTCAGCAAATATACCTTGGTAGACTATAGAAGTGATGGTGGTCCCCAATGGATTCTTGATTAGTTCAAGTTGATCCTGATGCTGGTTGGCCCATATTTGAACCTTTGAGATGCGATCAGCCATAAGGTTGCCAAACAGCCGCTGCAGTTTCTCCAAATTCCAGCATTTACTGGTTGTAATTAGTGTGGCAATTCTCCATTCAGTAGTGGTTTCCATGTTGAGGAATGTAGGCCATTTGGCTAGCGGGAGATCAGCAATCCATGTTGAGTTTAGGAAGTCAATATACTCACCGTTGGCAATTTTCCAATGTAAATTCTGCTGCAGATTTTTTGCCCCTTTGGTAATGATTTTCCAGCTCATGGAGTCACTTCATTTCAGGTTTTACTGCCATATATTCCTCTCATATCTTTCCAAAAGACACTTGTGTAGAAGTGTGGTTGGTTTGGTAAAAAATTCCCAAGCTAATCTAGAGAGTGGCCAGCCACCTCTTGGTGAATGCAAAGTCCTCAAACCAAGGGTGTGCAGATTTTTTCAAGCAACATAATGTAAGCCATGATGGTTAGGTCCCCCTTGCCAAAGGAAGTATCTAGCAAGTTTCTCTATCTCATTAGTAATGCTTTTGGGTACAAAAGTGTGAGTAACTGGTACATAGAATCGAGCAAGAAGACTTGATAAGTTGGAGACGGCCCGCCATAGACAAGTGTCGAATACCCCATTAGCTTATCCTTTCTCTAGCCTTTTTGGTTAGTTGTAGAAAATCTATTGTTTTCAGTTTTTTCATGGCCAATTTGATGCCTAAGTACTCAAGCTCCTGGACCTTCTTGAACCCCATGAGTTTGGTAATCCTGTTTGCTTTCCACCGATAGATGGCTTTGCTGAAAATAATAGCACTTTAGGTAGCATTAATCCGTTGCCCGATCCAGCTGCAATAATTATTTAGAACTCTGAGGATGCATTTGGCATGGGTGATTGAGGCTTTGGATGTGATGAGGATGTTCGACATAGAAGCGGTGGGATATATTAGTGCCTCCATTGGCTATGGGAACACAAGTTTTCTTTGCTATTTGATAGCCATGGAAAGGAGTTGAGCAAAGTATAAAGAGGTATGGAGATAGTGGACAGCCTTGAAACCCACAATGGGCTTTTATTATTTATTCTTTGGCCATTGAGTAGAAGTGCAAAGGAGGGAAGGAGACACATTGGAGAAGCCAATTCTATGAATTTTTGGTATACCCATTTTATGGAGGACAAGAGCAAGAGTTTTCCAACTCATTTTATCATAAGCTTGCTCCATGTCAATTTTGAGTGCCATGAAGCCATCTTTGGATGTAGAGTGTTGGAATTTGTTAATTATCTTTTGAACCACCAAGCAGTGGTGTGAGATCGATATATAAGGTACAAAGGCCCCCTGCTCCTCAGAGATTATGTGTGGGAGAATATTTTTCAGTCGACACATAAGGATCTTGGCTATGATCTTATATGATGTTCTGCATAGGCTGATAGGTTTGAATTTTGCTGGACAATCAGCATTCTGTGATTTGGGCAAGAGGATCACCAATGTTTCCTTCCACTGAGAAGCCATGGTGCCCTTATGGAAGAATTTCTTTATAGCCGCAATGACATCCTGGCCAATGATTCTCCAAAAGTTCTTAAAGAAAGATGTGGTGATGCCATCAATTCCCAGAGCACGGTTGGCACCCATAGTACGGATCACCTCCCAAATTTTTGTTTTGTTGGTGTCCATCTCCAATAATTCCCCAACATGAGGTGGAATTCTAAAATTTTCAGCAAAACATGGCCATCCAGAGGTAGTGATAGGTAGAGCACTCCATTTATGCTAAAAAAATTCATGAAGGCTTGGTGGATTAAGGTTAGATCATCCGTGCTCCGACCATCTTCAAGCTTGAGTGTGTTAATTCTGTTAGATCTCCTCCGAGCAGAGGCAATTGCATGAAAAAAAATGAGTATTGGCATCCCCCTCCTTAGCCCATCTGATTTTGGCTCTTTGTTTCCACCAACAAGCGAGGCAGGCAAGAGTTAAATTCAGCTCATTAGCTTTATGGCGAAGTTCCAACTCTTGCTACTCAGTCAGCCCCATAGGAGTGCAATCAGTCACCTGTAGTTGCGTAATTTCTGCTTGGAGGATGTCTCTTTATTTGCTTAATTCATTAAGCTTGTTCTTTCTCCAATAGAATAGGTTCTTTAATGTCTTACTGCACTTCCTATCCAAGTTTTCAGCTTTGGAGCCATTGTAATTGCTTTGCCAATTTTTCCAAACAAGCTTCCATGCCATTGGGTAAAAAAGTGTCTTCAAACCGTAGCCATCTATGTGATTTCCACTCTTCTTTGGCCTGAATTTGGAGAAGGATAGGGCAATGATCCGATGCAATCCTTGGTAGGTGTTTGGTTTGAGCAAGAGGGAGGAGGTTGGAGGCAATTGAGTTGATGAAGAAGCGGTTAAGGAGCACCCAGATATGGCTGCTTTTATCTTTGTTATTGGTCCAAGTGAACCTAGGACCATTGAAGTTTAGCTCATGAAGGTCTCCAAGTGTCAAGAAGTTGATCATCTCCTTTGCCGCTGGAGAGAATTTAAATTGCTTTCCAGCTTTTTTGTCACTAGCATCATAAATACAATTGAAATCTCCCCTAATAATAGCCGACAAATCTGTGTTCAGCAAGGGAGTTAAGGTGTCCCATAACCCCTGGCAAGTGTGGTAATCTTTGTTAGCATACATGCCACCCATATGGACTTGTTAGGTAGGATGTTTCCATCAACCTTGTTTTAGTGTGATATGAGAGAAGGTGACTAAGTCCTTTCTCCAAAGAGCAAGGATGCCTCCAAATTTTCCAACTGCTGTTGGTGTAGAAAATCCCAGTTGAGCCTAGCAATTTTATCAATTTCTCTTCTTGTTACATCCTCTACTTTGGTTTCTATAAGGCTTATGAAGAGAGCATGGTGCTCTCCAAGAATTTGCTGGAGATAGTTGCCCGTAGCCATCTTACGGACTCCCCGACAATTCCATATTATAACGGAAGTCATGGGCAGACATCATGGGAGGTACCCCACCCCCCGTGCCAATATGGAATTCACTTTTCTTGCGTTTATGAGGAGCTGCTTTGATAGGGCCCAATTGACACAGTTCTCAAGTGAAGTGTGCCTAGGATATCCGATTTTTCCCCTCCTTTGCACTCCTATGCTTGAACAATTTCAGATCATCATGTGGTGCTTTGACAGCCTGAAAGGAAGGTATGGAGACGTTGGAGTTGGCCTCTCCTTCACTTTGGCTTGGCTGTTGTTGGCCTGCTTTCATGCTATCCACTATTTTAGACTCTTGTATTTTAGTTACTTCTTCCTAAATTTTTGCTTTAGGATTCCTTGTTGGTGTCTCCCTTGCCTTTGTGATTGCATTTTTCAGGTTTTGAGGGTCTTGGCTTCCTCCTGGATACTAGGGTCAATGGCCCATAGGCCCCTTCAAGTTCTTCATTGGCTGCATAACATTGCTGACCATTTTTTCTTTGGTATGTGCTGCTGCCATAGTGCAGATTTCTGCTATTTGTGTGTTGGCCGAATGGCTTAAGTCTTTCTCCATGCTGCTTGATGGGTCAGCTGGATGTACTCTTTGTCCTGTGGTTGTAGCTTTTGCTGAAGTGCTAAAGATTTGTTGCACTTGATCAGTTGGTTGGGTGACTTGCTGATCTAAAGGAGAGGAGGGATTTTTTGTTTGCTGTTGGGTTGCATATGGTGAGCTATGTGAGCCATGTCCATACACATATCAATTTTGTGTCCTACCTTCCCGCAATTGAAACAAAGTTGTGCAATTCCTTCATACTCAACTTTTTGGAAGAAGCGGCCATTGAATCCATTGATCCAGATTCCAGGTGGGAGACTCTTTGAGAGGTCAACTTTGACACATACCCGAGCATAAAGACTTTGTCCCCATTTACTTGTTTGATTGTCCATCCACATAGGCTCACCAACATAGGAGGCAATTCTGGCCAAGTTGTTACTATCCCAATAGATAAGTGGTAGGCTAGGTAATCTCATCCAAATAGAAGAAGTTAAGTCGTGCAATGAGTCAGGAGAGAAGGTTGGACTCCATTTGTCCATGGCTTTGACATTTCCTGCAATGAACCAGGGCCATTCTGGAGCACAGCATCACGAGCCTCAATTGATTGGAAGATGTATAGAAAGCAATTAGACACAACTAAAACTAAGTTGAATTCACCCCATTTGCTCCATTTTCGCTTTAGGTCATTGTTTAAGAAATAAAAGGGAAGTCTTTTGCCAAAGAGCTTCCTAACTAGGGCTACTTCAAGCTTTTGGATATTAGATTGCATAGAGTTAGCATCAAGAGTGACACTCACTCCTTCATTGTCTTTAATTTCATAAAACTGAACTTTGGCAAGTGGGACAACCGGTGGCTTCCTCCAAGGGTTGTTTGGAGTGTGTGTTGTTTTACTTGTGTTAGATGGCCTTGCTATGGTTTCCTAAGGATGGGAGTGGGTATTCTGAATGTCCCCTGTCTGCTGGACTCACCACTAAGAAAATGGTTTTCATTTTCCCTTGTAGTTTTCTCTGAGGCATTTTTTTCAAAAAAAGGTTGTGTGCATTTCTCTAGATTCATGAAGTCAGTGCTATGGGAGTCGGTTTCAGCCCCTTCCAGCAAGTATGGAAGGCTATCATGGTGTACCTATTTAGAACCCACATCCAAGCAGTTTCTATCTACCATACAAGTAGAATTTGCAATAGAATTTTGGGGGTCGGTCATCCCAAATCAGGAGGGGATGCCTTGCCCTAAGACCCGAGAGCCACTCGCTCCATTGAAGGAAGACTACTTGGACATACCTGTGATGGCAGCTAGACTATCAATCGAACCTAACATTGGTTTAAATTTAGCATTTCCATTCAGTATGTATTCTTCTGTCGCCTCCAATTGGTGTGCCACCGATTGCTTCGCGCCTTTCCTCCATTTCTGCCGATACACCATGGCCCTATTCAAAATGAGTTTGAGCCAGATTCTTGTAGTCGCTTCCCGGATGTCACCATACACCATTGTGACCGTAGCCGCATTTCTGCTAGCATCAGCAGTGCAATTTATGGAAGACTCCATCTCCATTACGGCAAAGCCACAGTGGTCTACCGCCCGATTATGAGCAGCCAAGCAAGCCATTACTGTTTCATTGGAATCCAATTCCATTTCTCCTGTTACAGTGTCCACTGCCTGCTGGTCCTCTCTTGCCTGTGAACTGATGCTAATGTAGGAGTCCACAGCCATGGTTACAGTTCCATTGCTTACTGTAGCTTCTGCAGCCTTGTCGACACCTCCATTTGGAGTTACTGTTCTATTGGATCCTGGAGCCGTGCCTTCTCCATCAAGGCCGTGAGCTTGCAGCCCTCCTTCTTTCCTTAGGTTGCTGCCATCAATGGAGTCTAGCTCCATGTTGATTGCTGCCATGGTTGCTGGAACTGAGCCAGATTTTGCCCTAGATGGTAGCTTGATGCTGTCTCCACCTTGCTGCCCATCTCCTCCATCATCTTCCTTGGAGCCTTGGTTGCCAAATCTCCCCTTGGAGCTTCCTGGCCTACCTCCTTTGCTGGCCGAACTCCCACCAGCACCTCCCTTCATGCTAGTAGCCCTCACTTCCAAGGCACCACCTCCACCACCTTGCCGGCCATCTTTGCTACCACCTCCCCACTCCTTGAGTGAGGCGACCATAGTCACCCCTCATACCTGAGCTTCTGTCACTAGAAAATAAGAGAGAGAAGAAAAGAAGAGAAATGATTGAGCCACCCATAGTTTTTTTTTCCAAAGTTTTTGGGTTCCATGAAAGTTGCAATTGCATTACTATGTAAAAAATAGTTACAGCTAGCACAAAGGTGCAAAAGAAAGAACAAACAAGCTAAGCGGAAGCCACATGCTCTTTATCATCCTCCAAAATAACAGTAAATGCAGGAGGAAACATATAAGTATCATAATATTGCCAACAAAATTCTGACTCAGTAGCAAATCGTGCATAGTAATCTGCCAGGCGGTTGCAGTCCCTGCAAATGTGGTAAAAGATCACCTGGTGGAAGTCTTTAAGGAAGTCAATACCTGGTGCTTGCGCTGACAGGGCAGTCCAGTAACTCTACTGCATGGTCTGCTGTAAGTAAGTCACCACATTGTGGTTGTCTCCTTCCAAGACCAGCCTTTTGTATTCATAAATCCATGGCTCTAGAAGCTATCTAATTACAAGCATTGCCTGCAACTCAACCTATGTGCTATCCCAATGTTGTAGATGAATTTCAGCAGCCTTGATGAGGTTGCAATTATCATCCCTAATCACCACCCCGATACCTGCCATGCCAGAGGGTAGGAGTGCACCATCAACATTTTCCTTTAACCATCCAGGAGGGGGAGGGGAGCCCAAGAAGAGTGAGGAAACAGTCAATGTGGCTGATGGAGCTCCCATTGCTCTCAAAATGGAAAGGCAGAGGTGTTGGTGAATGCCTCCAAGATGTTTGCAGCAAGCAGCTTGGGGGTTCCATGAGGATGGCCGTGAGTCTTAGCATTCCTAGTCCTCCATACCTGGTATATCACATAGCAATAGGCTTTTCCCCAAGCTATGTCTACCTTAGTAGTGTTGTCAAATGCCCTAAAGAGATCCTGAGAACTGGTAAAGGAAGGCATGTTGAATCCCCAGGATGAAAGAACCTGTAGGACAGCCATCGTGAGAGAGCATTTGGTCAGAATATGCTCCAAGTCTTCCTCCTCAGTGCAACCCCAAGGGCATTGGACTTCCTCCGTCAGCCCCCTCTCACGGAGCCAAGTGAACGTTGGCACAACCCATTTCAGGACACGCAACCAAAATAGTTTTTCTTGTGGATGTAGTTGGAACCTCTGAAGCCACTGACTGATAGTGCCACTGGGTGGAAAGAGAGCCTCATAAGTAAGTACAGTGAGGGACTTGCTTAAAGGAAGATGTATCAGCTCTGGCTTGTTTGCCTCTAAGTCAGTGTCTAGCACCACCCCTCTGATCTGGTCCACCAGATCCTACCCAAAGTGAAGCTCCAATCTTGCAGTGTCCCAGGATCATTTCGGCTGTATGAAGGAGCACACCCGGAGGTATTCAAGGGTAGCAGCATCAATGAAGGCAGGTCTCTTGGAAAGTGGAATGTTAGCCAGCCAAGTCTGGGAAAGAACCTGTACCTTGTTCCCATCAGCAAGCCTCTATCGGATGAGAGGTATAAGGCTCTGAGCTCCACTTAGGATAACAACCCAAGATTTGGAGTCCCCCCACCTCAGAGAGCTGTTCCAGATATCATCCCCATAACGTTCCCGTAGGCAGTGATGGAGAAAAGAATCCGGCTTCTGTAAGAAGTCCCAAGCTAGCCGTACCCTCAGAGGGCCAGTCCAAGTGGTGGCAGAATGGAACCCAAGTCCACCAATCCTCCTGTACAAATGGTGGCCCACTTCACATAATGGATGCTCTTCTGGGTAGAGCTCTTGTCCCAAAGGAAGGACCTGCACATCTTCTCGATCTCCTACAACACATTCATAGGCAAAGTAGTATGTGTCCGATAGATGGACTCCATCAGGCGAAGAAATGAGCATATACAACCACGTGAGAGGTGCCGCGACCCCCAGGCAATAATCTTCTCCTTGGCCCACTGAATCAACTGGGAGTGATCCCTTTTGTACAACTTCCGCATTGTCAGCTTAATGTCCAGGTAGTCCATCTCCTGGACTCTCCTAACCCAATAAGCCTAGTGATGTGGTTCGTCCTCCATCTTTTTATTGCTTTGCTGAACAGAATGGCCATCTTGGCATAGTTGATGCGCTGACCCATCCAGGCACAGTAATCATCAAGGATGTCCTTGATTTGCTTGCTGTGTGCCACTAAGGCCTAGGAAGTAATCAGTGTGTCATCATCATAAAGAAAGTTAGAGATGCAAGTACCTCCAGTAGCCACTGACATGCCTAAGTTGGGCCCCCTCTACTTAAATATCAGTGTAAGAAGCTCAGAACATAGAATGAAGAGATAGGGTGAGAGAGGACACCCCTGTCGGAAGCCATAATGAGCATTAATCCACTCAGTCCTTCTTCCATTCAGCAAAATGGAGTACCTAGGATGAGTTACACACTGAATCACCCATTTGCTGAACTTGGCTGGAAAGCCCATTAAAGATAGCATCTGCTCCAGAGTTCGCCAACTCATCCTATCATAGGCCTGCTCCATATCCACCTTGATAGCCATAAAGCCAACCTGAGAGGTGGAATGTTGGAACTTGTTGAAAATCTCTTGGGCAAGGAGGCAGTGAGAAATGTTCCTCTATGGGACAAAAGCTCCCTGCTCTTCAAAAATAAGGACTGGTAAAAGATGCTTCAACCGATTCACCAAGATCTTTGCAATCAGCTTATAGATGGACTGACATAAGCTGATTGGCCAGTACTTGGAGGGGGAATCAGCACCAGCTACCTTGGGAATCAGGACGATGAGAGTTTCCTTCCATGAATCATCCATGTGGGAGGTACCAAAGAACTCCTAGATGGCAGTGATAACATCGATCTTCACACATCTCCAAAAATGTTTATGGAAGGATGAAGTGATCCCATCCAGGTCGGGGTCTGATTGGCCCCCATAGAGTGCAGGGCCTCCCAAACCTCTTCTTCAGACACGGAAGCATCAAGAAGGGGAGTGATGTGAGAAGGTACCTGCTGCTCAGAAAGTAGAGAAGGCCAGTTGTCAAGGGAGACAGCCCCCTCAACCCATTTCTGCTGAAAGAAAGTGGTAAAGGCCACAGATATAGCCTCTGGGCTATCCACCAGTCTCCCATCATCATCCATAATATCGCTGACCCTGTTGGTGCAATGTCTAGAAGAAGCAACGGTGTGGAAGAAGTGTGTGTTAGCATCACCCTGCTGTAGCCATCTAGGCTTCGCCCTCTACTTCCACCAAGTATTGAGCCTAGCCAAAGTAGAGTTAAGCTCAACAACGGTGAAGCTCAAATCATCTGTGGTAGTGAGACTAGCATCATTAATCTGTCGAAGGGTGACAATGTCCGACTTCTCCTTGAGCAGGTGGAGGTTCTTCAGCATGCTTCTACTCTAATGGAAGAGGGCCCGTAGGGTGCGACTGCTTTTCCTTTGGAACACAACTTCCTTGGTACCGTAGTTAGCCTTGCTCCAATTCTGTCACACAAGTTTTCATGCCATCAGGTAGGACAACCAAGTGTCCTCAAAATGTAGCCATCGCTGTGGTGGCTCATGTGAAGCAGTAGAAACTGAAAGTAAAAGTGGGTAGTGATCAGAGAAAATATGAGGTAAGTGATGAACCTTGGTATCTCTGAGGGTGTTCGAAGCCATAGAATTGACCAGAACCTGATCAAGATAAACCCAGATCTTGCTTCTCCCATCTTTGTTATTAGTCCAAGTATACCTTGGGCCAATGAAGTCTAAGTCATGCAAGTCAGCGATGTCAATCTTCCATCTCTTGCGACTGAGAATAGATAAACCTTCTCCCCTTCTTGTCATTTTGTGTCAGAATACAGTTGAAGTCTACTCCAATGATAGTTCAAACCTGCAGATCCACACTATCTCTGATATTCAACCAAAGCACTCTCTACAGTGATAGGCTTTGTTGGCATACACCCAACCAAGTGTCCACTGGAATTATCAGCCATGCTGACCTTTCCCAAGACCAACTAGTCTGATAGGATAAGAGGAAGAAAATCAACTAGCTCTTGTCGCCATAAGATAATCATACCTCCAGAGTTCCCCACCGAAGGGTGACAGAGAAATTGCCAGCTGTTCCCAGCTAGCTTGTCCACCTCCTGCCTAGAAATCTGCTCAATCCTGGTCTCCACCAGGCCAATAATACAAAGGCCATGGCCACCGATTAGGTGGCATAGGTAGTTTCCATAGTCTTCTTGCGGGCCCCCCTACAGTTCCAGAATAGGATGGAAGACATCAAGAAACCATAGGGGATGCTTCCCCACCATCTGATGGTGTAACTATAGTCTTCTTCCTCTTCTTTGGAAGAACCTCACTCTGTCCCAACTCCTGGAGCTCCCTCTCAAAGTGGGCCCTAGAGATCCTTGGTTTGCTCCCAGTGCTCTTGGTAACCTTCTCCCGAATAGGTTTTTTGCCTTTGTCCAAGCTGGCAGGGGCTTGGAAGACAGGCGGAGTAGAGATATCAATAGCAGGGAGTAACTGTTTTAGGGGTGGAGCCTGTGGTGGTGGTGCTCCAGTAGTATGAGTAGTTGTGGTAGCAGGTCCAGGTTCATGACCTGGTTTTCCTCTTCCCTTAGCTTTTAAGGCACCCTGAATAGGCCTAGTCTTCTTTCACCAGTACACCCAAGGCCCAGGCCCCATTAGTGGGATCGATGTGTGGTGGTGGGGGATGGGTGGTGATTGATGCTCAGCCTTGCCCTTACTAGTACCCACAGTGTTGGTACTAGACTGAGGGGTGCTACACTCACCTCTCTCAGCTACCTGAGGTTGGGTAGTCCCCTGCATAGATATGTTGCCATTAGCCTACATAGGAGGAGCAGATTGTGGTTTACCCGTGATTGGTGTAGGTGGAGGAGCCCTGGAGGAAGGGTAGGAGTCCACTTTGTCATGAACTTTGCCACAAGCAAAGCATAGTTGGGAGATCCCCTCATATTCTACAGGATGAAATGACCTGCCATGTCTCCCATGTATCCATACTCTTGTAGGAAGCTTGCTTGAGAGGTCCAATCTGATGCACACTCTGGCATACATGCTCTATCCCCAAGTGTTGGTCTGGTGGTCTACCCATAGAGGTTCTCCAATGAAAGAGGCTATCCTGGCAATGTTTGTGTTGTCCCAATATAGGAGGGGTAACTTAGGGAATCTAACCCAGATAGGTGAAGACAAACCATGGAGTGATGCAAAGTTGAATGAAGGAGACCATTTGTCTAATCCAATGACGTTACCTGCTACAAACCAGGGACCATTCTTCAATACAACATCTCTAGCTTCTGTTGTATCAAAGATACAAACAAAATAATCTTGAGCAACCATAATCAATTTGAAACTTCCCCATTGTCCCCACTTCCTCTGGAGATCAGTGTTAAGGTAAAAGAAAGAAGGCCTTCTCCCCATGATTTTCCCGACTAGAGCCTTCTTGAGTTTCAACTGGTTGTCCTCAACTGCTTGATCATCAAGTAAAATAGTGGTGCCATCCTCCATAAGTGTTGAAGCCTTGTCAATCGGTCCCAGCTTTACAAATTCTTTGCATTTCCATGGGTTGGATGGAGTGGAACCCATTCGGCCATGCATGGGCTGAGAGGTATCCTCATTAGTTGGTCTTTGAAGAGGCCTCCTAGGGGGGCCGTGGTGCTCAAACAAAGGGTTGGAGGTAGTGGTTCCTTGTCCCTTAGCAAATTCATGAGTAACTCCCCAAAAAAAAGTGTTCGGGGCTTCAGAGGCATTTCCACAAGAACCTTGTGTTACCTTTGTCACGAACCGTGATCATGTGAAGGTCTGTTAGCCCCATTAGGATTTGGGTGTCCAGCAATTGCAGCATGATCAACCTCAGAAGAAAAGTCCATAACATCAGAAAAAATAGTCCCCTCTTCTTCACCCAAAGCCATAGGATCAGGGTTACATGGATGCCACTTGGGCGCGCACCCTGCGCTTCTTGCCGCACGGTTGTCCCAAACCTGTGATCTAGACGGACAAACACCCGGTTGTCGCCTTCCGCTAGCCTCACGGCGGCATCCTTTCTGCGGATGAAAGCCCTCAGCGTGCCGCCGCGCCATTAGCGCTGCTGCCATTCGGGTTGCGTATGCCGCCGTTGTCTTGTGTATTAGCGGTGCCCCTGCCAGCTAGCACTCTCGCGTCCCTCTCATGGCGCACATGCCATATCGCCCTCTGGTTGCCTGCTATCGACACCCAGCACTAATTGTGCGCGCACCTATCGTGTGTCGCGACGGCGTGATCTGCTTTTGTCGATGGATTGCGCCGCTTGGCGCGTACTTTGGCCTCCCCTTCAGCGTTATCGGCCATTTCTTTTGCGCCAGATTCTTGCCGCCGCCGCGCCGCCAGAAGCTCCAGGTCCGTCGGGACTACGATTATCTGCAGCTAATGTCGAGAATCTCGGTAACCAAGTTCTTGCCAATCAAGAACCTCCGGTCCATACCGGTGCATCCAGCGGCCTCCGTCGCCACCTCCATGCCGTGCCCATGTAGACTCTGTGTAGGTAGCCGGAGAATGAATAGTGCTCAGTTTCTTGCCAACATCAAGGTCTTTCATTCCGTCCATCCTTGCGCAAGGATTGGACGAGCCAAGCTACCCCCTTACCATCAGGACGTGTAGAATGAATAGTAGCCGAGGACTTGCCACCCTCTCATCCTCCTTTACCCGTCATTTTGTCCTGATGAGGAGGTGACCGGCGGCCACCCCCTGCCCTAGAGAGAGAAGGCCTAAAAATCCGCACCCTAGAGAGAGAGGGGCATGGAAATGAGAGCCGATCTAAATTTTTTGGGTTCCTTGGAAGAAGTTAAAAAATAGCAAAAGAAAGCAAAGACTAGCTACTAATAGCATATTTCCTATCCTCCTCCGAAAGCACACAAAAATGTGGAGGAATAGTGTGATTATCTAAGATATGCCATACAAAATCAAAACTAGTAGCAATATCTGCACAAAAGTCAACTAAGCTATTGTTAGATCTTTGTGTATAAGAAAAAATGACCTGATGGAAGTTCTTCAAAAGATGTCCAAAGGCCGAAGTCGGTCGCCATATTTCAGGAAGAGAGAGCTTGAGGTGGTCCACCACCCTAATGTTATCCCCTTCAATGATAATGCCTCTGTACTCTGTCATCCAAGGCTCAATGATGTTCTGAGTGTAGAGCATGGATGCTAATTCCACAGTTGTGCTATCCCAATGCTGAAAGCAATGACCCATGGCTTTGATGAAGTTTCCATTTTTATCCCTTAAGACCACAGCAATACCAGCAGACCCACTATAAAGCAAGGAGCCATCCACATTGGCCTTGATCCAACTAGGAGGGGGAGGACACCACAATGTAGGTTTGATTAGCCCATAGGGCTGGGTGATGTCCCATTGCTTTTGGAAGGGGAAGGAGGAGGCGTGGGTGATGGATTCAAGAATGGTGGCAGCAATAATTTTCGGGGTGCCATGGCTACGGCCATGTGTTTTAGCATTATGGGCTCTCCAGACTTGGTAGATGATGGCACAGTAGTATTTAGCCCAACAAATCTTACTTGGTTGCACATTCTGAATGGCTTGAAGAGATCACAAGTTGCTAAAAAATAGGAATGGAGAACCCCATTTTGCAAGAATCTGAATTATGGTAAGGGTGCAATGGAAAATATGCTCTTTATCTTCCTCCGTTGCATCCCCAAGGGCACAAGGTGTTTTTCGTTATTACTGAGCCAACCAACAATTGGTTGGTATAGCATGGATGAGCCTCCACCAAAATTTTTCCCTAGGGGAAGTTTCATTTTGCAATTTGTAAATTGATGCTTCACTTTCAAAGAAATATACCTTGGTAAACTATGGAGGTGATGGTGGTCCCCAATGGATTCTTGATTAGTTCGTTGATCCGATGTTGGTTGGTCCATATTTATACCTTTGAGATGCGATCCATAAGGTTGCCAAACAACTCAGCTTTCTCCAAATTCCAGATTCATTAATTAGTGTGGAAATACTCCATTCAGCAGTGGTTTCCATGTTAAAAAATGTAGACCATTTGGCCAGCGGGAGATCAGCAATCCCTATTGAGTTTAGGAAGTCAATATACTCACCATTGGCAATTTTCCAACGCAAATTCTGCTGCAGATTTTTTGCCCCTTCAGTGATGATTTTCTAGCTCATGGAGTCACTTTTGTGTTTCAAGCCAAACATATCCTCCCATATCTTTCCAAAAGACACTTGTGTAGAAGTGTGGTTGGTTTGGTAACAAATTCCCAAGCTAATCTAGAATGGAGTGGCCCGTGCCACCTCTCGGTTGAATGCAGCCCAAGTCCTCCAAATCTGAAGGGTGTGCAGATTTTTTCCCAAGCAACATAATGTAAGCCATGATGGTTAGGTCCCCCTTGCTAAAGGAAGCATCTAGCAAGTTTCTCTATCTCATTGGTAATGCTTTGGGTACCAAAGTGTGAGTAACTTGATACATAGGAAATGCAAAGAAGACTTGATAAGTTGAGACGGCCCACCATAGACAAGTGTCGAATACCCCATTTATCCTTTCTCTGCCTTTTGGTTATGCAGAAAATCTATTGTTTTTAGTTTTCTCATGGCCAATTTGATGCCTAAGTACTCAAGATCCTGGACCTTCTTGAACCCCATGAGTTTGGCAATCTGTTGCTTTCCACCTAGATGGTTTTGGCTTTAAAATAATAGCACTTTGGAAGTGTCTGCTGTCTTGCCTAGTGTAATAATCATTTAGAACTCTAAGGATGCATTTGGCATGGGTGATTGAGGCTTTGGATGTGATGAGGATGTCATTGGCATAAAGGGATATATTAGTGCCTCCATTGGCTAAACACCAATTGTTGATAGCCATGGAAAGAGGAGTTCAGTAAAGTATAAAGAGGTATGAGAAGTGGACCCTTTTAAAACCCACAATGGGCTTTTATCCAGTTTGTTCTTTGGCCTTTGAGTAGAAGGGCAAAGGAGGGAAAGGAGACACATTGGAGAAGCTAATTCCAAAATTTGTTTGGTATACCCATTTTACGGAGGACAAGAGCATGAGTTTCCCAGCTCATTTTATCATAAGCTTGCTCCATGTCAATTTTGAGTTCCATGAAGCCATCTTTAGATGTAGAGTGTTAAAATTTGTTAATTATCTCTTGAGCCACCAAGCAGTGGTGTGAGATCGATCTATGAGGTACAAAGGCCCCCTGCTCCTTAGAGATTATGTGTGGGAGAATATTTTTCAGTCAACACACAAGGATCTTGGCTATGATCTTATATGATGTTCTACATAGGCTGATAAGTCTGAATTTTGCTAGACAATCAGCATTATGTGATTTGGGCAAGAGGATCACCAATGTTTCCTTCCACTAAGAAGCCATGGTGCCCTTGTGGAAGAATTCCTTTATAGCCTCAATGACGTCCTGGCCAATGATTCTCCAAAAGTGCTTAAAGAAAGATGAGGTGATGCCATCTATTCCCGGAGCACGGTTGGCACCCATAGTACGGATCACCTCCCAAATTTTAGTTTCATTCATTTCCATCTCCAATAGTTCCCCAACTTGAGGCAGAATTCTAAAATTTTTAGCAAAACATGGCCATCCAGAGGTAGTGATAGGTAGAGCACTCCATTTATGCTGAAAAAAATTCATGAAGGCTTTGATTTGGATTAGGTTGGATCATCATCCGCTCCAACCATCTTCAAGCTTGAGTGTTAATTCTAGATCTCCTCCGCGAGGCAATGCATGAAAAAATGAGTATTGGCATCCTCCTCCTCAGCCCATCTGATTTTGGCTCTTTGTTTCCACCAACAAGCGAGGCGGGCAAGAGTTGAATTCAGCTCATTAGCTTTACGGTGGAGTTCCAGCTCTTGTTGCTTAGTCAGACCCATTGGAGTGCAATCAGTCATCTGTAGTTGTGTACTTTTTGCTTGGAGGATGTCTCTTTGTTTGCTTAAGTCATTGAGCTTGTTCTTGCTCCAATAGAATAGGTTCTTCAATGTCTTACTGCACTTCCTATCCACATTTTCAGCTTTGGAGCCATTGAAATTACTTTGCCAATTTTTTCAAACAAGCTTCCATGCCATTGGGTAAGACAGCCAAGTGCCTTCAAACCGTAGCCATCTATGTGATTTCCACTCTTCTTTGGCCTAAATTTGGAGAAGGATAGGGCAATGATCAGAAGCAATCCTAGGTAGGTGTTTGGTTTGAGCAAGAGGGAGGAGGTTGGAGGAAATTGAGTTGATGAAGAAGCGATCAAGGCGCACCCAGATATGGCTGCTTTTATCTTTATTGTTGGTCCAAGTGAACTTGGGACCATTGAAGTTTAGCTCATGAAGGTCCCCAAGCGTCAAGAAGTCCATCATCTCCTTTGCCGCTGGAGAGAATTTAAATTGCTTTCCACCTTTTTTGTCACTAGCATCGTAAATACAATTGAAAACTCCCCCAATAATAGCCGACAAATCTGTATTCAGCAAGGGAGTTAAGGTGTCCCATAACCCCCGTCGAGTGTTGTAATCCTTGTTAGCATAGCAAACTGCCACCCTCCATATGGACTTGTTAGGTAACTGAATTTTTCCCACCATGCACTGTTCATTTTGTGTGATAGGAGAGAAAGTGATTAAGTCATTTCTCTATAGAGCAAGGATGCCTCTAGATTTTCGTACTGCTGGTTGGTGTAGAAAATCCCAGTTGCGCCCAGCAATTTTATCAATTTCTCTTCTTGTGACATCCTCAACTTTGGTTTCTATAAGGCCTATGAAGAGAGCATGGTGCTCTCCAAGAATTTGCCGGAGATAGTTGCCCATGGCCTTCTTACGGACTCCCCAATAAATCCATATTACAACGGAAGTCATGGGTAGACATCATGGGTTTGTGTTTGCGAGGAGCCACTTTGATAGGGACCAATTGACCCAGTTCTCTGGTGTAGTGTGCCTTGGATATCTGGTTTTTTCCCTCCTTTGCACTCCTATGCTTGAACAATTTCTGATCATCATGTGGTGCTTTGACAGTCTGAAAGGAAGGTATGGAGACATTGGAGTTGGCCTCTCCTTCACCTTAGTTTGGCTGTTGTTGGCATGTTTTCCTGCTGTCCACTATTTTAGACTCCTGTATTTTAGTGTTGTTACCATCTGCAACCTAAATTTTTCTCGCTGATTCGCCAGCCTTCCTGTTGGTGTCTCCCTTGTCTGTGATTGCGTTTTTTTGAGGTCTTGGCTTCCTCCTGGATACTAGGGTCCATGGTCCATAGGCCCCTTCAAGTTCTTCATTGGTTGCAGTGACATTGCTGACCATTTTTCCTTTGGTATGTGCTGCTGCCATAGTGCAGATTTTTGTTGTTTATGTGCTGGCCGAATGGCTTAAGTCTTTCTCCATGTTGCTTGATGGGTCGGCTGGATGTACTCTTTATCCTGTGGCTGTAGCTTCTGCTGAAGTGCTGAAGATTTGATGCACTTGATCAGTTGGTTGGGTGGCTTGCTAATCTGGAGGAGAGGAGGGATTTTTATGTTTGCTGTTGGGTTGCATATGGTGAGCTATGTGAGCCTTGTCCGAACACATATCAATTTTGTGTCCTACCTTCCCGCAATTGAAACAAAGTTGTGCAATTCCTTCATACTTAACTTTTTGGAAGAAGCGACCATTAAATCCATTGATCCAGATTCTAGGTGGGAGACTCTTTGAGAGGTCAACTTTGACACATACCCGAGCATAAAGACTTTGTCCCCATTTGCTTGTTTGATTGTCCATCCACATAGGCTCACCAACATAGGAAGCAATTTTGTCCAAGTTATTACTATCCCAATAGATGAGTGGTAGACTAGGTAATCTCATCCAAATAGGAGAAGTTAAGCCGTGCAATGAGTCAAGAGAGAAGGTTGGACTCCATTTGTCCATGGCTATGACATTTCCTGCAATAAACCAGGGCCCATTCTGAAGCATAGCATCACGAGCCTCAATTGATTGGAAGATGCATAGAAAGCAATCACCCACAACTAAAACTAAGTTGAATTTGCCCATTTGCTCCATTTTCTCTTTAGGTCATTGTTTAAGAAATAAAAGGGAAGTCTTTTGCCAAGAAGCTTTCCAACTATAGCTGCTTCAAGCTTTTGGATTTTAGATTGCATAGAGTTAGCATCAAGAGTGACACCCACTCCTTCATTGTCTTTAATTTCATCAAACTAAACTTTGGCAAGTGGGACAATCGGTGGCTTCCTCCAAGGGTTGTTTGGAGTGTGTGTCATTTTAGTTGTGTTAGATGGCCTTGTTGTGGTTTCCTGAGGATGGGAGGTGGGTATTCTGAATGTCCCCTGTCTGCTGGACTCACCACTGAGCAATTAGTTTTCATTTTCCCATGTGGTTTTCTCTGAGGCATTTCTACAAACAGGTTGTGTGCATTTCTATAGATTCATGAAGTCGATTTATGGTTTTGACCTTCCGACAGTATGGAAGGCTGGCATGGTGTACCTGTTTAGAACCCAGATCCAAATAGTTTCTATCTACCATACAAGCAGAATTTGCAATAGAATGTTGGGGGTCGGTCATCCCAAATCCAGAGGGGATGCCTTGCCCTAAGACCCAAGAGCCACTCACTCCATTGAAGGAAGACTGCTTGGACATACCTGTGATGGCAGCTAGACTATCAATCAAACCTGACATTGGTTTGAATTTAGCATTTCCATTCAGTAGGTATTCTTCCATCACCTCCAATTGGTGTGTCGCCCGATTGCTGCTCGCACTGCCTCGGTTTCCTGCCATCCGCAGCACCTGCATTTGGTCATTGTTTGAAATGAGGTGCTCGGTTTGAGCCACCGTTGCTGTGGGAGTAGCTACTTCCCTGATGTCACCATACACCATAGTAGCCTGGCCTTCTTAGCATCGGTTCAATTTCGAGACTCCATCTGTCCACCGGTGCCCAATTATGATTATGGGAGCAAGCCATTCTTGTTTCATTGGAATCAATTCCATTTCTCATTTCTCCCTTTGCTTAGTCCTCTCTTTATGGCGTGCAATGTAGGTCCACGACCATGGTTACTATTCCATTGCTTACTGTAGCTTCTGCATCCTTCTCGACACCTCCATTTGGAGTTACTGTTCTATTGGAACCTAGAGCCGTGCCTTCTCCATCAAGGCCATGAGCTTGCAGCCCTCCTTCCTCCTTTAGGCTGCTGCCATCAATGGAGTCTAGCTCCATGTTGATTGCTGCCATGGCTGCTGAAACTGAGCCAGAATCTGCCCTAAATGCTAGCTTGTTGTTGTCTCCTCCTTGCTGCCCATCTCCTCCATCATCCTCCTTGGATCCTTGGTTGCCAAATCTCCCGAGCTTCTGGCTACCTCCTTTTACCACAGAACTCCCTGACACCCTCTCTCACTCACTTCCAAGACCACCTCCACCACCTTGCTGGCCATCTTTGTTACCACCTCCCCCACTCCTTCTCGAGTGAGGGGGTGACCCATGGTCACCCCCCCCCCATACCTAGAGCTTCTCTCACTAGAAAATAAGAGAAATGAAAGAGCCTCCAAAGTTTTTGGGTTTCTTGAAAGTTGCATATTTCATTAATAGAAAATAGGATTACAAATAAGCACAAGTGTGCAACAAAACTAAACTAAAAAAGACTAAGCAGAAGCCACAAGATTCTTATCATCATCTAAAATATCAAAAAAAAGCAGAGGGGATATTACAAGCATTAGTAGAATGCCAAACAAAATTAGCTTGTATCACAATCTGAGCATAGAAATCTACAAGTCAGTTGTGCCCTCTAATAGTGTGAGTAAAGAGCACTTGGTGGAAGTCTCTGAGGAAGCCAACGTCAGGTGCTCGAGGAGGAACGACAGACCAGAAAGCCTGCTAAAAAGTCTTCTGATGGTAAGTCACAACACCAAGGTTGTCCCCATCAAGTACAATAACCTTGTATTCAAACATCCAAGGCTCCACAATCTGCTTGAAGGGAAGCATAGCTTATATCTCTATGAAGGTACTATCCCAATGCTGGAGATGAAGTCCTGCAGCCTTGATGAATCTGCCATACTCATCTCTGATCACCACACCAATACCTACAAGGCCGAAAGAGAGAAGGGAACCATCAACATTTTCCTTGAGCCAACCGAGAGGGGGGAGTCTAGGAAGAAGAGGTATGCAGCCGATGAGGCTGGTGGAGCTCCCATTGCTCACGAAAGGGGAAGGTAGCAGCGTTGGTGAATGCCTCTAAAATGTTGGCAGCAAGAATCTTTAGTGTAGCATGTGGATGGCCATGCATCTTGGCATTCCTCCCCAAACTTAATAGATCATACTGCAGTAAGCTCTCCCCCAGGCCATGTTGGCCTTGGGGGTACAATCAAAACCCCTGAATAGGTCTTCGGAGTTTGCAAAGGAGGGGATACCAAACCCCCAAGAGGAAAGAACTTGAAGAACAGTAATCGTGAGGGAGCACCTGGTCAGAATATGGTCCAAGTCTTCTGCCTTTGAACATCCCCAAGGACATTGGACATCTTCCACAAGTACCCTCCTATGCAACCAAGTGAGGGTTGGCAAGGCATCCTTCAAAATATGCCACCAAAAGAACCTTTCTCGGGGATGTAACTTGAGTTTCTGGAGCCACACATGTGTAGGACTTTCCTGAGGAAAGAGTGAAGCATGGGCTAAAGCAGTTAGAGACTTACCTAACGGAAGGTGGATCAGCTCTGGCTCATCCTCCACTAATTCAGGATGAAGAGCCACCCTTGTAATCTACTCGACTAACTCCTGGCTGAAGTGTATCTGTAATTTGGCTATATCCTAAGATCTGTTAGCTTGAATGAAAGTATCCATTTTCTAGTCTTTAAGGCTAGCAGCATCCATATAGGTGGGTCTCCTGGAAAGAGGAGAGTCGGTCAGCCAGATATGGGACAAAACCTGAACTTTGCTTCCGTCAGCAAGTCTCCACCAAATGAGGGGTTCAAGGCTCTGAGCTCCACTAAGAAGGGCAGCCCAGGTCTTGGAGTCACCCCTCCTCAAAGTGCTATCCCATAAATTGGCACCATATCATTCCCGCAGGTAGCGGTGGAGAAGGGATGTAGGCTTCTGAAGGAAATCCCATGCCAGCCGGGCCCAAAGGGGGCCTGTCCATGTAGAGGCCGAATGGAAGCCAAGTCCACCAAACTTTTGTGGAGTACAAACGGTAGCCCATTTAACATAATGGAGACTCCTCTGAGTGGAGCTCTTGTCCCAAAGGAAGGACCTGCAAAGTCGCTCAATGTCCTGCAACACATTCAAAGGCATGATGGTATGTGTAAGCTGATAAATAGAACTTGGCAGGAGGGAAGAAGAGATGAGAGTAGCACAGCCAGCCAAAGAGAGGTGTTGAGATCCCCAAGCCATAATCTTCCCCTTATCCCACTGGATCAGAGCGGAATGGTCACTCTTATAAAGCCTCCTCATTGCTAATTTGATGCCAAGATTGTCAATTTCTTGAACACGACTGTATCCCAGTAATCTAATAATGTGATTTGTCCTCCATCTTTTAGTAGCTCTACTGAATAAGATGGCAGACATGGCACAGTTAATCCTCTGCCAAGTCCAGGTACAATAGTCCTGAAGGATGCCCTTTATTTGTTTGGCATGCACCTCCAATGCCTGTGAAGTAATGAGGATATCATTAGCATAAAGGAGGTTAGAGATGCAGGTTCCTCCAGTCATCAAAGCCATGCCCAGGTTCGGCCCCCTTTGTTTAAAATCCAAAGTCAGCAGTTCTGAACACATGATAAACAAGTATGGTGAAAGTGGGCATCCCTGTCTAAACCCACACAGAGCATCAATCCAGGCAGTTCTTCTACCATTCAGCAAGATAGAGAATCTTGGATGAGTAACACACTGAATCACTCAATTGCTAAAGCAATCAAGGAAGCCCATCAAGGAAAGCATCATCTTCAAAGTTTTCCAACTCATACGATCGTAGGCCTGCTCCATATCAATCTTGATTGCCATAAAGCCCACTTGAGAGGTTGAATGCTGGAATTTATTGAATATCTCTTGGGCTAGTAAGCAATGATGTGAAATGTTCCTTTGAGGAACAAAAGCTCCCTGTTCTTCAAAAATAAGGCCAGGGAGGAGGTGCTTCAGCCTATTTACCAAGATTTTTGCAACAACCTTGTAGATGGTCTGACACAGGCTGATAGGCCAAAATTTGGAAGGACTGCTAGCACCAACAACTTTGGGTATGAGAGCAGTAAGAGTCTCCTTCCAAGAGTCATCCATGCAGGATGTGACAAAGAATTCTTGGATAGCAGCAATGACATCCTTCTTCACACATTGCCAAAACTGCTTAAAGAAGGTGGCCGAAATTCCATCTAAGCTAGGAGACTGATTGGCCCCCATAGAGTGGATAGCATCCCAAATCTCCTGCTTAGAAACAAATGCATCAAGGAGAGGTTTGGCAGTAGTTGGTACCAGAAGATCTGCAGGAATAGTCAGCCAATTGTCAAGGGAGACAACTCCCTCAACCTATTTCTGCCTAAAGAAGGTAATGAACTCATCAGTAATAGCCTCTAGGCTATCCACCAAGCTCCCATCCTCCCTCTTTATACAGCTGATCCTGTTGGTTTGGTGTCTTGAGGAGGCAACAGTATGAAAGAAGTGGGTATTCCCATCTCCTTATTGAATCCATCAAACCTTTGCCCTCTGCTTCCACCAAGTATTGAGTCTGGTAAGAGTAGAATTCAGCTCAATCACTTTGGAGCAAAGCTCATCCTCCTGAGCAGAAGTAAGACCCTCAGCAGAACAGTCAGTATTCTGAAGAATGGCAATATCCTTTTCCAAGCTATCCTTGAGAGAGTGGAGGTTTCTCAGCTTGTTCTTGCTTCAATGAAAGAGGGCCTTCAGAGTACGACCACTCTTTCATTGGAGAATAGCAGCTTCGGAGCCAAAGTCATCCTTGCTCCAATTCTTCCACACCAGTTTTCAGACCATGAGGTAGGAAAGCCAAGTGTCTTCAAATCTCACCCACCTCTGAGACAGGTCAAGTGAAGTAGAACTAACTGAAAGCAAAAGAGGGCAGTGGTTAGAGGCAATACGAGAGAGGTGGCAAACCTTAGTATCCCCAGAGGTTAGAGGCTGAAGAGTTGACCAACACCCGATCAAGACAAACCTAGATCTTGCTCCTCCCATCCTTGTTGTTGGTCCAAGTATATTTTGGCCCAACAAAATCAAGCTCATGAAGGTCAGCTGAGGCCATACAGTCTTCCATCTCCTGGACTGCTAGAGAGTAAAAAAAACTCTTCCCACCTTTCTTGTCACCTTGTTGTAAAATGCAATTGAAATCCCTACCAATGATAGTAGGGAAGTGTTGATCCATATTATCCTCAATAAGTTGCCAAAGCACCCTCCTATAATGGTAGTCTTTTTTGGCATAAACCCAACCAATGGTCCACTGCCCAGGTTTAGGCAAGGAAATGGTGCCTATCACAATCTGATCAGAAATTATAGTGGGGGAGAAGTCGACCAGATCCTGTCGCCAAAGAATGATCAACCCTCCAGAATTCCCCACAGATGGATGGCAGAGAAACTGCCAATTCCTCCCAGCTAGCTTGTCCACTTCATGTCTTGAAATCTACTTGATTCTAGTTTCCATCAAGCTAATAATGCACAAGTCATGGCCACCTATGAGGTGGCGTAGGTAGTTGCCCGTAGTTTTCTTCCGAGCGCCCCTACAGTTCCAGAAAAGGATGGAAGACATCAATCAACCATAGGGAACGCATCCCTGCTGTTTGTTGGTGTCAGTGGAGTCTTCTTTCTCTTCTTTGGGAGAGCCTCAATCCGTCCCAAATCAAGTAGCTCCCTCTCAAAATGGGCCTTCGAGACCCTCAGTTTGCTGCTACCACTCTTACTAGCCCTCTCCCGGGATGCTTTCTTGGGCTTCTCCAAAGCAGGGGCTTGGAAGGTAGGAGAACTGATGATATCAATAGTAGGGAGGGTCTTACAGAAGAGAGGTGGGGTACTGAGCGAAGATGGAACAGTAGTAGAAGGTCCAAGTTTGTGACCTGGTTTCCCTCCTACTTTGGCCTTCAATGCAGCCTGAGGAGGCTTAGTTTTCTTCTTCCGGGTGACCAGAACCCAATGTCCATAATCATTTGGAGTAGAAGCTGGTGGTCCCTCCTCTTGCCATGACTATCCTCCATACTGATGGTGTTAATCTAGGAAGTGCTAATCTCCCCATCCTCAGCAACCTGAGGTTGGGTTTTGTCCTTCAAAGGATGCTTGTTGCTAGCCTGCAAAGGAGGAGGAGGTTGGGATTTACCTAAGCCTGGTGCAGAGGTAGTGGCTGGAGTGCTTGGGCAAGAATCAACTTTGTGTCCCACCTTGCCATAGGCAAAACACAACTGAGTAATGCCCTCATACTCAACTAGCTGAAAGAACCGACCATGTCTTCCATTGATCCATACTTGAGTAGGGAGTTTGTTGGAGAGATCCAATCAAATACAGACCCTAGCATACAAGCTCTGGCCCCAACTGTTGGTTTGGTGATCCACCCACAACGGCTCTCCAAAGAAAGAAGCAATCCTAGCAATATTGATATTATCCCAATAAAGGAGAGGTAGGTTAGGAAATCTTACCCAGATAGGGGAGGACAAGCCATGAAGGGATTTTGGATTGAAAGTAGGAGACCACTTGTCCAATCCAATGACATTCCCTGCCATAAACCATGGGCCATTCATTAGAACAGCATCCCTTACTTTTGTTGTGTCAAAAATGCAAACAAAATAGTCCGGGGTAACCATCACAAGCTTGAAGGTCCCCCATTTTCCCCATTTCCTCTGAAGGTCAACATTAAGGAAAAAAGAAAGAGGGTCTTCTCCCAAGAATCTTCCCCACCAAAGCCCTTTCAAGCTTTGTCTGGTTGTCATCAACAGCTTGATCATCAAGTCTAATGGTGGAGCCATCTTCCATGAAGGTTGAAGTTTTATCCACAGGCCCTATAAATTCCTTCTTCTTCCAAGGATTGGAATGGGTAAGACCAGCTTGGCCATGCATAACCCATGGGTTAGCCTCATTTGAAGCCCTCGGCAAAGGCCTCCTAGGAGATCCTTGATTGTCAAATAGTGGATTTGAGGTAGCTGGAATAGGCCTCTTAGCCGAGCCATTGAGAGCCCCCCAAAAGAAGGTAGTCGATTCTTCAGAGACATTTCCACAAACAGGTTGTGTGCACTAGCCTGTAACATTGGAATTGGCCATATGGGTGTCATGGACAGCCGCCCCACCAAAGAGTGGGTGTCTGGCATGTGCAAGGCTAGTAGAATCATCCAAAGAAGCCTAGGCCGAAGCCACATCATCCTCAAAGATAGCCATAGGATCGAACATACGTCCTTCGGTGAGACTGACTGCTTGTCCGAGCATGTCCTCGCAATCCTGCATGGTCGCAAGACCATCAGCATTATCTCGGGCATCACCACTTGTGGCTAGGCAACGCCTTGCACCACTACGCTAACCACGCCCCCCGCCCTTTATGCGATGCATGCCGCTAGCGCTAGTCATGCCCCCGCCAGTGCCCTCCTCATTCGCCGCGGCATCACACCCCAAAGCGCACGTTTGCCAAGATGTTTTATGCCCACTAGGTAATTAGCACACCGTCGCAATCCTTGCCTGCACCCAATTGCGAGCCGCGCCATCTCGGCACCACATGGCTACCACCGCACTCACCTCACCAAGGTGACAGCCGCTTCGGCTTGAGGCTTTCACCACACCGCGCATAGTTATAGATCCCAGACTCCATAAAGGCCGAACTCGCATCTTCATTTGGGTTCTTGCCAAGATCAAGAACCGACTGACCATCCATCCCAATGCCAGCAGCGGCCAACCTGAGCACCGTTCTCTGTCCAGTAAGCCGTGCAGAGTCTACAGTGTAGATGCCACTGGCCAAATGTTTCCCAAGATTAAGATCGGCCTCAATCTGACCGTCCGTCTCTGAACAACCCTTGTTCGTCCCATGTGCCACCCCCTTGCCACCACCCCGTGCAGAGTGAATAGTACCCGAGCCCTTGCCACCCTCTTGGCCTTCCCTTCTTGAAGCCTTGTCTCATGGAGGAGGTGACCGCCAGCCACCCCCCGCCATGGAGGAAAGAAGTTCTTGGAGAGCCGCACCAAGGAGATAGAAAAAATTCTTGGAAATGAGAAGCCCCTAAAGTTCCAAAGTTTTTGGGTTCCTTGAAAGGATGCATTTGCATTGATAATAAAAAAAACTGATTACAAAGTAAAAAAGAAATAGCAAAGGAAAGCTAAAACTAGCTACTAACAGCATATTTCCTATCCTCCTCCAAAAGGGCAAAAAATTATGGAGGAATAGTGTGACAATCTAAATTATGCAATACAAAATCAAATTTAGTAGCTATATCTGCACAGAAGTCAGCTAAATAGTTATTAGATCTCTGTGTATAAGCAAAAATAACCTGGTGGAAGTTCTTCAAAAAACTGATGTCAGGAGCATCTGGAAGTCGGTTCTGCCATATTTTATTATTAAGAGAAAGTTTGAGGTGATCCACCACACCAATATTATCCCCTTCAATGATAATGCCCTTGTATTCGGTCATCCACGACTCAATAATCTTGCTAGTGTAGAGCATAGCCTCCAATTCAACTGATGTGTTGTCCCAATGCTGAAAACAATGACCCATGGTTTTGAGAAAGTTGCCATTTTCATCCCTTAGCACCACTGCAATACCGACCAACCCATTGGGAAGGAGGGAGCCATCCACATTAGCCTTGATCCAACCAGGAGGGGGAGGACACCACAAAGTAGGTTTGATTAGCCCATAGGGCTGGGTGATGTCCCATTGCTTCTAGAGAGGATAGGAGGAGGAATGTGTGATGGAGCTTAGTATAGAGGCAGCAATACTTTTTGGAGTACCATGGCTATGGCCGTGAGTCTTTGCAGTACGGGTTCTCCAAACCTGGTAGACAATAGCACAATGCATTCTAGCCCAACATGAGTTATCATTGTGTACCTCAATGAGAGCTTGGAGCAAATCATACAAGTTGCTAAAAATTGGGATAGAACATCCCCATTTAGCCAACATCTGAATTATGGTATTGGTTAAAGAACATTGGACAGTAATGTGTTCAGCAGTCTCCTTCTAATCACACCCCCAAGGCCAAAGGGTGGTATCAGTTAATCCCCAGCGAGCAAGCTAAGTGTTAGTTGGCAAGGAGTCTTTGATGAGCCGCCACCAAAAGAGCTTTTCCCTAGGGGAAAGTTTCAAATTATGCATGCTGTAGGGCCAGTATGGAAGTTCAGCAAAGTAGATTTTGTATATTGTGGAGGTGAGAGTTGTCCCCAATGGTGACTTGATGAGCTCTGGAGTATCATGTAGTTGCTCCTCCATAATAGAAATGCTAAAAATTAATTTAGCAAGGTCCAAACCAAACAGCACATGCAGGAATTCAGATTTCCAGCACCCATGATCAACAATCAGGTTCTCCACATTCCATTCCTCCATGCATTCCATATTGATGAACATTGGCCATTTAGAGAGAGGTAGGTCAGCAATCCAAGCAGAGTTAAGGAAATCAACATCTTTGTCATTAGCAATCCTCCATTTTATATGTTCAGCTACAAAGACCATTCCAATAATTTTTTCCAGCAATTGGAGTCCCCTCGCTTGGGTTCTCTAAGCCATGAGTTCAACCCATACTTCTTGGCCAAGCACTTATGGAGCAGCATATCAGGTTTAGAGATGAAATCCCAAGTTATTCTAGCCCTTAAGGGGCCATTCCAGCTTTCAGCCAAGTGCAGGCCAAGCCCCCCTTTGTTGGTAGGCATGCAGATTTTGTCCCAAGGAATGTAGTGTATGCCATGTTGGTTGTTATTTCCTTGCCAAAGAAAGTTTCTTGCAAGCTTCTCAATCTCCTTTGTGATTCCCTTGGGGATTTTGGTGTGGGTTGCTTGATACATAGAGATACATAGAAAAAGAAGTTCTTATAAGTGTTGAGCAGTCCGCCATAGAAAGGTGTATAACTCCCCATGCGCTGGTTTTGTCCCTTGCCTTTTGCACAAGTTGTAGAAAATTTGTAGCTTTAAGTTTCCTCATAGAAACCTTGATGCCCAAGTAGTCAAGTTCCTCAACTCTTCTGAAGCCCATGAGTCTAGTGATTCTGTTTTCCTTCCATCTATGTATAGATTTTCTAAACAGGATGACAGTTTTGGCATAATTGATGCGCTGCCCCATCCAGTTGCAATAATTTTTCAGAATTTGAAGGAGACCCTTTGCATGAGCCATAGAAGCTTTAGTTGTGAAGAGGATGTTGTCAGCATAAAGAAGGTGCGATATGCGAGTTCCTCCGTTGGCAATGGCAACTCCAAATTGACTATGTTGACTTGCTAGAGATAATAGTTCTGAACAGAGGATGAAAAGGTAAGGGGATAGCGGGCACCCCTGTCGGAACCCACAACTAGCATGAATCCAATCTGTCCTTTGCCCATTTAACAGGAGGGAGAAGGTAGGCGATGAAATGCATTAGAGGAGCCAATTCTGGAATTTTGTTGGTAACCCAAATTTTTGTAGGATTATAGCTAAGGTTTCCCAACTCATTTTGTCATATGCTTGCTCCATATCAATTTTGATGGCCATAAATCCCTCCTTGGAAGTGGAGTGTTGGAATTTATTGATAATTTCTTGGGCCGCCAAACAGTGATGGGAGATGAATCTAGTAGGCACAAAGGCACCCTGCTCTTCAGAGATGATGTTGGAGAGAATGTTCTTTAGCCGAGACACAAGGATTTTTGCTACGAGCTTGTAAGCAGTTCTACATAGGCTTATGGGCCTGAATTTTGCAGGATAGTCGGCATTGGGGGATTTGGGCAGGAGAATGACCAAGGTTTCCTTCCACTGAGGGGCCATGGTACCACTGTAAAAGAACTCCTTGACAGCCGCCACTACATCTTGGCCAATGATTCTCCAAAAGTGCTTGTAGAAGGATGTTGTAATGCCATCAATCCCGGGGGCACGATTAGCACCCATAGATTTGATCACCTCCCAAATTTCAGCATCATTGGTGTCCGCTTCCAAGAGCTCATCAACTTGAGAGGATATTTTGTTACTTTCAGCAAAATAAGGCCAATTGGCAGTAGTGATAGAATGAGCGCTCCATTTCTGCTGAAAAAAATTCATAAAGGCACGGTGGATCAAGACCGGGTCTTCAATAGTTAGGCCATCATCTTGCTTAAGCATGTTGATTTTGTTGGACCTCTTTCTAGTGGTTGCCACGGTGTGAAAGAAATGGGTGTTGGCATCCCCCTCTTCAGCCCACCTGACTTTGGCTCTTTGTCGCCACCAACAAGAGAGACGGGCAAGGGTTTCAACTCATTAGCTTTGAGGTCTCTTTCGTCGGTCATCACATGGGAGCAATCACCACAATGCAATCTCCCGAATGATGTCTCTTTGCTTGCTCAAGTCTTTAAGCTTGTTCTTGCTCCAGTAAAATAGGTTCTTCAGTGTACGGCTGCATTTCCTATCCAAGTTTTCAGCCCTGGAACCATCATAGTTGCCTTGCCAACTCCGCCAGACTAATTTCCAGGCCATAGGATAAGAAAGCCAGGTGTCTTCAAATTTAAGCCATCGTTGTGATTTCCACTTCTCCATCAAAGTGAGTTGAAGGACAATGGGGTAGTGATCCAAAGAAACCCTGGGAAGGTGATAGGTCCTGGATTTGATCTGAACCGTTGATCCAGTCAGATGACCGGCTTTTATCAGAACCGTTAGATCTTGGCGATTGCAGTGGGATGACCGAATTCTATCAGACCTATTAGATCTACGGGGTTTAAAGCTGGCTTTTAGTTCTGTCTGGGAACTTGAATTGTGGATAATGGATCGTAGCCATCTAAAGTGCGATTAGCTTTTCTTTACAACCGTTTGATGTAGCTTCTCGAGGAAGGAATGGATTTTGGGTTATTTCCTTCAGAGGAAAAATGAGGGAGAGGAAACCCTAGGGTTCTGCCGGGGAAGGTGGTGATTTACAATGAATAAACCAGCAGAAAGGGCAGGAGGAAGAAGGAGAAGAAGGAAGAACAGAGGAAAGAAGAATCCTTTCAGTATTATATTGGTTACCTTTTGTTTGGTCCTCTTAACTCTATTTATACTCTCTACTTTCTTTATTATCCTAGATCTATGACTTCTTTACATATTCAAGAACCATCCTTCTGTTTGAGCCGTTATTTCTGTTACAGTTTGTCGATCTCTTTCTGTTTTAGTCGGAAGTTGATTTCTTTCTTGTTATTCAGTTATAACTATTAGTCTTCTGCTTTGTACTTGTCAAGTTTTCTTTTTGCTTCCTGTTTTGGATTACCTGTTTGTTTCTTGTAGCTGATCTGGCTCTGTGTAGAGTTAATATTACTGTTTGTATTTGAATGGCTTCTGTCTCTGGATATTATTATAATATTTATTCTGGAAGAGCACATCCTTCTTTATTCTGGCCATCTGTAGTGTTATGTGGTTACTTTGTTGGAGGCTGTTCTGTACTGTGATATTAGTCTTTATATATGTAATTTCTCATATATTCTATTGATCTGAGTATATTTATAGCTTTGTCTCTTATTTTATCTTACAGTTACTTTGCTTCTTGTAACTTCTTATTTTACTGATTAAAATTCTTTAACCAATTTGGAGGTTTTCTGTTCCTTTTGCTTATGTTGTCTATCTATTTATTTGGGTTCATATCATTACTCCCCCGCCTGCATTTACACATTACATTGACCTTGTCCTCAAGGTCAAAGTCAGGAAATGTTCCATGGAATTTCTCAATTGCCACCCAAGAAGCCTCTGTTGCTAGGATACCATTCCATTGTACTAAGACTTCTGTGATTCGTCTGTCTCCTTGTATTCTTATCCTCTGATCTAAAATTTTGATGGGCCTGACCAGGGGATGTCCTTCTAAGAAGTAAGTAGGTAATATGGCTGGGTGAATTTTAGAATCCTGTCTGAATTGCCTAAGTCTAGAGACATGGAAGACATTGTGGATCCTTGCTATTTCTGGAAGGTCCACTTTGTAAGCCACTGTCCCTACTTTCTGTAGAACTTTAAAAGGACCATAATACTGTCTTTGTAGCTTTGTATAAGGTTTCTTTGAGACTGAGGTCTGTCTGTATGGTTGTAGTTTAACTAACACTAGATCATTTATATTGAACTGAAGCTCCCTTCTGTGTTTGTTTGCTATTTGTTGCATTCTATTCTGAGCTTCTTGTAAATTTTTCTTCAGTTGCTGTAAGACCTTGTCCCTTTGTTGTAGTAATGTTTCTACCTCTATATTAGTAACTGTATTGTCATTATAGGGTATAACTTTAGGTGGTAGTCTGTCATATATTATTTGGAAAGGAGTCATTTTTGTGGAAGTGTTAATGGATGTATTATAGGAAAACTCTACTCATGGGAGGAATTGTAACCAATTTTTGGGTGTCTCTAATGCAAAACTTCTTAGGTATTGTTCTTGTGTTCTGTTTGTTACCTCTATTTGGCCATCAGATTGAGGATGATAAGCACTGCTATGGCTTAATATTGTTCCATTTAATTTGAATAGTTCTTGCCAAAAATTGCTCATAAAGATAGGGTCTCTGTCTGAAACCATTGCTTGTGAAATTCCATGCAATTTAGCTATATCTGAAATGAAAGTTTAAGCTATATAGGTAGCTGTAAAACTAGTTGGAAGGGCTGAGAAATGAGCATACTTTGAAAGTCTATCTATCACTACTAGTATAGTAGTTTTGTTGTGAGATTTGGGTAGGCCTATGATAAAATCTATTGATACTTCCTCCCAAATGGCTGTTGGAATAGGTAGGGACTGTAATAACCCTGTAGGTTTCTGAGTATCATATTTGACCTATTGACATACAGGACATGTGGCTATGAAGTGTTGTATATCCTATTTCATCTTTTTCCAGTAGAATTGTTGAGTAATTCTGGCCCATGTCCTCTTAATTCCCCAATGGCCTCCTACTGGTGTTGAATGCAATTCTCTTATAAGCATATTTCTTATTTCAAAATCTTTAGATATGACTATTCTATTTTTGTAATATAGCAGTCCATTAGTATATCTATGTTTGGGAAACAATTTTGGGCTTACTGAAATTTGCTTATGCAACTGTAGTTCGAGACGTGTTTCTTCTTTAATCTGGCAAAGTGAACTGAGTATAAGCATATAAAGTGTGTTGAGCCTTCATTTGCCTCCGTATTGTATAATTTTTTGGATAGGGCATCAGCCTTGGTGATCCCGGTCTTTATATTCAGTATAATCAAAGACAAGGAGTTTAATAAGAAACCTTGTGTTGAGTCCGAATTTTGCATTAACTCTCTTATGCTCTTTTGGTCAGTCCTGATGGTAAACTTGTTACCCAGCAAATACTGTCTCCATCTTGCCACTATTTCTGTGATAGCATAGAGTTCTCTTGCATATGTAGATGCTTTCTATAATGATGGGGCTAACTTCTTACTAAAATAGGCAATAGGGTGGTTGTTTTATTAAAAAGCCCAATTGCGGCTGATGCATCATCTGTTTCTATTATGAAAGTTTGAGAAAAGTTACGATAGGCTAATACTGGCAAAGATGTCATTGTTCGTTTCAATTGTAAAAATGCTCTTTGAGCTTCTTCATTCCACTGGAACTATTGTTTTAATGATGTTAATAATAGAATTGCATATTGTTTAACAAATTTTAGTAGCTCAAACCCAAAAACCTCTCGGCTTAACAGATGTTGGTATTGGCCATGATTGGACTGCTTCTATCTTTCTTTGGTCCACTTCTATGCCACTGGCTGATAGAATATGGCCTAGATATTCTATTTTTGCTTGAATAAAAGAGCATTTTGATAGTTTAATAAACAAACTGTGCTGTTTCAATTTTTCTAATACTGTTTGTAGATGGATTTGATGTTGCTCCATTGTATTGTTGTATATTAAGATGTCATCAAAAAAGACTAATACAAATTTCCTTAGGAGAGGTTTCAGAACTATATTCATCATAGCTTGGAATGTTGAGGGTGCATTTGTTAATTCAAATGGCATTGCAATAAATTCGTGGTGCCCCTCATGTGTTCTAAAAGCAGTTTTATAAATATCTTCTTCAGCCATTCTGATTTAATGATATCCTGATCTTAAGTCCAGCTTTGAAAATATTGTGGCTCCATATAATTCATCCATAAGCTCTTCTGGAGTGGGAATTGGGAATCTATCAGGGATTATTATTTTATTTAGAGCTCTGTAATCCACACAGAACCTTCAAGTTCCATCCTTTTTTTGATTAAAAGTGCTGGAGAAGAGAAGGGACTGATGCTTTCTCTGATTATTCCAATGTCCAGCATTTCCTTTATAAGTTTCTCAATTTTGTTTTTCGGAAATGTGGGTATCTGTAACTTTTGACCTTGATTGGCTGAGTTCCAGGGGCTAAATTGATATGGTGGTCAATGCTCCTTTGGGGAGGTAAGTTCTGTGGAGCTTGAAATATGTCTTGGTATTGCTGTAATATTGCTTGAATGTTTTCAGGTAGGCTTTGGAACTCACTTGCTGTAGCCTCTGCAGAACTTTGGACCTCTGTTATTTTTAGGTATGAAGCTATTTCATGTTTATTCTGTAATTTGGTGAACTGGTGCAATGTAATTCCTTGAACCTTGGATGTTGTATCTCCTTGTAGTTATACCAAGGTGTCCTTATACTTAAATTTCATTGTGAGCTTTTTGTAATTAGTTGTACATTCTCTTAATTGTTCTAGCCATTGAACACCTAATACCACATCTGGTCCTTGCATTGGCAATAAATAGCAATCAGTGATGAAGGTGTATCCTTGTAGTTGGATAGGAATATTAGAGCATATTCCTGAACAATTTAAAGTTTCACCGTTTCCTACTAACACTTTGAAAACTAATGTAGGTGTCACTGTGTGGTCTATAAACTTGGCTAATTTAGACTGAATAAAGTTGTGGGTTGAACCACTATCAATAAGTACTTGCACTTTTTTATTTCTAATTATCCCTTGTAGTCTTAGGGTTCTAGGATTTAACTGACCTGTGAAGGCATTGAAACTAATTTCTGGAATATCTTCTTGTATTGACATATTTTCTTCTTGATTTCTTTACTGCAGGTGTCATCATGCTCCTCATTGATCATCATGAGGGCAAATAACTTTGATTTACATATGTGGCCCCTATGGAATTTCTCATCACAGTTAAAACATAATCCTTTTTTTCTTCTTTCTTCTAACTGTGTTGGTGTGAGTCTTTGTATTAGAATAGTTAGCTTATTATTAATATTGTTGTTGTGAATTGGCATTGTTGGAGTAGGGAGCAGAGGTTGTTGATATGGCTGTTGATGTTTCATGGCTGGTACTTGATTGAATCTTGATGTTCTTGCCATAAACACCTCATCTGCTAACTTATCTTCCATTAGTTTAGCTAACTAAAAGGCTTGTTGAAGAGAATTGGGCTATAAGGCTCTTACTTCCCTCTTAATATCTTGTCTAAGCCCTGATTCAAAATAACTTTATAGAAATTCAAGTGGAATACCTGAAATTTGATTAGCTAACTCCTCAAATTCATTGTAGAATTCTTGAACTGTGATTTTTTGTTGTAACTTAACTAATTCTCCTCTCAAGTCTCTGTATAGAGATGGTCCAAATCTTTGAATGACTTGTTCTTTGAACTGTCTCCATGAATGCAATTATTTGTTTAAATGCATCCATTGATACCAGCTCAAGGCGGGTCCATCCATGTATACTGAGGCTATTATGAATTTTTGGTCCTCTGATAAACTATAGTACTGAAAGAACTGTTCTGCCTTGAACAGCCAGCCTCTTGGATTTTCTCCATTAAATCTTGGCATATCTACCTTAGCAGGTCTAGTATTTTGTTGTGTGTGGTCTATTCTAGGAAGAAAATTCTGTATAAGAAGAATTACACACCTGGGATTGTTGCTGTTCTTGAGAATTTGTTTCCAATTTGGCTTCTATAGCAGATAACCTTCTTGAAACTTCATTCAATATGATAGTAATTGAGGACATTTATTCATCAGTTTTATTTAGTCTTCCCACACATTCATCTAGTATTTTTGTTGTATGTCTGGTACCTTCTGTCATTGCTTTTTTGCAGGAGTCAACGAGAGCACCAATGATAGGTCTCGGATTTGATCTGAACTGTTGATCTAGTCAGATGACCAGCTTTTATCAGAATCGTTAGATCTTGGAGATCACAGTGGGATGACCGGCTTCTATCAGAATCGTTAGATCTGCAGGGTTTAAAGCTGGCTCTTAGATCTATCTGGGAACTTGAATTGTGGATAATGGATCGTAGCTATCTAAAGTGCGATTAGCTTTTCTTTACAACCGTTTGATGTAGCTTCTCAGGGAAGGAATGGATTTCAGGTTATTTCCTTCCTTCGGCTCTTCGAGCGACCGATTTGACTCCAGAGGGAAAAGGGGGGCTGAGGGAGAGCAGAGAGGAAACCCTAGGGTTCTATCGGGGAAGGTGGTGATTTTCGGTGAATAAACCAGTAGAAAGGGCAGGAGGAAGAAGGAGAAGAAGGAAGAACAGAGGAAAGAAGAATCCTTTCAATATTATATTGGTTACCTTCTGTTTGTTCCAATTAACTCTATTTATACTCTCTACTTTCTTTATTATCCTAGATCTAAGACTTCTTTACATATTCAAGAACCATCCTTCTATTTGAGCCGTTATTTCTATTACAGTTTGTCGATCTCTTTCTATTTTAGTCGGAAGTTGATTTCTTTCTTGTTATTCAGTTATAACTGTTAGTCTTCTGCTCTGTACTTGTCAAGATTTCTTTTTGCTTCCTGTTTTGAATTACCTGTTTATTTCTTGTAGCTGATCTGGCTCTGTGTAGAGTTAATATTGCTGTTTGTATTTGAATGACTTCTGTCTCTGGATATTATTGTAAGATTTATTCTGGAAGAGCACATCCTTCTTTTATTCTGGCCATCTGTAGTGTTATGTGGTTACTTTGTTGGAGGCTATTCTGTACTATGATATTAGTCTCTATATATGTAATTTCTCATATATTCTGTTGATCTAAGTATATTTATAGCTTTGTCTCTTATTTTATCTTACAGTTATTTTACTTCTTGTAACTTCTTATTTTACTGATTAAAATCCTTTAACCAATTTGGGGTTTTTCTATTCCTTTTGCTTCTGTTGTCTATCTGTTTATTTGGGTTCATATCAAAAGATGTTTAGTCTGTGCAAGAGGAAGAAGGTTGGAGGCAGTGGAGTTTATGAGGAAGTGGTCGAGGCGAACCCAGATACGACTATTTTTATCTTTATTGTTGGTCCATGTGAATCTTGGGTCGGTAAAATTCAGCTCATGGAGGTCTCCATTGGTAAAAAAAATCCATCATCTCTTTGGCCGCCAGAGAGAAGGTGAAGTGTTCCCCCCCCCCCCCCCACCCCTTCTTTTCATTAAGGTCATAGACGCAATTGAAATCTCCCCCCACTACTGCAAGAATTTTCGTGTTCAGCAAAGGAATAATAGTATCCAAAGCCCACGACGGATGTGGTAATCCTTATGAGCATAACAAATAGCCACCATCCAATTAGCCTTGTCCAATAATTGGATGTTCCCCACTATGCATTGATCATTCTGAATGATAGGGTTGAAAGTGATTAAGTCTTTTCGCCACATCACAAGAATACCTCCAGATTTCCCACCACAGGTTGGTGCAGAAAATCCAATTGCGTCCCACAATTTTGTCAATTTCTCTTCTGGTGATGTCCTCCACTTTGGTTTCTATAAGGCCGATGAAGAGAGCATGGTGCTCTCCAAGAATTTGCTGGAGGTAGTGGCCCGTAGCCTTCTTACGGACTCCTCGACAATTCCACATTATGATGGAAGTCATGGGTAGACATCAAGGGAGAAACTCCCCCCAATGTCAATATGGAATTCACTTTTCTTGCATTTTTGAGAAACTGCTTTTATAGGGCCCAATTGACCCAGTTATCTATTGAAGTGTGCCTTGGATATCCAATTTTGTCCACTTTTTGCATTTCTGAGCTTGAACAAGTTCAGGTCATCATGTGTTATTTTAACAGCCTGGAAGGAAGTGTAGAGTTAGTGGAGTTGGCCTCCCCTTCCCCAACGCTTTGCTGTTGATGTTCTGTTTTCCTGCTGTCCTCTCTTTTAGACTCCTGCATTTTGTTGTTGATTCTATTTTCATTCTACATTTTCTATTTTTGTTCAGCTGCAGAGTTTCTGTTGGTGGTGTCTCCTTTGCTATTGTGATTGCTATTTCCAGGTTGTGGGAGTCTTGGCTTCCTTCTGGATACAAGGGTCCATGGCCCATAAGCCACTTCAAGTTCTACATTAGTTGTAGTGACATTGCTGGCCATCTTTCCCTTGGTATATGTTGTAGCTCTAGTGCAGATTTCTATTGTTTGTGTGCTGGCCTAATGGCTTGGAATTTCCTGCATGCTGTTTGATTGGTCTGCTAGATATACACCTTGTCCTGTAGCTGTCGGATTTGCTGAAATGCTAAAAATTTTCTGCACTTGATTAGTTGGTTGGGTGGTTTTCTGAACTGAAGGAGAGGAGGGAGCATTATTCTTGTTGGTGGGTTACACATTGGGAGCTATGTGAGCCTTGTCTGGACACATATCAATTTTGTGCCAACCTTATCGAGCAGAGTTGAGCAATGCCTTCATACTCAACTTTTTGGAAGAAGCGGCCATTGAATCCATTGATCCAGATTCCAGGTGGGAGACTCTTTGAGAGGTCAACTTTGACACATACCCGAGCATACAAACTTTGTCCCCATTTGCTTGTTTGATTGTCCATCCACATAGGCTCACCAACATAGAAAGCAATTCTGGCCAAGTTATTTCTATCCTAGTAGATGAGTGGTAGGCTAGGTAATCTCATCCAAATAGGAGAAGTTAAGCCGTGCAATGAGTCAAGACAGAAGGTTGGACTCCATTTGTCCATGGCTATGACATTTCCTGCAATGAACCAGGGCCCATTCTGGAGCACAGCATTACGAGCCTCAATTGATTGGAAGATGCATAGAAAGCAATCAGTTGCAACTAAAACTAAGTTGAATTTGCACCATTTGCTCCATTTTCACTTTAGGTCATTGTTTAAGAAATAAAAAAGAAGTCTTTTGCCAAGGAGCTTTCCAACTAGAGCTGCTTCAAGCTTTTGGATATTAGATTGCATAGAGTTAGCATCAAGAGTGACACTCACTCCTTCATTGTCTTTAATTTCATCAAACAGAACTTTGGCAAGTGGGACAATCGGCGGCTTCCTCCAAGGGTTGTTTAGAGTGTGTGTCATTTTAGTTATGCTAGATGGCCTTGTTGTGGTTTCCTGAGGATGGGAGGTGGGTATTCTGAATGTCCCCTGTCTGTTGGACTCACCACTGAGCAATTGGTTTTCATTTTCCCTTGTAGTTTTCTCTGAGGTATTTCTACAAATAAGTTGTGTGCATTTCTCTGGATTCATGAAGTCAGTGCTATGGGAGTCAGTTTCAGCCCCTTCCATCAAGAATGGAAGGCTGGCATGGTGTACTTGTTTAGAACCCACATCCAAGCAATTTCTATCTACCATATAAGCAGAATTTGCAATAGAATGTTGGGGGTTGGTCATCCCAAATCCGGAGGGGATGCCTTGCCCTAAGACCTGAGAACCACTCGCTCCACTGAAGGAAGACTGCTTGGACATACCTGTGATGGCAGCTAGACTATCAATCGAACCTGGCATTGGTTTTAATTTAGCATTTTCATTCAGTATGTATTCTTCCATCGCCTCCAATTGGTGTGCCGCCCGATTGCTGCTCGCACTACCTCCATTTCTTGCCAGCCGCGGCACCTGCATTTGGCCACTATTTGAAATGAGGCGCTCGGTTTGAGCTGCCGTTGCCGTGGGAGTAGCTGCTTCCCGGATGTTACCATACACCATAGTGGCCGCAGCCACATTTCTGCTAGCATCAACAGTGCAATTTGTGACAGACTCCATCTCCATTGCCGCAAAGTCGCAGTGGTCTACCGCCCGATTATGAGCGGCCGAGCAAGCCATTATTATTTCATTGGAATCCAATTCCATTTCTCCCGCTGCAGTGTCCACTGCCTGCTGGTCCTCTCCTGCGCGTGAATTGATGCCAATGTAGGAGTCCACGGCCATGGTTACTGTTCCATTGCTTACTATAGCTTCTGCAGCCTTGTCGACACCTCCATTTGGAGTTACTGTTCTATTAGAACCTAGAGCCGTGCCTTCTCCATCAAGGCCGTGAGCTTGCAGTCCTCCTTCCTCCCTTAGGCTACTGCCATCAATGGAGTCTAGCTCCATGTTGATTGCTACCATGGCTACTGAAACTGAGCTAGAATCTGCCCTAGATGCTAGCTTGCTGCTGTCTCCTCCTTGCTGCCCATCTCCTCCATCATCCTCCTTGGAGCCTTGGTTGCCATCGCTCCCCTTTGAGCTCCCTGGCCGACTTCCTCTGCTGGCCAAACTACCACTAGCACCTACCTTCATGTTGGTCGCTCTCACGTCCAAAGCACCACCCCCACTCCTCCTTGAGTGAGGGGGCGACCCTTGGTCACCCCCCTGCATACCAAGAGCTTCTCTCACTAGAAAATAAGAGAGAGAAGAAAAGAAGAGATATGAAAGTGCCTCCCCAAAGTTTTTGGGTTCCTTGAAAGTTGCATATTGTATTAATTGAAAAAAGGATTACAAATAAGCACAAGTGTGCAACAGAACTAAAAAAGGCCAAGCAGAAGCCACAAGCTTCTTATCGTCATCTAAAGTAACAAAAAAAGCAGACGGGATATTACAAGCATCAATAGAATGCTAAACAAAATCAGCTTGGGTCGCAAGCTGAGCACCGAAATTTGCAAGTCGGTTGTGCTCTCTGACGGTGTGAGTGAAGAGCACCTGGTGAAAGTCTCTGAGGAAGCCAATGTCTGGTGCCCGAGGAGGAACGATAGACCAAAAGCATGCTTTGAAAAGTCTTCTGAAGGTAAGTCACAACACCAAGGTTGTCCCCTTCAAGAACAAGGCCCTTGTATTCAAACATCCAAGGCTCTACAATCTGCTTGAAGGCAAGCATAGCTTGTAGCTCTATGAAGGTACTGTCCTAATGCTGGAGATGAAGTCCGGCAGCCTTGATGAATCTACCAGACTCATCTCTGATCACCACACCAATACCTGGAAGGCCGAAAGAGAGAAGGGCACCATCAATGTTGGCCTTGAGCCAACCAGGAAGGGGGGGAAGTCCAAGAAGAAGAGGTATGCAACCGATGAGGCTGGTGGAGCTCCCATTGCTCATGGAAAGGGAAGGCAGAAGCGTTGGTGAATGCCTCTAAAATGTTGGCAGCAAGAATCTTTGGTGTAGCATGTGGTCGACCATGTGTCTTGGCATTCCTAGTCCTCCAAACTTGATAGATCATACTGTAAGCTCTCCCCGTGCCACATGGGGTACAAAGCACTCAAAAGGTCTTGGGAGTTTGCAAAGGAGGGGATAGCAAACCCCCAAGAGGAAAGAACCTGAAGGATAGCAATCGTGAGGGAGCACCTGGTCAGAATATGGTCCAAGTCTTTTGCCTCTGAGCATCCCCAAGGACATTGGACATCATCCACAAGTCCCCTCTTATGCAACCAAGTGAGGGTCGGTAAGGCATCCTTCAAAATACGCGACCAAAAGAACCTTTCCTGTGGATGTAACTTGAGCTTCTGGAGCCACACATGTGTAGGAATTTCCTAAGGAAAGAGTGCTGCATAGGCTAAAGCAGTCAGAGACATACCTAGCGGAAGGTGGATCAACTCTAGCTCATCCTTCACTAAGTCAAGATGAAGAGCCACCCTTGTAATATGCTCAACTAACTCCTGGCCGAAGTGTATCTACAATTTGGCTATATCCTAGGATCTATTAGCTTGAATGAAAGTAACCACTCTCTGGTCTTCAAGGCTAGCAGCATCCATATAGGTGGGTCTTTTGGAAAGAGGAGAGTCGGTCAGCCAAATATGTGACAAAACCTGAACCTTGCTCCCATCAGCAAGTTTTCACCGAATGAGGGGTTCAAGGCTCTGAGCTCCACTCAGAAGGACAGCCCAGGTCTTGGAGTCACCCCTCCTCAAAGTGTTGTCCCATAAATCTGCACCATATCGTTCACGCAGGCAGCGGTGGAGAAGGGATGTAGGCTTTTGTAGGAAGTCCCATGCAAGTCGGGCCCAAAGGGGGCCTGTCCAGGTAGAAGACAAATGGAACCCAAGTCCACCAAGCTTTTATGGAGTAGAAATGGTAGCCCATTTGACATAATGGATACTCTTCTAAGTGGAGCTCTTGTCCAAAAGGAAGGACCTACAAAGTTGCTCAATGTCCTGCAACATATTCAAAAGCATGATGGTGTGTGTAAGCTGATAAATAAAACCTGGCAGGAGAGAAGAAGAGATGAGAGTAGCACGGCCAGCCAAAGAGAGGTGTCGAGATCCCCAAGCCATAATTTTCCTTTTAGCCCGCAGGATCAGAGCGGAATGATCACTCTTATAAAGCCTCCTCATTGCCAATTTGATGCCAAGATAGTCAATTTCTTGGACACGATTGTATCCCAGCAATCTAGCAATGCAATTTATCCTCCATCTTTTAGCAGCTCTACTGAATAAGATGGCAGACTTGGCACAATTAATCCTTTACCCTGTCCAGGAACAGTAGTCCCGAAGGATGCTCTTTATTTGTTTGGCATGCACCTCCAATGCTTGTGAAGTAATGAGGATATCATCAGTATAAAGGAGGTTAGAGATCCAGGTACCTCCAGTCGTCAAAGCCATGCCCAGGTTTGGCCCCCTTTGCTTAAAAGCCAAAGTCAACAGTTCTGAGCACAGAATAAATAAGTATGGTGACAGTGGGCATCCCTTTCTGAACCCACACTGAGCGGCAATCCAGGCAGTTCTTCTACCATTCAGCAAGATAGAGAATCTTGGATGAGTAACACACCGAATCACCCAATTGCTAAAGCAATCAGAGAAGCCCATCAAGGATAGCATCATCTTCAGAGTTTTCCAACTCATACGATCATAAGCCTGCTCCATATTAATCTTGATTGCCATAAAGCCCACTTGAGAGGTTGAATGTTGGAATTTATTGAATATCTCTTGGGCTAGTAAGCAATGATGTGAAATGTTCCTTTAAGGAATAAAGGCTCCCTGCTCTTCAGAAATAAGGCCAAGGAGGAGGTGCTTCAACCTATTTACCAAGATTTTTGTAACAACCTTGTAGATGGTCTGACACAGGCTGATAGGCCAAAATTTGGAAGGACTGTTAGCACCAACAACTTTAGGTATCACAACAATAAGGGTCTCCTTCCAAGAGTCATCCATGCAGGATGTGACAAAGAATTCTTGGATAGCGAGAATGACATCCTTCTTCACACATTGCCAAAACTGCTTAAAGAAGGTGGTCGAAATTCCATCTAAGCCAGGAGATCGATTGGCCCCCAAGGAGTGGATAGCATCCTAAATCTCCTGTTCAGAAATAAATGCATCAAGGAAAGGTTTGGCAGTAGATGGTACCTGAAGATCTACGGGAATAGTCAGCCAATTGTTAAGGGATACAACTCCCTCAACCCATTTCTGCTTGAAGAAGGTAATGAACTCATCAATAATAGCCTCTGGGCTATCCACCAAGCTCTCATTCTCCCTCTGTATACAGCTGATCCTGTTGGTTCGGTGCCTTGAGGAGGCAACAGTATGAAAGAAGTGGGTATTTCCATCTCCTTGTTGAAGCCATCTAACCTTAGCTCTTTGCTTCCACCAAGTATTGAGTCTAGCAAGAATAGAATTTAGCTCAATCACTTTGGAGCGAAGCTCAACCTCCTGAGTAGAAGTAAGACCCTCATCAGAACAGTCAAAACTCTGGAGAATGGAAATATCCTTTTCCAAGCTATCCTTGAAAGAATGGAGGTTTCTCAGCTTGTTCTTGCTCCAATGAAGAGGCCCGATGCGACTCTTCCATTGGAGAATAGCGACAGCCAAAGTCATCCTTGCTCCAATTCTTCCACACCAGTTTCCAGACCATGGGGTAGGAAAGCCAAGTGTCCTTAAATCTCACCCACCTCTGAGGCGGGTCATGTGAAGTAGAACTAACTGAAAGCAAAAGAGGGCAATGGTCAGAGGCAATACGGGAGAGGTGGCAAACCTTACAATCCCCCAAGAGGTTAGAGGCCGAAGAGTTGACCAAAACCCGATCAAGTTGAACCCAGATCTTGCTCCTCCCTTCCTTGTTGTTGGTCCAAGTATATATTGGCCCAACAAAATCAAGCTCATGAAGGTCAGCTCAGGCCATGCAGTCTTCCATCTCCTGGACTGCTAGAGAGTAAGAAAACCTCTTCCCACCTTTCTTGTCTCCTTGCTGCAAAATGCAATTGAAATCCCTACCAATGATAGTAGGAAAATGTTGATCCACATTTTCCTCAATAAGTTGCCAAAGCACCCTCCTACAATGGTAGTCTTTTTTGGCATAAACCATCCAATGGTCCACTGCACGATGTTAGGCAAGGAAATGGTGCTTATCACAATCTGATCAGCAATGATAGTGGGGGAGAAGTCCACCAGATCCTGTCACCAAAGAATGATCAACCCTCCAGAATTCCCCATAGATGTATGGCAGAGAAACTACCAATTCCTCCCAGCTAGCTTATCCACCTCATGTCTTGAAATCTGCTCAATTCTAGTTTCCATCAAGCCAATAATGCACAAGTCATGGCCACCTATAAGGTGGCATAGATAGTTGCCCGTAGTCTTCTTGTGGGCCCCCCTACAGTTCCAGAAAAGGATGGAAGACATCAAGCAACCATAGGGGACGCATCCCCACCGCTGGTTGGTGTCAGTGGAGTCTTCTTTCTCTTCATTGGGAGAGCCTCAATCCGTCCCAAAGTTTTTGGGTTTCATAAAATTTGCATTTGCATTAATAAAAAGAGATATTACAAACTAAACAAAGTTCAACAAAATAGAAAAGTAGACTAACTAGAAGCCAAATGCTTCCTATCATCCTCCAAGATAACATAAAAAGTAGGAGGAATAATACAAAAATCAACAGAATGCCAAGAAAACTCAGAAGTAGTAGCCAAGTGTGCACAAAAATCTGCTAACCGATTGTAGTCCCAGCTGATATGAGAGAACAACACCTGATGGAACTCTCTGAGGAAGCCAAGATCAGGCGCCTGTGCTAGAGAGGCTATCCAGTAACTCTGCTGAAGCATCTTCTGAAGGTATGTCACCACAGTAGTGTTTTCCCCCTCAAGTATGATACCCTTAAACTCATGCATCCAGGGCTCAACAAGCTGTTTGATGGCGAGCATGGTCTGCATTTCCACAAAGGTGCTATCCAGTCTTTGGGCTGAATACACTTAATAAGATTGCCCATGTCATCTCTGATCACTACCCCAATACCTGCAACACCAAACTGAAGCAAAGCACCGTCAACATTTGCCTTTAGCCATCCAGGAGGGGGGGGAGTCCAGGAGGAGTATGAAAACAGCCAGTGTGGTTGGTGAAGCTCCCATTGCTCATGAAAAGGAAAGGATGCAGTGTTGGTGAAAGCCTCCAAAATTTTTGCAGCAAGAATTTTGGGGGTTCCATAAGGCCGACCATGGGTCTTCGCATTCCTGGCTCTCCAAACTTGATAAACAGTAGAACAGTAAGCTCTACCCCATGTAGATTTATCTTTGGGGGTTTGGTCAAAAGTAGTAAGGAGATCCTGTGATGTGGCAAAAGAAGGCATAATAAGCCCCCAAGTAGAAAGAGTCTTCAAGACAGCAACAGTGAGAGAGCATCTAGTCAGAATGTGGTCTAAATCCTCATCAATGAAAGTCAGTCTCCTGGAGAGGGAAAAATTTGTCAGCCAAGTATGTGAGAGTACTTGTACCTTGCTCCCATCAGCTAGTCTCCACCAGATAATATGCTTGAGGCTTTGGGCTCCACTGAGAAGGATAACCCAGGACTTGGAATCACCCCTTCTCAAAGAACTCCCCCAAATATCATCACCATACTTCTCTCGCAGGCATCGGTGTAGAAGAGTAGTAGGCTTCTGAATGAAGTCTCAGGTTAATCGTGCCCTCAAAGAGCCAGTCCAAGTGGTAGCTGAATTAAACCCAAGGCCCCCAACCTTCTGAGGTGAACATATAGTATCCCACTTGAAATAATGAACACTCTTCTGTGTTGAGCTCTTATCCCAGAGGAAGGATCTGCAAAGCTTTTCAATCTCCAGCATAATATTTGAAGGAATGATGTATGTGTGAGCTGGTATGCTGATCTAGGTAATAAAGCTGAAGAGAGGAGGGTGGAGCGGCCCGCAATAGATAGGTGTCGATATCCCCATGCTAGGATATTCTCCCTCACTTGATGAATCAGCTGAGAATAATCACTCTTATGTAGTCTTCATAGTGCTAGCTTGAGGCCAAGATAATCCATCTCCTGGACTCTCCTAAACCCAAGCAACCTAGCAATACGGTTTATCCTCCATCTAGTTGCAGCAAGGCTGAAGATGATAGCAGATTTAGCAGCATTGATATGCTACTTGGTCTAGGCACAGTACTCCTCAAGAATGCCTTTAATTTGTTTTCCATGTGCAACCGATTCCTGAGAAGCGATAATAATATCATCAGTATATAAAAGGTGTGAGATGCAAGTACCTACGGTAGTCAGAGACATGCTCAGCTGGGGCCCCTTCTACTTGAAAGCTTGGGTAAGAAGCTCAGAGCACAGGATGAATAAGTAAGGAGAGAGCGGACACCCTTATCAAAAATCACACTAAGCATCAATCCACTCAGTCCGTCTTCCATTCAGCAGAATAGAAAATTTTGGAAATGTAACACACTACATCACCCACTTGCTAAATGTAGGATGGAAACCCATCAGAACCAGGACCCTCTCCAAAGTCTTCCAACTCATGCGATCATATGTCTGCTCCATGTCAATCTTGATCACCATGCCCCCAACCTAAGAGGTTGAGTGCTTAAGCTTATCAAAGATCTCCTGGGCTAAGAGGCAGTGATGTGAGATGTTCCTCTATGGTACAAAGGCACCTTGCTCCTCAGAGATGATGGCGAGGAGGATATGCTTCAGTCTATTAACCAGAATCTTTGCAACAAGTTTATAAATGGTCTGACATAAACTAATAGGCTGAAACTTGGATGGGCAGTTTGCCCCAGCACTCTTCAAAATTAGCACAATGAGTGTCTCTTTCTAATTGTCATCCATGCAGGAGGTGAGAAAGAACTTCTGAACAGTTGCAATCACATCATCCTTCACACACCGCCAGAATTGCTTGTAGAAGGATGAAGTAATCCCATCCAACCCTGGAGCTCGATTAGGCCCCATTGAGTGTAAAGCCTCCCAAATTTCCTGCTCAGTAATATTAGCATCAAGAAGTGATTTAACATGAAGGGTACACGCACTTTTCAGAATGGTAGGCTAATCATCAAGGGAAACATCCCCTTCAACCCACTTATGCCAGAAGAAAGTGGTGAAGGCAGAAGTAATGTCCTCGGGACTGTCCCGAAGGCTTCCATCATCACTCATGACACTATTGATTCTATTAGTGAGATGTCTTGCAGAAGAAATAGTTTGGAAAAAGTGTGTATTACCATCTCCCTGTTGAAGCCATCTGGACTTGGCTCTCTTCTTCCACCAAGTGTTGAGCCTTGCAAGAGTAGAATTCAACTCCACCATTTTGGAACGAAGATCAGCCTCCTGTGTATTGGACAGACCTTCATCAGAACAATCAATAATATGGAGCTCAGCAATGTCCTCCTCTAATTTACTCTTCAGTGAATTCAGATCCTTCATCTTAATTTTACTCCAAGAGAACCTTTAGCATTTTGCTGCTTTTCTGTTGGAGAATATCAGCTTTAGAGCCATAATAGGTTTTCCCCCATTTCTGCCACACAAGCTTCCAGGCCATAGGTAAGAAAGCCACACCTCCTCAAACCGTAACCACCATTGTGGTCTATATTGTGCAGCGGAGGTAACTGAAAGTAACAAAGGACAGTGGTTATAAGTAATACGAGAAAGGTGACTGACCTTCATGCCTCTGAGTAAATTGAATGCCAAGGAGTTGATAAGGATCCTGTCAAGTCTGACCCAAATCTTACTTTTTCCATCCTTATTATTGGTCCATGTGAATTGTTGGCCAACAAAATCAAGCTCATGTAAGTCAGTGGAGGCAATACAATCCTCCATCTCCCGCACTGCCTGTGAGTAAGAGAAAGGCTTACCTCCCTTCTTATCCTGCTGAGTCAGGATGCAGTTGAAATCTCCACCAATAATAGTAGGGGACTGCTAATCCAGATTGCTAAGAATAGTCTACCAAAGAGTTCTTCTGCAGTAATAATCTTTATTAGCATAAACCCAGCCAAGAATCCACTGGGTGTTATTAGGCATACTAACACTTCCCAAAACCAACTGATCAGAAAGAACAGTTGGGATGAACCCAATCAGATCACTCTGCCAAAGAATAATAATCCCACCAGAATTCCTGTAGAAGGATGACAAATGAACTGTCAGCTACTTCCAACCAACTTGTCCACTTCCCACCGAGAGATTTCCTCAATCCTAGTTTCCGCTAAGCCAATAATACATATATCATGACCACTAATCAAGTGGCATAGGTAGTGGCCCGTAGTCTTCTTACGGGCCCCCTTATAATTCCAAAAGAGGATGGATGACATCAAGCCACCATGGAAGATTCCCAGGGTGATCCACTATGAACTTTCCTCTTCTTTGAAAGGACCTCAATAGGCCCCAAATTCTATAGTTCCCTATCAATGTATGCCTGTGACACCCTTGCCTTTGTACCGCATTGGTTTATTGAGTTTCTCCAATATGGCCATGGATTGAAAAATGGGAGCTATGGGTATGCTTTCATTTCTCTTCTTTTCTTCTCTCTCTTGATTTCTAGTGAGAGAAGCTCTGGGTATGCGGGGGGGGTGACCATGAGTTGCCCCCTCACTCAAGGAGGAGTGGGGGTGGTGGTAGCAAGGAGGGCAGCCGGCATGGTGGTGGTGCTGGTGCCTTGGAGGTGAGGCCCCAACATGGGAGGTGGAGGTTTCGCCAGGCGCACCAGGAAGCTCAAGGGGAGGTATGCAAACCTTGGCTCCTTGGTGGAGGATGGAAGCAATGGACAAGGAGGTGAAGGTCGCCTCTCATGACTGGGGAAGACCTAAGTTCCATAAACGGAAGAGGGCCGATGGAGCTTGACACCGCAGAGGCCAGGGGGGGAGAAGTTGAGAGGCGATTCACACCATGATAGAGGTGGAATGCCTCTCGGATCCAATGGAACAAGAGCTCCTTGTGAAGGAGCCGCAAACACGCCAGAAGTGTGAAGCAATGGAACGATGATGGCAAGGGACGTGATTCCATCAAATAAAGAATGCTGTTGCTGGTGGTTCCAAATCGAGCTACTAGCTATAGCGATGTTGCCGTTATGGATATGGATTCTACTGCCAACGGCAACGGAGGTATCAGTGACAATGCGGCTGAGACAATCATGAGGCAATGCGGCATTCTACAGGAGGCGGCCGCGGATTGCTTTGCGGCTGATCATGGAGGTGCGACTAGAGAAAATTGCGACACCCGGGAGGCGGCCTCGGCCACCCAATTGGAGCGACTTAACTCACACAAAGAACCAATTCGCCGCTGGCGAGCACCTGGGAAACACTTACACGGCCATCACTGAATACACGAGGATGGCCGAATTGAAGTGCACCATGGATCGATTGCAATTGCTAACGGGGAATTCCGGCCAACCCCAGGCTCTATCGACAAGATAGCGAATTGCGGTATGCACAATGTGATCTCCCTAAGAGTCTGGTGAGTCTATCGGCTTTGGAGGGCAAGGCATCTCTTGGATTTGAGATGGCGACACCTGGTAGATACAAACCGCATGCATGGATGTCAATTCTCAGGTACTCCATGCCCCGGCGAGAAATAAAACCCATACCATACTCGATTTCTTGAATCAGAACACACAACTGTTTGTCGAAATGCCACAGAAAGTTCCAAGGGAATTTGGCCAAACAAAGAAGCAACTCGATGTCCCTATGCATGAGGGGTTTCTCCATCCACCCTTCCTCGTGAAGTCGACGCCTATATTTCCAGTTCAAAGGATCGGTTTTCCCAAAGCCAACAACCAAGTGATTTTCGCCTAGGGCAGCACATGGCAAGTTTAGCTTACCAAAACAAGGGGCTGCTTCTCTACCACAAGACAAAAGGGGTCAGGGCATAGCTACGAACAATGCTTGGAAGCGACCAACAGTGGTCCCACTTGCGAAATATAAATTTGAAGAAGTCCAAGACAAAGAAGGAGTGGGTGTCACCCTTGATAACCACTCCATGCAAAACAATATCAAAAGGCTTGAAGCAGCGCTTGTTGGAAAACTGCTAGGCAAGAAGCTCCCCTTCTACTACCTCAACATTGATCTGAGACGCAAATGGAGTCAATGGGGGAATTTTGAGTTGGTCCTTGTTGGCCCATTGCTTTTTATGTATTTTCCAATCTATTGAAGCTGCGGACGCTTCTTAGCAATGGACCGTGGTTTATCGCCGAACGCCATCGCTATGGATAAATGGACCCCACTTTCTCCCGATTCACTAACGGCTTGACCACACCTCCGTGGATGCAACTCCCTGGACTACCACTCATTTATTGGGATGACAACAACCTCGCTCGGATAGCTTCATTCGGTGAGAACCATTATGGATGGATAACCAAACTAGCAAATGGGGGCAAAGCACATATGCTAGGATTTGTGTCAAGATCGATCTATCAAAGCGACTCCCTCCTGGAATATGGATCCATGGCTACAACGGCCGCTTCTTCCAAAAAGTGGAGTATGAAGGAATTTCACAATTATGCTTTAAATGTGGAATAGTTGGCCATAAGGATGAAGCTTGCCCAGAAAAGGCTAAAATGCATGCTCCAATCAATCCTTTCAGCTCTCCCTCTTGTTCCACAAACCCATTGCAAAACCAGACCAATTCCAAGGTTGTACAAGAGCAGAAAAACTGCACCTATGCAGAAAATAGTTTAGCAACTCAACATGTCTTTCCCTCATTGGATCAAGTGACAAGCTGATCCTCCTTCTTTAGAACAAGTTCAGAACTTTACAAAGCCACGCCAACACATGCAGCAACCGAACCCTCCTTCCAAGCGGCGGATCGATCGTGAAAAATAGCAGTCGCCAACCCACCGAGATTTCTGCAACTTTTCAGACCACGGTCAAAGGAAAGGAATGGACACTATAGTGAGACCGACTTGGATAAGTCTTATGGGCCATGGACACTAGTCACAAAGATGAAAAATAGGCCTCCTAAAGCTGAAACTCAGTCCAAAGAAGGCACTCCCAAAGCAAAACTGACCAAAAAGTGAAATCAAGGGAGGAAGAGATAATACCGCCTCCAATGACTCCACGGACGAATGCGTAAATGCTAAACAAACTCACCATGTCCAGAAAAGAGGATGCATCCACATCCCAAATGCAAATGCAAACTACTTTTTCGCAACTAGAGGAGGGAAGATGCCACTACTCTATTCAAACACAAAGAAACCTAAGTGGGCAAAGCCGTGTGTCTAAAGCACACTTTCAATGGGAACGCCTTGGACCAATCAAAGTCATCCCAAGGAAACGAAAAAAGAGTGAATTCCACATCGACGAAGGGGAGGTTCCCTCCCGCAACGTCCACCCATGACCTCCATCATTATGTGGAATTGCCGGGGGGTCCGAAAAAAGGCCACAGGACACTATCTCCGGCAAATTCTTGGAGAGCACCATGCTCTCTTCATAGGCCTTATAGAAACCAAAGTGGAGGATGTCACAAGGAAGGAAATTGATAATATTGCAGGGCGCAACTGGGATTTTCTACACCAACCAGCAGTAGGAAAATCTGGAGGTATCCTTGCTCTTTGGAGAAGTGACTTAATCACTTTCTCTCCTATTGTGCAAAATGAACAATGCATTGTTGGCGACATACAGCTGCCGGATAAAGCTATATGGAGGGCGACCATTTGTTATGCTAACAAAGACTATCACACTCGGAGACTTTGGGACACCTTAACTCCTTTCAATACCAACTTGCCCGCCATTTTAAGGAGATTTTAATGCATCTATGAGGAAAGACAAAAAAGGGGGAAAGCCATTTAAAAGCTCGCCGGCGGCCAATGAGATGATGGAGTTCCTCACCAATGGGGATTTACATGAGCTGACTTTTACCGGCCCTAGATTCACATGGACCAACAACAAAGATAAAACAAGATATGGGTGCGCCTTGATCGCTTCCTTATCAACTCCATTGCTTCCAACCTCCTCCCCTTGCACAAACTAAACACCTTCCAAGGATTGATCGGATCATTGCCCCATTCTTCTCCAAATCTAAGGAGACTGGAAATCACAACGGTGGCTGAAATTTGAACGGCTTTATCCTATGGCTTGAGATTAGTGTGGAAAAGTTGGCAAAAGCAACTATGAAGGGTCCAGGGGCTGAAAACTTGGATGAAAATGCAGCCATACAGGAACTTATTCTACTGGTAAAAAACAAGCTCAAAGATTTGAAAGTAAGGGACACCCTCCAAGAAGAAATTGCAGAAGAGGTGATTGCTCGGGATGACCGAGCGAAGAAAGAGACCTCGCCTCAAAGCAAATGAGCGAACTCTACCCTTCGCTTATCTTGTTGGTGGCGGCAAAGAGCTAAAGTTAGGTGGTGAAGAGGGGATGCCAACACACATTACTTTCATCGTGGCAACCGCTAGAAAGAGGTCCAATAGAATTAACACCCTCAAACTTGATGATGGCGACGAGGACCCGATTTTAATCAACCAAGCTTTATGAACTTCTTTCAGAAGTGGAGGGCACTTCCTATTACCACCAACAATTGGCCTTCCTTCTTGAAATCGCACCATCTCACCTCAGGACTGTGATCTTCTAGATGAGAATACTAATGAGGTTGAAATATGGGAGGCAAATCGATGGGAGCTAATCGCACTGGTATTGATGGCATCACAACATCCTTTACAAACACTTTTGGAGGATTATTGGCCAAGATGTTGTGGCTATATCAAGGAGTTTTTTTGTAGTGGCACTATGATTCCTCAATGGAAGGAAACCTTGGTTGTTCTTATACCTAAGTCCTCCAATGCTGATTGTCCTGCAAAATATAGACCCATAAGCCTTTGTAGAAGCTACAAAGTCATAGCAAAGATCCTTGTACACCAGAAAACATTCTACCAAATCTCATCTCTCAAGAGCGGGTGCATTTGTGCCTTCTAGATCTATCTCCCACCAGCTGCAAGAAATCATGAATAAATTCCAACACTCCACCTCAAAGGAAGGTTTTATGGCAATTAAAATTGACATGGAACAAGCATCTGACAAAATGAGTTGGGAAACCTTAGCCATCATCCTCTGAGATTTGGATTACCTATGAAGTTTGGCTCCTCCGGTGCATTTCCTTCCTTCTCCCTCTCTTGTTAAATGGGCAAAGAACCGGGTGGATACAAGCGAGTGGCGACAAGGGTGCCCGTTATCTCCCTATCTTTTTATCCTTTGCTCAGAACTGCTCTCTTTAGCCATCAAGCAACATGGTGCTGAATTTGGTGTGCCTATTGCTAACGGGGGAACACGCATATCACACCTTCTCTATGCAGATGACATTTTATTCACCACCAAAGCTTCCATGGCTCATGCAAAAGGTGTCCTCCATATTCTGAAAAATTACTGCAGCTGGACGGGGCAGCGTATCAATGCAACCAAAACCGTCATAGTTTTCAGCAAAGCCACACATAGATGGAAGGAAATCACCGTGCTCATCCGCTTCGAAGAGTGGAGGAGCTTGATTACTTGGGCATCAAGCTTGCCATGAGGAAGTTAAAAGCGCAGATTTTCAGCAACTCCTCCAAAGGCTAGAGACAAAATCAGCTCTTGGGAGTTAGACACCTTTCAATGGTGACTTACACTCATAAGGACATCCTCTGCATCTCTATGAAAACAACACACCAAATTCCCAAGGGAATTACAGAGGGGATTGAAAAGCTTGCTAGGAACTTCCTTTGGCAAGAAACAACAACCATCATTGCATACACTATTGTTGCTTGGAACAAAATCGCATGCCAACCAACAAAGGAGGCCTTGGACTACACATGGTTGAAAGTCGGAATGGACCCTTAAGGGCTTGGGAATTCCTCTCTAAACCCACCAAGCTGCTCCACAAGTGCTTGATCGAGAAGTATGGGTTGGACCCATGGCATAGGGAACCCAAGCGGGAGACTCCAATTGCTGGAAAATTATTGAATGGTGCTTCCACCTTGAACCGAATTTAAAATGGAGAATTTGCAATGGCAAAGAGGTGGACTTTCTAAACTCCATTTGGATATCCGACCTGTCCAAATGGCGACATTTCTCAACATGGAGTGCATGGAGGAATGGAAGGTGGAAGAGATTGCTGAAAATAGAACCTGGAAAATGAAAATCTGCACATCCTTTTTGGATTGGAGCTCAACTCATCTCCAACATTTCTATTGAAGAGGAACATCAACATGACATCCCAGACTCATCAAGGCACCTATGGGGACAACTCTCACATCCATTTTATACAAAATCTGCTTTGCTGAAATTTTAGATTGGCCCTACACCATGCTGAATTTGAAACTCCCACCTGGGAAAAGCCGTGGCTGGCTCATCAACGACTCCTTGCCAAACAACACCGGCTTGCTGAGGGGTTTAACTCACACCACCCTTGCCCTTGGGGTGTAATCGTGGATGAGAACACATTGCTGTCCAATGCTCACGAACAACATTATCCGATTTTGGCAACATGGGGTCGTCAATCCCCAATTTGCAAGATTTACTCCAAGCTCTCACTAAGACGCAGACAACTTATGTTGGGCTAGAATGTATTGTGCAATTGTGTACCGGTGTGGATAAGTCGCGACCGCCAAGACTCACGCCGTAGCCATGGTACCAAGACTATTCGTCGCCTCGATTCTAAGCTCTATCACACATTCTTCCTCTTATCCTATCCGAAGCAATGGGACATCACCCACCTTATGGGTGATCAAACTAAATTTGTGGTGTCCTCCCCTCCGGATCAAGGCTAACGTGGATGGCTCACTCCTTCCCAATGGGGTGGCCGGTATTGCAGTGGTGCTAAGGGATGAAAATGGCAACTTCCTCAAAGCCATGGGTCATTGTTTTCAGCATTGGGACAGCACATCTGTTGAACTGGAGGCTATGCTCTACACTAGCAAAATTATTGAACCGTGGATGACTGAATACAAGGGCATTATCATTGAAGGAGATAATAAAGGTGTGGTGGATCACCTCAAACTTTCTCTTAACAATGAAATATGGCGTAACAGACTTCCTAGGATGCTCTCGACATCGACTTTAAGAACTTCCACCGTGTTATTTTGTATACACAAATAGATCTAACAACACTCTTGCGAGACTTTTGTGATATAGCTACTAGCTTTGATTTTGTATGGCATAGTCTAGATAATCACTATTCCTCCACGCTTTTGCTCTTTTGGAGGAGGATAGGAAATATGTTGTTAGTAGCTAGTTTTTTGCTTTCTTTAGCAGTTTTTTCTACATTGTAATCAGTTTTTTATTATCAATGCAAATGCATCTTTTCAAGGATGCTTCAACAGTAGGGTTTGCCTACTTTGAAAGTGTTCCTTGTGAAGGAGCTCTTCTTGGGGAATGAGTAGCTGTAGTAGGCGGGCCAGTTCTACGGCCTTGCTTCCCACCTTATTCCTTCTTCAAGCTAACCTGATGTTTCTTATTGTTGGTTCTTTTCCTCCTAGTGACCAGCACCCAAGGACCATACTCAGGAGAAGTAGATTCCTCCGGCTATGTAGGTAAGGGTGGTGGAATAGCCTGCTATTTCTCAACACTCTTGCCTTTAGTGGACATCTGATTGGTGGAGCTAGGGGTGGCAGTGCTGCATTCCCCTTTTCATAAAATAGTCGGAGTCTAGCATCATGCACATTAGTCTGAATAGGAGGGGCAGGAGTAGTCTTACCCACAGGGGGAGTAGCTGGAGGAACCTCCTTGGTGGGGCATGAGTCAACCTTGTGTCCCACCTTACCACAAGCAAAGCATAGTTGGGTAATACCCTCATACTCAACATGTTGGAAAAACCTCCCGTGTCTTCATTGGATCCAAACTCCAGTGGGGAGTTTCTTAGGAATATCTAGTCTGATGCAGACTCTAGCAAACATGCTTTGTCCCCATGAGTTAGTTTGGTGATCCACCCAAAGTGGCTCTCCATTAGAGGAAGCGATCCTGACAATATTAATATTATCCCAGTATATCAGAGGGAGATTAGGAAAACATACCCAGATGGGAGAGGAGAGACCATGAAGAGATTTGGGATTGAAAGTGGGTGTCCACTTATCCAACTCAATAACATTCCCTGCTACGAACCAAGGCCCATTCATCAAGATTGCATCTCTAGCCTCAGTGGTTTCAAAAATGCAGATGAAGTAATCCGGAGCAACCATGATTAATTTGAAAGCCCCCCACTGACTTCACTTCCTCTGAAGGTTGGCATTGAGGAAAAGGTATGATGGCCATCTCCCCAAGATCTTTCCTACCAATGCCCTTTCCAGTTTTAACTAATTCTCATCGACAGCTTGATCATCAAGCAAAACTGTAATGCCATCATCCATAAAAGCTGTATTTTTATCTATTGGCCCTAATTTAATATATTCCTTCTTCTTTCAAGGGTTAGCTTGATCATTAGGATGTTTACCTTTCATTGGCCGAGAGGTAGCATCATTAGAAACTCTAGGGAGAGCCTCCCTAGGATGGCCATTATCTTCAAACAAAGGATTAGCGGTTGCCTTGCCTTTCCCCTTGTCCAAACCTTGAAGCACACCCCAAGCAAAGGTGCTCAAGTTTATTGTGGCATTAGTGCAACCACCTTGTGTGCACTGCCCTGGATCAATGTGATCATCCATAGAGACATCATGGTCAGCCGCCCCATTAGCACTTGGGTGTCTGACATATTCACCACCTGTAAAATCATCCATATGGTCCGGGCCACTAGCCCTAGCATCATCAATATCATACATATTGTTGGACATACCTTGACCGAAATGAACTCCATCATAGCTCTTGGGATTGCCTTGATGTGTGCTGTTAGCCTCGGTAAAACTAGCAAAGTAGCTGGCATGGTCTCCATCTTCCTGCATATCAGCAAGTCCATGGTCCTCCTGCTCGGCTAGCCTAGCTTGGCTAGCCCGGTGTGCTGAATTCTGGCCGGCCGCAGAGTGAATAGTCCCCTGGCAGACATGTTGGCTTGTCCCCTAGCAACCTCTTGTTTACTTGGCAAACATTTCACCCGAAGCATCCTCCCTACAGCCTCCGCCCCACACCCGCGCCATTATATGCTAAGACGCCATTGTGCAGCGGGCCGCCCCTCTCGTGGTAAGGCTGCTTTCCCCTTTTCCATTAGACCGCTCTCGCCGCAAGACTAATTGCACGCCATCCAGACTGATGCAGCGTAGTATGGTCGATCGCTAGCAAGAACGCCGTAGCACTAAGGCTGCCCCACGCCTTCTCTCTTGCCACATGCGCCACTCATTTCATGTGATAGCACCGAAAATCTCGCCCATTGGTCCCACGCCATGTGCACCCCTGCCTCCGCAATTAGCGCACCTGCCTTTCTGATTTGCGCACCAACTCCCGCAATTAGCGCACCCGCCTCTGCCATTTGCGCCAGCCGTTGTAGTGGTCATGCCTCTTCCCACCCCAGCAATGCCGCCATGGCTGGGACGCCCGTGCACTTGTTGCTCGACCGCCTGCCATGCGGCCACAGGAGTCTACGGCATCTACTGACTCTACAAGATCTGCGTGTCTTGCCATGATCAAGATCCATATGGCTGGCAAATCCAGCACCACCACTTGCCCCTCTGAGTGCCTCCTCTTGCCCAAGAAGCCTTGTAGGTTCTTTGGAGAAGTCGCCACCTCCCATTTGCTTTCCAAGATCAAGATCGGCCCGAACCCGACCATCCATTACAAAGGAACCCTTGTCCGTCCCTTACGCCACCACCTTGCCATGGCCCCTTTCCTTCTTGCCACCTTCTCAGCCCTCCCTCTTAGCCACCTTGTCCCGCGTAGGAGAAGGTGACCATCAGCCACCCCCCACCATGGAGAGATTGAGTATAGGAAAGCTGACTCCCAAGAGAGAGAATGTTTGCCTGGAAATGAAAGAGCTCCCCCCCTAAAGTTTTTGGGTTCCGGGAAAAATTTTTGGGTTCCTTGAAATTTGCATTTGCATTAATAAAAAGAGATATTACAAACTAAACTAAGTTCAACAAAATAGAAAAGCAAACTAACTAGAAGCCAAATGCTTCCTATCATCCTCCAAGATAACATAAAAAGCAAGAGGAATAATACAAAAATCAACAGAATGCCAAAAAAACTCAAAAGTAGTAGCCAAGTGTGCACAAAAATCCGCTAACCGATTGTAGTCCCGGCTGATATGAGAGAACAAAGACCGATGGAACTCTCGAGGAAGCCAAGATCGCATCTGCTGGAGAGGTCGTCCAAGAACTCTACAAGATCTTCAAGGTATGTCACCACAGTAGTGTTGTCCCCCTCAAGAATGATACCCTTAAACTCATGCATCCAGGGCTCAACAAGCTGTTTGATGGAGAGCATGGCCTGTATTTCCATAAAGGTGCTATCCAAGTCGAATACACCGGGCCTTGATAAGATTGCCCATGTCATCTCGATCACCACCCCAATACCGCAACACCGATCAAGCAATGCACCAACATTTGCCTTTAGTCCCAGGGGGGAGTCTAGGAGGAGTATAAAAATAGCTGGTGTGGCTGGTGGAGCTTCCATTACTCACAAAAAGGAAAGGATGCAGTGTTGGTGAAGGCCTCCAAAATGTTTGCAACAAGAATTTTTGGGGTTCCGTAAGGCCGACCATGGGTCTTCGCATTCCTGGCCCTCCAAACTTGATAGACAACAGAACAGTAAGCTCTACCCCATGTAGATTTGTCTTTGGGGGTTTGGTCAAAAGCAGTAAGGAGATCCTGTGATGTGGCGAAAGAAGGCCTAACAAGCCCCCAAGTAGAAAGAGTCTTCAGGATAGCAGTAGTGAGAGAGAATTTTGTCAAAATGTGGTCCAAATCCTCAACTTCAGAGTAGCCCCAAGGGCATTATACCTCCTCCACAAGTCCCCGCTGATGCAGCCAAGAAAGGGTTGGGATAGCACCCTTCAGAATGCGCCACCAAAATAACTTTTCTCGAGTATGGAGCTGAAACCTCTTGAGCCACTAGTGATAAGAGCAATCCTACGGGAACAGAGCATCATAAGTAAGCGAAGTAAGTGACTTACCTAGAGGTAGATGAGTCAGCTCCGGTATATCCGCCACTAAGTCTGAGTGAGTCACCACTCCTTTAATCTGCTCAACTAGGTCATGACCAAATTAAAGCTCTAATTTGGCAATGTCCCAGCTTCTATCAGGTTGAATGTAGGTACTCAACATCTGATCCTCAAGGGCAGCTGCATCAATGAAAGTCGGTCTCCTGGAGAGGGAAAAATCTATCAGCTAAGTATGTGAGCACTCCCCATCGCCAGCCTCCACCGGATAATATGATTAAGGCTTTGGGCTCCACTGAGAAGGATAGCCCAGGACTTGGAATCACCCCTCCTCAAAGAACTCCCCCAAATATCATCACCATACATCTCCCGCAGGCATCGACGTAGAAGTGTAGTAGGCTTTTGAATGAAGTCCCAGGCTAACCGTGCCCTCAAAGGGCCAGTCCAAGTGGTAGCTGAATGAAACCCAAGGCCCCCAACCTTCTGAGGTGAACATATAATATCCCACTTGACATAATGAACACTCTTCTGTGTGGAGCTCTTATCCCAGAGGAAGGATCTGCAAAGCTTTTCAATCTCCAGCATAACATTTGAAGGAATGATGGTATGTGTGAGCTGGTATGCTGATCCAGGTAATAAATCTGAAGAGAGGAGGGTAGAGCGGCCCACAAGTGATAGGTGATGAGATCCCCATGCTAGGATCTTCTCCCTTGCCCGATGAATCAGCTAAGAGTAATCACTCTTATGTAGTCTTCGTAGTGCTAGCTTGAGGTCAAGATAGTCCATCTCCTGGACTCTCCTAAATCCAAGCAACCTAGAAATGCGGTTTGTCCTCCACCTGGTTGCAGCACGGTTAAAGATAATAGCAGATTTAGCAGTATTGATACGCTTCCCAGTCCAAGCATAGTACTCCTCAAGAATGCCTTTAATTTCTTTTCCATGTGCAACCGATGCCTGAGAAGCGATAATAATATCATCAGCATATAAAAGGTGAGAGATGCAAGTACCTCTAATAGTTAGAGACATGCCCAACTGGGCCCCTTCTGCTTGAAAGCTTGGGTAAAAAGTTCAGAGCACAAGATGAATAAGTAAGGAGAGAGCGGACACCCTTGCCGAAAACCACACTGAGCATCAATCCACGTAGTCCGTCTTCCATTCAGTAGAATAGAGAATTTTAGAAATGTAACACACTGCATCACCCACTTGCTGAATGTACGAGGGAAACCCATCAGTGCCAGTACCCTCTCCAAAGTCATACAACTTATGCGATCATATGCTTGCTCCATGTCAATCTTGATCACCATGCCCCCAACCTGAGAGGATGAGTGCTTAAGCTTATTAAAGATCTCCTGGGCTAAGAGGCAGTGATGTGATATGTCCCTCTATGGAATAAAGGAACCTTACTCCTCAGAGATGATGGCAGGGAGGAAATGCTTCATTCTATTAACCAGAATCTTTATAATAACTTTATAAATGGTTTGACATAGACTAATAGGCCGAAACTTGGATGGGAAGTTGCCCCAGCACTCTTCAAAATTAGTAAAATAAGTGTCTCTTTCCAATTGTCATCCATGCGGGAGGTGAGAAAGAACTCCTGAACAGCTGCAATCACATCACCCTTCACACACCGCCAGAATTGCTTGTAGAAGGATGAAGTAATCCCATCCAACCCTGGAGCTCGATTAGGCCCCATCGAGTGTAAAGCCTCCCAAATTTTCTGCTCAGTAATATTAGAATCAAGAAGAGATTTAACATGAGAAGGTACCTGCCTGTCGCCTGGAATGGTAGGCTAATCATCAAAGGAAACATCCCCTTCAACCCACTTATGCCGGAAGAAAGTGGTGAAGGTAGAAGTAATGTCCTCGAGACTATCCTGAAAGCTTCCATCATCACTCATGACACTATTGATTCTATTGGTACGATGTTTTGCAGAAGCAACAGTGTGAAAAAAGTGTGTATTACCATTGCCCTGTTGAAGCCATCTAGACTTGGCTCTCTGCTTCCACCAAGTGTTGAGCATTGCAAGAGTAGAATTTAACTCCACCACTTTGGAATGAAGATCGGCCTTTTGAGTAGGGGAAAGACCTTCATTAGAACAGTCAATAATCTGGAGCTCGGCAATATCCTCCTCTAGTTTAATCTTAAGTGAGTTCAGATCCCTCATCTTATTTTTACTCCAATTAAAGAGAGCCTTCAGAGTTCTGCTGCTTTTTCATTAGAGAATATCAGCTTTAGTACCATAATCGATTTTCCCCAATTTCTGCCACACAAGCTTCCAGGCCATAGGGTAAGAAAGTCACACCTCCTCAAATCGTAATCACCGTTGTCGTCTCTCCTGTGTAGTGGAGGTAACTGAAAGTAATAAAGGACAGTGGTCAGAAGCAATATGAGAAAGGTGACTGACCTTCATGCCCTTGAGAAGATTGGATGCCAAGGAGTTGACAAGGATCCTGTCGATTCTGACCCAAATCTTACTTCTGCCATCCTTATTGTTGGTCCATGTGAATTGTTGGCCAACAAAATCAAGCTCATGTAAGTCAGCAGAGGCCATATAATCCTCCATCTCCCGCACCGTCTGTGAGTAAGAGAAAGGCTTACCTCCCTTCTAATCCTGCTGAGTCAGGATGCAGTTGAAATCTCCATATAGTAGGGGATTGCTGATCTACATTGCTAAGAATAGTTTACCATAGAGTTCTCCTGCAGTGATAATCTTTATTAGCATAAACACAGCCAAGAGTCCACTGGGTGTTATTAGGCATGCTAACACTTCCCAAAACCATCTGATCAGAAAGAATAGTTGGGATGAACCCAATCAGATCACTTCGCCAAAGAATAATAATCCCACCAGAATTCTCTGTAGAAGGATGACAAATGAACTACCAGTTGCTTCCAACCAACTTGTCCACTTCCCGCTGAGAGATTTCCTCAATCCTAGTTTCTACTAGGCCAATAATACAAATATCATGGCCACCAATCAGGTGGCTTAGGTAGTGGCCCGTAGTCTTCTTACGGGCCCCCCTATAATTCCAGAAAAAATGGATGACATTAAGCCACCATGGGTTTCCTTGTCCAGCACTGGTTTTTTGAGCTTCTCCAATGTGGTCGTGGCTTGAAAGATAGGAGCTGTGGATGCGTCAACAGTAGGGTTTGCCTACTTTGAAAGTGCTCCTTGTGTGGGAGCTCTCCTTGGGGACTGAGTAGCTGTAGTAGGTGGGCCAGCTCTATGACCTTGCTTCCCACCCTCTTTCTTCTTCAAGCTAACCTGATGTTGCTCGTTGTTGGTTCTTTTCCTCCTAGTGACCAGCACCCAGGGACCATACTCAAGAGAAGTTGATTCCTCAGGCTATGTAGGTAAGGGTGGTGGAGTAGCATGCTGTGTCTCAGCACTCTTGCCTTTAGAAGAATTCTGACCGGTGGACCTAGGGGTGGCAGTACTGTCTTCCCCTTTTTCAGCCAAAACAGGCTGAGCCGAGCCCTGCATAGAATCATGCACATTAGTCTGAGTAGGAGGGGCAAGAGTAGACTTACCCATAGGGGGAGCAGCTGGAGGAACCTCCTTGGTGGGGCATGAGTCAACCTTGTGTCCCACCATACCACAGTCAAAGCATAGTTGAGTAATACCCTCATTCTCAACATGTTGGAAAAACCTCTCGTGCCTTCCTTGGATCCAAACTCCAATGGAGAGTTTCTTAGAAAGATCTAATCTGATGCAGACTCTAGCAAACATGCTTTGTCCTCATGAGTTAGTTGGGTGATCCACCCAAGAGGGAGGAAGTGATGATCACAATATTTATCCTAGTATAGCATAGGGAGATTAGGAAAGCGTACCCAGATAGGATAAGAGAGACCATGAAGAGATTTGGGATTGAAAGTGGGTGTCCACTTATCCAATCCAATAACATTCATTGCTACGAACCAAGGTCCGTTCATCAAGATTGCATCTCTAGCCTCAATGGTTTCAAAAATGCAGATGAAGCAATCCGGAGCAACCATAATTAATTTGAAGGCCCCCCACTGACTCCACTTCCTCTGAAGGTCGGCATTGAGGAAAAAGTATGATGGCCTTCTCCCCAAGATCTTCCCTACCAGTGCCCTTTCCAATTTTAATTGATTATCATCCACAGCTTGATCATCAAGTAAAACTGTAATGCCATCATCCATAAGAGTTGCATTTTTATCAATTGGCCCTAATTTAATATAATCCTTCTTCTTCCAAGGGTTGGATTGAACATTAGGATGTTTGCCCTTCATTGGCCGAGAGGTAGCATCATTAGCAACTCTAGGGAGAGCCTCCCTAGTATGGCTATTATCTTCAAACAAAGGATTAGCAGTTTCCTTATCCTTCCCCTTGTCCAAGCCTTGAAGCACACCCCAAGCAAAGGTGCTCAGGTTTACTGTGGCATTAGTGCAAGCACCTTGTGTGCACTGCCCTGAAGCAACATGATCATCCATAGAGACATCATGGTCAGCCGCCTCAATTACGCTTGGGTGTCCGGCATATTCACCATCTGAAAAATCATCCATATGGTCTAGGCCACTAGCCCCAGCATCATCATTATCATCCATATTGTTAGACATACCTTGACTAAAGTGGCTTCCTTCATAGCTCTCGGGGTTGCCTTTGTGCATGTTGTTAGCCTCAGCAAAACTAGCAAAGTAGTTGGTATGGTCTCCGATTCGCATATCGAGTTCATGGTCCTCACCGCGGCTAAGCAGCTTGTGTGCTGATTGGTCCAGAGTGAATAGTCCCTGGCACTCATTGCTGTCCATTAGCTCCAACTCGCGCCACCTCATACGCCTGGATCATCATTAGTGCCCAGGGCATCACTGGCCTATGGCACCATGCCGCCGCTGATCGCTCCGGCATGAGGGCACATCACCCCTCCCATGTGTGCTGGTGCACTTTCCATATCCATCTTCGCCATTAGTGCTAATCTAATGCCCGCGGTGCTAATTGGTGCCGTGCATCTGCGCTGCGGTTCCATGGTCTCGCATTGGCGGCGTCTGCGCTCTTGCATTGCCCCACATGCCTTCCTCAGCCAGGTGCGGCCCCTCATTGTGGTAGCACCTGCAATCTCCGCGGTGGTCCCCATCAGTTGCCTCGCATTAGCGCGCCTTCCTGATTTGTGCACCCGCTCTCACAATTAGCACACCCTCCTCAGCCATTTGTGCCATCCGTTGTAGTGGCTACGCCTCCTCCTACCCCAGTAGTGTTGCCATGGCTAGGGACGTCCTCCATGCACTTGTTTGCACACTTGATCAGCCAGCCGCAGGGTCTACAGTGCCCGTAGAGTCTACAGTGTCTGCAGACTCTATAGTACCCGATGTCTTGCCATGACCAAGATCCATTTGGACATCCATTCCAGCGCCACCACCGGCCAAATCGAGCGCCTCCCCTTGGCTAAGAAACTGCGTAGGATCTCTAGTGAAGCTGTCGCCTCCCAAGTGTTTTTCAAGATCAACTTCGGTAAAAACCCGACCATCCATTCCAAGATAATCCTTGTTCGTCCCTTGCGCCACCACCTTGCCATAGCCCCTTTCCTTCTTGCCACCTTCTCGGCCCTCCCTCTTAGCCACCTTGTCCCTTGTAGGAGGAGGTGACCGTCGGCCACCCCCCACCATGGAGAGAATGAGTATTTGGGTTCCTTGAAATTTGCATTTGCATTAATAAAGAAAAGATATTACAGACTAAACAAGTTCAAAAAGAAAATCAGAATAACTAGAAGCTAAATGCTTCCTATCATCCTCCAAGATAACATGAAAAGTAGGAGGGATAATACAAAAATCAGCAGAATGCCAAATAAACTCAGAAGTAATAGCAAAGTGTGCACAAAACTCCGCTAACCTATTGTAGTCCCGGCTGATATGAGAGAATAGCACCAGATGGAACTCACTGAGGAAGCCAAGATCAGGCGCTTGAGCTGGGGAGGCTATCCAGTAACTCTACTGAAGTGTCTTCTGGAGGTATGTCATCACAATAGTGTTGTCTCCTTCAAGAATAATACCCTTAAACTCATGAATCTAGGGCTCAACAAGCTATTTGATGGAGAGCATGGCCTGCATCTCAACAAAGGTGCTATCCCAGTGCTGGAACTGAATACCTGCGGCCTTGATAAGATTGCCCATGTCATCTCTGATCACCACCCCAATACTTGCCACACCAGACTGAAGCAGTGCACCGTAAACATTAGCCTTTAGCCATCCGAGAGGGGGGGGAGTCCAAGTGGAGTATGAAAACAACCGGTGTGGCTGGTGGAGCTCCATTGCTCATGGAAAGGAAAGGATGCAGTGTTGGTGAAAGCCTCCAAAATATTTACAGCAAGAATTTTGGGGGTTCCATAAGGCCGTACATGAGTCTTCGCATTTTGGGCCCTCCAAACTTGATAAACAACAGAACAGTAAGCTCTACCCCATGTAGATTTGTCTTTGGTGGTTTGGTCAAAGTAGCAGGAGATCCCATGAAGGCAAGGAACATAGCCCCAAGTAGCAAGAATCTTCAGGACAACAGCAGTGAGAGAGCATGTAGTAAGAATGTGGTTCAAATCCTCAGCTTTAGAGCAACCCTACGTACCTCCTCCACTGACCCAGAAAGGGTCGATAGCACCCTTCGAATCATGCTAAAATAACTTTTCTCGTGGATGTAGCCAAAACTTCTTGAGCCACTGGTAACAAGAGTAATCCTGCAGGAACAGAGCATCATAAGCAAGTGAAGTGAGTGACTTACCTAGAGGTAGATGAGTCAGCTCCTGTATATCCACCACTAAGTCTGAGTGAGTCACCACTCCTTTAATCTGCTCAACTAGGTCATGGCCAAAACGAAGCTCTAATTTGGCAATGTCCCAGCTTCTATCTGGTCGAATGAAGGCACTCAACATCTGATCCTCAAGGGCAGCTACATCAATGAAGGTTGGTCTCCTGGAGAGGGAAAAATCTGTCAGCCAAGTATGTGAGAGTACCTTCACCTTGCTCCCGTCAGCTATCCTCCACCGGATAAAATGCTTGAGGCTTTAGGCTCCACTGAGAAGGATAGCCCAGGAATTGGAATCACTCCTTCTCAAAAAACTCCCCCAAATATCATCACCATACTTCTCCCGTGGGCATCGGTGTAGAAGAGTAGTAGGCTTCTGAATGAAATCCCAAGCTAGCCGTGCCCTCAAAGGGCCAGTCCAAGTGGTAGCTGAATGAAACCCAAGGCCCCCAACCTTCTGAGGTGAACATATATCATCCCACTTGACATAATGGACACTCTTCTATGTGGAGCTCTTATCCCAGAGGAAGGATCTGCAAAGCTTCTCAATCTCCAGCAAAACATTTGAAGGAATGATGGTATGTGTGAGCTGGTAAGCTGATCCAGGTAGTAAAGCTGAAGAGAGAAGGGTGGAGCGGCCCGCAAGGGATAGGTGATGAGATCCCCAAGCTAGGATCTTCTCCCTCGTCTGATGAATCAGCTGTGAGTAATCACTCCTATGCAGTCTTCGTAGTGCTAGCTTGAGGCCAAGATAATCCATCTCTTGGACTCTCCTAAACCCAAACATCCTCGCAATACAGTTTGTCCTCCATCTAGTTGCAGCACGGCTGAAGATGATAGCAGATTTAGCAGCATTGATACAGCTGACCACTCTCAAGAATGCCCTTAATTTATTTGCCATGTGCAATTGATGTTTGAGAAGCAATAATAATATCATCAGCATATAAAAGGTGAGAGATGCAAGTACCTCCAATAGTCAGTCATGCCTGAATAGCTTGAAAGCTTGGGTAAGAAGCTCATGCACGATGAATAAGTAAGGGAGAGCGGACACCCTTGAAAATCACGAGCATCAATCCACTCCTCCACCATTCGTAAGAATAGAGAATTTGAATGTAATACACGCATCACCCACTTCGAATGTGGGAAACCCATCAGAATCAGGACCCTCTCCAAAGTCTTCCAACTCATGCAATCATATGCCTGCTCCATATCAATCTTAATCACCATGCCCCCAACCTGAGAGGTTGAGTGCTTAATCTTATTAAAGATCTCCTGGGCTAAGAGGCAGTGATGTGAGATGTTCCTCTGTGGTACAAAGGCACCTTGCTCCTCAGAGATGATGGTGGGGAGGATATGCTTCAGTCTATTAACCAGAATCTTTGCAACAAGTTTATAAATGGTCTGACATAAACTAATAGGCCAAAACTTGGATGGGTAGTTGGCCCCAGCACTCTTCAGAATTAGTACAATGTGCATCTCTTTCCAAATGTCTTCCATGCGGGAGGTGAGAAAGAACTCCTGAACAGCGGCAATCACATCATCTATCACACACCGCCAGAATTGCTTATAGAAGGATGAAGTAATCCCATCCAACCCTAGAGACCGATTAGGCTCCATCGACTGTAAGGCCTCCCAAATTTCTTGCTCAGTAATATTATCATCAAGAAGAGATTTAACATGAGAAGGTACCTGCCTATCGCTCGGGATAATAGGCCAATCATCAAGTGAAACATCCCCTTCAACCTACTTATGCCGGAAGAAAGTGGTGAAGGCGATAATGTCTCTGGGCGTCACGGCTCCCATCATCACACATGCGTTGATTCTATTGGTGCGAATAGTGGCAGTGGAAAAATGTGTATTACCATCTCTCTGCTGAAGCCATCTAGACTTGGCTCTCTGCTTCCACCAAGTGTTGAGCCTTGCAAGAGTAGAATTCAACTCCACCACTATGGAATGAAGATCAGCCTCCTGTGTAGTGGACAAACCTTTGTCAGAACAATTAATAATCTAGAGCTCAGCAATGTCCTCCTCTAATTTACTCTTCAGTGAATTTAGATCCTTCATCTTGCTTTTACTCCAATGAAAGAGAGCCTTCAATGTTCTACTGCTTTTCCATTGGAGAATATTAGCTTTAGAGCCATAATCATTTTTCCACCATTTCTTCCACACAAGCTTCTAGGCCATAGGGTAAGAAAGCCACACCTCCTCAAATCGTAACCACCGTTGTGGTCTATCCTATGCAGCAGAGGTAACTGAAAGTAACAAAGGACAGTGGTCAGAAGTAATACGAGAAAGGTGACTGACCTTTGTGACTTTGAAAAAGTTGGATTCAAAGGAGTTGACAAGAATCCTATCCAGTAAATCTTACTTCTGCCATCCTTATTGTTGGTCCATGTGAATCATTGGCTAACAAAATCAAGCTCATGTAAATTAGCGAAGGCCATACAATCCTCCATCTCCCGCACCGCCTGTGAGTAAGAGAAAGGCTTCCCTCCCTTCTTATCCTACTGAGTCAGGATACAGTTGAAATCTTCACCAATAATAGTAGGGAATCATCCACATTGCTAATAGTCTCCAAAGTGTTCTCCTGTGATAATCTTTAGCATAAGCCAAGAGTCCAGGTGTTATTAGCATACTAACACTTCCTAAAACCATCCATCGAGAAAGTTGGGGTGAACCCAATCAGATCACTCCGCCAAAGAATAATAATCCCACCAGAATTCCCTGTAGAAGGATGACAAATGAACTACCAGCTGCTTCCAACCAACTTGTCCACTTCCTGCCGAGAGATTTCCTCAATCTTAGTTTCCATTAGGCCAATAATATGATATCATGGCCACCAATCAGGTGGCATAGGTAGTGGCTCATAGTTTTCTTTCGGGCCCCCCTACAATTCCAAAAAAGGATGGATGACATTAAGTCACCATGGGGGATTTATCCCCCCCGCAGGTGATTCATTATGAACTTTCTTTCTCTTCTTTGAGTGGGCCTCAATTGGCCCCAAATTCTGTAGCTCCCTCTCAAAGTGTGCCTGTGACACCCTTGCCTTTGTGGTAGTGTGCATGGTTGCCTTTTCCCGCACTAGTTTTTTGAGTTTCTCCACTGTGGCTATGGCTTGGAATATGGGAGCCGTAGATGCTTCAGTAGTAGGGAGGGACTACTTTGAAGGTGCTCCTTGTGGAGGAGCTCTTCCTGGGGAATGAGTGGCTGTAGGTTGGCCACCTATATGGCCTTGCTTTCCACATTCCTTCTTCTTCAAGCTAACCTGTTGTTGCTTATTATTGGTTCTCTTCTTTCTGGCAACCAGCACCCAAGGATCATACTCAGAAGAAGTGGATTCCTCAGGCTGTGTAGGTAAAAGTGGTGGAACAGCCTGTTGTGTCTCGGCATTCTTACCCTTAGTGGGATTTTGATTGGCAGTGCTACATTCCCCTTTCTCAGCTAAAGTAAGCTAAGCCAAGTTTTGCATAGAACCATGCATATTAGTTTGAACAGGAGGGGAAGGAAAGGTCTTACCCACTGGGGGAGCAGCTGGAGGAACCTCTTTGGTGGGGCATGAGTCAACATTGTGTCCCACCTTTCCACAAGCAAAGCAAAGTTGAGTAATACCCTCATACTCAACTTATTGGAAAAACATTCCGTTTCTACCATGGATCCAAACTCCAGTGGGGAGTTTCTATGAAAGATCAAGTCTGATGCAGACTCTGGCAAACATGCTTTGCCCCCATGAGTTTGTTGGGTGATCCACCCAAAGAGGCTCTCCAATAAAGGAAGCGATCCTGGCAATATTAGTATTATCCTAGTAAAGCAAGAGGAGATTAGGAAAGCATACCCAAATAGAAGAGGAGAGCCCATGAAGAGATTTGGGATTGAAAGTGGGTGTCCACTTATCCAACCAAATAACATTCCCTGCAATGAACCAAGGCCCATTCATCAAGACTGCATCTCTAGCCTCAGTATTTCAAAGATGCAAACAAAGCAATCTAAGGTAACCATAATTAATTTGAAAGCCCCCCACCGACTCCACTTCCTTGGAGGGGCAATTGGCACCAGCAACCTTGGGGATCAGGACAATGAGAGTATCCTTCCATGAATCATCCATGTGGGAGGTACTAAAAAACTCCAGGATGGCTGCAATAACTTCAGGCTTCACACATCTCCAAAAATGCTTGTAGAAGGAAGCAGTGATCCCATCCAGGCCCGGTGCCCGATTGGGCCCCATAGAATGTAGGGCCTCCCAAACCTCAGCTTCAGTCATAGAAGCATCAAGTAGGGGAGTGATGTGGGAAGGTACCTGCTGCTCAAGAGGCAGAGAAGGCTAGTTATCAAGGGAGACAGCCCCCTCAACCCATTTCCTCTGAAAGTAAGTGGTAAAGGTCTCAGCTATAACCTCTAGGCTATCCACCAGTCTCCCATCATCCATCATAACACAGCTAACCCTGTTGGTACGATGTCTAGAGGAAGCAATGGTGTGCAAGAAATGAATGTTACCATCCCCCTATTATAGCCATCTAGTCTTCGCCCTCTGCTTCCACCAAGTGCTGAGCCTAGCCAAAGTAGAGTTCAGCTCAATGACCTTGGAGCGAAGCTCACCCTCTTGAGCCATAGTGAGACCTGTGTTAGAACAATCTGCAGTCTAGAAGGTTTCAATGTTCTGCTCCAGCTCCTCTTTGAGCAAATGGAGGTTCTTCAAAGATGCTTTCTACCAATAGAAGAGGGCTCGGTGTGTTTCCTTTGGAGCACATCAGCCTTGGTGCCATAGTCAGCCTTACTCCACTTCTGCCACACAAGTCTCCACATAATTGGGTAGGACAGCCAAGTGTCCTCAAAATGGAGCCACCGTTATGGTGGTATATGTGGAGTAGTAGAAACAGAAAGTAAAAGTGGGCAATGATTAGAAGTGATGCGAGGTAAGTGATGAACCTTGGTATCTCTGAGTGTGTTAGAAGCCACAGAATTGACCAGGACTCGATCAAGTCAAACCCAGATCTTGCTTCTCCCATCTTTGTTATTGGTCCAGGTATACCTTGGGCCAATGAAGTCTAAGTCATGTAAGTCAGAAGTGGTCAAACAATCTTCCATCTCCTGCACAGCCTGAGAGTAGGTAAACCACTACCCCTTCTTATCCCCTAGACAAGATACAATTGAAGTCACCTCCAATGATAGTTGGTACCTACTGATCAACATTATTACTGATGTCCTGCCAAAGCACTCTCTTATTGTGATATGCTTTATTGGCATACACCCAACCAAGCGTCCACTGAGAGTTATCAACCATGCTGACCTTCCCCAACACCAACTGATCTGAAAGGATAAGAGGATGGAAATTGACCAGCTCTTGCCGCCATAAGATAATCATACCTCCTGAATTTCCCACTAAAGGGTGACAGAGAAATTGCCAGCAGTTTCCAGCTAGCTTGTCCACCTCCGGCCTAGTAATCTACTCAATCTTGGTCTCCACCAGGCCAATGATGCACCGATCATGGCCACCTATGAAGAGGCATAGGTAGTTACCCGTTGTTTTCTTATGGGCAACTTTACAGTTCCAAAAGAGGATGGAAACATTAATCCACCATAGGGGACCCGTCCCCACCATCTGGTGGCGTGAGTGGAACCTTCTTCCTCTTTTTTGGAAGAGTCTCACCTTGTCCCAGGTTTTGTAGCTCCCTCTGAAAGTAGGCCTTGGAGACCCTTGGTTTGCGATTGCTATTCTTTCCAACCTTATCCCATGGAGGTTTGGTAGTTTTCTCCAAGTTTACAGGGGCTTCGAAGACAGGAGGTTTGAGAATATCAATACCAAGAAGGAAGTCCTGAGAAGATGTGGCCTGTGGTGGAAGCACCCAATTTGACCTAGCATCAGCTTTGTGCCCAAGTTGTCCTCCACCTTTGGTCTTCAGAGCAACTTGAGCAGGCCTAGTCTTCTTCTTATAGGTGACTAGAACCCAAGGCCCATACTCAGCATCAGAGGAAGTAGATGGTATGGTAGCTGCCTATTGGGAAGAGGCAAGCTGAATATCTGGGCTCTTACCCTTATCCACAATCATAGGATCAGAATTGATTTGGGTCGTGCTGCTTTCTCCTTTCTCAAACACTGGAGTTTGAGTTTTTTCCTGCAAAGGAATGTTGATATTAGCTTGCCTAGGAGGGGGGTTTGGTTTTACCTAGGCTTGGTACAGCAGAAGATCCTGAGGTGGTAGGGCAAGAATCCACCTAGTGGCCAACCCTGCCATAAGTAAAACACAGCTGGCTAATCACCTCATACTCAACTGGTTGAAAGAACCGGCCATTTCTTCCATGAATCCATACTCTTGTGGGTATCTTACTGGAGAGGTCAATTCTGATGCAAACTCTAGCATATAGGCTTTGTCCCCAGCAATTAGTCGGATGATCCACCCACAATGGCTCTCCAAAAAAAGAAGCAATCCTGGCAATGTTAATATTGTCCCAATACAAGAGAGGTAGATTAGGGAATCTGACCCAAATAGGAGAGGACAACCCATGAAGAAACTTAGGGTTGAAGGTTGGAGTCCACTTATCTAATATGATGACATTTCCCACCACGAACTAAGGATCATTCATAAGGACAACATCCTGAGCTTCAATCGTGTTGAATAGGCAAAGAAAGCAATCAAGGGATACCATAACCAGTTTAAAGGCACCTCACTGCCCCCATTTCCTATGTAGATCAGCATTAAGAAAATAGAAGGAAGGTCTTCTCCCAAGGATCTTCCCGACAAGGGATTTATCCAGCTTCAGGTGATTATCATCAACTGCATCATCATCAAGACGAATGGTAGAGCCATCTTCCATAAAAGTTGAAGATTTATCCACTGGGCCAAGCTTCACAAATTCTTTACATTTCCATGGGTTAGAAGGAGTAGAGCTAGCTTGGCCATGAGTAGGCTGAGAGTTTACTGTGTTTGTTTGGCCTTGCACACCCCCCCCCCCTAGGTGGGCTATGATGCTCAAAGAGAGGGTTTGTAGTTGTTGAGCCACCTCCCATACATGGTTTGTGAGTTACCCCCCAAAAGAATTGGGTCAATTTTACAGGAGCATTTTCACAAGCACCTTGTGTGCACTGTGCTGAAGCATCATGATTAGCCATATAGAGGTCGATGGCAACTGCCCCATTGGAGAATAGGTGTCCAGCATGATCCATTCCTGTAGTGACATCCATGGAGTCCGAAAAGTTGCCCTCCTCATCAACACAACAAGCCATAGGTTCAGAATTACCTCCCTTGACTAGGTCACCTTGCCCTCGGTGTCCAAGTCATCCCTGGCATTTCTCTGCGGGCCAGCCATTGTAAGGACCCATCAGCACCGCGCGAAGCCCTGAGCTTGTCTTTGTATGGCTAGCTCTTCCGCAGCTTGCGCCCGCAGCGCGCCTTCCTGCGCAGTGCCGCCATTATCATGTGCTGTGCCAATCTCCGCGTGGTGGTCCTCCCTCCTCCGCATGTGCGCACCCTTTTTTAAGCCCCACCTCCGTAATTAGCGCCTCTTTTTTCAAGTCATTGTCACCTTCCTTGCCTTAGCGGTCTTGGTTGGCTGGGGACTTCAGCGGTTCTGTCTGGCCCCACAACAACAACGATAGTTTGGTGTGCACTCTGATTGCCAGAGTCTGTCCAGACTACGGTACAATGACCTAAGATCCATTTGGTAAATCAAATTCCACTTGCCAACAGGCGCCTCCCCTTACCACCTTCCCGGCCATCCTTCCTAATTATCTTGTCTCTTGGAGGAGGTGACCTCCGGCCACCCCCCGCCATGAGGGAAGGGAATCTTGGAGAACCGCACCTAAGAGAGAGAAAAAAATTGTGAAAGTTTTTGGGTTCCTTGAAAGTTGCAAATTGTAATAATATGTAAAAAAATGGTTACAACTAGCACAAAAGTGCAAAGGAAGAAAAAACAAACAAGCTAAGCCGGAGCAACATGCTCACAGTCATCCTCCAAAAGAAGTGAAAAAGTAGTAGGAAACATACAAGTATCATAAGAGTGCCAATAGAAATCGACTTCGTACGTGATGTCAAGAGATTTTGGTCTCTGCAAATGTGGGAAAAGATCACCTGGTGGAAGTCTCTAAGGAAGCCAATATCTGGTGCCTGTGCTGGTAGGGTAGTCCAATGAGCCTGTTGCATGGTCTATTGTAGGTAAGTGACCACACTGTGGTTGTCCCTTTCCAAGACCAGCCCATTGTACTCAAACATCCACGGCTCCAGAAGCTGTCTAATTGCAAGCATAGCCTGCAACTCAACCTATGTACTGTCCCAATGCTGGAGGTGAATACTAGCAGCCTTGATGAGGTTGCTAGCATCATCCCTAATCACCACCCTGATACCTGCCAAGCCAGAGGATAGGAGTGCACCATCAACATTAGCCTTTATCCATCCGGGAGGGGGGAGCCCAAGAAGAGTGAGGAATCAGCCGGTGTGGCTGAGTGAGTTCCCATTGCTCACGAAATGGAAAGGCTGAGGTGTTGGTGAATGCCTCCAAGATGTTTGCGGTAAGAACCTTGGGAGTTCCATGTGGGCGGCCATGAGTCTTGGCATTCCTGGTCCTCCAAACCTGGTATATGACATAGCAGTAGGCTTTACCCCAAGCTAAGTCAGCCTTAGTGGTCCGGTCAAAGGCCTTGAAGAGATCCTATGAATTGGTAAAGGAATGCATAATGAAACCCCAAGATGAAAGAACCTGTAGGATAGCCGTCATGAGAGAACATCTGGTCAGAATATGCTCCAAATCCTCCTCTGCAGTGCAACCTCAAGGGCACTGAGCCTCCTCTGTCCCCCCCTCGATGTAGCGGTCCGTTGACCCCTTTCAGACTTGCCACCGGAGCACTTTTTTCGTGGATGCACGAAACCTCACAATCCTTTGTGGGGCTGGTGGGAAGAGCCTCATAAGCAAGTGCGAAAGGGGAGGAAGATGTACTCTTCGGCAAGTCAGCTAGGTCAATGTGCAGTGCCACCCCTTTGATCTGGTCCACCAGATCCTGCCCAAAGTGGAGCTCCAATCTTTCAGTGTCCCAAGATCGATCAGGCTGTATGAAAGAGCACACCCGGAGATCTTCTAGAGTAGTAGCATCAAGGAAGGTGTGTCTCCTGGAAAAAGGAATATCAGTCAGCCAAGTCTGGGTAAGAACCCGTACCTTGTTCCCGTCAGCCAGCCTCCATCGAATGAGAGGTTTGAGGCTCTGAGCTCCACTAAGAATGATAGCCCAAGATTTGGAGTCACCCCGCCACAGAGAGTTGTCCCAGATATCATCCCCATAACGCTCTCGAAGACAGCGGTGTAGGAGGGAGTCAGGCTTTTGTAGGAAATCCCAGACAAGTCATGCTCGAAGAAGGCTAGTCCAAGTGGTGGCAGAATGGAACCCAAGCCCACCAAGCCTCCTGGGTGTACAGATGGTGGCCCACTTCACATAATGGATGCTTTTCTAGGAAGAGCTCTTGTTCCACAAGAATGACCTGCACATCTTCTCGATCTCCTGCAACACATTCATAAGTAATGTAGTATGTGTCAGCTGATAAATGGACCCAGGCATCAGAGCTATGGAAATGAGTGTAGCACGGCTAGCCAGGGAGAGGTGCCACGATCCCCAGGCAGAAATCTTCTCCTTGGCCCTCTGAATCAGCTAGGCATGGTCCCTCATGTACAACTTCCACATTGCCAGCTTAATGCCCAGATAGTCCATCTCCTGGACCATCCTGAACCCAATAAGTCTAGTGATGCGGTTTGTCCTCCATCTTTTTGCTGCTTTGCTGAACAAGATGACTGTCTTGGCATAATTGATGCGCTGTCCCGTCCAAGCACAGTAGTCATCAAGGATAGCCTTGATTTGCTTTCTATGAGCCACTAAGGCCTGAGAGGTAATCAGAATATTATCAGCATAAAGTAGGTTGGAGATACGAGTACCTCCAGTAGTCACTGACATGCCTAAGTTGGCTCCCCTCTGCTTAAATGCCTGTGTAAGAAGCTTAGAACACAAAATGAAAAGGGTGAGAGAGCCACAATGGTGTAACCCACTGGGTCCTTCTACCATTCAATGAATAGAGTACGGGATGAGTGACACCACCCATTTGCTGAATCCTAGAGAAAAGAGCATCTACTCCAAGGTTTGCCAGCTCATCTTGTCATAGGCCTGCTCCATATCCACCTTGATAGCCATGAACCCAACTTGCGAGGTAGAATGTTGGAATTTGTTGAAGATCTCCTGGGCAAGGAGGAAGTGGTGAGAAATGTTCCGCTGGGGGACAAAAGCTCCCTGCTCCTCAAAAATAAGAATCGATAAGAGATGCTTCAGTCTGTTCACCAGGATCTTGGCAATCAGCTTATAGATGGTCATATGATTAATTCGACTTGAAGAGGCGGTGGCACAACCTTGAAGATCAGGACAATGACAGTATTCTTCCATGAATCATCCATGTGGGAGGTACTAAAAAACTCATGGACAGCTGCAATAACATCGGGCTTCACACATCTCCAAACATGCTTGTAGAAGGAAGCATAGATCCCATCTGGGCAGGTCTTGGGTAGGGCCTCCCAAACCTCATCTTCAGTCATAGAAGCATCAAGTAGGGGAGTGATGTGGGAAGGTACCTGCTGCTCAAGAGGCAGAGAAGGCTAGTTGTCAAGAGAGACCACCCCCTCAACCCATTTCCTCTGAAAGTAAGTGGTAAAGGTCTCAGCTATAGCCTCCGGGCTATCCACCAGTCTCCCATCATCCGTCATAACATAGCTAACCCTGTCGGTGCGGTGTCTAGAAAAAGCAATGGTGTGGAAGAAATGAGTGTTACCATCCCCCTGTTGTAGCCATCTAGTCTTCGCCCTCTGCTTCTACCCAGTGCTGAGCCTAGCCAAAGTAGAGTTCAGCTCAATGACCTTAGAGCGAAGCTCATCCTCTTGAGCCGTAGTGAGACCTATGTCAGAACAATCTGCAGTATGGAGGATTTCAATGTCCCACTCCAGCTCCTCCTTGAGCAAATGGAGGTTCTTCAGCATGCTTCTACTCCAATAGAAGAGGTCCCACAGTGTGCGGCTGCTTTTCCTTTGGAGCACATCAGCCTTGGTGCCATCATCAGCCTTGCTCCACTTCTACCACACAAGTCTCCACACAATTGGGTAGGACAGCCAAGTATCCTCAAAACGGAGCCACTGCTGTGGTGGTATATGTGGAGTAGTAGAAATAGAAAGTAAAAGTGGGCAATGATCAGAAGCGATGCGAGGTAAGTGATGAAACTTGGTATCTCCGAGTGTGTTAGAAGCCGATTGGACTCGATCAAGTCGAACCCAGATCTTGCTTCTCCCATCTTTGTTATTGGTCCAGGTATACCATGGGCCAATGAAGTCTAAGTCATGCAAGTCAGAAGTGGTCAAACAATCTTCCATCTCCTGTACAGCCTGAGAGTAGGTAAGCCTCTTCCCCCCTTCTTGTCCTGCTGAGACAAGATACAATTGAAGTCACCTCCAATGATAGTTGGTACCTACTGATCAACATTATTACTGATGTCTTGCCAAAGCACTCTCTTGTTGTGATATGCTTTGTTGGCATACACCCAACCAAGCGTCCACTGAGAGTTATCAACCATCCTGACCTTCCCCAACACCAACTGATCTGAAAGGATAAGAGGATGGAAATCGGCTAGCTCCTGCCGCCATAAGATAATCATACCTCACGAATTTCCCACGAAGGGGTGGCAGGAGCTATTTTACTAGCTTGTCCACCTCCCGCCTAGTAATCTGCTCAATCCTAGTCTCCACTAGGCCAATGATGCACAAATCAAGTCCACCTATGAGGTGGCGTAGGTAGTTACTCATTATTTTCTTACGGGCACCCCTACAGTTCCAAAAGAGGATGGAAGACATTAATCCACCATAGGGGACCCGTCCCCACCGCCTGGTGGTGTAATTGGAGCCTTCTTCCTCTTTTTTGGAAGAGTCTCACCTTGTCCCAGGTTTTGAAGTTCCCTCTGAAAGTGGGCCTTAGAGACCCTTGGTTTGTGATTGCTATTCTTGCCAACCTTATCCCGTGGAGGTTTGGCAGTTTTCTCCAAGTTTACAGGGGGCTTGGAAGACAGAAGGTTTGAGAATATCAATACCATGAAGGAAGTCTTGAGAAGATGTGGCCTATGGTGGAAGCACCCTATTCGGCCTAGCATTAGCTTTGGGCCCAAGTTGTCCTCCACCTTTGGTCTTCTGAGCAACTTGAGCAGGCCTAGTCTTCCTCTTATAGGTGACTAGAACCCAAGGCCCATACTCAGCATCAGAGGAAGTAGATGGTATGGTAGCTGCCTGCTGGGAAGAGGAAAGCTGAATATCTGGGCTCTTAACCTTATCCACAATCACAGGATCAGAATTGATTTGGGCCGTGCTACTTTCTCCTTTCTCAAACACTAGAGTTTGAGTTTTTTCCTGCAAAGGAATGTTGATATTAGCTTGCCTAGGAGGGGGGTTTGGTTTTACCTAGGCTTGGGCGTGAAGATCTGAGGTGGTAGAGAATGCGCCTTGTGGCCAACCCTGCCACAAGTAAAACACAGCTGGGTAATCCCCTCATACTCAACTGGTTGAAAGAACTGGCCATTTCTTCCATGAATCCATACTCCTATGGGTAGCTTACTGGAGAGGTCAATACTGATGCAAACTCTAGCATATAGGCTTTGCCCCCAGCAATTAGTCGGATGATCCACCCATAATGGTTTTCCAAAAAAAAAGAAGCAATCCTGGCAATGTTAATATTGTCCCAATACAAGAGAGGTAGATTAGGTAATCTGACCCAAATAGGAGAGGACAACCCATGAAGAGACTTAGGGTTGTAGGTTGGAGTTCACTTATCTAATCAGATGGAATTTTCCACCACGAACCAAGGACCATTCATAAGGATAGCATTCCGAGCTTCAATCGTGCCGAATAGACAAACAAAGCAATTAGGGGATACCATAACCAGTTTGAAGGCAGCCCACTGCCCCCATTTCCTCTATAGATCAGCATTAAGAAATTAGAAGGAAGGTCTTCTCCCAAGGATCTTCCCCACAAGGGCTTTATCTAGCTTCAGGTGATTATCATCAATTGCATCATCATCAAGACGAATGGTAGAGCCATCTTCTATAAAAGCTGAAGATTTATCCACTGGGCCAAGCTTCAAAGATTCTTTACATTTGCAGGGGTTAGAAGGAGTAGAGCTAGCTTGGCCATGAGTAGGCTGAGAGTTTGCTATGTTTGTTTGGCCTTTGGTGGGCTATGATGCTCAAAGAGAGGGTTTGTAGTTGTTGAGCCACCTCCTATAGATGGTTGGTGAGTTACCCCCTAAAAGAATTGGGTCGATTTTACAGGGGCATTTTCACAAGCACCTTATGTGCACTGTGTTGAAGCATCATGATCAGCCATTTAGAGGTCGGTGGCAGCTGCCCCATTGGAGAATAGGTGTCCGGCATGATCCATTACTCTGGTGACATCCATGGAGTCCAAAAAGTTGCCCACCTCATCAACACAACAAGCCATAGGTTCAGAATTACCTCCCTTAGCTAGGTCACCTACTTGCCCTCGGGTGCCCAGCCATCCTAGCTACTGCCTCGCCGACCCAAGGACCTTGTATCGCTCATGCGAAGCCCACGAGCTTGTCGGCGTTTGGCGCGCTGCCCGTCTTCCTTGCTTTCGTGGCCTTCCACCATTAGGCGATGCGTCTGTTACAATCCGCGACTGCGTCGCATCATGCCATGTATGTGCATGCCTCCACTGGTGCACGCCTTCTGTTCCCCACCTCTGCAATTAGCCCACCCGCCTTCTTGATTTTGATGCGCAGATCAACCACACTCTTGAGTATTGGTCGGCATCCCACATGGAGCTTCTTCTAGATGTGAATGTGTGAGTGGGGGCCATCGCATCATTATCATGACCCTTTGGTTTATTTCGATGTGAGATTTCTTGATCTCTATTTTTGGGCAGTGCCTTTGGGCTTTGTGATGTGCTTAGGCTGGAGACCCGTATGCAGCGCATGACATGTTGTGGACTCTGCTTTTATTGATAAGTGGTCACCTTCATGTGGCCAACTATCGATGTGGCAGTCCTTTCAATTCCTCGATCCTCAGAATATTTTGGAGATCGATTGTGGTGGTTGCTTGTGATGGGATTCCTTTCGTTGTCGGTATTAACATCTGTCAAAGTGTCGCGTATTAGCCTCTGATGCTCATTTTCATGGCATGGAGACTGCCCTGTGGAATGAGACCCTTCCATCCTCGTCTTGGGGAGCCGTCCCCTTGGCATTTTATTGAATGAAGCTCATGGTCTGTCCACCTTGCAGTTGGTTTATTCGGAGGTGATCGTGCCTTCATCCTTCGTGCGACTCTGATTCTTTCCCCTCCCTCCATATATATACATGGTTGTGTTGGGCGAGATCATTGTTGCGTCGAGGACGTGCTACCTGGTTGATCCTGCCAGTAGTCATATGCTTATCTCAAAGATTAAGCCATGCATGTGTAAGTATGAACGATTTCAGACTGTGAAACTGTGAATGGCTCATTAAATCAGTTATAGTTTGTTTGATGTACGTGCTACTGGATAACGTAGTAATTCTAGAGCTAATCGTGCAAAAGACTTACGGAAGGGATGCATTTATTAGGAAAGGCGATCGCGTTTCCATTCATGATAACTTCGTCGGATCGCATGGCCCTTGTGCCTCATCATTATCAAGTTTCGATGGTATGATAGGGGCCTACCATGGTGGTGATGGGTGATGGAGAATTAGGGTTTGATTCTGGAGAGGGAGCCTGAGAGACGGCTACCACATCCAAGGAAGGCAGTAGGCATGCAAATTATCCAATTCTGACATGGGGAGATAGTGACAATAAATAACAATACCGGGCTCTTCGAGTCTGGTAATTGGAATGAGTACAATCTAAACCCCTTAATGAGGATCCATTGAAAGGCAAGTCTGGTGCCAGCAGCCGCAGTAATTCTAGCTCCAATAGCATATATTTAAGTTATTGCAGTTAAAAAGCTCATAGTTGGACCTTGGGTTGGGTCGGTCGATCCGCCTCGCGGTGTGCACCGCCCGTTGCGTCCCTTATATCAACGATGCATTCCTGGCCTTAATTGGCCAGGTCGTGCCTCTGACGCTGTTACTTTGAAGAAATTAGAGTGCTCAAAGCAAGCCCAAGCTCTGGATACATTAGCATGGGATAACACCACAGGATTTCGGTCCTATTGTGTTGACCTTTGGGATCGGAGTAATGATTAAGAGGGACGGTCGGGGGCATTAGTACTTCATAGTCAAAGGTAAAATTCTTGGATTTATGAAAGACGAACCACTGCGAAAGCATTTGCCAAGGATGTTTTCATTAATCAAGAACGAAAGTTGGGGGCTCGAAGACGATCAGATACCGTCCTAGTCTCAACCATAAACGATGCCGACCAGGGATCGGCGGATGTTGCTTTTAGGACTCCGCCGGCACCTTGTGAGAAATCAAAGTTTTTGGGTTCCTTGAAAGTTGCATATTGCATTAATAGAAAAAAGGATTACAAATAAGTACAAGTGTGCAACAAAACTAACTAAAAAAGACTAAGAAGAAGCCACAAGCTTATTATCATCATCTAAAATATCAAAAAAAGCAGAGGGGATATTACAAGCATCAGTAGAATGCCAAACAAAATCAGCTTGTGTAGCAAGCTGAGCACAAAAATCTGTAAGTCGATTGTGCTCTCTGACGGTGTGAGTAAAGAGCACCTGGTGGAAGTCTCTGAGGAAGCCAATGTCTGGTGCACGAGGAGGAGACGGACCGAGCCCTCTTGAAAAGTCTTCTGAAGGTAAGTCACAACACCGAGGTTGTCCCCTTCAAGAATAAGTCCCTTGTATTCAAACATCCAAGGCTCTACAAGCTGCTTGAAGGCAAGCATAGCTTGTATCTCAATGAAGGTACTGTCCCAGTGCTAGAGTTCAAGTCCTGTAGCCTTGATGAATCTACCAGACTCATCTCTGATCACCACACCAATACCTGCAAGGCCGAAAGAGAGAAGGGCACCATCAACATTTGCCTTGAGCCAATCAGGAGGGGGGGAGTCCAGGAAGAAGAGGTATGCAGCTGATGAGGCTGGTGGAGCTCCCACTGTTCACGGAAGTGGAAGGCAGAAGCGTTGGTGAATGCCTCTAAAATGTTGGCAGCAAGAATCTTTGGTGTAGCATGTGGACGGCCATGCGTCTTGGCATTCCTAGTCCTCTAAACTTGATAGATCATACTACAGTAAGCTCTCCCCCAGGCCATGTTGGCCTTGGGGGTACGATCAAAACCCCTGAATAGGTCTTGGGAGTTTGCAAAGGAGGGGATACCAAACCCCCAAGAGGAAAGAACCTGAAGGATAACAATCATGAGGGAGCACCTGGTCAGAATATGGTCCAAGTCTTCTGCCTCTGAGCATCCCCAAGGACATTGGACATCTTCCACAAGTCCCCTCTTATGCAACCAAGTGAGGGTTGGCAAGGCATCCTTCAAAATACGCCACCAAAAGAACCTTTCCCGGGGATGTAACTTGAGCTTCTAGAGCCACACATGTGTAGGACTTTCCTGAGGAAAGAGTGATGCATAGGCTAAAGCAGTCAGAGACTTACCTAGTGGAAGGTGGATCAGCTCTGGCTCATCCTCCACTAAGTCAGGATGAAGAGCCACCCTTGTAATCTGCTCAACTAACTCCTAGCCGAAGTGTATCTGTAATTTGGCTATATCCCAAGATCTGTTAGCTTGAATGAAAGTAACCATTTTCTGGTGTTCAAGGCTAGCAGCATCCATATAGGTGGGTTTCCTAGAAAGAGGAGAGTCGGTCAGCCAAATATGGGACAAAACCTGAACCTTGCTCTCATCAGCAAGTCTCCACCGAATGAGGGGTTCAAGGCTCTGAGCTCCACTAAGAAGGACAGCCCAGGTCTTGGAGACACCCCTCCTCAAAGTGCTATCCCATAAATTGGCACCATATCATTACCGCAGGCAGTGGTGGAGAAGGGATGTAGGCTTCTGAAGGAAGTCCCATGCAAAAGGGGCTGTGTCAGTGAGGCGAATGGAAACCAAGTCTACCAAACTTTTGTGGAGTACAAATGGTAGCTAATTTGACATAATGGAGACTCCTCTAAGTGGAGCTCTTGTCCCAAAGGAAGGACCTGCAAAGTCGCTCAATGTCCTGCAACACATTCAAAGGCATGATGGTATATGTAAGCTGATAAATAGAACCTGGCAGGAGGGAAGAAGATATGAGAGTAGCACGGCCAGCCAAAGAGAGGTTTCAAGATCCCCAAGCCATAATCTTCCCCTTAGCCCGCTGGATCAAAGCGGAATGGTCACTCTTATAAAGCCTCCTCATTGCCAATTTGATGCCAAGATAGTCAATTTCTTGAACACGATTGTAACCCAGCAATCTAGCAATGCGATTTATCCTACATTTTTTAGCAGCTCAACTGAATAAGATGGCATACTTGGCATAATTAATCCTCTGCCCTGTCCAGGTACAATAGTCCTAAAGGATGCCCTTTATTTGTTTGGCATGCAGCTCCAATGCCTGTGAAGTAATGCAGATATCATCAGCATAAAGGAGGTTAGAGATGCTGGTACCTCCAGTCATCAAAGCCATGCCCAGGTTCGGCCCCCTTTGCTTAAAAGCCAAAGTCAGCAGTTCTGAGCACATAATAAACAAGTATGGTGAAATTGGGCATCCTTGTCTGAACCCGCACTGAGCGTCAATCTAGGCAGTTCTTCTACCATTCAGCAAGATAGAGAATCTTGGGTGAGTAACACACTAAATCACCCAATTGCTGAAGCAATCAGGGAAGCCTATCAAGAAAAGCATCATCTTCAGAGTTTTCTAACTCATACGATCATAAGCCTGCTCCATATCAATCTTGATTTCCATAAAGCCCACTTGAGAGGTTAAATGCTGGAATTTATTGAATATGTCTTGGGCTAGTAAGCAATGATGTGAAATGTTCCTTTAAGGAACAAAAGCTCCCTGCTCTTCAGAAATAAGGCCAGGGAGGAGGTGCTTCAGCCTATTTACCAAGATTTTTACAACAACCTTGTAGATGGTCTGACACAGGCTGATAGGCCAAAATTTGGAAGGACTGCTAGCACCAACAACTTTGTGTATCAGAACAATAAGAGTCTCCTTCCAAGAGTCATCCATGCAGGATGTGACAAAGAATTCTTGGATAGCAGCAATGACATCCTTCTTCACACGTTGCCAAAATTTCTTAAAGAAGGTGGCCAAAATTCCATCTAAGCCAGGAGATTCATTGGCCCCCATAGAGTGGATAGCATCCCAAATCTCCTATTCAGAAACAAATGCATCAAGGAGAGGTTTGGCAGTACATGGTACTTGAAGATCTGCAGGAATAGTCGGCCAATTGTCAAGGGAGACAACTCCCTCAACCCATTTCTGCCTGAAGAAGGTAATGAACTCATCAGTAATAGCCTCTGGGATATCCACCAAGCTCTTATCCTCCCTCTTTATACAGCTGATCCTGTTGGTTCGGTGCCTTGAGGAGGCAATAGTATGAAAGAAGTGGGTATTCACATATCCTTGTTGAAGCCATCTAACCTTAGCCCTTTGCTTCCACCAAGTATTGAGTGCAGAGTAAATTCAGCTCGATCACTTTGGAGCAAGCAAGCTCAACCTCAAGGTAACAAGACCTCCAGAGAATGGCAATATCATTTTCCAAGCTTTCCTTGAGAGAGTGGAGGTTTCTCACCACCTGCTCCAATGAAAGAGGGCCCGTAGAGTACCACTCCTTCCGCTGGAGAATAGCAGCCTTTGGAGCCAAAGTCATCCTTGCTCCAATTCTTCCACACCGCCTGCACCATGGGAGCCAAGTGTCCCCACTCACCCACCCGACCAAGAGGCGCGCAAGTGGTCGAGGAAGCAACGTGGCAAACCCAGATCCCCCAAGAGGTTAGAGGTCAAGAGTTGACCAATCAAGACAAACCTAGATCTTGCTCCCATCCTTGTTGTCCAAGCATATTTTGCAAGGTTTCAGCTGAAGGCCATGCTTCCATCTCCCGACTGCAAGAGAGTAAGAAAAACTCTTCCCACCTTTCTTGTCCCCTTGCTACAAAATGCAATTGAAATCCCCACCAATGATAGTAGGGAAGTGTTGATCCACATTATCCTCAATAAGTTTCCTCAATGGTAGTCTTTTGGCATAAACCCAACCAATGGACCCACCCATAGTTTTAGGCAAGGAACCGTCATCACAACTGAATGTAAATGATAGTGGGGAGAAGTCAACTGCATCCTCCGCCAAAGAATGATCAACCTCCAGAATTCCCCACAGATGGAAGGTAGAGAAACTTCCAATTTCCCCCAACTAGTTTATCCACTTCATGTCTTGAAATCTGCTCGATTCTAGTTTCCATCAAGCCAATAATGCACAAGTCATGGCCACCTATGAGGTGGCATAGGTAGTTGCCCGTAGTTTTCTTACGGGCACCCCTATAGTTCTAGAAAAGGATGGAAGACATCAATCAACCATAGGGGATGCATCCTCTCGCGCTTGGTGTCGCTGGAGTCTTCTTTCTTCTCTCTTTGAGAGAGCCTCAATCATCCCAAATCAAGGAGCTCCTCTCAAAATGGGACTTGAGACCCTGCTTTGCTACCACTCTTACCAACCTCCCTCTGGATGCTTGGGCTTGGGTTTCTCCAAAAGCAAGGGCTTAGAAAGCAGCTTAACCGATGATATCAATAGGGAGGGTCTTCTATAGAAGAGGGGCCCAGTGGGTACCAATAGGTAAGATGGAACGGCAGAAGGGTCTAGGTTTGTGACCCGTTTCCCACCTATTCCTTCAATGCACCAGGAGGCTTAGTTTTCTTCTTCCGTGACCAAAACCCAAGGTCCATAATCATGGAGGCAAATGGGTGCAGTGGGAAGAGATAGAGAGAAGGATGCTCTAACCTCTGCCATGACTATCCTCCATAATGCCGGCTAACTGAAGCACCTCCCCATCCTCAGCAACCTGAGGTTGGGTTTTGTCCTTCAAAGGATCCTTGCTGCTAGGCTGCATAAGAGGAGGAGGTTGGGATTTACCTAAGCCCGGTGCAGAGGTAGTGGCTGGAGTGCTTGGGCAGGAATTAACTTTGTGGCCCACCTTGCCACAGGCAAAACACAACTGAGTAATGCCCTCATACTCAACTGGTTGAAAGAACCGGTCATGTCTTCCATTGATCCATACTCTAGTAGGGAGTTTGTTGGAGAGATCCAGTCTAATACAGACCCTAGCATACAATCTCTGGCCCCAACTGTTGGTTTGGTGATCCACCCACAATGGCTCCCCAAAGAAAGAAGCAATTCTAGCAATATTGATATTATCCCAATAAAGGAGAGGTAGGTTATGAAATCTTACCCAGATAGGGGAGGACAAGCCATGAAGGGATTTTAGATTGAAAGTAGGAGACCACTTGTCCAATCTAATGACATTCCCTGCCACAAACCATGGGCATTCATTAGAACAGCATCCCTTGCTTTTGTTGTGTCAAAAATGCAAACAAAATAGTCCGGGGCAACCATCACAAGCTTGAAGGTCCCCCATTTTCCCCATTTCCTCTGAAGGTCAACATTAAGGAAAAAAGAAAGAGGGTCTTCTCCCAAGAATCTTCCCCACCAAAGCCCTTTCAAGCTTTGTCTGGTTGTCATCAACAGCTTGATCATCAAGTCTAATGGTGGAGCCATCTTCCATGAAGGTTGAAGTTTTATCCACATGCCCTAGCTTGATAAATTCCTTCTTCTTCCAAAGATTGGAATGGGCAAGACCAACTTGGCCATGCATAGCCCTTAGGTTAGCCTCATTTGAAGCCCTTGGCAAAGGCCTCCTAGGAGAGCCTTGATTGTCAAATAGTGGATTTGAGGTAGCTGGAATAGGCCCCTTAGCCGAGCCATTGAGAACCTCCCAAAAGAAGGTAGTCGGGTCTTCAGAGACATTTCCACAAACAGGCTGTGTGCACTAGCCTGTAGCATTGGAATCAGCCATATGGGTGTCATAGACAGCCACCCCACCAAAGAGTGGGTGTTCGGCATGTGCAAAGCCAGTAGAATCATCCAAAGAAGTCTGGGCCGAAGCCACATCATCCTCAAAGATAGCCATAGGATCGAACATACCTCCTTCGGTGAGACCGGCTGCTTGTCCAAGCATGTCCTCACAATCCTGCATGGCGGCAAGACCATCAGCATTGTCTTGGGCATCAACACTGGCAGCTGCGCTAGCCTCTTGGCAATGCCCCTTGCCATGGTCGTTGGCGCTAACCACGCCCGCCGACGCTCGCTATCGCGCTACGCTAGTCACACCCCCGCCAACGCCCTCCGCGTTGCCCCCGCATCGCCGATCACAATAAGCGGTAATTATCGCCAAGGTAATTAGTGCACTGTTTTATGTATTCTTGTGACGCCAGACGTCCGCTCATCAGACTGGTCGCGAATCGCCTCCCTCATATGGCTCACATCGCGATGCCTCCAAAGCGGCTTACCACTCGCTTGCGAGCTGCCACACACCGTAGCTGCAAGCTCGACACGCGCAGACTCCACGAAAACCATCGAGCTCTGAGTCTGTCGTTCTTGCCAAGATCAAGAACCGCTCGTCCGTCCGTTGAACCGCCAATACCGACCGATCCAAGCTCCGCTCCTCCGCCCCAGAGTTATAGTGTATTCAACCCTGCGATCAAGATCTGACTACTCATGGACATCCGTCCCAACACTAGCGTTAGACGACCCGTGTGCTGCCCCCTTGCCACCACCCCGTGCAGAGCGAACAGTACCCGAGCCCTTACCACCCTCACAGCCTTCCCTTCTTGGAACCTTGTCTCATGGAGGAGGTGACTACCGGCCACCCCCCGCCATAGGGGAAAGAAGTTCTTGGAGCAACACACCTAAAGAGAGAAAAATTGCATGGAAATGAAAGAGCCTCCAAAGTTTTTGGGTTCCGGCAAAAGTTTTTGGGTACTGGCCAAAGTTTTTGGGTTCCTTGAAATTTGCATTTGCATTAATAAAAAGAGATATTACAAACTAAAACAAAGTTCAACAAAATAGAAGAGCAAACAAACTAGAAGCTAAATGCTTCCTATCATCCTCTAAGATAACATAAAAAGCAGGAGGAATAATATAGAAATCAGCAGTATGCCCAGAAAACTCAGTAGTAGTAGCAAAGTGGGCACAAAAATTCAATAACTAATTGTAGTCCCAGCTGATATGAGAGAACAGCACCTGATGGAACTCTCTGAGGAAGCCCAGATCAAGCACCTGTGCTGGGGAAGCTGTCTAGTAACTCTGTTGAAGCATCTTCTGAAGGTACGTCACCATAGTAGTGTTGTCCCCCTCAAGAATGATACCCTTAAACTCATGCATCCAGGGCTCAACAAGCTATTTGATGGTAAGCATGGCCTGCATTTCAACAAAGGTGTTATCCCAATGCTGGAATTGAATACTTGCGGCCTTGATAAGATTGCCCAAGTCATCTCTGATCACCATCCCAATACCTGCAACACTAGACTGAAGTAATGCACCACCAACATTTGCCTTCAGCCATCTGAGAGGGGGGGAGTCCATGAGGAGTATGAAAACAGCCGGTGTGGCTGATGGAGCTCCCATTGCTCATGAAAAGGAAAGGATGCAGTATTGGTGAAAGCCTCCAAAATGTTTGCAGCAAGAATTTTGGGGGTTCCATATGGCCAACCATGGTTCTTTATATTCCTTGCCCTCCAAACTTGATATACAACAGAACAGTAAGCTCAACCCCATGTCGATTTGTCTTTGGGTTTGGTCAAAAGTAGTAAAGAGATCCTGTGATGTGGCAAAAGAAGGCATAACAAGTCCCCCAAGTAGAAAGAGTCTTCAGGACAGCAATAGTTAGAGAGCATTTTATCAGAATGTGGTCCAAATCCTCAACTTCAAAGCATCCCCACGAGCATTGTACCTCCTCCACAAGTCCCTGCTGGTGCAGCCAAGAAAGGGTTGGGATAGCACCCTTCAAAATGCGCCACCAGAATAACTTTTCCTGAGGATGGAGCCAAAACCTCTTAAGCCACTAGTCACAAGAGCATTCCTGCGGGACCAGAGCATCATAAGAAAGCGAAGTGAGTGACTTACTTAGAGGTAGATGAGTCAGCTTCGGTATATCTGCCACTAAGTCTGAGTGTGTCTCCACTCCTTTAATCTGCTCAACTAGGTCACGGCCAAAATAAAGCTCCAATTTGGCAATGTCCCAGCTTCTATCTGGTTGAATGAAAGCACTCAACATCTGATCCTCAAGGGCAGCTACATCAATGAAAGTCGGTCTCCTGGAGAGGGAAAAATCTATCAGCCAAGTATGTGAGAGTACCTACACCTTGCTCCCATCAGCTAGTCTCCATCGAATAATATGTTTGAGGCTTTGGGCTCCACTGAGAAGGACAACCCAGGACTTCGAATCACCCCTTCTCAAAGAACTACCCCAAATATCATCACCATATCTCTCCCGCAGGCATCGGTGTAGAAGAGTAGTAGGCTTCTGAATGAAATCCCAGGCTAACCGTGCCCTCAAAGGGCCAGTCCAAGTGGTAGCTGAATGAAACCCAAGGCCACCAATCTTCTGAGGTGAACAAATAATATCTCACTTGACATAATGAACACTCTTTTGTGTAGAGCTCTTATCCCAAAGAAAGGATCTGCAAAGCTTTTCAATCTCCAGCATAACATTTGAAGGAATGATGGTATATGTGAGATGGTATGTTGATCTAGGTATTAAAGCTGAAGAGAGGAGAGTGGAGCGGCCCGCAAGAGATAGGTGTCGAGATCCCCAAGCTAGGATCTTTTCCCTTGCCTGATGAATCAGCTGAGAGTAATCACTTTTATGTAATCTTCATAATGCTAGCTTGAGGCCAAGATAATCCATCTCCTGGACTCTCCTAAACCCAAGCAACCTAGCAATATGGTTTGTCCTCCATCCGGCTGCGTGATTGAACATGATAGATTTAGCGAATGATACGCCGCCTAGTCCACAAGCACTCTCAAGAATGCCTTTAATTTATTTTCCATGTGCAACCGATGCCTGAGAAGCGATAATAATATCTTCAGCATATAAAAGGTGTGAGATGCACATACCTCCAATAGTCAGAAACATGCCCAGCTGGGGCCCCTTCTGCTTGAAAGCTTGGGTAAGAAGCTTAGAGCAAAGGATGAATAAGTAAGGAGAGAGTGGACACCCTTGGCGGAAGCCACACTGGGCATCAATCCACTCAGTCCATCTTCCATTTAGTAGAATAGAGAATTTCGGAAATGTAACACACTGCATCACCCAATTGCTGAATGTAGGAGGGAAACCCATCAGAACTAGGACCCTCTTCAAAATCTTCCAACTCATGCGATCATATGCCTGCTCCATGTCAATCTTGATCACCATGCCCCCAACCTGAGAGGTTGAGTGCTTAAGCTTATTAAAGATCTCCTGGGCTAAGAGGCAATGATGGGAGATGTTCCTCTATGGTACAAAGGCACCTTGCTCCTCAGAGATGATGGCAGGGAGAATATGCTTCAGTCTATTAACCAGAATCTTTGCAATAAGTTTATAAATGGTCTGACATAAACTAATAGGTCGAAACTTGGATGGGCAGTTAGCCCCAACACTCTTCAAAATTAGCACAATGAGTGTTTCTTTTCAATTATCATCCACGTGGGAGGTGAGAAAGAACTCCTGAGTAGCTGCAATCACATCATCCTTCACACACCGCCAGAATTGCTTGTAGAAAGATGAAGTAATCCCATCTAATCCCGGAGCCCAATTAGGCCCCATCGAGTGTAATGCCTCCCAAATTTTCTGCTCAGTAATATTAGCATCAAGAAGTGATTTAACAAGAGAAGGTACTTGTCTATCGCCCGAAATGGTAGGCCAATCATCAAAGGAAACATCCACTTCAACCCACTTATGCCGGAAGAAAGTGGTGAAGGCAGAAGTAATGTCCTCGCGATGATCCCGAAGGCTTCCATCATCGCTCATGACACTGTTGATTCTATTGGTGCGATGTCTTGTGGAAGCAATAGTGTGGAAAAAGTGTGTATTACCATCCCCCTGTTGAAGCCATCTGGCTTGGCTCTCTGCTTCCACCAAGTGTTGAGCCTTGCTAGAGTAGAATTCAACTCCACCACTTTGGAATGAAGATCAGCCTCCTATGTAGTAGAAAGATCTTCGTCAGAACAGTCAATAATCTAGAGCTCGGTAATGTCCTCCTCTAATTTAACCTTCAATGAATTCAGATCATTCATCTTGCTTTTACTCCAATGAAAGAGAGCCTTCAGAGTTCTGCTACTTTTCTGTTGGAGAATATTAGCTTTAGAGCCATCGCTTTTCACCATTTCGCCACACAAGCAGCCATAGGGTAAGAAAGCCACACCTCCTCAAACCGTAACCATTGTGGTCTCTCTACAGGTAACGAAAGTAACAAAGGACGGGTCAAGCATGAGAAAGGTGACTGACCTTCATGTCTCTGAGCAGATTGGATGCCAAGGAGTTGACAAGGATCTTGTCGAGTTTAACCCAAATCTTACTTCTGCCATCCTTATTGTTGGTCCAAGTGAATTGTTGGTCACAAAATCAAGCTCATGTAAGTCAGCGGAGGCCATACAATCCTCCATCTCCCGCACCACCTATGAGTAAGAGAAAGGCTTACCTCCCTTCTTATCCTGCTGAGTCAGGATGCAGTTGAAATCTCCACCAATAATAGTAGGACACTGCTGATCCAGATTGCTAAGAATAGTCTGCCAAAGAGTTCTTCTACAGTGATAATCTTTATTAACATAAACCCAGCCAAGAGTCCACCGGGTATTATTAGGCATACTAACACTTCCCAAAACCATCTGATCAGAAAGAACAGTTGGGATAAAGCCAATCAGATCACTCCGCCAAAGAATAATAATCTCACCAGAATTCCCTGTAGAAGGATGACAAATGAACTTCTAGCTGCTTCCAACCAACTTATCCACTTCCCGCCAAGAGATTTCCTCAATCCTAGTTTCCACTAGGCCAATAATACAGATATCATGACCACTAATCAGGTGGCATAGGTAGTGGCCCGTAGTCTTCTTAATGCCCCTACATTCCAAAAGAGGATGGATGACATTGCCACCATGGGGATTCCCCACCCAGTGATCCACTATGAACTTTCCTCTTCTTTGAAAGGACCTCAATAGGCCCCAAATTCTGTAATTCCCTATCAATGTATGCCTATGACACCCTTGCCTTTGTAGAAATGTGCATGGTTATCTTATCCCGCATTGGTTTATTGAGCTTCTCCAATGTGGCCGTGGCTTAAAAAATGGGAGCTGTGGATGCTTCAACTATAGAGTTTGCCTATTTTGAAAGTGCTCCTTGTAAACGAACTGTTCTTGGGGAATGAGTAGCTGTAGTAGGTGGGCCAGTTCTATGGCCTTGCTTCCCACTCTCTTTCTTCTTCAAGCTAACCTGATGTTGCTTATTATTAGTTCTTTTCCTCCTAGGGACCAGCACCCAAGGACAATACTCAGAAGAAGTAGATTCCTCAGGCTATGTAGGAAAGGGTGGTGGAACAGCCTACTGTGTCTCAACACTCTTATCTTTAGTAGAATTTTGATTGGTGGAGCTAGAGGTGGCAGTGTTGCATTCCCCTTTTTCAGCTAAAACAGGCTGAGCCAAGTCTTGCATAGAATCATGCACATTAGTCTGAATAGGAGGGGCAGGAATAGTCTTACCCACAGGGGGAGCAGGTGGAGGAACCTCTTTGGTGGGGCACGAGTCAACCTTGTGTCCCACCTTTTCATAAGCAAAGCATAGTTAAGTAATACCCTCATACTCAACATGTTGGAAAAACCTCCCGTGCCTTCCATGGATCCAAACTCTAGTAGGGAGTTTCTTAGAAAGATCTAATCTGATGTAGACTCTAGCAAACATGCTTTGTCCCCATGAGTTAGTTGGGTGATCCACCCAAAGTGGCTCTCCAATAAAGAAAGTGATCCTGGCAATATTAATATTATCCCAATATAGCAGAGGGAGATTAGGAAAGCATACCCAGATAGGAGAGGAGAGACCATGAAGAGATTTGGGATTGAAAGTGGGTGTCCACTTATCCAACCCAATAACATTCCCTGCTATGAACCAAAGCCCATTCATCAAGACTACATCTCTAGCCTCAGTGGTTTCAAAAATGCATACAAAGCAATCCGGAGTGACCATAGTTAATTTGAAAGCCCCCCACTGAAAAGGTATGATGGCCTTCTCCCCAAGATCTTTCCTACCAGTGCCCTTTCCAGTTTTAATTGATTATCATCAACAGCTTGATCATCAAGCAAAACTGTAATGCCATCATCCATAAGAGCTGCATTTTTATCTATTGGCCCTAATTTAATATATTCCTTCTTCTTCCAAGGGTTGGCTTGAACATTAGGATGTTTTCCCTTCATTGGTTGAGAGGTAGCATCATTAGAAACTCTAGGGAGAGCCTCCCTAGGATGGCTATTATCTTCAAACAAAGGATTAATGGTTTCCTTGCCTTTCCCCTTGTCCAAGCCTTGAAGCACACCCTAAGCAAATGTGCTTTGGTTTACAGTGAAATTAGTGCAAGCACCTTGTGTGCACTGCCCTGGAGCAATGTGATCATCCATAGAGACATCATGTTCAGCCGCCCCACTAGCACTTGGGTGTCCGGCATATTCACCACCTGTAAAATCATCCATATGGTCCGGGCCACTAGCCCCAACATCATCAATATCATTCATATTGTTAGACATACCTTGACCGAAATGGATTCCATCATAGCTCTCGGGATTTCCTTGATGCATGCTGTTAGCCTCAGCAAAACCAGCAAAGTAGTTGTCATGGTCTCCATCTTCCTGCATATCAGCAAGTCCATGGTCCTCTCGCCGACTAGCTTGGCGGTGCTAAATTCGGCGGCCACGAGTGACAGTCCCTGCAAACTTGTCCCCTGGCAACCTCTTGCGCCGCCGGTAAAGCTCGCGCAAATGCATCATCCCTAGTAGCGGGCTTCGGCGGTGGTGCCAATGCCATATCGCTGGCGTTATCCTTTGGCGGTCGCCCTCTCATGTGCACTAGCATGCTTTCCATAATCGCCTTCGCCATTAGCACTGCTCTTAGCACCCGTGGCACTAATTGTGCGCCCGTTCGCGCACTCCAGAATTAACCAATAAACTTACACCCATCTGTCAATCCAGAATTAACCAGACACACTCGTCGTCCCACTTAAATGGTGCATTCTTCTTCATCAATTTAGCAAATTGTTGACACATGCCCGACATATTTGATATGAAGTGCCGGATGAATGCCAAAAGTCCCTGCACGGAATGAAGCTAACAAAGATTCTTCGGCGGTGGCATATTCACTATCACTTCAATTTTATTAGGATCGATCTCAATTCCTCTATGTCATACCACGTAGCCAAGAAACTTTCCAAATGAAACCCCAAATGTACATTTAAGAGGGTTCATCTTGAGATCATACTGCCTAATTCTTTCGAAGACCATCCTCAGGTCACCAAGATGATCTCTTCGATATATGCTTTTAACGATGAGATCATCCACATAGCATTCTACTTTCTGATGAATTAGCTCATCGAAGATGCGTATCATAGCTCTTTAATATATAGCTCTAGCATTCTTTAATACAAAGGGCATGACTGTGTAACAGTATATACCAATTGACATCCTAAATGATGTGTGCTTCTCATCTTCAGGAGTCATCTTGATTTGATTGTATCCCGATGATCCGTCCATAAATGAGAACATATCGTAGTTGGAAGTATTGTCTACTAATTATTTTGATATTGAAAGTGGAAATTTATTTTTTGGGTAAGCTTTGTTCAAATCTTGAAACTCAATACAGATATGAATTTGATCATTCTTCTTTCTCACTGGAACAACATTGGCTATCCAATCTGCATAATTTTCTTCTTGGATAAAGTCTACTTCGATCAGCTTCTTAGTTTCTACAATTATCTATTCTTCAATCTCCAATCTTATTCACCTAGGAGCTTGCTTAACAGGCGTTGCATCTGATTTAATGGCAAGTTTATGAACTGCAACCTCAGGGGATAAGCCTGACATTTTAGAGTATGTCTAAGCAAAGCAGTCCCTGAATTCACATAGCATAACTTTTATTTCTTCAACTTTTTCATCAGGCAGAAGGGCATTGATAAATGTTAGGCGAGGATCATCCTCTGTTCCCAAGTTGATTTCCTTCAACTCATCCATGGTAGCTTCCTGTCCACCATCGTCAAGCCCTTCAGGTGCTGGCTTGACTTCTACTTCTTCATCGTTGGTCAAATAAACCTCATAAAGATTATCTTCATTTTCAATTTCAACATCAATCTCTTCTTCTGTTAGTGCATAACAGGTTTTTCTTTGATAGTGTTTACATCGAATGTATCCAAGACCTTTAGATGTATGATTAACACACTTTTGTGAGGTCTGTGGACTTTTTAGATCCCAGAGAATATTAAAGAAGTGAACTCGTCATTTGTCTGTTCTGATATCAACTCCCAATTTATGCATCATCTTGCGAATACTTAGAGGATAATATTTTGGCATTCTTGTGAGAACCATATCATCATATTCATGAAATTGCATGAGTCAATCAGAATCCTGGTGATAGCACTCCTCAGACTTGTAAAATGAAATTCCACATTCATTACTTCCAGGAAAAGGAGGCACATAGAAAGTCTTTAACTCTTCAACAATGTGGACTTCACGTGGAGTGATTTCTTTAAAATATTAAAAAGGAACCGACATGATCACTAATGATTCTTCTGATATCAACAGGTCTACCATCCTTCTTGAAGAGATACACTGAACTTCACTTTCATAAGTAAGTTCGTAATCATCTAATCCCAGTATAATTTTCTTTCCTTTCACCAGAGACTTGTTTACTCCCTTGGGTCCAACAGAAGGATCATCATCTTGTTCTGTTTCACTGCCCATATGAGGGACTAGCCTTTTCAACTTATATGTTATGCTAGCTTCTTTAGGAAGAGTTAACATTGCCTTCTTTCTTCTCTTTTCCTTCTTCACTTCTTTGTGTTGTTTTGTAGCTTTTGAGGTAGAAGTTTTGGATTGTTAAGGCTTGGGCTCCTTCAACAAATAACATTTTGCAACTTCATAGATTTTAGCTTCATGAATTGCAAATGGCTAGAAGTTACTAGAAGTTTATATTCTTCCTTGTCTTTTATGTATTTCATGCATTGGTGAAAAGTAGATGGGACCATTCCATACTCATATAACCAGGGATGCCCAACAAAGCCCTGAATGAGGTGTCAGCATCAATGACATGAAATTTATCTTTTGTATGAAGTTCTCTAAATCTTAGTGGCAAGGTAAAAGATCCAAGCGTCTTTTGCACTTCTTCATTGAAACCGTGGATCATCAAATTGTCCCATCCTAGATACTGAACATCAAGGGACAATCCTCTCAATATTTTTAGACTCATGAGATTAATGGATGAACCTGGATCAATTAGAATTTGATTGATTATAACACCATCGCTCTCTGCAGAGACATATAGTGGGCAATTATGTTCTGATGTCCCGAGCAAAAGATCTTCCTCAGAGAAGATGATCGTTGGAGGGTCTTGAGATTGTAATACAATCATACACCGCTTGACAAAGTACACTTCATATTTATCTCAATTCTTAAGAGACTGAATTAAGGTTTCACGGAGATCCTGCGACATCAGGAGGGCCTCATACACACTCAATTGTGCAGGGATCTTCTCAAGTGTGATAAGATGTTGTAATTGATTCCTTTATCCATGTTAAACTTCCTCTTTGGATCTTTGGGAATGATATTTTCATTAACTTTTATGTTCTTGTCATTACCTTTATTTGGCGTTCCTTTCTTCTGTGATGACGGCAACACTTTACCACTTCTTAGCTAAACTAGGGCTGCTCTATCTGGCTCAGATTCTTATAAAGAAGTCTCTTCCTCAAAACCACTATTTATGCCTGAGGATCAGATGGAACCTTCAGAATCACTTCCCAGTTTTATGTCCTTCATCAAAGGTCATTTTGAAGACTCTGACTCAGCTTCCTCTGGAAAGAACAAGTCTTCTTCTGAGCTATCTTCTATTTACTTCACCATCAAGCAAGGCTTAAATGCCACATCATTGGTGGTTCTTCTTCTTGGATTATCTTGAAGAAGTAGATTCTATCAGGGAGTATCCAAGGACGTTCAGATAACCTGACAAACTTCTCTAGAAAGAGATTCTTCATCATCATCTCCTTCATCATTTATTTCAATGATTTGGAGTCCTAACATGAAATCAGCAAGCTTAATCGGTTGACTTGTTGATCGTTGATATTATACAATATTATTAATAATCTTTTGGGTAGTATATTTTTTTCTTTATCTTCTTTTATTTTACTTGCCTTTTGGGAGTTCTTGGCGAACTCTGAATAAGTTGTTTCTCAGGGTGAGGAACACCAAACACCCTGGACTGCTTCTGAAGAGCAGAACCTTTCGATGTAGATTCTACCTTCGGTTCCAACACTAGTTCAAGTGGAGATTTCCATCTGACACCTGGAATGCCTTCTAATTGCTTCAGCATCTTCATAGTTTTCTTCAATATCACAGTCTCCCATTTGTCATCCTCAACTATCTTTTCTTCTGCTTTATCTTTCTATGGGGAGATGAAAAGGACGTAACCACCCTTGCAGATTCTTTCTTTGGGTGAATAAGAACACTATTGGATAGGGTGAATTCACTTCCCCTATATTTTCTTTATAGCTAGCGCTTGAATACATAGCAATCTTCTATAAAATGACTAACTACCCGATGATATGAACAGTAATTTGGGTTGTCAGTTCATCCTGACTCTTCAGGTCTTTTACATTCTGGCAACTCCAACCCTACCTTGAGTGCTTGCCGAAATAGTTTGGCCACACTTTCCCTTTTGAATGAATATTCTTTGTTCATCTACTCCTTAAGATATGAATACATTCGATCATCATCTCCTAATGATTGTCTTGGGCGCTCACCATTACTCAGAAAAGTTATGGGTTTGTCATTGTCTCCAACAACCAACTTTAGTTGAGAATTGAAGGGTTGTTTAACTTTCTCTTCAAAATAGATAAGCTATTTTCCCTTATCTACATTGTAAGTTGTCCTCCTTTCTATATTTGAATCATATGAAGTAGTGTGAGATTCACTCCTTCTTGATTCTGGGAACTTCCCTTTCTTTGTTTTGGATGACCTTTAGTTTTGGAAAGATTCAACTTTTCAAATTTTTTCACCCAATCAAGTAGTTCTTGAAAGGTAGTGGTGGAAGCCATGCATAAATAGGGCATCATTTTATTATCAATGATGTCCATTAGAAGCTGAATTGCATGTTCCTCTTCCAGCTATTGCTCGCACTTCATGCTCATGTTGTGTCAGCAAGTTATGCTTTTAGTGACTGACTCATTTTCCTTTATCTTCTCCAGGGCGAGGTCAGCTATTGTAGTCTTTCTAACTGCACTAGCAAATCTTTTGATAAACATTTCCTCCTGCTCAGGGAATGTCTTAACTGAGCCATTTGACAACTCTGCATATCACTCAAAAGCAGTTGAAATTAAGCTGCTAATGAACTGGCGGAACAACAGTGCATCATTACCCCTAGTATTCTCACAAGTTGCTTTAAATTGTGCTAGGTGTTGCTTGGGGTTATCGTTGTCATCAAATGAGTGGAATTTCAGCACTACCTTTAGGATACAACACCTGGTCATATTCTGTAGGATATGGGCGACCTTTGTTCACCAGTTTCTCCACTTATTCTGCAGCTATGATAGCTTTAATCTTTTCACTTATAATAGTTTCAAGTTGTACAGCAGTCACTGGCTCGGATGTGCTCAGTATTTGCTGGAGAATGGATGGAACAGTCAATTGATTGACTTTATTTCTACTATTATGAGCACTTTGTGCTCCAAAGGTTTGTGGCGCTTGCCCAACTAGTAGATTGATGGGCGCAGTGTTGGTTGTTTGATGATTTATAGGAGGAACTGGTGTTGGTACTGCGACAGCATTCTTCATTTGCATCATGAGATTCATCCTCATCATCATCTGATTCATCTTTGAATTCAGTTAAGAGATCTCCTTATCCTTTTCTTTCATCTACCATCGCATTTGCCTTTGCACCTTAGCAAGTGTAGGAGCATCGACGAATAGCATGTTATCTTCTTCTTCTGGTTCCTCTTCTTGCACATCACTTGAGGAGGAACTAAAAGGTTCTACTTCCATTTGACCTGGTGTTAGTTCTTCAATGTGGATAAGAGGTACGACTCCATAATGCTTGGATCAGTACTGTGGTACACCAGACGATTCTCCAACATGTTCTACCATATACACCACCTCTACCTCCATAGTGTCTTCTTCTTCTTCTTTCTCTTCTTCTTATTGTAGCCTTATCTCTGATTAATGTCTCCATCTGATTTCAAGCTCAGAGTGTGGAATAAAAATATCCTCAATTGGAGAGGGCTACGATCAAAATCAAGGGAAGATCGTTTAGGTTGGTGATGGAATTCTCTAAAAGATTCTCTAGGATGTCGACCACCACGAGCCTCATTAATTATAACATTCTTTTTAGGAACCCATTTCTGTTGGGCCCTATCATTAGTGGATCTCCAGATATGCAAACCAGATGTCACACCCTTTTCCCTTTCAATGGTAGCTTCTACTTGAGGCTTCAGCCTCCAGACTTATTTTTCCTTATGTCGGGACCTTTCGGCAGGGGATTCCCGAATGTTTGGTACAGGTGTCATGCCCCAATGTTCACCATGCAGGGCTTATTTGTAACGCTCCAGAGTTCTTACTACCTTTGATGGTAGCTTTTGCAATAGAGCATTATTGGCTTCTCTAATAATTGGCCTTTGATATCTCTTCTTCATAAGGTCTTGTTCTTTTACAACTTTTAGCACTTTGTGCATTCTAGAGGATAGAGTCTCAGGATGCCTCCTTTGTGGGGTTGGAGCTTGGTACCGTTGCTTCCAAAATAATTGCTTAATATTGCCAGTAGAGCTGTTCCTTTTAACCACTTGAGATTTTCAAATTTGTTGTAGCTAGGAACACTCATTTCTGGTTCCATAGCTGGTCGTGTAACAAAGGGTCCAGGTAAGAGCTGCTGGACTCGCAACTCGACATTCATTCTTCTCTTTTGTCTTTTAGTTAGCTTTCCTCTAGATAATGAAGCTTCAACATCATGTTGGCCTTGCGCAAAGGGTAAGGTCAGCAGAGAAGTAGCATTCGAATGTATTATTGAAATTATTTTCCCAATCATCAATATCTTCATGGCTGGAGCTTCAGTGTGTCCCAACCTTTCAAATAAAGAGGCTCTCTTTCGAGGGACCTCAACATCAGTAGAGACAAGAGTTTTAGTGGATTTGGCATGAAACACAGGCTGATATGCAAGTTGTGCATGATTGTCTCGGGCAAGTCTAGTAGTAGTTTGAGTGGCGATCATTGGGAAATATATACTACCAAATTGTATAGTAGCTCCAGCATCCCCGGTGTTGATGATAGAATTTGCCAAACGGATGTTGGCTCCATGGCCCAACTGCACAGTGAAGGGTGTGTTTTGAAGATCCATCTGTGAAATGAAAGATAGGGATTAATAATCAGTAATTGATATATCATCCCACACTTTCATGATGCAGAGATATAACAGAACAAACACGATAAAATATGAAAACAAGTTATGAATAAGAAAAAAATTTCAAAACTTCAAAATTATGTTCATTATAAAAATAATTTTGAGTTTCAACCAATTTAACTTTATAAATAACTTCGAGTTTTTATTTTACTATACTCCGCTACTATCATAGTTTTGATTCGACTAGCCAAATATGAAAAGAAAAAATCTATCCCCAGCAGAGTCGCTAGAAATCTGTGAGCTCCAAAAATTCACCACCGACCTCTCGATTAAGAGAGTAATTAAGTGTCGGTGTAATTTTTAGAAGGCAGATGGAATAGTACATAAGACACTACCTAAAAATTTTGCCCTTATTTTATGAGGACTTTAAATTTGGTTCCAGGTTTTCTACAGGCATAAGCACCTATAGTTAATTACCCCTCTCAATGCTGAGAGAGAACTTTTGATTAAGGTTAGTCGTTAGGTCGCTTAGTGTGTAGCATATAATAACAACATGTGAAGTTTTAGAATTTATATTTATGAAATTCATTATATTTAACTTAAAATAAATGATTGGGGTAACGAAGATGCGCTCAATCTAGATCTCATAGTTCCATCATTCAGGGCTATTGTGGTCCCTAGTCTACTTAGTCAGAGGAGGTAGTCAACCCACCCTGACAGAATGATCCTTATCAGCAGCCATGGGTTGCATTGTCCAAGAAATTCTTGTAGACCTGGGTGGTGTTTATCTAAGGAGACAAGCTTAAGTCGACCTTAGCTAACAGAAGGCTTTTTGCTCAATCAAGTATACCCTATGGTTCACAACTCAAAGGGCAGAGCCATTGGGGAGCATGCGGGCTACAATCGTGATCGTGATATAGTATGATCATTTAGCGATAACCACCCGGTCAGTGGACTCTAGTTGTAATTGCATCATGTGGAGCCTACTGGCCAAGCCACGTAGTCAGAGGACAAGGGTCATATCCTTGCTGGCATAGATTGTTCAAGAGTAAATATAATTGTATACTTGATTTGACTTTGTCTCCTTTGTGAGCTAAAATTTTCCTAATTTATCACCTCCGATAAATAGTTGCGGAAGGTGAATTAGATTTTTAGCTTTAAATTTTTAATATTGAATTTCACTTAAATATTTTTAGCTCAATGAAATTTCAATTTCTACATTTAGATTAAGATTCAATCTAAGTTAATTTTCTTTGAAATTATAATCATATCATGATTGAAGTATGTCATTCGAATAAAATTTTTATTTAACACAGCCATCATCGGGGTGGTTTATTATTTTGTTGTTTCGATCCTCGTTAATTTAATTTAATAATATGATCGATATGTTGTCATATGACAAAATTAGCTTTTAGATATTATAATCATTTGATTTTTTGATTTTTTTGTTAACTCGGACTCCCTAAGACCCAACCGAATCAACCCCGCAAAGATCTTCAAACACTAAGATTAAACATTCAGCATAGTGTCGGGACTAATGCGAGTGTATTTGATTCAACATTAATTCAAACTTAAAGGATTTGTATAATATTACTTGTTTTAACTGAATTTTATTACAAGTATAAAATTTTAGATAAAATTTTTATAGCATTTCGATAGCATCCCGGCATCGTCCCCACATTGGGGGCTTCAATGGGGGCTGGGACTGCCGACCATGCCAAGAAAAGCATATATGGGTGGTGTAAACACCACGACCCAATGCGTCATCCCACAATGAAAAAAAAGACATGTATGGGTTAATGAAGTACCTGTATATGTATAATTTCCTGTCACGCCAAGAAAGGTGTGTACAGGTACTTATATACTTACAATGTCATGTTAAAACATTAATTTTAACTTTATTCTTGAATTTTCATTAAGCAGTTTATGAATCATATCGTTGTGTAAAGCATAAAGATCCCGATCATCCAGGCTACTTTGGGTATGTTTCCCACACCATGCCACAAAAGCGTATATGGGTGGTATAAACCATGATCTGAATGCGCCTTCCCACCATGCCAAGAAAGACATGCATGGAGCTCTAAAGTACCTGTTGTAACAGATTTCCTCACCATGCTAAGAAAGACATGTACATGTACTTAAACACATGCAATGTTAGTTCAAATAATAATTTTATATCACAAAATAGTTAATTATCAAGCTATGTAGGTCCCCCTGACGGTGTGAAGTTTGTGGCATTTCGATAGAATTCTCGCGTCGTCCCCATATAGGGGGCTACTTCGGGTATGCTGGGCCTACCCACCATGCCAAAAAAAACATGTATGGGTGGTATAAACCACGGTCTGAATGCACCTTCCCACCATGCCAAGAAAAGCATGTATGAATCTGAGGTACCTGCTGAAACAGATTTCCCCGCCACGCTAAGCAAGGTGTATACGGGTACTTATACACATGCAAGCAAATACAAATTTCTCCACCACACCAAGAAAGGGGGTGTACAAGTATTTATCAACAAGGCTCTGCATGGTGTGCGAGACGCTGGAGGGCTCACGGGGTGCGACGTGAACAATGATGCCCATGAATAGTGTCGAATAGTGATTTATGCTACAGTGCTTGCTACAGTGCCGACGGGCTATTTTGTGAGGAAACCTTCACCGGGCACTATAGCACAGTGACAGAATGCGAGAGATGGACTGGGAAGAGAGAGAAAGAGAGAGAGGGAGACCTTACGGGAGAGGGTCGTTGGCTATGGGAGAGTGGGAGAATAGGAAAAATTAAATTTAGAGTTTTAGGAGAGATATTTATAAGATTTATATTTTTTATTATTTTATTTGGCCTAATTTAGATTTTTGCACCGACTTCATCACATAAACAATATATATGTCGATTTCAAGTTACTCTGATGTTCCAGACATAGTGGCGTAGTCTGTTTTGTTATTGAAAGCCATTTAGTTGAAGTCGGCATCAAATCGGGGTCAATTTCAATTCAAATTTGCGCATCATTGCTTCCACTCGCTTGATATTCACATACATCCTGAGCTTAAGCAATGCCTTAGTTTATCAGGTTTCACTACTAATAAGGGTGATCAATTTCATGAACAAGGGTCATTGGGCAACGTCATGCTTCTGAATTGATAGGTGTCGCGATATCGGCGAATCTCTTTACCATCGAATTATGCTGCATTCTCATCACAATTTCAAAGTTCTGAACGCGAAGGCGGAGTCTGTTCATCAATCGGAGGTCATTTCGACTTATTTTTAGTGTCGTTTGGTGTATTTTAGGTTCGATTTGCGTGTTGTATTCTATTGCTCGATATTCATGCATACTCGTCCGAATGGAGCGAAAAAAATCTCATTTGATAGGTTTTGACATTTTGACACTAATGGAGCGATCAACTTCATGAACGGAGATCATTTGGGCAACGTCACGGCTTCCCAACCTCGATATGCGTGTCAGCGCATCGGCAACCCTCCTTGATCGATCTACCATTGAATTATGCAAGATGACTATTCTGATCAATTTTGATGTTTTGAATGAGATAGCAGAGTCCGTTCATCGATCAGAGATCATTTCGACTGATTTTCAATGATGTCAAGTGCGTTTCAGCTCCGATTTTATGAGCTGAAGCTCTTCGAATTCACCTTGTGAGCTCGACTTGACTTATGGCGCATGCATAGAGGTCAACAATATAAAATGAACCCTAAATTATGAATGAGAAATTATTATTGTTGTTTGCTGAGAAATTCTTGAATTGCAGCATCATTGTTTCCAGTGAGTAGGATATCATCTGCATACATAAGTATATAAATTACAACATTATTTTGGCAATGAAGAAATAGAGGAATTTGTCATACTTATTTGAAATCTTAGTGTATGTGGATAATTTGTAAAGGTTGCGAACAACTGGCATTGAGCTTGCTTAAGCCCATAAATAGGTTTTTGGAGAAGAGAAACATGAGTTAGATGTTGGTTATTTTGGAACCCAGGTGATTTGATCCATATAAAGTTTTTCATCTAAAGTTCATTGCAAGAAAGGATTTGAAACATCTAGCTGCAAAATTTTCTAGTTATTTGTTGTTACAACTTTGAGGAAGATATGAATAATTGGTAGTTTAGCTACTGAAATGAAAATTTTGGTCCAATCAGTTTCAGGTTCATGCATATAGCCTTGAGCAAGCAACTGTGCTTTGTGTCAAGCTACCAAGCTATTAGAGTTAAAATCAATTTTTGTCGATCCATTTGCATCTTAAAATATTCAGATTAGTAATATGAGGCACTGGTCATCACGTGCCTTGAGCTTGCAGGACCTGAAATTCACATGGCATACCATTTCTCCTTTCTTCGGGTTTAATGGCTTGGGTGAAGCATATTGAATCTATTGAAGAAACAACATTTTGCTGCAAGCTTAGAATGTGTCTAGGCTTGAGATTATCAGTCTAAGATCTAATAACCATTGGATGCTAATAATAGCACAATGAATAGGAGAGATAGGTGATGATTGGTAAGAGAATAATGGTGAATTAAAATATTAGTTGGTATGAAGAGGTAGATGTGGAGAATAGGAGGTTGGTGTGGTTGTCATAGCAAGTAGAGGAGAATTGGATGGTGGTTGTGGAGATTGTTCAGAATTTGTCTTGGAAAATTATGTCTTGGAATATATGAACACGAGCAAGTGGTGGTGATATGACCCCAAATCCTCTAATTGCCAAATTATAATATACAACAATAAGAATTACAATGATAACAGACTCAGTACAGTAAGGAAGACCAAATACAGCCACAAATGATTCAGAAAATCAATATACAGAGGCTAGATATGATAACAATAGAGAAGAAAGACTACAAGTATATTAATTCAGAGCATAAAATAAATACAAAGATTACAGAGTACAAATACACATTTCCAGTATAGCATTAGAACAAAGACCATAGGATGATGATAATACAACAATAATAATCCCAAATTAACATCACGTATGAACGAATCAACATAGATAGTTCTAGAGCAAATCCTGCAGTAGTATCCATAACAAAATTTATATCAGAACTCAAACTCAAGAAATAACTAACAAGATAATAGTTTTCTGTTCAACTATAACAGAATGGATGAAGCAGCAGAATAGATCAAGAAACCAAGAAGATCGAGGACTAACAGCTTTAACTAACTAATATTCCAGAGAGACAAGAGTAAGAAAATAGTGAATAAACAGCCCAATGTAATAGAAAGTAGTTACTCATGTAGAGAAAGCATATATCTAGGCTAGACAAAGAGTATAAATAGAGTATGAAAGACAAACAGTGAAGGGAATTAATATTTTCAGAAAGAAACTTATCTGCTTCGGCCTCCTCCTTCTTCTCCTTCTTCTGCTCAACCTTTCCTCAGGGTTTCCTCGTCGAAAAACCTCCTCTTCTCAGATCAGAAACCCTAGGGTTTCTCCCCCTCTTCTCTCCCACCGCATTTCCTATCTGGAGCCACTTCGGCCGCTCAAAGAGCCGAAACAAAACAAATACCCCTTTTACAATTCCTTCCACGAGAAGCTAAATCTCATGGCTGTAAAGAAAAGGAAAGCGCACTTCAGACGGCTACGATCCCTTATCCACCATTTGAATTCCAAACAGATCGAAGAGCTAGAGTTAAACCACGCTGATCTAATGGTTCAGATAGTAGCCGGTAATCACAATTGATCAATGATTCAGATAGAAGCCGGATCGACAGTTCAGATCAAATCAGGAACCTATCATTGGTGCTCTCATTAACTCCTGCAAACAGCAATGGCAGAAGACACAAGGCATACAGCAAAAACATTAGAAGAATGTATAGGAAGACTAAATAAGAATGATGAACAAATAACTTCAATCACTACCATACTAAATGAAGTATCAAGAAGACTTTTAGCAATTGAAGACAAACTGGACAAATCCAGTCAAGAACAGCAGCAATCACAGGTATGTAACTCAACTCATGTAGAATTTACTCCTCAAAATAGAACAAACACACAAAACACAAGACCAGTTATAGTAGACATGCCAAGGTTTAATGGAGAAAATCCCAGAGGTTAGCTGTTCAAGGCAAACCAAGTCTTTCAGTATTATAGCTTATCAGAGGACCAGAAATTTCTAATTGCCTCAGTATACATGGATGGACCTGCAATAAGCTGGTATCAATGGATGCACCTAAATAAATAATTACATTCATGGACATAGTTTAAAGAACAGGTTATTCAGAGATTTAGACCCTCTCTGTACAGAGATTTGAGAGGAGAATTAACTAAGTTACAACAAAAAACTATAGTTCATAATTTCTACAATGAATTTGAAGAACTAGCTAATCAAATTTCAGGTATTCCACCTGAATTTTTACAAAACTATTTTGAATCAGGGCTGAGATAAGATATTAAGAGGGAAGTAAGAGCCTTACAATTCCCTTCTTGGTCTTTCAATTAGCTAATGGAAGATAGACTAGCTGATGAAATTTTCATGGCCATAAATCAAAGAGTCAACCAAGCTCCACCAGCAAAACAACCATAGTTATACCAACCACCTTTACTGCCTACCCCATCAATACCCAACCATAGCAATAACATAACCAACAAACAGACAATACCAATTCAAACTTTGACAGCTACATAGTTGGAAGAAAGAAGAAAGAAAGAACTGTGCTTCAACTGTGATGAAAAATATCATAGAGGACATCTATGTCAATCTAAATTATTTGCTTTAATGATGGTAAATGATGACCAAGAGTATCAACTCCAGCAAGATACTCAACCAAAAAAACAATGTGTACAAGAAGAACAATCAGCAATAAGCTTCAATTATCAGCCATTCAATCCAGGCTAAGAAAGACTATCTAAAGTATGCATAATTATCAGCCTTCCAGCTAGTTATAGCCACCTACATAGTTCATATTATTTCTCTTTTTATATACAAACTACATAGAATACAATAGAGCATAGCTATAAATAAGATAGTCCATAGTAATAAGTCAGTTTGGTACAACAGTCCTTTCCAGCCTCAAATAGATGGAAAGTCTCATATAATACAGTCATATACAAATGATGAGTCATTTTCAGATAGGTTTGTCAGACCTACAACTACAAGTGAACCATATAATTGTAACACAGCTACCAACACAGAGGTAGAAACCAGTAATACAAAGGGGACATGATCCTACATCTACATCAATAAAAATCATCCAACTCATTAGAATAAAAGGCAATACTGCAAGCAGACATAGTAGTCCAGTGGAAGGGAATGCTATTATTTGATGATCCGGAGGTATGAATTGAGGAATCATAGAAGGCAATTCATGATTGTGACCTTGAGGACAAGGTCAGTGTGGGGAGGGGAGTAATGATATGACCCCAAATCCTTTAATTGCCAAATTATAATATACAATAATAAGAATTACAATAATAACAGACTCAGTACAGTAAGGAAGACCAAATACAACCACAAATGATTCAGAAAATCAATATATAGAGGCCAGATATGATAACAACAGAGAAGAAAGACTACAAGTATACTAATTCAAAACATAAAATAAATACAAAGATTACAGAGTACAAATACACATTTCCAGAATAACATTAGAACAAAGACCAGCTAGGATGATAACAGCTACAACAACAATAATAATCCCAAATTAACATCACAGAAGGACAGCAGAACTGAACATAGATAGTTCCAGAGCAAATCCTGCAGCAGTATCCATAACAAAATTTATATCAGAACTCAAACTCAAGAAATAACTAACAAGATAACAGTTTTTTGTTCAACTATAATAGAATGGATGAAGCAGCAGAACATATCAAGAAACCAAGAAGATCGAGGACTAACAGCTTTAATTAACTAATATTCCAGAGAGACAGGAGTAAGAAAATAGTGAATAAATGGCCCAATGTAATAAAAAGTAGTTACTCATGTAGAGAAAGCATAGATCTAGGCTAGACAAAGAGTATAAATAGAGTATGAAAGACAAACAGTGAAGGGAATCAATATTTTTAGAAAGAAACTTATCTGCTTCTGCCTCCTCCTTCTTCTCCTTCTTCTGCTCAACCTTTCCTCAGGGTTTCCTCGCCAGAAAACCTCCTGTTCTCCGATTAGAAACCCTAGGGTTTCTCCCCCTCTCCTCTCCCACCGCATTTCCTATCTGGAGCCACTTTGGCCGCTCGAAGAGCCAAAAAAAACAAATACCCCTTTTACAATTCCTTCCACGAGAAGCTAAATCTCACGGCTGTAAAGAAAAGTAAAGCGCACTTTAGATGGCTACGATCCCTTATCCACCATTCAAATTCCTAGACAGATCAAAGAACCAGAGTTAAACCACACTGATCTAACAATTCAAATAGTAGCCGGTAATCACAATTGATCAACGGTTCAGATAGAAGCCGGATCGACGGTTCAGATCAAATCAGGAACCTATCAAGTGGTGATACAGTTATTGGGAAGAAGCACATGAATTCTTTCTATATTTCTTAATATGAGTTAGTTATTTTATTTTTACTGCCAATAGTATGTTTGGTGCCCCCTTAGGCTATATCTATATATATATGTGTGTGTGTGTGATACGCTGCACGATATTGGCATGATGTTTTCCACTATTTCAAATAGAAAGTTTGTAACAGAATTATTTTCCTTTTCTCTGTTTTCTCATTTCTGTTAGAAGAATTGTGGATTTATGTATCAAATGGTATCAGAATCATTTTCCAATGGCAGATGGGGGAAAACTACTAGTGGACGATGTTGATCGGTGTTGGGAAATTATCAATGAAGCTCAAGCTAATCTCTCACAACAGCTGAATAAACTCACCATTGAGTTCCAAAAATTTGTGTAAGGTCAACGTTAATTTCATAATTACAGGAACGATAGGTTCAAACTCCCTGCAACCACACCTGGAGAATTGGAAACTACACCAATGATTGAAGATTCCATAATGGGTACTCGAGATCTGAGCCATTCTCGATTATTAGAGACACTGGTAGCTCCTCAACTTTCAGGAACCGATGAAGACCCCTAATCCTTGTTGGTGGGAGTATTATTTTCATTTAGAGTCTGAAAAAAACCAATATGGAATGAACATCATCATTAGTGATGGAATAGGGCAAATCAAAAACTATAATGAATTCAAGGTGAAAATTGACATTCCCTTTTGCAATGGCCATTTACACTACTAGTAATAGTCTGTTGATTCCTTCGTTTACATGGATATTTTGTCTGAAAAATAAGTGTGATATGCAGCTTGTAAACTGAAAGGAGGAGCTAACTCATTCGCTTCTAATGTAGTCCTAGCTGAACTTACAAAACATAAATCGTGAGCGAGAAGAGTAAATGAAATAGCTTGAGAAACCAAAGGTTGGGAATATTTGTATTGTGGTTTTCACAATATGTTATATATTGTATTACAAAGAGACTATTAATATAGAATGTCAATACAATTCTGTTATAGATGTCAGAAGTAGTTACAATCCAAAGGTTGGGAATAGCTGATGGAATATTCCAGATAGTGCTCGGTTATTATCCCCCTACAAGCGGACGATGCTCGCTATAGTGAGCTTGAGTCGAAGCTTAGTGAAAAGAGAGGAGGATAAAGGCTTGGTAATGATATATGCAATTTGATCAGAATAATGAATATGTTGAATAGAAACTTGTTCAGCTTTGGTACAATCACGGTTAAAATGATGATCCACTTCAATATGCTTGGTTCGAGCATGAAAGACAAGATTGTAAACGAGAGCGATAGAGGAGATATTGTCACAAAAGAAGGAAGTGGGAGAACCAAGCTCTTTTAATAACTGACGAGTCCAAATAATTTTTGTGGTTATGGTGGCAAGAGCACAATATTCAGCTTCGGTAGAGGAACAAGCAACATTATTACATTTTTTTGCACTCCATGAGATGAGAGTGTCACCAAGGAACAAACAATACCCTATTGTAGGTTTGCTGTCATGAGGATCTCCCGCCTAGTTAGCATCTGAATAGGCTGTCAGAATAAGGGACGTTCGATGAATTGGAAGGCCCATATGGATAGTTCCTTTAATATATCTCAAAAGCCGTTTCAAAATCTGATAATGGGAAGTGGGACGGTGATGCATATATTGACATACATAGTTGACAGCAAAGGCTATATTCGGCCTTGTGATAGTGAGAAATTGCAAAGTTCCTATAAGCTGCCGATAGAGTTCTGGATGATTATAAGGAGGACTGTCAGGGGGGACAGCTGGCAATTTGAGTGACAAGGGGGTAGAGAGTGGTTTGAGGTCTTTCATACTAGCTTTTTGTTTGAGGTCTTTCACACCAATTTTTTTCCAAAAGTTGGATAAGAAGCTTGAATTAAAAATAAGCCTAATGCAGTTGGTAGAACTTGTATGACAAGAAACATAGAGAGAGTCCCAAGATCTTTAATATGAAACTTTTATTGGAGATTGTGAAAAAAGTGTCCATGAGATCTGAGTTATTGCTTGTGAAGAGAATGTCATCTACGTAAATTAGAAAACGTAGAGTGGAATCACCATGATTGTAAAGAAATAAATAAGAATCGGCTTGGCTTTATGTAAAACCAAGAGTAAGAAGATGGTTAGTTAAGGTAGCAAACCACTGCCGAGGAGATTGTCGTAGACCACAAATAGCCTTTTTTTAAAAGACAAACATGATTGGGATAAAGTGGATCCACAAAACCTCGAGGCTGCTTTATATATACTGTTTCTTGGAGATTTCCATGAAGGAAGGCGTTGGAGACATCAAGTTGGCGAATGTGCCAATTATTGGAGATAGCAATAGTTAAGAGAATACAAATTGTTGGTAATTTAGCAACTTGGCTAAATGTCTCAAAGTAATCAATACCATATTGTTGGTTGAAGAATTGAGAAACGAGACAAGCTTTGTGGTAAGCAATTGAGCCATCACTATTATATTTAGTCTTATGTATCCAATTACAACCCAAAACATTTGTATTCAAACGTAGAGGAACAAGATCCCATGTTCCTTGAGACTAAAGCACATCAAACTCAGTAGACATGGCCTTGCACCAATGGGAAAGTTTAACAGCAGCAAAAAAAATTGTTGGATTAGCCAACACAGAAGAGTCCATTGGTATAATATGATGTATGAGATTTAAAATCAATTTTGGTTTAGTAATACCAGATTTGAGACAAGTTTGCATGGGATGCGTATTTGGAAGAGAATTGAGTAAAAGAGGAGCTGAGATAGGAGGAGATGTTTGAGTGGAAGGACTAGCACTAAACATAGAGGAAGGAGAAGTAATCATTGAAGGTGGAGAAGAGTATATGGTAGGTGATATGATAGGTTTAGAGGAAGGTGGTGATGACAAATTTGAAAAAGTGGTTGTAGAAGGAATAAGAGTTAAGGGAGGTGGAGTTGAGAATGGTGAATGAGAAGATATTAGATGTTTCTTAGTTTTGAAAGGAAAAACTTGTTCATTAAAGACAACATGTCTTGAGATATAAACTTTGCAGGAAAGAGATTCAAGACACGTGACCTTTTTGTTTTGTAGCATAACCGAGAAAAACACAGCTCTTGGACATGGGTGTAAGTTTATTAGAATCATATGGACATAGTCAGGGAAAACATTGGCACCCAAAAATCCTTAGGTGTTTATAAGTGGGTTTTCGGTGATGTAATAATTCAAATGGAGAAATCATGTTGGTGATGGAGGATGGTAAATGGTTGAGTAAGTAAGTTGTCATTAATAAAGCATCTACCCAAAAGTTTGATGGTTGATGAGAGTCAAGTAGAAGTGTGTGATTTGTTTCCATCAGATGACGGTGCTTTCTTTCAGCAACATCACTTTGTTCTAGGGTGTAAGGATAGGTGTAGCGATGTAAAATGCCAAGTCGTTAGAGAAAACCATGAAAGTGTGTATTAATATATTCTCCTCTACCATCAGTTTGCAAAATTTTAATCTTAAAGTTATACTGATGTTCAACCATAATCTTAAAGATAATAAATTTAGAGAACATTTCAGATTTATATATCATAGGAAAAACCCAACAATAATGTGTATAGTCATCAAGAAAGAGTACATAATATTTATATCCTTATATAGGAGTTGATGAAGGACCCCATACATCACTATGAATAGTATGTAGGAAAGAAGTGCTATGATTTATAGATTTTGTAATGGTAGCTTTCTTGATTTTGACAAACAACAACTAGAACAAAGAGGAATTGGTGAGGAGAATCTTAGATGAGTGGTTGATCTTGTGATTTTGGAGAGGATTGTTGACGTGGGATGACTGTTGACCTCACTTTTGGAGTGAGTTCTCATCTTCCCCATCATAAGTCTGGGACTCCTCGTATTACCCAAGAGTTTTTAGTCTTAAGACACTTCTAGAGATTAGGTGAACATTTAACCTAACTCTAGAAACTTAGAAGAGTTAACCATAGGAATAGGTTGTGTCTTAATCATTTAGGAAGATTTGTCTACCCTATATTCCAAACCCAATCCTTGCTTCCTTCTTTCAAACCCAAACCTCAAATTCAAATTCCAAAGTCAAATCTAACTATCCAATAATTGAAATCCATCACCAAATTCAAACTTCAAATCCCTTCCTAAACTCTTTGATTTTATCTTATGGATTTAACCTTAACCAAATTCAAATCAACCTCAATCCAATTAATTTTCTCAATTATCAAATTCAATCTCAAATCAAATTCTCACTCATAACTCCAAATGATTGAAACTCATGATTAAGTCCAAACTCCAAAATCTTTCCCTAAGCCATATGAACTACCTTCATATGCTTAGCTAAAACTCCTTCAAACCAACTCAAACTTAGTTGATTTCTTTATGAATCAATCGTTCCTTCATTTATATTCACAAATATAAATGAAATCCAAATTAAAATCATTCAAATCAAATCAAAATGAATCAAATCAAATCAAGATCCTTCTTAAGCCATATGGACTTACCTCCATAAACCTAATTAAATCTTGATCCAAATCAACCCAAACATGATTGATTCCTTTATAATTCAGTCATTCCTTCATTTATACTCATAAATAAAAATGAAACCCACCCTCCAATGACCAAAAATAAATCAAACTAAATCAAAACCCAAGTTAGCCCTTTTGACCTACATTCCTAAGCTTAATCAAATTTGCTTCCAAATCACTCCAAACTCAAGTGATTTTCTCATAACCCATTTATATCTTCATTTATATTCACAAATATAAACAAAATATAAATTCAAATGACCAAAAACTAAACTCAAATTAAATCACATTCTAAATTTTAGCCCATTTAGCCAAACTTTTGAATTTGGCTAAATGAAACTCAAATCAACTCAAAACTCATGGATTTCTTCATGATTCAATAATTCCTTCAATCATTGATCCAAATATAAATATAAACTATCATTATCAAACCAAATCCAACTCAACCCAAATCAAGCACAAATTGACCCTTTTGACTTGAAATTGTCATATGAACCAAAACCCACTTGGCTCTAAACTAATTGCAATTATATTTCAATACTAAGCTCATATGTGGGTTCAACTAAACTTGAATCAAACTTGATCAAGCCAATTGACTCATTTAGGCTTATTTGACCTAAAATGACTTAAAACACATTTTTTGAGCTAATTTCCAATCCAACCTAAATTGGATTGAACAAAGCCTATCTAAATCTTAATCATGATCAATAATCATCATGGGGTGACCAACCACCTTGAATTAGATCAAACCAGTCAAACCTAACCTTTGACCAAGTGAAACTCAAACTAGCCAAAATCCATCATATGTCAAATTGATTGAAACCATTAACTCAAATTCATTCATAATCAATGGTTGAACATGATTAAGCCATTAATTGAGCCAAACCAAGCCTAATTGGCCACTTGACCTAAGTTGACCAAAATTGGACTAAAAAACCAAAATATATCAAATCATGATTTGATCCAAATTAATTGTAACCAATGGCTCAAGTTCATTCCAAATCACTTGTTGAACTTAACCAAAGCCATGATTGAGCCCAAGTTGACCAATTGGTCAACTTAACCAATTTGACCCTTTTGAATCCAAATGAGTCAAATCCAAACCTAGGCCAAACCAATCCAAATTAATTGAACCAAAATATCTCAAATCATCATATGAACCTAACCCAACCCTTGGTTTGACCCAATTTGACCAATTGGTCAACCCAACCCAACCTAGCCCAAATGAAACCCATTTGCTCAATCCAAGCCAAATCACTTCAAACCAACTTATGAGACCCTCAGACTTAGTCAAACCCGACCCAAAACATGTCCTATTTCATTTCCAAATTAGCCCAAAAGCCAAGTGGGCCCCACTATGGTGATTAGCCATCAAACCATAGGATGTAAACCTTAAAACCATTGGATCCAAGCTAAAGTTAACTATCCCATCCCTCTGGCAGCTCATTAGCACTGCATGGAACCTTCTCCTGACCCACCTAGCTAACCTAACACACCATAGGTCAACCAAGGACCTTTGGGAGGTGAGTTGACTCACCTCCAACCCAAACAGAGCACCCATTGGATCAAAAGCTTTGCATCCTTGTACATTGGGTTCATGGAATCCTCCCATAATTCCTCCCATCCTTGGCGTGCCTCCCTGACTTGATGGAGATAAGTCTGGCGGTCGGATGATAGCGAGCCAGTGCAAAATGTGTGCACGTTGCCATCCATCCATGATGGAAAATCGAGGATTATACTCCCTCAACTCGAACACAATTTTCCACACACTTGCATCATGAGCTCTCCTAAGTGAATTTCAAAGCCCCTCGGAGTGTTTCCAAGGATCCCCAAGCCCTCTCTATTCGGCATTTCCCATTCTCGAGCAAAGCTGAAACAGGGCATCCCAATCTCGAGCAATACTCCATCATTTCAAAATCAAACTTCAATTCCTCTTAGCCACATTATCACCATATCCTATCGAAGCCAACCAAATCAATTCCTAAGCTTCCAAGCCACGGGAGGAGTGAATTCGATTAGATCCCAGCCCTTTGTGTGTGTGGATTAGTCAACCGAGTCTTCCACACCAAATCAATCTCAAAGCTCATCAACAGGGCCTCGCCTCAACTAGGCGAAGCTACTTCCAGCATTGTACCACCGGACATTAGCTCCGGTGAGGTAATCTCTCAAATCGAACCTTGTATGGAAAAGTGGGTTGATCCTTTGTGAAGTAATTCAAATTTCATAGAAAATTGATCGTTGGATGTGTGCGTCTCCCTTCCATGAAGGTGTGGGAAGAATTTGGAGACAATCCGTGCTCGGGTGAGCTCGGATCGAACGAGGGAAGACGGATGACATCCGTCTTTCGTTGCTCGTGAACGAGATAGATCAAGAGTCATCCATCCCGCATGATTGGGATGAACGACTCTGATCAAATCCCACGGTAGTGCCCTTGATTCCTTTCCTAAACTGTGGATTGAATCGTGGCTAATTAATTGATTTTTAATCCTAAAATTTTCTAAAATCGTAAGCAATTGTAGAAAAATCCAAAAAAATACAAACTTAAGCTCATTTTGAAGATATTTCAGAGTGAAATCTAGGAAATTATGATTAATTGATTTGGAACAGTGATTTTGGCTTAATTAGGATTTTATAAAAAATCTAATTAGCATAATTATACATTAATTAAACACTAAATTCAGCTTAAATTTTTTGTGAATGTTTAGGGGGATGACCTCTGACTCCCTATTTTTATGAGATTTTATTGATTGCTTAATTAGAAAAATCACTTGATTAAGCTCTAATCACTCTCTTAATCTAATTAATCATAATTATTGAATGAATAGTAACTTGATTAACCATTTAAACATAATCATCTCTCTTGAACAGTAAGATAACTTAGGGAATGTAATTGGGGATACTTTTCTTAATTCATTTTCTAAGTCTTTTTTATCTTTAAAAATCAAATTAATTAATAGTTAATGGAATGATTAATTGATTAATTAAGTGATCAATCTTCAAAATAAAGAAATCAAAACATAATTGGATGTTTAATTAGGGATTAGGATTGGGGCCTTGCCCTTGATCCTTTCCCCTAAGTTAATCTCATCATTCAAATTAAAACATAAGTAAAATGCTTAATCAATTAATTAAAGGCTTAATGAAATTAAAATTAAAAAATCAATTCATTCACACCTAAACAACCTTTAATTGATTTTGGGTGGCTCCTTGGGTGTTCAATAACCCAAGGTGGGAGATAATGAAATTATGGTTGGCTCACATATGTTAGAAAATCATAAAAGTAATTAAGTAAGATCCCTTAAGCTTAATTAACTATTAATCATAAACCAATTGCATTAGACCTCTTTCATTTCTTAGGAGCATTATAGATTTACTTTTCATGTAGTTACATATCACATTAGCTTATAATTAATTAGTTAATTAATTTAAGGTGATATAAATAAAGGTTAATTAATTCAGTTAAGTCATACATTAACCTAATTAAAGCATAAAATCAACTTAAATATTCTTCATTAAACCAAATTAATTCACACAGGGGTGGCTAGGATTAGCAAACCTCTCTCATATTTTCTAAATCAAATCAAACTCAAACTTAAAAATATGTCTTCAAGGAATTTTGATTTATTTTAAATAGTCTTATTTAATATAATTATTTTAGAATTAATTAGAGTGAATGAAATCACATGCTTACATTCCTTTATTTCTTCCTAATCATGCTAAATATTGCTTGTCATATGAAATCATGCATTCATTTCTTTTGAAAATTAATTAAATAAAATATTTTCTTTTAGGTTAAATTACATGTGTTGACATAAATTAAAAATATGAGTATTATATTACTATTAAATCAAAAGCTATTTTCAAAACCTATAAATCAATTATTATAAATGAAGTAATGTTAATTACAAATATCTATAAGCTTGTATGTGATGATAATATAGGATGTGTAATATGAGATTCTCTTTCCCTCCCATAATATGGATTCACATAAGATCTGCAAGTGTATAGTTCATTTGAAAAGAATACAACACTTGCTTAAATCTATTCTAATGCATTTCCATGTAAGACTCAGGAAGAATTTCATATCACTGTAAATCATACAACCAAATCAAACATAATTTCTTCCATGATTCCTTATTCATTTAGTTCCTTTTGTACATTCATATGTATTTGAGAAAAGTGATATGTTAGTCTCGACATCCCAGGTCTGTGAGGCTTTAAATAACCTTAAGTAGATCTTGTACTTTACACCCCTGATGTAGAAAATAATGGTGTCGTACTCACTTAAAACTCTTAAACACATGCATGTATGATGTGGCCAATTAATAAGAATGAAAAAATAATAATAAAAAAATCAAGTATAACCTTTTGCATGGATTTTCCTATACTTATAGTTATTCATACATTTACATGTATCTAAGAAAAGTGGTATATCCGGACATCCAGGTTAATGAGGCTTTAAGTATGTATGTACCTTACACCCATGGTGTGAAAATATTTATACATGTGAATGTGTATTTAGCTAATGGATGAAAAATCCCTCTTTTCTACATAATAAAGACATGCATTCATAATTCAATCAACAAATGAAATATTTAAATTTAAAAATACATCTCTTTACATTCATCATCAAAGTGTGCTAAGATTCACATTGCATGTATAGGTATACTTAGGATTATTCATATGCATGATATACATGATGAAAATAAATGAATGAATGTGTGTTATGTGATAGTAATCATTCTAATTAACCTTAAGATGTCTTTCTTATTGAATAGGGTTATTTAGAATGAACTTAAACTTAGAGTTGTTTAAAACACATAATAAACCATTCACTAAAGGAAATATATTAATTAACTCACCTTATAAATGACTTAAGATAGGGATAAAAGAGAGATTCTCTCATTTTCTTCTCTTTACAACACTTAGTTGCTAAGTGTAGGTTACATGTAACAAAAAAAATATTAAGTAAACTCTTCAAATCAACTAAACCACTTAAAGAGAAATCAATCCTTTATAAATTAAATCCCCCACACTTAGCAAATCATAACTCTAAAGCCTAGTTAGGACATACCACACAAGTTTTAACACATGTACATTAGACTAAGTCACCATTTCTAGCTTTATATTTGGACGGTGCATGGTTTGATGTACGTTTGGTTTTGTGATATATTATTTTAGACTGATGTTATGGTGTATGTACATAGTCTGGATATTAGGCTGGTATTAGCCTAATCATGTTTTATGTAGGGGGTCATGCTTAAGTGATTGCTATAATAAAAATATAACTATAATTTGCAATGCAGGTTGCTTAGCCCCTAAGCATAGCCTAAGTTAAGACAGGTGGGCTTGGTTACTCATGTGTGGGATGCTAAGTCCAAGTTATTCCTCTAACTCTTAGGTTGTATGGTGTGTTTAGCTAACACTTATTTTGTAGGTATAGTTAGATTTACTTTCCTTCTCTTTTAATGTAATTTTTGCATTAAGATTAGGATAAGTGTTATGAGGGATTAGGGTGAATATTGGTTATGAGATCAAATCTCATACACCATGTGATGCCTTTGGAGCAAACAACATCTCAATTAAACCAAAAGAAATAAAGAAATGGAGCAAATCAAAAATGAAAGAATGAAAGTTGAAGAGTGAAGAATGGAGGATGAAGAATGAAGACCCCTCATAACACTTATCATTTTATAAATATAATTATTCTTTCATTATACTAGGATGTATAAAGGTATAGCTCGGCTACCCACAATTTTTTTCGGGTTGTACGGCGATACCCGACCGCATCGGCCTCTAATTCTTTTGCAATAACTTTATAAAATTATTGATGTTTTGTTTAGCTTATGCATTACAAATAGCATATCTTTTCATAATTTCTTAATGATTGGTGATTGTTGTGTGGCCTGGATGCAATTAAGCTCTTAAGATGAAAATAAATTTTCTTTAAAATAATTCACAACCTCATATAAAGGTCGTACACATCTTCTCCACCTCTTGCAACACATTCATTGGAATTTCAATGAGTAACCTGATAGATAACAGTGGACATCAAAGAGGAGTTGATAAGGGTGGCACGACCAACTATGGAAAGATGTCAGATTCTCCAAGCCATTATCTTGGTCTTATCCTTTTGAATAAGCTTGGTGTAGTCAATTTTATGTAGCCTTCTGCATGGCCAGCTTGAGGCCAAGGTACTCTATCTCTTGGACCCTGAGGAAACCCGTCAAGCGAGCAATCCGGTTCATTCTCTATCTCTTAGCAGCTTTACTAAACATAATGGCAGATTTTCCATAGTTAATCTGCTGTCCCATCCAGCCACAATACTCCTTAGGGATGCCCATAATTCTTTTCCCATTAGACATAGAAGCCAAATATGTAATGAGAATATCATCAGCACACAAGAGATGTGAGATGCAGTACTATCTCAATTGCCATTCAAGTTTGCCCCATGTTGCTTGAAGGCCAAGGTGAGGAGTTCAGAGCACATGATGAAGAGGTATGGTGATAAAGGTCAACCTTGTCGAAAGCCACACTGCGCATTAATCCAATCAATTCTCCGCCCATTCACCAAGATACCAAATTTGGGTTAGATGACACTTTGAAGGACCCACTTGCTGAACTTGGTGGGGAACCCCATCAAAGAGAGCATATTCTCAAGAGTTTTCCAACTCAAACAATCATAAACTTGCTCCATATCAATCTTGATCACCATTAGGCCTGATTATGAGGTGGAATGCTAAAATTTGTTGATAACCTCCTGAGCAAAGAGATAATGGTGAGAGATGGTTCTATGGGGGACAAAAGCTCCTTGTTCGTTAGAAATGAGAGAAGGGAGGACATTATTCAACCTATTTACCAATATCTTGGCAATAAGCTTGTAAATGGTCTTGCATAAGCTAATAGGATGGAATTTGGATCGACAATTCGCACCAATGGCCTTTAGGATCAGCACAATCAAAGTTTCTTTCAAAGAGCCTTCCATTTGCATGGTGCTGAAAAACTCTTAAATAGTAGCAAAAACATCCGTCCCCACACAATGCCAAAAGTTCTTGTAGAGAGAGAACGAAGTGAAAGGGAGGCCTCTTCCCCAATAGCTTACCAACTAGTGCCCTATCCAACTTCATTTGTTTATCCTCCATGACATGTTGATCAAGGGTAATTGTTGCCCCATCCTCAGTAAGAGCACAATTCCTATCCACTAGCCCCAATTTAATGAACTCCTTCTGCCTCGGATTGGACTGTGCAACCGCACGGTGACCAGCTTGGGTCTTCAAATTGGCATGGCCTTGGCTGCCTTGAGAAGCATCCTCTATAGTGTTTTGGTGGCAGCCCTTAAGAGGAATAATAGTTGGAGTAGTCTTCTGCTGGGTGCAGGTCTCATTGGCCCAAAATAAAGCTTCCTGTGTTGTTGAGTCATTTTGACAAGCACCTTTTGGGCATTCGGCTGTAACAATGCAGTCAGCCATATTTATATCCTTTGCAGTCGCCCCAACAGCATGTGGGTGTTCGACATTATCTTGACCTATAGAAGTATCCATACCATCTGGGCTACCCGCCCCACCGAAGACAAGGTGATCAAAGCTCTTGGATGCCTTGTTCACTGTCGGTTGTATATGCGAACACCCCGTATGAAGCTCCGCCTTGATTACGCTCCCCTTGAGCTCTTCCAAAAGGGCAGCAAAAAATGGACTAGCGATCGTACGGATTGTAGTAGGTTGGCACCGCGAAGAACTGTAGCTCCTCCCTCGCGGACCTTCATTCTTAATTATGGCAAATTGACTTCCTTCAATCCCTTGCAAGCATCGGCCTACCCCTTAGCAGCATCGACTGGATTTGAATTGCCCTCCTTCCCGTTCGCTGGAGATTCTATAGTACCAATAAGCACTGTTTCATTGCTCTAGTTATGCAAGGAGGCCAAGCAACCCATCTACTTTTCCACCATGGCTAGCCCTTGAGCCTTCCAAGCAAGTCCCCTTGCTGCCATTGCCCAATGGAATAGTGCTAGCCGTTGCCTTGCCTCCCAAACCAACCCGATAGCCTTCCAAGCTAGCTTCCTTGCCTCACATGCCTACTGACTTGTCCTGTGGAGGAGGTGGTTGCCGGACACTTCCCATTATAGAGAGAAAAGATCTAGGAAACCTTTGTTAGAGCAAGAAGAGAGGAAGAGAAATGAGAGCCCCCATAAAATTTTTTGGTTCCCCAAGCAAGTGGGTTTTGGGCCAAAGTTTTTGGGTTCCTTGAAAGTTGCATTTGCATTAATAATTAAAAGAGATTACAAATGAGTACAACAAAAGTACAAAGCAAAGAAGAAAAACTAAGTAGTTAAGCATGTTTTCTATCATCCTCCAAAATAACAAAAAATCAAGAGGAATAGTATCACTATGTCATGCCAAAAAAAAGTCAAAACTTGTAGCCCTCGAGCAGTATGCCAACTGTTGTATTCGCTTAGTATGAGAGAAGAGCACTGGTGGAACTCTAAGAAAGGCGAGGTTAGAGCATGATCTAGATCTCCAAGTATCTTGCTGCATGCTTTGCTTGAGATAGTTCACCACACTGCAGTTGTCTCCTTCCAAAATTAGCCCTTTGTATTCATACATCCAAGGCTCCATGATTTGCTTGACAGCTAGCATGGCTTGTAGCTCAACATAAGTGCTATCCCAATGTTATAGGTGGATTCCCATGGCTTTCACCAAAGCTCCACTTTAATCCCTGGCTACCATCCCGATACCTGTAGAGTCAAAAGGAAAAAGAGCTCCATCAACATTTTCTTTCAACCATCTAGGAGCGGGTGGGGAGGAGTCCATGAGAAGTTAGAAAGTAGCCTGTGGGGCTGAAGGATCTCCCATTGCTCTTGAAATGGAAAAACACAAGGTTTAGTGAAAGCTTCAAGAATGTTGGCTACAATAATTTTGAGAGTGACATGTGGTCGGACATGGGTCTTAGCATTTCTAGCCCTCCAAACTTGGTAGACAGCATAAAAATATGTTCTATCCCAAGCCGAGTTCTTTATATTGATGGTTTCAAAGGCTTTCAACAAAATTTGGAGGGGTGAGAATGATGGAATGGTGAACCCCCATGAAGTGAGAGTGTGCAGAATTTTGGTGGTAAGGGAGCACATTTGCACAATATGGTCAATGTCTTCTTCCTCTCTACAGCCCCACGAGCATTGGACTTCCTCCACCAATCCCCTAGCATGCAACCAAATATATGTGAGTAGTGCCCCCTTCAAGAGCAACCACCAGAACAGCTTTTCACGGGGGTGTAGCTGAAATTTCTGTAGCCATTTATGTCATTGGCTGCTGTTGGGAAAGAGTGTTTCATAGGCATAAGCTGTAAGGGACTTGCCAAGGGGTAGGTGCAACAATTCTGGTTGGTCGGACAGAAATTCAGCACTCACAAAGAACCTCCTAATTCTATCTCAAGGTGTCTCAAGTGATTGTAGTCGAGTAGCATCCCAAGTTTGGTTTGGCTGAAGGAGGTCGGCCACTTTCAGCTCTTCCAGCTCTGCAGCATCTACCATTATTGGAAATCTGGATATGGGTATTTCAGCCACCTAGATTTGGGTTAGCACATCCACTTTATTTCCATCAATAAGCCATCACTTGATAATGGAATTCAGACTGTTGGCACTGTTCAGACTCATAGCCCAGGTTTTGGAGAAACCTCTCTTCAGTTGCTTGTTCCATATATTGTTAAGGAGGGAAGTAGGAATCTGTAGGAAATCCCAAGCTAGCCGAGCCCTTAGAGGACCCATCCATTTGGATATTGAATGGAAGCCCAACCCTCCAAGCTTTTGAGGTTTACAGATGGCCTCCAAATCCACATAATGAATACTCCATTGTGTAGAGCTCTTGTGCCATAAGAAGGCCCTACACATCTTCTCCACTTATTGCAGCACATTCCTTGGAATTCCAAAATGAGTGACCTGATAGATAGCAGTGGATAGCAAAGAGGAGTTGATGAGAGTGGCACGGCGGGCAATGGAAAGATGTTGAGTTCCCCAAGCCACAATCTTAGCCTTAGCCTTTTGGATCAGCTTAGAATAATCAGTTTTATGTAACTTACGTAAGCTTGGAGTATTCCATCTCTTGGACCAGTATGAAGCTCGTCAATCGAGAAATCCGGTTAATCCTCCATCTCTTAGTAGCTTTGCTAAACATAATGGATTTTCCACGTTAATACGCCTCCGACCACAATACTCTTTAAGGATGTCCATAATTCTCTTCCCATTAGATATAGAAGCCGTAGATATGATGAGGATATCATCAGCATACAAGAGATGTGAGATACAAGTACTTCTGTTAGTAATTATCATTCTCAAGTTGGCCCCATGTTGCATGAAGGCCAATGTGAGGGGTTCAAAGCACATGATGAAGAGGTATGGTGATAGGCGCCTTGGAAGCCACACTCGATCAATCCAGTTCTCCCATTCACCAAGATAGCAAATTTGGGTTGGATGACACATTGAAGAACCTATTTGCTGAACTTAGCAAGACACCACATCAAAGAGAGAATTTTATCAAGAGTTTTCCAACTCATCCGGTCATATGCTTGCTCCATATCAATCTTGATTGCCATTAGACATGCCTGTGATGCAGAATGCTGAAATTTGTTGATAACCTTTTGGGCATAAAGGCAGTGGTGGCAGATTATTCTATGAGGGATAATAGCTCCTTGTTCATCAAAAATGAGGGAAGGAAGGACATTCTTCAACATATTCACCAATATCTTGGCAACGAGCTTGTAGATGGTCTTGTATAAACTAATAGGATGAAATTTGGCCAGACAATCTGCGCCAATGACCTTTAGAATCAACACAATCAGAATTTCTTTTCAAGTGCCTTCCATTTGCTTGGTGTTGAAAAAGTCTTTCACCACAGTAGAAACATCCGCCCCCACACATTGCCAAAAGTTCTTATAAAAAGAAGAGGTGATCCCATCAAGCCTTGGAGTCCTATTAGTTCCCAAGGATTGGATAGCATCCCAGATTTCTTATTCCATAACTTCAGCATCAAGGAGGGGATTAACATCATTTGGCACATACTGGTTGCTAAGAGGAGTAGGCCAATTTTTAAGGGAAACAACTCCCTCAGCCCATTTCTACTGAAAAAAGTTAATGAAGGTGGAGGATATGGCCTCTGGTTGGTCGGACAGGCTCCCGTTAGCCATCTTGATGCAGTTGACTATGTTGCTCCTATGCCTTGAGGCGATGGTGTGGAAGAAATGAGTATTTTCATCCCCTTCAAGAAGCCACCTAATCTTGGCCCATTGTTTCCACCTTGGCTCAATCACCTTGGCTCTAAGAGTTAAGTCTAGCAAGTGTGGAGTTTAGGTCAATCACCTTGGCTCTAAGAGCACCCTCTTGCTCAATTCTAAGCCCGTTTCAGCCACCTGGAGTTCAGCCACATCCATCTCAAGGCTGACTTTGAGCGAGGTGAGGGTTTTCAGCTTATTTATATTCCAGTGGTGAAGAGCTTTCAGTGTACGATTGCTCTTTCGATCGAGGACAACAACTTTAGAATCATAGTCAAGTTTATTCCAAGTTTTCCAAACAAGTTTTCATGCCATGGGGTAAGATAACCAAGTATCCTCAAATTTTAACCAGTGGTGTGTTTCCCCTTCACTTGCGGGACTGATTTGTAGCAAGATTGGGCTGTGATCTGAAGCAATCCAGGCAAGATAGTGTGCATTTATGTCCCCAAGCAGAATGGAAGCGAGGGAGTTAACAAAGACATGATCTAGACAAACCCAAATTTTACTCCTACCATCCTTATTGTTAGTCCAAGTAAATCTTGGGCCAACAAAATCAAGCTCATGGAGGTCAGAAGAGATCATGAAGTCCTCCAATCTTTTACCACTTGAGAATAATTAAATTTCTTACCCCCCCCCCCTTTTTATCATTTTGAGACAAAATGTAGTTGAAGTCCCCTCCAATGAGGATTAGCATCAAGTGGTCCACATTTACCTCAATAGTTTGCCATAAAGATCTTCTACAATGGTGGTCCTTGTTAGCATAGACCCAACCAATTGTCCACTACAGATTTTCAACCATTCTAGCTCTTCCCAAGATAATTAGATCCGTTAAAGAAAGAGGGGCAAAGTCAACTAGCTCCTTGCACCAAAGGATGATGATGCCTCCCGATTTCCCAATGGAGGGATGACAAAGAAAGTCCCAATTGCTTCTGGCCAATTTATCCACTTCCTTTCTACTGATTTGCTCGATTCTGGTTTCCACCAATCCAATCATGCAAAGGTTGTGGCCATCGATAAGGTGGCATAGGTAATTACTCGTAGTTTGCATGCGAGCACTCCTACAATTCCAAAAGAGGATGGAGGACATTAAGCATCTATAAGGGACGCATCCCCCCATTCATGATTTCAGTAATTACTTTCTTCCTCTTCTTTGAGAGAACTTCAATGGGTCCAAGGTATTTGATTTTCCTTTCAAAATGGGGCTTCGAGACACGTTGTTTGCCACCTTTACTCTTGCTAGATGAGCTCTTCTTTGGGTGGTCTAGGAAATTTTGTCCATCTCTAGTAGTTTGGAAGATAGGTGTGTTGGTAGCTTTGGGCAAGGATGCAGAATCATGGCTGCTGCTGCGATGTGGGTGATCGGCATAGGGATGGCTGAAATCATCCTTCATGCCTTTATCCCGCTCTAATTTATGTTGCTGCTATTGTCCTTGCACCTTCAGTTCAAATTTTGTAGCACCTTTGTGGTCAAGGTTGGCTCGGCTTTTCCTTCTTGTGATAAGAACCCAAGGTCTGTACTCATCCTCATGTATGGGTTTAGCATTGCCAACGGCTTTTGTGGGCAATGTGGAGGTTGCTTGCTACTAGGAAGGAGGATTATGCTGCAGATTTTTAGCAAGTGTGCTGTTCTTATGGAAATCAAGAATGTTGTCCCCATTCAGCCTGTTGTGATCCTCGATTGTAAAAGTTACTGAAGGGGTGATGTGCTCCAAGGAATGACAGCATTTTCCAACTTAATCGTAGTGTAGCTTGCTGCCATAAGGGCCTTAGGCACCAATCCGCTGTGGTTTGTGGTGTCTCCTCAACATGGGGAGGAGTTTCCTATCATTCGCCACAAGCACATGCTCGATTGAGTTTTGGGCAAGAGTCAATCATATGGCTGACCAAGCTACAGTTGAAGCACAAGTGTGTGATGCCCTCATATTCTACCGACTAAAAGAATCGACCATTCAACACTTAAATCCAAACTCAAGTAGGAAGTTTCTTTGATAAGTTAATGCGGATGCAAATGCTTGCATACATTCTTTATCCCCAGGAGTTTTTCTGGTTGTCAAACCATAACGGTTCACCTATAAAGGAAGCACCACGAGCAATATTGTTGTTATCCCAATACAAGAAAGGAAGATTAGGGAAGCGAAGCCAAATTGGTGATGACAACCCATGGAGTGATTTAGGGGAAAAGTATGGATTCCATTTATCCATTCGTATGACATTCCCGGCCAAGAACCATGACCCATTCAAGAGGACTGCATCACGGGCTTCTGAAGTGTCAAAGATACACACAAAGAAATTCGAAGCCACCATGATGAGTTTGAAATTGCCCCATTGGTTCCATTTCCTTTTGGAGATCATTAAGGAGGAAATGGAAGGGTAGTCTCTTGCCTAATAGCTTGCCAACCAAGTCCAATTCAATTAAGATCCCATCCTCAGCAAAAATTGATCTATAATCCACCTTGTTCAGCTACACAAACTCTTTGCATTTCCAAGGATTCTGTTGCCCTTATTGCTATCTAGTTTTCTGTCCGGGCTACTGTCCTAAGTTTGCCTCCTTCAAAATTTTTGTATTCCTTAAAAGTTGTAATTACATTAATAATTTAAAAAGATTATAAAGGAGTACAACAAAAGTACAAAGCAAAAAGAAAAACTAACCAATTACAACATGTTTCTATCCTCCTCCAAAATAATAAAAAAATCAAGAGAAATTGCATCACTATGTGTGTCATGCCAAAAAAAGTCAAAACATGTAGCCCTCTATGCACAGAAGTCTGCCAACCTGTCGTATTCCCTTCTAGTATGAGAGAAAAACACCTGGTGGAATTCCCTGAGGAAGCTGAGGTCAGGAACTTGAGCTGGTCTAGATCTCCAAGTATCATGCTGCATGCTTTGCTTGAGATAGTTCACCACACTACAGTTATCACCTTCCAAAATTAGCCCTTTGTATTCATACATCCATGACTCCATGATTTGCTTGATGGAAAGCATGGCTTGTACCTTAACATAAGTGTTATCCCAATGTTGTAGGAAGATTCCCATAGCTTTTACCCAAACCACATTTTCATCCTTGATCACCATCCTAATACCTGCAGAGCCAGAAGGAAGAAGAGCTCCATCAACATTGACTTTGAGCCATCCTGGAGGGGGGAGTCCATGAGAAGTTAGAAGAAAGCCTATGGATTTGAAGGATCTCCCATTGCTCTTGAAATGAATGAAAAGGCACAAGGTTTAGTGAAGGCTTAAAGAATGTTGGTTGCAATAATTTTTGGAGTGACATGTGGTCGATCATGGGTATTTGCATATCTAGCCCTCCAAACTTGGTAGACAGCTTAACAATAGGTTTTAGCCCAAGCCAAGTTCTTCATATTGATGTTTTCAAAGGCTTTCAACAGATCTTGAAGGCTTAAAAATGGTGGAGTGTTTAAACCCCATAAAGTGAGAGTGTGTAGAATTTTGATGGTGAGGGAGCACCTAAGCATAATATGATCAATATCTTCTTCCTCTCTACAGCCCCATGAGCATTGGATTTCCTCCACCAATCCCCTAGCATGCAGCCAAAGATATGTAAGTAGGGCCCCCCTTCAAGAGCTGCCACCAAAATAGCTTTTCACAGGGGTGCAACTGAAATTTCTCCATCCATTTATATTGTTGGCTGTTGTAGGGTAGAGTGCTTCATAGGCATAAGCTGTGAGGGACTTGCCGAGGGATAGCGAGAATTCGGTCGAATAAAGCACTCACGATAACCTTCCTGATATGTAAGGTGCTGGCCAAAATATTATTGTAGCCAAGCAGCATCACAGGTTCAGTTTTGTTGAAGAAGGTCGGCCACTTTCAACTCTTCTAGCCCTGCAACATCAACCATAGTTGAAAATCTGGATATGGGTAGGTAGGCCATCCATATTTGGGTCAGCACGCTCACTTTCTTTCCATCAAGAAGCTGCCACTTGATGATAAAATTTATCACGACCCGACCCAGGAGCTTGGAATATCAAGGCAGGAACAGACGATCGGACGGATAAAAGAAAACATTACCTAACATTTCTAATCTTAAACAAAATTTTACAATATGTTTCTCCAATCATATAAGATCCACTATAATCCACAACACAATTAACAATTTGTCCAAATATATATATTAACAGAATTTATATGAAATATAATTTAAAACATAAATCATCATAACCGACATAAATACCTATATCCTGAAATCTCTCTACGATGATAAACATGACCCTCCCTTCTATCATCAATCTAGTTAGGATTATTACTTGAAAAAAATAAATAACTAGCAATTGAATAAAATTCAGTAGGTCAATTATACTTTTACACTATAGTAAACAAGAAAGTAGAACTAGTAAGTTTTTGTTATAACATGTACATAAAAAAATTGCACAATCAAACATATAGGAGGTATGTACAAATGAATATTTCTTATGAACTTTACTTTTACATTTATCAATCATTTTAAGAGTCACCGTCTAAATCTTTACCAGAAGAAAATCTTTACCAAAACTCATCCAAAAGATAAGTAGTCATTACCATTTGTCAATTTCATTTATCTTTTTCATGCACGGGTACATTGCGTCCCCAGTCAATACCATAAGGGGGTGAACTCCACTTTCAACATACACATTCATAGCATACAATTTATACAGCTATGCATTTTAATTTATAACAGTAAATTAATTAATTCTGTGAAATGATGTGAGTAATAATATGATCTAACATTTAAGATGTTCATTCAATATGAAGAAAAAAAAGAAAATCAATCATAATTTGTAGTACAGGAAAAAGTCAAAATCACATATAAATATATTTCATCATAGAAAAATAAATAAACCTTTATCATAAATGTAAGAACATAATTACCCACTATAATTTGAAGCATTCTCTTGAATCTCATTCCCTTTAACACTCATTTTTTTAATTGAAGTTCCTATGATTAGAAACATTAACTTAATCAATACTCACTTTAATTTGAAGATTTCTCTTGAATCTCATTCCCTTTAACACTCATTTCTTTAATTGAAGTTCCTATGAATAGAAATATTAACTTGATCAATACTCATAACTATTTGAGTGTATACGATATTGAAACATAACTACCTCTCTTATGATAATATTTATAATTCTACTAGTTCATTAGAGACATTAAATTTTCAAAATAATTTCTCATTCTTATTTAGATGATTGTTATTTATCTAAAATACTTTAATTTATTAAATTCTTTATCAATTATCAATTTCACTTTTTTTTCATTACTAAATTTATATTATGATTCTGCTAATATGCATGTAACATAATCATTTATAAGAAATTCTATATATTTTTTTCTTCTTACTTTCCTGAATTAATTATTTAAATTAATTAAATATTCTTTTATTTGATTCATAAGAAAGACAAATTTTGTATTATTATAAACTATAATAAATGTTATATTTACGTTAAGCTAAATATCGAGTTAATATTTAAGTTATATTTTGCATATAGCATGTAAAGTTTAAATAATTAAATTTAATTTGTATTATACTTAAGGAAAGGCAAAATTAAGCTCTCAATCTATTAATACAATTAATTGTACTTTTACTACATTCATCTCAACCATAAGCTTCAAATCTAACATTTCATTTATAGGTTCTCATAATCTAACATTTTCATTTATTATTTTTCAATTAAATTGCTCTTATAAATTTTCAACATGCTTATAGTTTATTTACATAACTTTTCATATAATTAAACGATATACTATAAAATAAAATATAATTATGTAAAAGTTTGTAAAGTAAGCTGGACTTAGAGTTTTTAATTCTTTTTGAAATTGAAACTTATATAATATAAATGCATTTCCTTAATAAATAAAAAAACATGAAACTAACCTATAATACCTCTCGGTTTTGCTCTAAGACCCGTGCCTGTTGCTGCTCGATTCTTCCCGTGCTCGCAACGCTCTCGTTCGCACACACTCCCTTCTCCTTCTTCTCTCTCGATCGCCAACGCGCGGAGGGCTTTAGCCGTCTCTCTTCCACACGTGTGCTAGTGCTATCATCCCGGTCAACTTTCCTCTTCCTCGGGCACATTCACGGGAGGCTACAACATCGACGAGCTGCTGTTGACGGCTCAAGACGATCTCATTTCTTTGGCTAGGGCACTCATGCAAGATTTCCCCTTCTCTTTCTCCCTCCCCCGTTTCCTCTCTCTCTCTCATTACTTTGGGAGTTATGTTTCGGCAAACCGAAACCGAGACCCCCCTTCGATTCTTCTATTTCACGGCCAACCATCGCGATGGTTGGATTTTTTTTTTCTTCTAATTTTCGATTATTACAATCTCTCCCTCTTATAAAAATTTTATCCTTGAAATTAAATGACAAGAATAGATATAAACGTACCTTTAATTAAACAGATGAGGATAAAGTCCTCACATTTCTGATTCTTTCTCCCACATAGCATCTTGTTCTGATCCATGTTTCCACAGTACACAGACAAATGGAATTTTCCTATTCCTGAGATGCTTACCATCATAATCTATAATTCTTTCTGACTCCTCCACAAATGTGAGATTAGGTTGAATATTAATAGAATCAATAATAATTTTGTTTGCTTCATCAGTAATATATTTTTGCAGGAGAAAAATATGAAACACATTGTATACTCATTGCATGTGAGAAGGTAAAGCTAGTTTATAAGCCACTTTTCCAATTCTTTCCTAGATTTCATATGGACCAATATAGTGTTGGCTCAACTTTCCAACCTTGCTAAATCATTTTATACATTTCATGGGGCTGACTTTAAGAAATACAAATTCTCCCACTTCAAACTCTACTGGCCGATGTTTAGCATCATATTTTCTCGCATATCTTGACTTTTAATCTATCACAAATCAATGGATCTTTTAGTGCCTTCAGATTTGCACCAATGATTCTTCTTTACCCATCTCCACCCAACAAAGTGGTGTTCTGCACTTCCTTCCATATAATACTTCATAGAGAGTCATACCAATACTTACTTGAAAGTCATTATTGTAGGCAAACTCAATCAAAGGTAAATGAATTTCCCAATTTCCCCCAAAATCAAGAATACAAAGTCTAAATAAATCTTCAAATGTTTAAATTGTTCTTTCTAACTAGCCATTAGTTTGAGGATAAAATATAGTACTGAAAGCAAGCTTCATATCTAAAGCTTATTAAACCTTTCTCCACTATCTAGATGTAAATCGGTCATCCCGATCAGATAATATTGGCACACCATGTAACTTCATAATTTCATCAAAATACTTCCTTGTTAGCTTTTCAACAGCATCAGATTGTTTGATAGGTATAAAATGTGCAGATTTAGTCAACCTATCAATAATAACCCAAATAACATTGCATCTACTTCTTGATCGAGATAAGCCAACCATAAAATCCATAGCAATATCATCTCATTTTCACTCAGGTATTGGCAAAAGCTGTAAAAGTCCACTTGGCTTCTGATGTTCAGCCTTAACCATCTGACATGATTAACACTTATAGACAAATTCAGCTACATTTTTTCATTCCTGACCACCAATATATGTTCTTAAGATCTTGATACATTTTACTACTGTGTGGATGAATTGTATAATTAGAATGATGTGCTTCATGCAAGATGTCTTTCCTCAAATCTCGAACATCTGGATGCAAAATCTGTCATGATACTTCAATAATCCCTCTCCATCAATTTCAAAATCTTATGTATGACCTACTTTTATCAAATTTAAAACTTTCTGAAAGTCCTCATCTTGAGGTAAAACATCTCGTATTTTATCTTTCAAATTTGATTGTATAGTCATTTGATTTAACAATAAAGCATGATTATATGTTTAATTAATAATTGAAATTTCTAATTTTTCTAGATATTTAATCAACTCCTCTTGTTGAGAGATCAACCAATTAACACTGCCATATATTTTTCTACTTAAAGCATCAGCAACTACATTTGCCTTCCCCGGATGATATTGAATATCCAAATCATAATCCTTAATGAGTTTCAATAATCTTCTTTGCCTTAAATTTAGCTCATTCTGAGTAAAGATGTATTTTAAGCTTTGATGATCAGTGAAAATTTCATATCTAACTCCATATAAATAATGCCTCCAAATTTTCAATGCAAATACCACTGCTGCTAGCTCTAGATCATAGTTGAATAATTCTTTTTAGAATTTTTCAATTGCCTTAAAGCATAAGAAATCACTCTTTCATTATGCATAAGTACACATCCCAAATCTCTTAATGATGCATCACTATAAATTTGAAATCCTTCTGTCCCTAATAGAATAATTAATACTAGTGCAGTCATTAAACAATTCTTTAATTTTTGAAAAGCCTTTTCACACTGATTTGACCATTCAAACTTGACTATTTTCTGAGTTAATCTAGATAGTGGCATGGAAATCTGTGAAAATCCTTCAACAAATCTCCTGTAATATCCCTCCAATTCTAAGAAACTTGACTTCTGTGACAGTGGTTGGTCTAGGCCATTTAGCTATTGCTCTGACTTTACTCTGATCCATTGAAACACATTCACTACTAATCATGTGCCCTAAGAATATGATGTTATTTAACCAAAATTCACACTTTGAAAATTTTGCATATAATTCATTTCCTTTCAGAGTTTGCAAAATAATGTGAAGATGATTTTCATGAACTACTTCATCTCTGAAATAAATTAAAATATCATCTATGAATACAATCACAAATGAATCTAAAAAAGGTTTAAAGATTATATTCATGAGATCCATAAATACAACTAAAGCATTTGTTAAGCCAAAAGGCATCGCCATAAACTCATAATGCTCATATCTTGTATTGAATGCAATCTTTGGTATATCTTCTTCTTTGATCCTAAGCTGATGATAACTCAATCTTTAAAAATACTGAAGCTCCTTCTAGTTGATCAAAAAGATCATCAATCTTTGGTAAAAGATATTTATTCTTCAATGTGAATTTGTTAAGCTCTCTATAATCTATGCATAACCTTAAGCTCTCATCTTTCTTCTTCACAAATAATATACGAGCTCCCCAAGAAGATGTGTTAAGCCTGATAAATCCCTTCTTCAACAATTCTTGTAGCTGATTCTTCAACTCTTGTAATTCTTTGATCGTCATTCTATATGGTACTTTTGCTATAAGTTTTGCACCTTGAATTAAATTAATAGAGAAATATATCTCTCTAATTAGAGGTAAACCTGATAAATCATCTAAAAAAACTTCTGGATGCTCCCTTACTACCGGTATATCTTCTAGCTTCTTTACCTCTTTAGTAACATCAGTAACTTGAGCAAAAAAAACTTCATAGTCTTATGTTAGCATCTTTTGAACTTTCAAGCAAGACATCATTATAGCTAATACTCCCTTATGCCCCACAAATTTGAATTCTTCTTCTCCAGGAATATTGAATTTGACTATCTTTTTATGATAATCTATAGTAGCATAATGTTTAGGTAATCAATCCATATCAAAAATCACATCAAATTCATATATCAGCAGTGCTATTAAATATACATCCAAGCTTCTTTCACATATATTCAGGTTCATACTATAAAAATTTCTAGCATTCATATGAAACTCATTTGGCATTGCCATTGAAAGTACTACAAGCATTTTCATAACTTTCAATCCCAAAATTCTCACACATTTCTCAGATATAAATGAATGTGATGCTCCAGTATCAAATAAAACTCTAACTAATTTACTTTGAATAAATATGATACCTATAATTGAGTAGATATATAAAATAAATATATCTAGCATAATATAAAAGTTTAACAATGCTAATTTAAATAAAGACATACATGTAATGACATCAGGTGAGTCTTTTGCTACTTACTGCGTGAGTGCATAAACTCGAGACTGTGTATTTTGCTAGTTCTAAGTTTAAGATGGAACTAATGTAGTCGATTCAGTCATCATTTGTCTACTAACAGTCCTCTAAAGAGACTGAACATTTATCCTAGTATACATTGAAAATTTCTGAACCAAGATAGGACAAGATTCCTTTGGGGCAGCCTGAATCACATTCAAGAGCTGCATATATCCCACTTATGCCACCATATTGCTCTCCTCGGCTTCCGCTGCCTTATGATGACTCACTGAGAGTGAGTTTAAGACATTCTTCTGAGGACACTCCCTTACCCATTAGGGTCCTCCACAAAGGAAGCAATTATTATGTGGTTGACTCTTACCTTCCTTCTGCCTTCTCTTGTATTTTTCCCATGTTAAGGTCGATTCTTGGTGAGACTCCTCTCTTTGTTGTCCTTTGTCTCCTCCATTGTTGACATAGGTACTCTTCTTCTCCTTTGGCTTTATGGACTCTTTAGTGTAATCAATCAAGTTCTCGGCAATGACAATGGCAATTGCAAGATCTTGCACTCCACGCCTCCTATGATCGGTCTTGGCTCATGGTTGAAGTTCATCCATGAAGTTGAAGAGAGAATCTTTATCGGACATATGAAGGATTTCAAGGACCAAGCTAGTGAAGACTTTAATGTATTCCCAAATTGACCCTTCTTGTTTGAGTCTTCTTAATTTGGCCCTAGCCTCGTCCTCCACATTCCCAGGATAGAACTGCCTCTTGAGTTCTTTCTTGAAGTCATCAAAGGTTGAAATGTGCATTTTTCCCTGCCTGTCTATTAGAGATGAGCTACACTAGGCATCAGGTCGGCTGTTTTACTGCCAGACATGCATGTAAGGGAGACAATTCTCATGATCTTTTGATCTACATGCTTCCTTCATGTTATGTCATCGTGTTGTGAATCGAATTGATTTTTTGGTAATAATCGAAGAAAGAGCTTCATGCGGCATACGAATCGACCATACTCTTTGGAGTATTGGCTGGTTTGGCATCCCGCATGAAGCTTCTTCGTGCTCTAACGTGAATGTACGTGCCTCACAAGAGCTCACCATCTGCATTGTTATCATGACTCTATGGTTGGCTTGATGACAAAGATTGCTTAATCTCTATTTTCAGGCAGTGCCTGCTTAGGCTGGAGACCCGTATGCGGCGCATGAGATGTCGTAGACTCTACTTCTATTTATTGGTGATCACTTCGTGTGACCACCTATCGCTATGACAGTCCTTTCAATTCCTCGCTTATAATATTTTGGAGATCGATTGTGGCATTGAGGCAGTTTTTTGCGATGGAAATCCTTTCGTTGGCGGTATTAACATCTGCCGATGTGTCGCAGATTAGCCTCCGATCCCCATTTTCATGGCATGGAGACTGCCTTGTGAAATGAGACCCTTCCACCCGTGGCTTCAGGAGCCATCTTCACGGCATTCCTGTATCTTAGGTGATGGACTAAGGGTCTCGTCATATTGTTGTGAATGTGGCTCTTAGAAATTGGGTCTTGGTGTCACGACCACCTTGCCCGGGTCGATTTATTCGGAGGTGATCATGCATTCTTCATTCATGCGACTCTGATTATTTCCCCTCCCTTCATATACATGGTTGTGCTAGACGAGATCATTGTTGTGTCGAGGACGTGCTACCTTGTTGATTAGAATGTGATGCTTGTCTCAAATATTAAGCCATGCATGAGTAAGTATGAACTATTTGATCAGGAAACTGGAATGGCTCATTAAATCGTTATAGTTTGTTTGTTGCGTGCTACTGATAACCTTAGTAATTATATAGCTAACTAAACCCCGACTTCTAAAATGGATGCATTTATTAGTTAAAGGTCGATGCTTACTGCTTTCCCATTGATTCATGATAACTCTCTTGGATCCCGCGCGACGCATCATTTGAATATCTGCCCTATCAACTTTCGATGGTAGGATAGGAGCCTACCATGGTAGTGATGGGATCGACGGATGTTGCTTTTAGGACTTCGCTGACACCTTGTGAGAAATCAAAGTTTCTGGGTTCCAGGGGGAGAAATATTTGCATTAATAAAAGAAAAGATTACAAAGAAGCGAAAACTAAAAACAAAAGCTAGCTATAAGCTGCAAGCTTCATATCCTCCTCCAACAAAACAAAAAATTGTGGAGTAATAGTGTGACTATTTAAGCTATGCCAAAATAAAATCAAAAGAAGTAGTTATATCTGCACAAAAGTCAGCAACTCTATTGTTGCTTCTGCCTGTGTGAGCAAAAAGAACTTGGTGGAAACTGTTCATGAAACTGATATTAGGTCCCTCAAATGATCTGATCTCCAAATTTCTTTATTCATGCTGGACTTCAAATGGTCCACCACACTAAGTTGTCTCCCTCAATGATGATCCCTTTATATTCGAACATCCAAGGCTCGATAATGTTTTTGATGTAAAGCATCACTTCCAATTCCACAAAGGTGTTGTCCCAATGCTGAAATTTATACGTCATGGCTTTGATGAACTTGCCATTATCATCTATGATAATGATACCAAGATAAGAAATTCTATATGAGAGTAAGGATCCATCCACATTAGCCTTAAACCAACTGGGAAAGGGGGACACCACAGGAAATCACACGCAATCCTAGCTCGAAGAGGACCGCTCCATTGAGCTGCAGCATGCAACCTGAGACCTCATGCACTCATGGGTTGGCAAACTTGCTGGCACAAAATATAATGTATGTTATTCTGCTGATGAGATCTTTGCCAAAGAAACTTCCTAGCGAGCCTCTCAATGTCATCAAGAACTCCTCAAGGAACGGGAGTATGAGTTACTTGATACATAGATGTGCATGAGAGAGAAGACTTAATGAAGGTCACCCGGCCAACCATGGAAAGATGCCTCATTCCCCATTGGTTAACCTTCTCTCTAGCTCGTTGGGTGAGGTGAATGAAATCCTTAGCTAGGAACTTCCTCATACCCAATTTGAGCAACAAATAATCCATCTCATTAACTTTTAGAAAACCAATGAGCCGATTGATCCTGTTGGCCTTCCAACCATGAGTAGCCTTGCTGAACAGGATGACACTCTTGGTGGTATTGACCTGTTGTCCAGTTCAACTGCATTAATCAATAAGAAGGTCCAGGATATTATTAACTTGAGGCACCGAGGCTTTAGTAGTGATGAGCATGTCATCGGCGTAAAGAAGATGGGAAATGAGTGCCCCCCCTCTCTCTCTCTCTCTCTCTTACAATAGGCACACCAAGGTCTCTACCTTGTTGCTTGAAGGCTAAAGAGAGCAGCTCCGAGTAAAGAATAAATAGATATAGAGACAACGGACAACCTTGACGGAATCCACAATGAGCCGTAATCCAATCCGTCCTACAGCCATTCAACATGAGAGAGAAAGTAGGCGAAGAGATGCATTGGAGAAATGATAGAGAGCCTGATTTATTATTTTATATTTTTTTTTAAATTAGAAAAATGATAGAGAGCCTGATTTTAAACTTAAAGGTAGATAAATAGATTTGAACTTAAGGAAATATTATTCTGAATATTCTGTGTTATCCACTATTTTAGTCTGATTTTTTTTTAATTTGTGAATATTCTTACATCCTAATTATTTTTATTTAAAATAAATATTAGTATTATCCCATTAATAAGATTTAAATCATGATAAATTAATAAACTCTCAAATATTTATTTAAAATATATTCAAATAAGTTAAATATAAATAAAATTTGAATGCAGTAAAAATTACATAAGTCAAATTTAAAAGTCTCTCTAAAAAAACTCTGGTTGAACTCGAATCATTTGGGCAAGTCATTACAGTTATAAGTAGTCGGCCCGACTCCATTACAGCTCTACTTGCAGCGCTTCGCCCGCGCTGCTCATTCTTGTCCTGGGGTCCTCCGCGGAAGTGGCGCCGGCAATCTCTATTTTCGTTTCCCGCTCAGTTCCGCTGCAATTGCGAGTTCAGAATGCATAACGCAGCCGAGTGCGTTTTTTTCCATCTGGAGGAGGCCTCAGTAGAAAGTACTCCACACTCATGCCGGAGGAAGGTGCCGTTGCCTGCTGCAGTCCTCACACTCGAACAGTCCCGACCTGTCGGGCCTGTTATTCACGGTAAACCTTCAAGAAATTTGTTTTTTTTTTGTTCTTTTCTTCCTCTAACTCATATCCGTAACACTGCAAGAAGAATTAATTGCGAATGTGTAGAATTTTGAATCTTTTTATGCAAAAGCGTTCCTAGGGTTTATAAAGTCCTGCCAAATTTCCTTTTGATGTGCAATGTATTGCGCATTACTTGTTTTTTCGGTTTGATCTAAGCTTTTCGTTTACTTATATTTGATAAATCTGATAAAATAAACAATTAGGGTTTGGCATTTGTTGATGTACATTTCTGTTTTTTTAATATATATATATATATATATATATTAATTTTATAATGTTGTTTCTAATTACGGCAGTTCAGAGCTTAGTGGCACATTTGGGTTAATGCTCTGCATATATTGATTTCTATGAATTTATTTTTTTCGTCTGAAATTATTGCGCCATGGTACCTAACTTTCTTTCACTCCTAATATATTTATCTATTTCTGTGAGTATACGTAATGATGTACATGATATGAATGGAAATCTTGTGATATGGATGTGGAGAGAGGTGATGCAGAGACTACTTTAGACATAACTGCAGCTATGGATATAACCACTTTTTGTTTTGCTTCTTTGTTATGAATTATGTCAAGCAGCACAAGAACCAGTCCAAAATAGGACATTTGTATGAGAAGCATATTTCTAAGCTTTATCATTGATCCAACTGTTATTATGTTGAAAGAGGAGCCTAATATTCAGTTATGTGCACATGTTGTTCTTGACGATTGCTTGTTAACCACATAAACGTGCAAATTGAGATCATGTTACTATATTTCATCATGCAATCAGCTAAGGCGTATAATAAGGTTATTTTCTTTAACATTCAGTATTAAGGAGAAACAATTAGTTGATATTTTAATGTTGTTGTTATATGCTATTGTTGATTCAGGATGTCCTTGAAAAAATGTTAAGAAATATAATAAAGAAGAGAAAAAGGATGCAAATTGTAAGAAACAGTAGCCTGATAATCAAGCCTCATACTTGAACAAGGGGATTGCTTCTCCTATAAGTGTTTCATATCTTACACCAAATTAATGATTAAAATCTCATAATAGATCAAAAAGTGTCCCCACATCATATAAATCTCATTCATGCCATCAACTATCTTACATGAATTAATATTCTCATATTTATCAATCGAAGAAATATAAAACTATTAACAAATTCTCAACAACTAGCAAAATGTTGACAATTTGCTAGCAAATTATTAATGAATTTAATAACATTAACTAGAATGATTCTAATAAAATAATGGAATCTAAGAGAAAAAATAAATCTAATATTGATGACTTAAATAAAACATTAAGATTTACACTTGTTAAGTCCCTTGGTTGCAAGATAATTTACTCCAAATATCAGAAGTAGTAATGCATTCAATGCTCCATTGGCTATGGATTATGGAATAGTCCATGGTATTCCCAATGGATAGAAGATGATTTAATATTGGTGCAATAAAAGATTCAAATCCCTCGAGCAGAAGGTGGATTGCCGTGTGGAAGACTCACAATTAGTTTGATGCTAGTTGATTTTTTTATTTTATATTAGTTTTTTTTCTTTGTTTTTTTGAGGTAAAATTGGGGGTGGTTGGATAGAATAAGATTAGGATAATAGATTTTTTGAAGGTTTGATGGTAGTTTGTTGGAGGAAATCAAGGATAAGGTTTAGGAGATTAGAATGAGATTTGTTAGAATTTTAAATTGAATTTGAACAGGTTTCCTTATGTGGAAATTAGGTAGGATTTATGGTGGTTAATGGAGTAAAAATTAGAAGGAGATTAAGACTATGATGGGCAGTTAATATTTTGTGAGCAATGAATTAACAATTTGTGAACGAGGCTTTATTATAAAGGGGCAGTGAAGCTCTTTTTTTGGTGAAATAGAGAAAAAATACATATGAAAAATGATTTCAAAATTATTTTGCATACTAAATAATCCAAACTATGGCTTCATATCAAATTTATTCAAGATGACATTAAAAAATTTCAAAAAGATAATGAAGAAAGGATAAATGATGAAAAGATTAAGAAATAGTAACCAAATAAGATAGCCCCACGCTTGAATGAGAAAATTATCTATTTTAGAATAGAACTTGATTTTTGATCAAAGTACCATAATAGATGAAGAATAGGCTCCATATCCGCATTAAGAATTTTGTTCTTGTCATGGATTGCCTTATATTACTTGAAGTTCTCATATTTATTGATGAAAGAATTAAAAAAAACTATTAATAAAATGCTAACAAACTAACAATTGCTTGACAAATTCAAATTGTTAATGAATTTAAAAAAAATTACTAACAAATTTATTACCATTTAGTTGAATATTTTGAATGAAATTATGAAATGTAAAAACATAAAATAGCCTTAGTGCTTTACTATCAATGAAAAGTAAAAAAATTACAATTAAATTTCATATGATTCATCCAAACAATTGATTTAGACCTTCTTGAAGTTATGTTTCTAATGTTATTTGATTAGCTAGGATTTTTTAGATCTTCCATGTCAATAGTACACAATAGTGCACTCGATAGCTCTATAGCCTATAATGTAGCATAGAAGACCGTTTGTACTATTTTTATTGCAAGACTTAACTAAGCAAAATAACACATGTTACAATGCCTAATGCTTAATACATGTGAAGTACACTACTTCATTTTTTTTTATTTTTTTGGTTTATTTATTTATTTAAATTATAGGACATAATGGAGAAAAAAGATTCTTGTAGCCAACTCCACGCAATGGGATAAATGCTTCTTGTTGTTGTTGTGTTGAATTATTTATTTAAATTATTTGTATTAATAAGAAAATTTTGTTAGAGGTTATACTTAATATAATGAGACCACTTTTATTGTCAAGTTTGACTCATGCAAAAGTATTTGTTCTACTACCTGAAGCAACATGCAGATTTGATTCAAGTAAAAAATTTTGTCCTCTTTCACATATAGATTTTCTAGCCTGTAGTTCTCAAGTGTTATATGATAATTTACCAGGAAAAACTTACAAAATAACTATAGAACTATCTTTTTTATTTTTTGATGAGGAACAAAGTTATGCCTTGTTGAAAATGTATTGGTTAGTGATGTCTTAAAGTTGAAGTTGAGCTTATTGTAGTTTTTATCATTTTTCTCATTTATCAAGAAAAAAGTAGTCATTTTTCTCATTTATGAAGAAAAAAGTAGACGCTCTTTTCTATATATATATATATATATATATATATATATATATATATATATATATATATATATATATATATATATATCTTAAAGATTTCTCTTTCTCTTATTAAAATGTCACTTCTTATATTATCTTATTTTATTATTTGGGTTGTGGATTTATGAGCACCCAGGAAATACCTTACAAAATGCAAATATAATCAAATATGATAGATAAATTATTACTTTTTTTTCAAGAATTAGCACTTAAGATGTTCATGTGTTAATTAATTATAGTTGTTAAGTACCTGATATTCATCCATGCACTTTGTTTCCTTTAAGCTCTATTCATGATTTACCTTTTTGTTATTTGCCTGCCATTTTCTATTAAATTTAATTCTTGAATGCATGAACAAAGGTGTTTGATGAAGGATAACTTCTCAAGGTTAAAATGTGAATCAAATATATTTAATATATATTTGATATGATGATTTCAGTTATTTAATACAGCTCAATAATTGGTACTTAATTATGTCTATATTAGTTGATCGAAGTTATTTCCTACGCTTGTTTCTTTATCTATATATTCCCATAACTCAATGGCTTACACTTGAATGTTTACTGTCATGAATTTTTTTGATACCATTGTAAAATTTACACGATACTAATTAATTTGAACAGGGCCTTGGTATGCATATTTGATATGTAAAGTAATGTTGCTATATTTATATGACATTAATAGTATCTTTTTGCATTAAGACATAGTTCTCGTTTAATGTTGGATTTTTAATAAAATGTTTATAATTTTTAATGTTTTGTGCAAATTGTTAAAATATACCATACTGCACTATGTGCTATTTACAATGGTCCACATGATCTTTGTGTTATTGTGCACTATTCACCATTGATAACTATGATCTTACTTTGTATGTCTTGTTAACTATGAGACTTCTTAAAAAACTATAGTTGGAATACATATCAAATCTTGGTTCTGTAAGAAAATATCGTTGCATTGTGAGAAAGAAAGCTTGTTTCAACTCAAAACATATTAGTAGCGATTATGATATAATATTTACAAATATCTTGATTGAGAATCTTTAACATAGAAAGGTTTAATGGTTTGAGTTATATAAGGCATAAAGATATATTATGACTTATTCAAGGTATTTAATTGCATCTATCTATCTATAAATTAGATTTCTATAACAAGAAAAATGGTTGATGGGCGATACACAAGCCATTTTCCATTTTTTTTCTTCAATATATAATTTTAAAAAATTTCAAGGTTTTGGACTTGCCAATTTAATGAGTTTTTAAATTTTTGAGACTTATCTTTTTGTCATATATAGAATATTTATTTGAGTCGATGAAGAATCATTTAATTTACAATTATATAATAATTTTTTTATCCTATTATTGAGATTTTCCTTTATTGTCTTTTAAACATTCTCATTATATAATATCTTCTTTCTCACTCTTCTTGTAACACAATCATGACCTTATATAATTATAATCTAATTATGTTGAATACAACAATCAAACAAATGATCCTTTTTCTTTTAAATTGAAAAAAAAAGGTTCACATATTGTCTATATTTTTATTTATACAAACACTAAGAGTGCTCAAGATTTCAAAGACTCATAGTGCTTAACTTTTTATGATGATGTTCATGTTATGTACTTTGAATGATATTTTTATGCTTATGTTAGTTGGTGGTTTTTTTAGTTTTATGATTTTTTTTATACTTGTGGGTTGTGCAGTTTATGATACTTTTGATGATATATGTTGTTTGCTTGCCACCTTTATTTTTTGATATTTTATTTTTTTATGAAATTATCTTGGTTGAGGATTTTTGTACTCCTATTTTCTCAAATTATGGCCAATTTTAAATATTCTGAGTTGAATTATGAGCCTAATTATAAACTTGGTGTAAGTTTAGAAGATTTTGAGTCTACGGTGGCTTGCTCGAAAAATCATCCAAGTAGACCAAAAAAAGTATGTATATATTGTTTGAGTTCTATTAATGATATGCAAAAACTGTTTGTTCAAGTGATTCTTCGTCTTGATTTGGTTTAAAGGGTATCAAGTTTGAAACTTATGACCAACATTTACCTATTTTATAAAAAAAATTATATTTCAAGCTGGCTGAAATTGATTTTGACTTAGCAAGAAATATAGGATCATATGGAACTGAGCTTGTTGAATTGAAATATATTTTGATTTCATGTTAAGTTTGATGAAGTTAAACTCAAGTATAACCAAGTTCAACTCACTCAAACTCAACTTCAATCCACCACTAATGCTACTGCGCCACCTACCAACTATCATTATACATTGGTTCTCTCATATCAATGGTTCATATTGCTAGAGGATGACAAAGGTGGTTCAATTGCATCATTTATTCCTTTTATTATTATTATTTTCTGGACTGTGATCTTTTACCGTTTTGGGTTCAACTCAGCATGCCTCTGTGCCTTTTTATCTTTCGTCTTCGGTTTACCATCTTGTACTTTTGAGCAAGCTAGGTCTTGAGCCCTCCTGTGCAGTCTTGCTTTTATTACTGAGTCAATGCTCTCAACTTTCCAAAAAAAGGGGTATACTTCGTTCTGAACTAATTATATAACTTTGCTAGTGATTGGTTCTTTATATTTATTTGTTGTTATACTCATTTCTGTTCATAATTTTTTTTGCTGAATCAAAGGTTGATACTATATAATTATATAATTGGTTATATTTTCTGGTTAATGTGGAGTCTCATCATTCTAAATTTGGTGTGAATTATTATTTGCTTGAGTTTTAACTGATTTAGTCAATTTACAATCTTGTCAAGGCTCTTCTAGTTTATAATTTGTCCGAGTTGTTACTTATTTAGTCAATTGACAAGCTTTTCTGTAAGCGAACTGCTAGAAGATAATCTTAATATTTTTATTTTAGTAGTGATACCAAACTCCATAATCATATTCAACTAAACATAAACATAAATATATTAAACCACATTTAATTCTAATCTAACAAGATTAACAAATTCTCTACCTTTACTGTTACATCTAATCAAATAGCTAGCTTTGGGCGAATCACTTGGAATTCTTAAATTAAATGCATTCCTAGTGCATGTGACCAAATAACCCCTAGACCTAACTTTCTTCTATGGTAACAAAGCTTTTTGTGCTCTCTCTCTCTCCAGCCAACAACATTTTTAAAATTAGGATATGCTATGCTTTTCTTTCTATGGATCTATTTTATTTATCTAATCATTGAAAGGGAATTTATTGTCATTTTTATTGAAAAAGTTTTATTTCACTAATTTTCCAACTCATATCTTAGATGACTTTTTCTAGAATTTTGATTCAATAATAAATGGAAGCTTCTATTTTGGAGTGTGTTTGTAGTTTGTTTCACATGATATTAATTTGCATGATCATCTAACTTTTTATCTATTCATTTGTACTCTTATGATTTTTGGAGTTAGCTTAGGTATTTGTTTGTTATATATATTCTATCTAAAAGTTCGTAAGGTGGTAATTTATTATTCTGTAGGTGAGGATCAAACTTAAGAACTTGGCAATTATTTTCAAAGCCCTTATCAATCGGATTTCTTGGTACCCACCTCAAGATCACTTGCTTAGCTATGAGAACATACATGCTTGCCAAATATGCTCCCCGCCCCTATTTATTATTACAGGTGAGGATCAAACTTAAGAACTTGGCAATTATTTTCAAAGCCCTTATCAATCGAATTTCTTGGTACCCACCTCAACATCACTTGCTTAGCTATGAGAACATACATGCTAGCCCCCCCTCTTTATTATTCTGTAGGTGAGGATCAAACTTAAGAACTTGGCAATTATTTTCAAAGCCCTTATCAATCGAGGAACATGAAAATCAACACATGTTATATATTCATCTTTTATTTAAAAAAATCAGGAGCGTCGTGTCCATTGCCGAGCTCGACGTGGGACCCGTGCCTTTCGATTTTCCCTTGGTGCAGAGCTGCACCGGCTTGTGTTTCATCCGTCCCGTCATGCCCCAGCGCCCCTCCCGGAGGGGCGAACACGACTGACCATCCGCGGCGGCAATCGCCGCTTCATTCCGCAGTTCTTGAATTGATGTGTTTCGGTCTCGACAATGATTCTTCCGCATGTTCACCTATGGAAACCTTGTTACGACTTCTCTTTCCTATAAATGATATGGTTCAATGGACTTCTAGTCGAGTTGCGGGCGGCGGACCGCCCGCATCACAGCGATCCAAACACTTCACCGGACCATTCAATCGGTAGGAGTGACGGGCGGTGTGTACAAAGGGTAGGGACGTAGTCAACGCGAGCTGATGACTCGCGTTTACTAGTAATTCCTCGTTGAAGACCAACAATTGCAATGATCTATCCCTATCACGATGAAATTTTTAAAAGATTACCCGGGTATGTCGGCCAAGGCTATATACTCGTTGAATACATCAGTGTAGCGCACGTGCGACCCATAACATCTAAGGGCATCACAGACCTGTTATTGCCTCAAACTTAGTGGCCTAAGACTATAGTCTAAGAAGTTGGCGGAGGTTGAACTCGCATAGCTATTAGTAGGTTGAGGTCGTTAGTTAATTAACCGGACAAATCGCCGACCAACTAAGAAGCGACCATGCACCACCACCCATAGAATCAAGAAAGAGCTCTCAATCATCAATCCTTATGTGACCGGTAAGTTTTCCCGTGTTGAGTCAAATTAAGCCGCAGGCTCCACTTCTAGTGGTATCCTTCCATCAATTCTTTTAAGTTTCAGCCTTGCGACCATACTTTCAAGGAACCCAAAACAAGCGCGGACTACGGTACCGCAATCTGGTGCAGAAGTTCTTGATCAGATCAAGAACCATTGGGCCTTCCGTTCCAGCGCCACCACCGGTCAACCCGAGTGCCGCCCCTTGTCCAATAAGCTGTGCAGAGTCTATAGTGTAGACTCCACCGCCCAATTGCTTTCCATGATCAAGATCGGTATCAAGCCGACCTTCCGTCCCTGCACAACCCTTGTCCGTCCCGTGCACCACCCCTTTGCCACTGCCCCTTGCAGAATGAACAGTACCCGCCTCCTTCTTGCTACCTTCATGACCATTCCTCCTTGTCGCCTTGTCCCGAGGAGGAGGTGACCGTCGGCCACCTCTCGCCATGGAGAATTAGGTTCTTGGAATTCCGCACCCAAGAGAGAGAAAAAATTGTGAAAATGAAAAGCCTCCAGAACAGGTCTATTTGACATTATTGAAGCTGGGATGCAGGTTTGGCGGAAATGTTATCTGTTTGAACAGGTGGTCTCTTACCTTCAACCCTAAGTCTCTTCATGGCTTGTCTTCTCCCATTTGGGTAAGGTTTCCCAACTTACCTCTATTGTATTGGGATAACATTAATATTGTCAGGATTGCTTCTTTTTTTGGAGAACCATTGTGGGTGGATCATCAGACAAACTGTTGGGGTCAGAGTTTGTATGCTAGAGTTTGCATTAGACTTGATCTCTCCAGCAGGCTCCCCACGTGAGTGTGGATTCATGGAAGGAATGGTCGGTTCTTCAAACCAGTTGAGTATGAGGGGATTACTCAATTATGCTTTACTTGTGGTAAAGTTGGACACAAGGTGGATTCCTGCCCAACCATCTCGGCCTCTACAGCTGCACCTAGCTTGGGTAAGACAAAACCCCCTCATCCTAAGCAAGCTTATAACAACATTTCCATGCATGAAAAAGCTCAACCAAAGGTGTTTGAGAAAGGTGAGAGTAGCATTGCTCAAATCGGTACTGATTAAGTGGTTATGGATAAAGGCAAGGGCCCAGAGATTCAGGCTACTGCTCCCCACTTAGTGACTACCAAGCCCACCACTATCACGGATGCTGATTACGGGCCTTGGGTTTTGGTCACCAGAAAGAAGAAGACTAGGCCTGCTCAAGCAGCCTTGAGAAGTAAAGGAGGAGGTAAATCAAGACACAAGCCCGTTTCTGCTGGCACAGATGCTCGGCCTGATAGGGTGCTTCCACCCTAGGCCACACCTCTTCAGGAGTTTCTTCCAGCTGTTGACATTTCCAGTCCTCCTATCTTCCAAACCCCTGCCAGCTTGAAGAAGCTGACAAAGCTACCACGAGATAAAGCCGACAAGAGTAGCAATAGCAAGCCAAGGGTCTCAAAGGCTCATTGTGAGAGGGAGGTCCAAGACTTGGGGCTAGGTGAGACACTCCCAAAGAAGAGAAAGAAGGCTTCACTCACACCACCAGATGGTGGGGACGGGTCCTCTATGGTTGCTTGATGTCTTCCATCCTCTTCTGGAACTGTAGGGGTGCCCGTAAGAAAACTACAAGAAACTACCTACGCCACCTTATCGGTGGCCACGACCTTTGTATTATTGGCTTGGTGGAAACCATGATTGATCATATTTCTAGACATGAAGTGGATAAGCTTGCTGGGAACAAATGGCAGTTCTTATGTCACCCATCTATTGGGAACTCTGGAGGCTTGATCATCCTTGGCGGGACCTAGTACAGTTTCTCCCCTTGTCATTTTTGACCAGATTGTGTTGGGCAGCATCAGCATGGCCGACAACACCCAGTGGACTCTTGGTTGGGTGTATGCTAACAAGGCCTATCACTGTAGAAGAGCTCTTTGGCAGACTATCGAGGATAGTGTGGACCAGCAGGTTCCTGCTATCATTGGAGGAGACTTCAATTATATTTTGACGCACCAGGACAAGAAAGGGGGGAAGCAGTTCACCTATTCACAGATAGTGCAGGAGATGGAAGATTGCATGACCACAGCTGATTTGCATGAGCTTGACTTTGTTGGCCCATGGTATACGTGGACCAACAACAAGGATGGCAGAAGCAAGATTGGGTTTGCCTCGATCGGGTCCTTGCTAATTCTTTGGCTTCTAATATCCTCAGAGATATCAAGGTTTGTCACCTTCCCCGTATTGCTTCTGACCACTGCCCATTATTACTTTCAGTCTCTCCTCCTTCACATGAACTATCACAGCGCTAGTTACGTTTTGAAGACACTTGGCTTTCCTACCTGATGGTTTGGAAACTTGTTTGACAAAAGTGGAGCAAAGCAGACTATGGTACCAAAGCCACTGTTCTCCAAAGGAAAAGCAGCCGCACTCTGCGGGCCCTCTTCCATTGGAGTAGGAACAAGCTTAAAGACCTCCTCTCACTAAAAGTGGAGCTAGAGCGGGACATTGCTACTCTATAGATTGTTGATTGTTCAGATATTGGTCTCATTACTGCACAGGATGGTGAGCTTCGCTCTAAGGTTGTTGAGTTGAATTCTACTTTGACAAGGCTCAACACTTGGTGGAAGCAAAGGGCCAAGACCAGATGGCTACAGCAGGGTGATCGTAATACTCACTTCTTTCACACTGTGGCCTTTTCTAGACATCGCACCAACAGAGTCAGTTGTGTGAAGATGGATGACAGAAGGATGGTGGATAGTCCTGAGGCTATATCTGCTACCTTCACTGCCTTTTTCTGGCAGAAATGGGTTGAGGGAGATGTCTCCCTCGACAATTACTTTGCCTACAGAGTAACATGCACCTCGTCATGCCATTCCCCTGCTTGATGCTGCTGTGTCTAAACAAGAGATTTGGGAGGCTTTACGATCCATGGGGGCCAATTGGGCCCCGGGCTTGGATGGGATTACATCCTCCTTCTACAAGCAGTTCTGGCAGTGTGAGACTTGATGTCATTGCAACTGTCCAGGAGTTCTTCAGCATCTCTCACATGGATGAGTCTTGGAAGGAGACTCTCATTGTCCTGATACCCAAGATGGCTGACGCCAATTGCCCCTCCAAATTTTGGCCAATCAGCTTATGCCAGACCACCTACAAGCTGATTGCAAAGATCTTGGTGAATCGGCTGAAGCACCTCATACCTGTCCTTGTTTCTAAGGAGCAATGAGCTTTTGTCCCACAGCAGAACATCTCACACCACTGCCTCTTTGCTCAGGAGATCTTCAACAAGTTTCAACATTCTACTTTTGAGGTAGGGTTTATGGCTATCAAAGTTGATATGGAGCCGATCTATGACCGGATGAGTTGATAGACTCTGAAGTAGATATTGCCCCTGATGGGCTTCCCAGCGAAGTTCAGCAGTTGGGTGGTCTAGTGTGTCACACAGCCTAGGTTTTCCATCATGCTGAATGGCAGAAGGACGGACTGAGTTGATGCTCAGTGTTGCTTTCGTCAAGGGTGCCCGCTTTCACCCTATCTTTTCATCCTTTGCTCGGAGTTTCTCACACTGACATTTAGACAGAGGGGGCCGAATCTGGGCATGTCCGTCTTTGTTAGAGGTACTTGTATCTCCAACCTCCTTTATGCTGATGATATATTTATTACCTCCCAGGCCTTGGTGGCACATGACAAGCAGATCAAAGGCATCCTTGAGGATTATTGTGCCTGGTCGGGTCAGCGCATCAACCATGCCAAAACAACCATCCTTTTCAGCAAGGCAGCAAAGAGGTGGAGAACGAACCGCATCACCAGGTTGATGGGATTTAGAAGGGTCCAGGA